>CM060679.1:97926520-98597500 GCA_030686995.1 Artemisia argyi | reverse complement strand
AAAAACCCTTAGAGCCATTTCTTTCGTTTCTTACACATGTGTTTAATGTTTCGTTAGACCTTTACACCTTAGTCTACCCTGTAGATTAATGTCCATGGTTAGTTGCTTTAGGCAAAGTGTGTTTCCTTGCGTTACCTGTGTTCGTGTGCGTAAATTCATTATATTTGGTTCGGTCGGGAAATTGCACAATGCAAGTGGAAGTGAAAGTAAATATTTCATATCTTTAGTTTTGATATTTGTGTGTTTACTACTTTCATTATTTTCGTTATTTATGAAGTCATGAAAAGTATGGAAAAATTATCCATATTTATCGTTATAAGTGATGTGGTGAAATTTTACACCATTAATAATAATAATAATAATAATAATAATAATAATAATAATAATAATAATAATAATAATAATAATAATAATAAAAGTTGGTAAGTTTGTTATAAACCAACAATGTAAAGTTTTGTATTAAGTGGTTGATATCGCCACTATTATTGTTGTACTATATTTATGGATTGAAAGGGAGTTGGCCGTTATGGGAACACTAACTAAGGATTGTTCTTTGTTTAAAATTTTATTGAGTATAACTCGTGTCTACCTAAAGCATGAGTTACAAGTGTTAAAGCGTGAGTTATTCAATGACATGAGTCTTATTCATGGGATGGTTGGAAAGTGATTAACCACACATTAGGACTTAATCTATTTGTTTGTTTATATTTTTATTTTACACCAATTTATATCCTAGATGTTATCCACACCCAACCGTATTATTATATTCGTTGTTACCTTTCGAGCATCCGGATATAGTGATGGCTAATTAAAAATGTTAAATGTATGAATAAGGTAGTGACCATCCGAGTATTAGATTAATTGACTGACGCGCCAGCGATCTGGTGTGTGAATTGGTGACCATTCGTTATGCAAATAACGCGCCAGCGATCCAAGAAGCACATTAGTGACCATCCGTGAGTTGAAGCGTTGAAGACTCGCGCCAGTAATCTACTAAGTTTGTGCAGGAAATGTTTGAACAAAGCTAGGTTAAACCCTTAAGCCTCAAAACCCTTTTTACTGCTTTATACTTTTCATTCCTTAGCTTTAGTGGTGGAGATGTGTATAATTGCCAAGCTTATGATAGATTATTCGTCACGAGCAATTGAGCGAATTAGACTTTTCATTCCTGAGCAATTAAGCGAATTAGATTAGTTGAAAGATTGAGAGAGATATTTTATTTCTAGTTCGTTAAATGTTTGGTTGTGTGATTATGATTAAACGAATAAATGCTTAATATAAAAATGCATCCTAATCTCTTTTAAGATACATTTTCATAATTATTGGTATGTGCTTATTTACATACCTTTTCTTTGTCAAATTAAGACCAAAATGACCAAAAACTAACCATAAATGCCAAAGATATTGAGTTTTTGATCGTGCAGGTACAGATATTTCAAAAACAGAAATAAATCAGGCTAAAAAGGCCAAAAATGAGCACGGAATTGGGAAACGTGTCAAAAGTCGGAGCTAGGAAAGCAAATTACCATTTTGAGCTCAAAATGTCAAATTATACCTTGGGGAATCAAAGAACGTCAAAAATAGTCCTTGGAGCAAAGTTTGAAAAATTGGCAGAAATGGTCTCTCAAGTTTCAAAATTGGCAAAAATGGTCCCTGGGTATTTATTTTTGAAGAAATGACATCTAAGGTCCTTTGGAAATCAAAAGTTGTCAATATTGGCCCTTGAACAACATTTTGGAAGATTGGCAGAAACAGTCCCTCAAAATTCAGAAAATTACAAAATTAGTCCTTGTGGTTTCTATGCTTAATAAAACAAACATACCCTTTTATTCTTACTAAAACCAAATCCAATCCAAACCCAATCTACAACACATCACCAAGCCCAATCCATTTCCCCCGGTCAAACCCACGCCTTGTACACCCTTCTCCATCCCAACTTGCCTGTAAATCCATCACCTTCACCCTCACCAATTGCCCACCCCCTCTGCCACTCCTACTCCCTCCAAACACCAAAAGACAAAAAATGCTTCTTCCATCCCTCACACATAAATCATGCCAAATTACAATTACCCAATTTTCTCGCCAAAATTGAATCAAAGGATAGGATCAATCTCAGACCATCCAACAACTCAAATTGAAGTGGGAAAGCACCTAGAGGCTCAAGAAACCCTAATTTATCATTATAAATAGGGGAAGAGGTGTTCATTGATAGGGGCAGTTTTTTTAGTATAATTTTCATCTCGACTTTATGTTAAATTGTTCTTTAGTTTAAACTGGCTTAAGAAAACTGTACTCTCAACTATTATAAGTGTAATATCAAAGTTTATTTCATCAAAAATCCAAGTTTCATTGTTTCTAATTCAAATTTGCTTAAACTTGTTCAATTTCTTATTATGGTTCAATAGTTGTTAAAGAGGGTTGTTTACTGTTCCATTAAACTCACTTTAGCTTAATCACAAGCTTTTAATAACTCAGTAAGCATTTAACCTCGATTTACTTCGAAATCTCAAAAATATAAAAAAAATTAAAAAAATTCTTGAAAAATCAAAAAGAAGAAGAAGAAAGCAAAGAGCAAGGTAAATTCTGGATGGCCTTGGTATTAGAGCTCCATGGGGAGAATTAGGATTGTGATTTGAATTCTTGGTTACCTTGGTTCTGAGCTTGGACTGTTTGTAAGCATTTTCCATTTTTTTGCTTGCTAATCACTGTTCAACCTGCTTAATAGTGCTTATTTGTGATATTCTTGATTATTCAGTGTATTTGAGTGAAGTTATTGCTTGATTGTCTTTACTTATGCACTAGATCTCATAGTATCTCAGATTTGCATACTAACTGTCATACCTGCTTAATATAGGTGTAGCTTAATTTGTGCTTAACTTTTCTTCTAATCAGCTTGCATACATTCCATATAGCTTATATAAACTTATTGCATTAGTGGAATAGCCTAGATAATCATTTGCATACTAAAATCAAAAGCAGTCTCACATTAAGGTAGTGTTTGGATTAATGTACACTTTTGAGTTCAAGTTTGTTTCAGAGTGTGCACTTAGTTTCTACAGGTCATATTAGGTTAATATAGGACAGAGAAACCATAAAAACCAGAGGTCATTCATAGAAAAGTCAAAATCCTTTCTTAACTCCTCAATTTCACTCACTATTATAATTTTCAATTGCATTATCGAACATATAGGTTCATTAGTGTTTCATATAGCATAATTTTATCACATTTTAGCCTATAACATCATTCCAGACCTTTAGGATCATTTAGAAGTTCATAAAAGTCAAAGTATTGCATAAACTGAAAAAGTAAAAAATATTAAAACAGTTTTTAAATCCAATTTTGTTTTGATTTTTCGTTTTCTACTATTTCATCCAAAGTAGTTGTAATTTAGGGATTTCAAAAATTTGCCAGCTAAGCATCTTAAACCTTATTTTTACATAATTTTTAGAAATTTTCTTAAGAGCTTTTCACAAGCTTCTTTTGATCCGATTTGGCCAAAGGTGCCCTGCACCAGCAATTGTTGTTCATAAGCCCTTTACTACTTCATTACTTGTGCTTATTGTGAGATCTTTGTTTTTCTAGATATCTAGTAGTAGTGGCTTGTTGGTTCAGAGCTTATTTTACCATTAATTACTCCTTCAAGTGCTTATTTTATAGAATCAAAAATCCTAGACCGAGTCAGTATGCATTGACTCAGTGTGTATTGTGCCTATTTCATAAGCTCTCATTTAGCTTATTGGTGAAGCTCATTTTGAGTTTCTTGGCTTTTTGGAAAGCTAATAGTATTGGCTTCTTAGACCTGTGCTTATTTGGCTACTTGTTGCTTATTTGAGTGCTTAATCTGAGCCTCAGAGTTGCAACACCAACTCAGTATACTGAGTCAGTATGCAATAAGTCCTTATTTCATAGCCCTGCATTGTGCTTATTAGTGGATCTCATTCTTAGCTTTTTGGCTTTTTGGGAAGCCTGATAAGCTGGCTTTTCATATCCAGGCTTATCTTGGACTTTAGAGCTTATTTGATAAACTTAATCTAGGCCTGCAAGTTGCCCATTGGGGACTGTGCGGATTTGCTTATTTCATTTGCTTGTTTCTGCTTATTTTATGCTTGTGGTTTGCTTATTTGTTCTTTTTAGCTTATTTAAGATTGCATCTGTGTAGTTTTAGCTTATTTCACCTTAGGTTCAGCATATAGCTTATTTGGTAAGCTTATTACACTCCAAAATCCATTTTTCTACCCATTTTGTCCACTAATGGACAAATAAGCTCACACAGAGCTTCATATAGTTTTTTTACAAAAGTTGTTTTCATAAAAGTTGCTTAATTTTAGTTGATAATAAGTTTGGTAAAAAGAAAAATTAAAAAAATATAGTTATGGAAATTTGCAAAAAGTGGGATTCGAACTTGAGACCTTAAGCACACACAGACACAACACCAACACCAAACACCATCTGCCTTAGTGTCTTTTTCAGGTTTTATTTTACAAAATTTATTTATATAGTGGTTTTGTCCATTTTAGCTTATTTAACCATTTTAGCTTATTACACTGATTATTGATAAGCTGTTAGAGCTTTTTATATTTTTCTAGGATTCCTGTGATGGTTAAGTATTGTTAGAAAAATTTTCATAATTTTCTAAAATCATTTAGTATTTGTAATCATTTAATTTAATTATTTAGTAATTAATTCATAAATAAAAAATTAAAAGTCAAAAAAAAAAATATTTTTCTTTTTCTCAAAATTTTCTTTTACCATTAGGATTGTAGGAAAATTATTTTCACACCCGTAGGATTAATATTGCTCAGATTTTACTTTTTATTTTGCGCGTTTACGTTATTTTTTATATAAATGCGCGTTTTTTAATTTTAAATACGTTTTAGGTTAATTTGGTTTCCCATAATTGTTAATATTGCTTATTTGGATCATTTTCATTTATGTTTGCTTAGTATAATTAATCAAATCCTATTCCTGTTAAATCCTTTCAATTCACCCGATCATGAAACGTTTTCAAAAGTACAATTTCACACCTCGATGTGACATAACGACCCGGGAACTAACTGTACTTTCACCAGACTCACAAGAATACCCCAAGTTTGACTGTGTTGACCACACTTGGTTAATAAGAGGTTGATCTGGGCTTAATCAATTATAATCTAAGGTTTTCTTGGGGACAAGTAAAGTTCAAGTGGGGGGATATTTGATGACATCAAATAAGTACATTATATATGTTAGGTCACCATTTCATAACATGTAATCACATAAACTTAGAGAGAGAAAGAATGGATGGAACTTGTAATGATAACAATGAAATGTATTAAGTAAGAACCAACACCCTCCTTGGAGGATTTACAAGAGTATTTATACTCCTTGTCTAGGGCATAATACATGTTTCACATAATATCACTAATGGCCCTTAGACTTTGACAAAACATGAATTCTAAATAAAAATAACATAAAACATACTAAAACTTAACGTACTAATATAATATAGCAACCTATTACAAAACTCAATGACCGACACTTGATTTAAACAAAATGTATTCCCAACAATCTCCCCCTAAGTGTTGGTCATCAAAGGTTGCCCGACGTCGTGATCTTCTTAACTTTTGTACTTTGACATAGTAGTTGACGTCTTCAAAAATGTTGTAAAATCTTTCATCGTTCTTTGTTCTTTGTTGATATGGTAGTGATCATCTTATGAAGTTGTCTGCCTTTTGTCACTTCTATGTCTGTGGTGGTTGTCCGCCATTCCAACATGCTCATACATCTTTGGACTTTGACTTTCATACACACGTAGTTCCCTTTCTTTCACTTTGATCTCTAGTCTCTATACTTTGTAGATTCTTCCATATGATGCAGAATTTTTCGGTGAACATTGCGTTGCTTAGATCTTTGGGGAGCCTTCATTGACTTCAAGATGTATGTATGAGCATGCGGAATCTATCGCCATGGAAGTGATGTGTAGCTGCAGGTAAACAGTTAGCAATAAACAACCGGTACTTACAGGTAAGGAATTAGAGATTGTCAACAGTATAGTGTGAAGACTCCTTCTAACCCTTACCAAGGCCATTCCCATTTCGGATACTCCTGAGGGAGCTTACGAAACCTACTAAGTAGCTCAACGAATGGGTGAGTCGCTGGGGATCACTCCACGACTGTAGACCGTTTTGGAACCACCGCGAACACTAAGCGTAACCCACCAGGAGTTACCGAAGTGACCTACTGTCAGGACTGTTTGATGTTGACCCTGGCAAGAGTTTCCATTCAATCATTGAGAAATACATAAGTATATCCACTCATAAATGTTCTCGGCATATTGCTAGGATCTGCGAAGGACTCGATAATTTACAACTGGTGCCCATTGATGCAGAACACCAGTTGTAGAAATATTAAGTGTTCCTAAGAGATCTTTGATGTATCTCATGGCTTTAGACTCGATATGTGCACAATTTGGTTTCCTATTCGGAGACTAGGGAGAGGTCTCCTACTTCAATATCAACCATCTTTAAGAGATAAGTTGATAGATTACACCGGTTCCCCATGAGAATGAAACAAGCTCTTTTAAAAGAACTTGAGTGGCTTAGAAGGTTAAGTGCAGTGCGTCACTGGGTCCATGACGTCTTTATCTTCAATACCGGTGTTGCCTTAGCAACAGCCAGTAGCATGTGAATTGAACACGGTGTTTGCCCTAAGGTTGAACATATGGAGGGCTATTTCTTTTCACCCTTTTATTTACTTTTCTTTTTAATTCTTCAACCCCTTCTTTCTCCTTTCATTCTTTTCTCCTTTTTTCATATCATACCTAAGGACTTCTAATTTTAACTATTGGTGATGTCCTTGGGTAGATCCCTCCGGCTCTGGCGGATCATAGGACGGTTTTTCCTAACCTTAGTCACCTTATAACACCATGACTATCCTATAATTGCCATGAAACCATTTATTGAAAATCTCTCAAAGTGTTTGATATTATAAATCAAGTTTTGTTAACACTTTGAGAGTTTTGTTTATCTTTTGAAGGACTCACCCTTCACATGTGCTCATGATTGTTTAATAAATTTGCACATGCGGGAGGAGTAAGCACTTTTTGAATTGATCCACTTTTAGTGATTTAGACCGATTCGAGATACACTTACATCACTAGTTAGACTAGCTTGAAGTTATTACCTGTCCTGGTCGAGTCCACAGAAAGTTTCTCGAAATGGTACATTTCTACTAAGACAAATCCTTTTCGAGACACGCTTACGTGGCTAGTTAGAGAGTTCCATTGTCAGCTTTTAGGTGAAAACTAGCTCTAGTAACTAACTTGATGTTATTACCCGTCGAGGATAAGTATTTTCGATCATTAACTTTTGTGTTTCCTCAATTCCTGGGTCAATTCTGAGTTTAGCTCGCATGAAATTCAACTTTAAGCAACTTTGAACATTCATATTTTAATCACTTTCACTTTTCTCCCCCTCAAAAATAGCATACAAAATGTTGATTTCGATAAAATTTTGATTAAAATATCCTTTTTGAGTCTTATGGGGAGAAATCAACAAACAACTTTGATTTTAAGAACGATGAGTTTTCAAGTGCTCCCCCTCAACAAGTGGTTACTTATTGAGGTGAAATACTTGACTTTTGAGCAGAATTATGAAAAACTTAGAAAATTTGATTAATTCTACTCAAAAGTAAGAAGCCTTCGCTCCTTATATTAGGATTGAGGCACTGAAGCGTACCTGAGGGTCCTTTCTTTACAAGAACGGGTTGTACACTGTGATGTGCGCACAAGTCTTTGTTTCAATACAAAATTTGTTTTCTTTTAACAAAATACTCCCCCTCAAATAATGAAGTTTATTCGAGAGAAAGTCTTCTTAAGCAGAATTTTGAATCGTATTTAAGAATACTTTTTGAAAATTCGAGAGATGATTTTGCTCAAGGTTTTAGAAAACACAATCAAGTATTATACAACAAAGAATGCTTGAAATTTAAAACTCTTTTACTGTTGAAAGTTGTTTGAGACTCGGAGTATCTCTTTTGAGTTTTAAAATCTGAAGAAGAATATTTCCATTTAGAGTTGAACCTCATTGGTTCTTTTTGAAGATTTGATTTTGTGATGAATGGAAACCTTCTGGTTTTTGGGATGTTCAGATTCGAAACATTCTTTTATTGAAGCCAAAGCATTCCAGATTTTGAAAATTTGAAAGGTTTTGAACGACTTTGCTTTTGTCTCCAAACTTGCTTTACCGATGTAAAACGAGATTGTAGAGTTTGGAAAAAAATTGTTTCTAACCATTTTGAATCCTTTTAACAGTTTAGCCTTTTGACACATTTAGCCCTTTAACCTCAGAATATGTTCCATAAGCAACATTTTGACAATTGTTGAAATATTGACTTTCAATGGGATGACATGTACTTGCACACAGAGAAAATGCATCAGGCTTAATCAAGTATGCAGATGAATCAAAAACTCATTCTAAATCTTCCTAAGTGCTCAGAATTCTCAAATTAACACACAAAATCACCGATTAATTCATTCTTTCACTCAAGATTTTCTAATTATGATTATGGTTTGGGGTTATGATTTGAGACTTTGCACACATGTTAGCATCAATGCCTGAATATTAAACAAACAAAGGTCCTAGAAATAGCAGCAAAGACATCGACATCTTACCCTAAATCACATGATTTCAAACCTATGTTGATTCTAACCGTGCAAACACACTAATCGAGCATACTTTAGTATTATCTAAAGCTATATGAACAAATTAATTAGACCAAGAAACACATAGGAAAGAAATGCCCCGATCGATAATTACATAAACCCTAGTTTCTGATTATGCCTTTTTTTCCCCTTTTTTTGACCATTGAAAACATTTGAAATATTTAGGGAACGATTAGATAGAAACCAAGAAGAAATTAGAAACTCACAATCGAAAAGACTTTTGTGAACTTTACTCATTAAAGGTTAATTATTTTTCCATTTGAAATCTAAACATGGTTAACTTGGAATCATTGCAAGAAAAAAAAATTATTTTCTCCCCCTCGAATTAGCATTCATTTTGTGAAATCTTTTTGCACATTTCAATTTGAGAGATCATAGAACTTTTTGAAAATGAGTTTTTAATCCGAATGATGAAGAAACAATTTTTCTTGAAGAATTAAGTTGAGGTGTGCAAACTTCATGATTTTGTGAAAGTTTTCTCCCCCTCAAAACATGTTCCGTTTTGACAGTGTAAAGCAAAATGCTTTAAATGGAGGAACATAGTTTTGAATATACGAAGTTTGTACACAGAGAAAGAAGATTCTTTTTGTAGTTTTTGAAAATTTTATATTTTTGTATTTTCTTTTTGATAAAATATTTACAAAAAAGAGTTTGATGTTTGACTCACTTAGTTTTTAAGAAAATATTGCAAATCATCTGGAGTCAAACACCGCATACCAATATGATGAACTATGTAACACCCCAACCCGACAAAGGTCAAAATGTCACATTATGGTGCCAAATCAGAACATACAAACGCAAGCGGAAGACTTATAAACATAAAGTTACAAAGGTATTCTAAGGTTACAAAAGAAATGCTAACTCTATACAAGAATAAATATAAAGCCAAACAGAAATCTAATTGAATCCAAATCCAAGTCTAATCCAGATGTAATGGGCTTCTAATCATCGGGTAGTCCATTAAAGCTCCTATGCACTCGTCACCCAAACCCAGCTTCCAACCTAAAACCTGCCGCAGGAAAAGAAATGCGGCTGAGCTTAAAAAGCCCAGTGAACAGATATATAACAAAACGGATAAATGGAACGTATAAAGTATAAGGAAAGAAATAATAAGCTCCTGCAGAAGTGAATGTCATCTGTCAAATGCATAAGAGATCAACGATCAACTGAACAAATATCATGAGTCAAATGAATGAAGCATCATAAAGATATCAAGTGGTAGCATAATCAGATAATAATCAGAATCATAGAGCACGTATCAACAAAGGCTTGTCTAACGAGATACTCGAATAGACATACGAAACATAAGAAAGCCACGAGCCGACCTAACGAGATACTCGAATAGGTCTCAAATCACATAACCACATATCCGTCAATTCATAGGGTGTACATAGAGTAGCTAACTCCAATGTACCAGAAGTGAAAGGGGTACAAGACACGTACAGCCAGTCACTGTCTTCTCAGAACAAAACAGAACCTAGGATGCATCCATACGCCCCCACAAACAAATCATATACAAAGTGGCCAAGAGATCTCATATCATATCCTAATCAGACGGGGACGCCGGGGACTAATCACACCGCCCCAGATAGTGTCATGCCATTGGTGCCTCAATGACACGCCCATGGTACCTCCATGAGTAGACTAAAAACTCGGGCATCAGAACAGAACATATTAGAACAAAAGCTATCCATAATCAATTAATCATAGCATAATCAATCAAAGCATATCATCAGAACAGAGTCTCATATAAATGAGAATAGTAACAGATCATCATAACAGAATGGATAGCAAACAGAATCATATCAAATGATAATATCAAACGGATCATATCAAAGCAAACAAATCAAAGTCAAGGATCGAAAAGTCATGAGATCAGAATCCTTACTGAGAAAGGATAGAATATCTGTACCTTAAACCGCCAACGAAACCATAACATACGAATCCAAAGTCACACCTTTCTTCAGCGAATCTACACGTATTAATGATCGGCTAATTATTAATAACTTGTTTTGAATCGGATTACTCATTTTATTTGGCTTTCCATTTTTAGCAGATTTCCAAAAATGGTAACTTTTCAAGTATAGTAGCCTTCCCGATTTATTAACTTTAGGTTTATAATGGACAATTAATAATATTTAAGGTTAAAACGACCAATATAGTAGTTTAGGTTTTTAAATGTCAATATTATAAGTTTAGGGTCTAAAAAGTAATTTATCAAAATTAAATATTAAAAGTCAAATAATTAATTTTAGGGTTTATACTATAAATTTATATCAAAAGATAATTTTATACCCGTCGTTCATAATTTATTAACGTATTATCGACATTAAAATTTAGACCATGACGACCAAATAATTATTATATCATGCATGACCCATGTATAACTCGACACCGACCCATGATAACTTCATTTATATTATATGTTGTATAACTCCAACAACTGATAAGAATATAAGACAAGTAGACATATACTACACACATTCTATCTCTAACTTCATTTATATTATATCTTGATATTTAAGCTTATGAATATGGGTATATAACTTCATCCATATTATATGTATTAATTAACGAGCCATACACAGACCCTCACATTCTATCTGTTTACTCGAATGACAACACACATGTTCATAAGCTTTTCTCTTGATTAATATACCCATGCATGCATTTTCTTTTATATTCAATCCATGACAAAGTCAGAAATCCAGAAACATATTCATATATATATATATACAGATCGATTTAATGATGTACAAGTTAATAAGTTGTTTTTTTTTTTTTTTTTTTTTTTATTTTATTTATTTATTTTTTTTTTAGCTTAACACAGGTTTGCATGCTTCGTTAACGTCCATTTTAAAACAGATTTTTAGGAGTGTTTATGCAGCATTATTGATGACCAAAAGCCGTTCAAACATGACCCAAAACGACTCATTCATACCCGATACAAAACAGCTCGCGAGACGTCACATGTCACCACGTATACCTCACGATACAAAATAAACCCGCGACACCCTTTTCATTTATTTTTATACGACTTGAAACAGAAACGAAACAAGCACGTATTACTCTTTTTAGCTCGACAAGATGATGTACAAAACAGGTTATGGGTCGTATGTGTGCGGGTCATAAAATGCACAATCGATTCGAAAAGAAACAGATTCATAGGTCAATAAGATAAGCTCTCCATTCGTTATTTCATGTGGTGAGTTTTATGATTTTATGTGTTGTTTAGCATGTTTTATGAACTGAATAGAAAACAAATAACGTGCTGGAACAGAAACACAACAAAGGAGTCGAATAAGGCTATGCGACCATACCCTTGTAGCATGTCGAACGAGATAAAGAACCACCATTGTCGAATGCTAATATCCAGTCGAACAAAACTCCTCGAACCAAATTAAGTACCCACGTTTGAGCTCCCTTGTTGGACAGAATTCACCCTTGATCGCATGAACAATATAAGTTACCAACAAACCTCCTTTCGAGTAACTATACCCACGTCCAAAACCCAGCGAGCCTCACACCACCACGATGCCGCTACCCAGAACAAGTCACACGAGTCTTCTTTGCGCCTGGAATCGACAGAAAATGGAACAAAATAATATATGGCCGCCGGTTGTGGTGTTTAGGTTTTTAGGGTTTTCAAAATACGTATTGTGCGTGTTTAAAAGTTGAGAGGTACGGTTAAATGAGAAACCATGTAGGGTGAGGAGTCAAAGAAGCAATGCCGAGTTTTAAGGGATTTAAATTGATTCCTTCCAATTTTAACTCCATTCATGAATTTAGACTTGTTCTTGGTCAAAGTTTACTTGTGCACAACTCCAATATTCAGCCATGTATATGTATATTTAAACGTGTAGTTAAGTTAATATGTGAATAAATTATATCATAAGTATTATGGATTTAACATGTCGCGAAAGGTTCGAGTTTTAATAATTTAAATACTTAGGTCCACATCAAAATGAAATGTCTTGAATCATTAGCGTCTCTTAAAAAGTTTAAAGTTTAAAATTTGAAGGGTATTTTGGTTATTTTGGATGTTCAAATTTTCCGGGTCTTACAAACTAAATCAGCAATCCTTGATGGAGGTAATGCCTTTGTAAACAAGTCCGCCAATTGGTATTCAGTGCCCACAAAATATAATACAATTGTACCCTTTTCAACATGCTCCTTGATGAAATGGTAGCAGAGAGCAATATGTTTGGCCTTGGAATGATGAATGGTGTTGCATGAGAGAGCAATAGCACTCTTTGAGTCGCAGTACATCGGGATCTTGTCAAATACATAGCCGGAGTCCGTGAGCTAAGTTCTCATCCAAATGACTTGATCACAACAAGCAGACATGGCTACATACTAAGCTTTTGTTGATGACAGTGATGTACAATCCTGCTTCATTGACTGTATCCCTTTGTAACTAAACAAGATTTGTTGCGAATCACTGTGCCTTCTGTGTCCATCTTGTTTTCCAAATCCATTTAAGTCCAATGATGTGTCAAAGGGTGATGTTGGTAAAACGTATGCATATTAGACGGATCCAAATTGCGAGAAGACGACTCTATCATATCAGAAATGGTTGGAGTCGGTGCAAATGGATTGAAAAAGCATTTCTGTCATAATCTGCAGGTTGTGGTACTGATTTTTGTTATGGATCTTCAGCTAATTGTCTGGAGTTGGAAGCGGTTTGTCCTGCTATTGTTGGAGATTCACTTGGAGGACCGTCTTTCTCAATAGTGGTTGTTGTTTGTTGAGATGTGTAGGTACTTGAATATTCTCAGGGTGTGCAGTGGAAATTGGTGAGACCTCTTGAGGACGGTTTTCAATTGAATCATCAAACAGTGGAGCAAACAGGGTTTCCAATTCTTTACGGGTGAGAGACAATTGTTCAGCCAAAG
The DNA here is from genome assembly GCA_030686995.1 of Artemisia argyi. Lineage (NCBI taxonomy): Eukaryota > Viridiplantae > Streptophyta > Magnoliopsida > Asterales > Asteraceae > Artemisia > Artemisia argyi. The sequence goes on along the minus strand of CM060679.1, from coordinate 98,583,903 downwards.
AGTTTGGAAAGTTCAAACGGTTGGTTGCGGGTCCTAAGCTGTTATGCTCATAAGGCATTGTTGATGTGCTTTTAAACGGTTTGTTGCGGGTCCTAAGCTGTTGTCCTCATAAGCCATTGTTGATGTGCTTTTAAATGGTTGGTTGCGGGTCCCAAGCTATTAAGCTCAAAAGCCATAATCATTAAGCTCGGGTCTGAAACTGCGTTGTTCCGAATCCATAACTAAAGTGCGGGTCCGAAACTGAATTCGAAGCCATTGCTGTTGAATCTGTAAAGAAAGAAAGAAGAAAGAAAACAGAGAACATGGATCACCAAGTGTAACTAGGTTCCAGATGTTAGAAGCATAAAGATGTAGTGTCAATTATCTTCTTGACACTCGAACACACAATTCCGATGGTTTTCATTCTTGTCTCAGGGGTAGATGTTGTGGAGTTCACATTAGTTTTGGTGCAAATGTCTAAAATCTTTCCTGTAGGAATCCACCTAAGACCAATCATTTTGAAAATTCTACCCGTGGGTACCCACCTAATGTTAGATCTAGGAGATGTTTTCCTTTTAGATACAATGGAATGAAATGTGTGAGCATCACTTCTATGAGAAAACCTATGTCCTATATTAATCTACTTCTTAGGTTTGTGAATCTTGTCTTTTGGTTCAATGGGTTTGTTTGTCTTAGTCGATTGCGCCTTTCCAAGTGATTTTCCTTTTTGAAGATATTTTAAAGCACAGACAACATGATTATTTACGCAACTACTCTTAGATGCTAGCCAATTCCTATTAGTTTGTTGAGTACTCTTAGGTTTTGGTTTGCTACTACTAGCAGTGTTCTTTACTACAGTGGAAGGCATCACATGAGATTTTGAACCTAGAATTCCATCCTTTTGAAGTAGCGCCTTTTTCCTAGCCTTTTCTAGATCATAGTTCTTGTACATATGTCATATTTGCCATAAAACTCTTAACTTTTAATGCTCGTTTTAAACACTATTTTCGAACTAATCCTAGATGAGCCAAGTATAATCATGTGTTGAGATTTAGTAGACACAGATGCATTTTCCTTAGGCCAAGAATGTGGAGTGACTGGTTTTGTCAAATTGTTTTTCTTAACAACTTGGGAGGCAAACCGAGATTTTGAAAATTTAGGTCGTTCAGATTTAAATGCAGTTGGTTATCTAACCACTGATTGTTTTCTAATTGTTTGAGAAGGCGATTTCCCTAAGATTGATGGTATTGCAAACTTAGTATCCACACTCTGGCCAGTCAGTCTTCTTAATTTGTTTTGCGATGCAACATGTGCAAACACCTTTTCTTGAATTTGACCTTTTAAAAGCTCATTTTCCTTAACTAATGTATCCACACATTTACTTTGTTCATTCAAAAGTTGACCATTGTTACCCGAATTTAGAGATTCGTTTTACAATTTAAGTTCAAGTGAGATGCAATATGCCTCCAGTTTTGAAAAATCTTTATGAAACTAAGCAATGGTCTTTTTGAGAAGAATGTTTTCAGACTCAAGAGTTTGGTATGATGTTTTAGTTATAAGATTATCAGGTAAAGACTCAGACTCAGAACATTTGTCTAGACATTGAACAACATTTTGGTCAACCTCTCCTTCATTACTAAACTTAGGTTGTTCAGATTGTCATTTCTCACTGCAAGTTGCTTTTCAAGTTGATTCACGTTGTTAAACATTGTATTAGTGAAAATATCAACTTTTTTTCCAAAGATGTATTTAAATTAAACTTTGAATCCACCCTCGGAATGAGTTTCAGCTAAGTCTTTGTTTGAGAGAAGCTTAAGGTGTGACTGAAGTAATCTAAAAGATGTCATGCATTTCTTTTTGTTTAATTTCACAAATGGATCTTCAGAATCATCAGAATCATACTCTAGGCCTATATTATTCATGTGAAATTCCTGCATGTTTGCCATTAACATCACATCTGCTGTATCGGCCTCTAAATCTTCATATTCATCATCAGATGGAATATCTGCCATAAAACCTTGTAAAACAGCATTGAGATTACCCCCTATATCTTCCATGCGATTAAGTGTGGCATCGTTTTCAGCATCAGTGTCAAAGAGTGGAGTTGAAACATAATCTTGAGCTTCCACATTTGCCATATTTTCCGTATATGCCATAAATGCCATGCTTGGTTCGATAAGATCTTCTTCATCATCATCAGTATCTTCCAATGTGTTTAAGCATTCAGAAGTTGAAGTCATTACGCCTTTGCCTTTCTCAGTAGATACATGTCCAAGCTTCACTAGATTTTGCAGAAGAGATTGCATATGATCATTCAGTGTTGCAGGATGGTACCGAGGAATGAAGATAGGCTCAGGTGCATTTGGAGGATTGAAGAATAGACCATTTGGAGTGTAATTAATGATTCATGGTTAACAGCTTGGGATGGTGGAGCAGAAAGAATGGTCTTCAAAAGATTCATGTTTAGACAAGATTCAAGAATCTACTTCATTCTGATGTGATGAAGTTCTTTTGTACGATGCATAGCTTCAAGATAATCCCACATTTCATAAGCACTGGCTTGATAGTCCATATTAATGTAAATTGAATTGGGAAGAGCTAATGTGATGAACCATGCAGCCTCTTTGTCAGCAGTGTACTGAGCAAGTTCAGTATCATTCAAATCTGCAGCAGTTTGTAGTCTCATAATCCCTGGTTTGATTGAGTCAGCAAGAAATATCATTTTGTATGGACCATCTCGGATGGATTTAAGCATGAGATCTGCATCAGGACGATTTTTTAGCCATACTTAAAATCTCTGTTTCCAATCAGTGTAGGTTCCTCGGAGTAACATGGGAGGTCTTGACTCATTGCCATAGAGCAAGATATGTTAGATGATGGAGTTGTGAACTTGTTCATTCATTAGCGACCTTGATTGATACATTTTCTCTCCCCCATGATTGTTGAGATGTAATCGGAATAATCAAACTAAAATGTATAGTTGATATATGACACACAAGGTTGATATAGTGATTTCTGATTTTCCCTCCAAAATTTATTTTGAAAATTTTCTCTCCCAAAATTTTGAAAATCACTATAAAATGCAATTCAAAGGTTACAAGAAAATTTTGAGTTTCAAAAATTTTGCCGCCAAATTTTACCGAAATTTTTTGAATTTTGGGCCAAAATTTTCACCGTTATACCAAAATTTGAATTTCGCGTAAAAATTGAACGTTTAGTCTCCTGTAAAAATTAAATTTTACTCAAATTTCGCGTAAAAATTATTTTATTTATTTTTATTTTTTTTGAAAATAAGAATAGAAAGATTAACTTGTGAAGAAGAATGGATCTTTAAAGGATAATCAAGGTTGTTGTATAAGTTTAGATGTTGTAGCGAAAGTTGAAGACGCCGTAGTTACAAAAACTTAACTTGCAGAAGTTCTAACTCGCTGGAGATACTTGTAACTCGCTAAAGAATGTTGTAACTCGCAGAGAAAAATGTAACTCGCAGGAAGGTGTCTTAACTCGCAGAGAAATATTTAACTCGCAGGAAATGTATCTTAACTCGCTGAGAAAGGTTTAACTCGCAGGAAATGTGACTTAACTCGCTAAGAAATTTTCTAACTCGCTGAAAAACTTTCTAACTCGCTAGGAAGGTGTAACTCGCTAACAAAGTTTAGTCTAACAAGATTTTGCCTTAATTTAGGGTTGAAATAAGTTCCTTACTAGTTAAACTATATGGAATTGTTTAGCTAACTCGCTAATAAGGCAAACTCGCCAACTTTGAAAAGATAACTCGCAGAAATGTTTCAAACTTGCTGATGACTTTACCTTAACTCGCTAAACAACTTGACCTAACTCGCTAGAAACTTGACCTAACTTACTAGAAACTGAACTTAACTCGCTAGAAAATGAACCTAACTCACCAAGAACATAAGGATACTCGTTGAAACCGAGAAAAACTCACTTTTTAAGCCCAACACTTCAACCAAATCTAATCTAAAACAACCTAAACTATCACTTGGCGAATGATGCCACTTGTTAGGTCACCATTTCATAACATGTAATCACATAAACTTAGAGAGAAAGTTAGAGAGAGAAAGAATGGATGGAACTTATAATGATAATACTGAAATGTATTAAGCAAGAACCAACACCCTCCTTGGAGGGTTTACAAGAGTATTTATACTCCTTATCTAGGGCATCATACATGTTTCACATAATATCACTAATGGCCCTTAGACTTTGACAAAACATGAATTCTAAATAAAAATAACATAATACATACTAAAACTTAACGTACTAATATAATATAGCAACCTGTTACAAAACTCAATGACTGACACTTGATTTAAACAAAATGTATTCCCAACAATATTGTCATTATTTGTCCTATTTGAAAACAAACAATTGGTGAAACTTGGCGATTTTGGACGAAATATTGAGATAAATGATCAAGATTGGAAAATTCTATTGAATAGAAAAGATTAAAGACCATTGCCTAACTTTGAAGCATGCGCCGCATCTGATTTTATCATGCGCCGCATATGAAACTTTGGTCAACGAAGATGAACCAGCTTGTTCTACTGCAGATACGCCGCATCTCATTATCAACATGAGTCGTATCACTATCAAGACTTCACCAGGTACAATCCAAGACGCTGAAGGACATGCACCGCATAAAGATTCAAGATACGCCACATCTAAAGGCGGTGTGCGAATATTCCCGAATATATTAATCTTTGACCCCACGCGAAGTTAATTTGATGTGCCGCATCTACTTAATTAATGTGCCGCATCTACCCTCTGACAGAAACTATAAATACCCCAAGACCTAGATGAATTTTGTGTGCAACAAAACCCTAAGGAGACGAATTTAGACAACAAGACAACACAAGACACACCTCCAACAAAGATCTTAGAGCAGTAAGAATGTTCTGCATGTATTTAATTCATTAAGTAGTTTTGTTTTATTATATGATGTTTTTTTGGAGACTTGTATGTGTGGTTTGATAACCTTTGTGTCTAGCTGTGTTTTTCTTGGGCTGCCATACGCCCTCCATGCTTACTTATCTAGCGTCTAGAAAGTAAGATAGGCATAAGTGATCATTAAGAGTTTACTCGCCTATATTTAGGATCCAACTAGAGAGAAGAGTTTACGATACTCATCATATAAAACTAGCAATAAAACATGTGACAATCTACTTAACAAAAGGCCAGAACTTCTATCTGTATCTATTCTCTATCTGTGTACGTGTTAGTCTATCGCTGTTTCGTTCTTATTAGTTTTATTAGTTTAATTAATTAACCAAATCTGTGTTAGTCTCTCAGGCTAAAACCCCTCTTTGCGTTAGATTAGATTGTAAAGCTAACTTAGTATATTTAAAATACTAATTAGATTAACTAGATATTACGTTCCACTCTTAGTGATCGACACTCTGCTTACCATTATATACATATTGATCTGGTACACTCCTCATTAGTGTGTGTGTTATAGGATAAGTCGGCTAAATATAAATGTAAAACTTGAATAGGTAAAATCACTCTATACTACACGTGACACAACACGCATCAGTAGGACTTGGAGGTGAAAGTGGGGTTTGGTAAGCCAGATTGGTTGAACAAGGTGGTGGTGTCACAACTCACCATTTCAGGTCATTTCCCAAACTTCGACAATTTACTATTCATAAAACACTATTCATCAAAACACTATTCATCGTTTACTATTCATCATTTTCGAGGTCAATTTAATATTCTGAGAAACATTTGAAAATTTTACTATTCACTGAACACTATTCATTTCCGGAAAAATTTTCACTATTCGCTTGCATTACTCATTTCATCGTAAATTTAGTTTACAGGTATTCAAATTCGCGTAACCGGATTGGTTTAGGTGCGAATTCATTTCATTATCAGTAAGGACATTGCATACGGACTAGAGATAGTCTACATATCATCATAATAGCATTTTCATGTTATACCACTCTTAGGATTTTCAAATTTATATATTTGATATATTTAATGTTGTACGTATAATTATTTATAAATAAACGTTAACACACGGTTAATAAATACGACGAATATATCTAAATATTCCCACAATGGTCCCGACATATTTTTATATCCATTATATCATCATAAAAGTTATAATATTCATTTACCCAGTATTTTGGAAATTTATTTTTATTTATAACGTAAGTTTATAAATATTACAACGGTTTTCGTGAAAACTAAACAATAATCACCCGAACACTCAATACTTGTACCCAACATATTTTTAACATTTTTACAACTTTATTTTATCCCGAATAACTTCGTTAACATTTATTTCTATCAAACCCGGTGCCCGATTTTAACTAATAACACAAATGTACACTTAAATTACACTAGAATCCTATTTAAATCAAAGCTACCCCAACCCCCCCCCCCCCCCCCTCACTCACCCATGACTGGCCCCTAAAGTCCTCACCAAGACCCCAAGTATTATTTCTAGCCTCAAGCATTTATGTACTCTTATAATACATTATAATGTTACCTAAATATCTAACTAAAACACCTTTTACACATTTATACTTAGATCAAGAATCAAAAACTCATTTCCTCACCTCTCTCTCTCAAACCCACGGCCAAACCACAAGGACCAAGAACACCAAGATCAAGTGATTATTTTTCAAAGTATAAAGCTACAAAGTTGTCCATTTCATCATTCTAGTTAAGAGTTTTGCAATACAAACTCAAGAAACACAAGATTTCTCATCATCTAATCACCTAATATTTCAAAGTAAGTTATCAAATTTATTTTCATGATTTCATCTAATATATACTTGTATCATATGGTTTTCATGCTTAATTTCATGCACAAGCTAGCTATACCACATTATTTTTGTTAACTTTTTGAACATACAAACTCTAGAATTTGATTTAGGTATTCCCTTGTTAAATTAACATGATTAGTAGTGATTAGGAACCCATGGCACCCTAAGAAGGTGTATGGTAGTATTAGAATAGCTTTGTGGTGTTTGCAAGAGATTTGGTGATGTCAGAAACTAGTTTTGAACATGGAAAATGGATTTGTAACAAGTATTTATACCTACTGTCTCATTTTTGTAAACCCAGGAAAATCAGTAAATATAAAGTAAACTTTGGCAAAATTTTTAGAAAATACTTTCAAAAAAGAAGCCGTAGACGAAAGAACGGATTAAAAAGAGTTTATAACGAAGGAGTTATGATTTTTGAAAGTTTATTGACGAAAAGTATTTTTCTGAAAAACTGTTGCTGTTGGACGTTTTTCGTCGGAAAAAACGAGGCTTTAGACGTAACCCGGAGGAGCCAAGCTTTCCAAAATATATTACTACATACTAAGACGTAACCATGGATATAAAGAACAAGTAAAACGGGCTTATAACGACAAAGATATTCACGTTTCAATATCGGCAAAACATATATTATTTTGACAGCTTTTGACAAAAAAAATATTACTACTACGTAGTAACTCTAGATTCTAGAAATAATACCCAAGTACCCAATATCATAACTAATGAAGTATTAGTGAATACAAATATATTTTTATTACTACAAGTCGTTATTTCAAGGATTTCAAATCAAGGATTTCAACACTAACACTTATACATACGTTATATATATATATATATATATATATATATATATATATATATATATATATACACATTTCAACTAGTTTTATTTTCTAGTTGTCATATTTTCCTAAGTTTTGAAAAATGTATTATTTTGATAACAACAAGTATTTTTCAAAGAGTAGAGTGGTATAGGAAGCATGTGCATGGACATTCACAATATCATTTTCATGATCTAAAGTAGATCGTTCATCATTCATATTAGGTTGCGGCAGCTAATCGTTCATTGTTGTTCATTACACTTCATCACACAGTATCATCTGCTAGAGGTGAGTTTTCATAGCCCCGTTTTCAATTCAATATTTTGATTTCAAATCCCACGGGGGAATACATTGTATCAATCATTTTAGTACGAGCCCGAGTGCCAAAACATATGTACATTGCTTAAGTTGCCATACCAACATGTTAAAGTCCCCTATTTATTATCATGGACCGTTAATTTGCCGATTAAGCGAGAGTGAGTGGATAGATCTATTGAGGGTGACGCCTCCATCCGTGGTAGTATTTACCAACAGTAAGCGGATGCATTTCATGTCTGTCACATTTGAGTGTTCTGGTAAAACATTCAGGAGGGGTCTATATTTCATCAGTCTAGCTTCGGGGTCATGAGCTTAAGGTCTATTGTACTATTTTATGTGACTTTTGTCATGCACTTATGCTTGTGGTGGCCGTACAACATTACATTTTATAAACCTATGGAATTCACCAACATTCGTGTTGACGTTTTAGCAATGTATTTCAGGTTATTAAGGTAGCTCATGTGACATGCATTTGGACCTTCATGGAGTCGCGGAGTCGACGCGTCTCACTATTACTTCATGCACTTATGTAAATGTTTGATCTAGTATGACTTGTTTTTCATAAACTTGCAACACCTTTTGGGGACCTCATTTTGTAAACTCTGGATTATTTCAATGATCAAACGAAGTATTTTCCAAATGACACTTTAGGTCGTTCAATGTAACTGTAACTGTGATGCTATGACAGACACCCCCAGGCATTCCATTCCGCTACAAGTCAGGTAAATTGGGGGTGTGACAGATTGGCATCAGAGCTAAGGTTATAGCGAACTAGGATGTATCTTGGACCCTAGACTATAACCACATCATCATAGCATCTCATCATTTCATCATAAGTGCATAATCATGATACATGTTGTTTCATGCATACCCTGTGCGAGTTATTTATACTCATATTCGTGTATATATATATATATATATATATATATATATATATATATATATATATATATATATATATATATATATATATATATATATATATATATATATATATATATATATCATTTTATTGACCTGGTTCACAAGTGACATGTCTTCAGATACTCACCCTGACATCCTTTTATCGGATTCCGACATTGAAGATGCCTTGTCATCTTCCACTACCATTATACCACCAGTTGCAATTACACCACCATTAGCACCATTGATTTGTCATAGGAACAAGGTTTTCCTATCATTCAGCCCATACATAGAATGCCTTTTGGTAGAGTATTCAGACTTAATCTTAATGGACCTATTAGATTGCTTATTTCAAGGGAGATAGTATATTTTCTTTCTTTCACTAGTAGGGCGCTTACTACTCAGGTACTACTACCACCATCAGTTACTTATTACACTATTGGTCGTCCCACAGTGCGTACTTCAGTTTTACCTCTTAGATATCGCGAGGTAGCACGAAAGAGGGTAGTACTCCATTCACTATTATCACCAACATCTCCTAGCTCACCACTAGGATCTCATCGTTAGCAATTCTATTCTCATCATCTAGGGTACCATCATTGTCATTTTCCTTTTCCATTCCCACTTGCCATGAACTAGATAACACCTAGTAGATAATACCAATATCACGGACTCAACAGGAACATCCGCAGATTCTTCAGGAATCGTTCAGAACCTACATTATCTAAGATTTGATCGATGCACAACTTCAGACACCACTTCAGGACCATCTCGACCTTATGATGCCACAAACCTGACTTCACACAGAGGGACACCAGGAAGTCTCTAGACCAGACTTATATCCTCACTAGCTTTTACTATTATCCTAGCCACAGAAAGTGTGGGACATAGTCTAAAGAACTTGTTGTCTTTTGATTGTTGTACAAACAAATATATCAAGTGTGACTCTACTATGTAAGGAATGGTTGTGCTATTTATGATATCGGTTCACGTAGACCGAAATTTTCATGTATTATATTCATGTGTTGTGAATATGATGACTTTTATTAACTATATTTTCTCATGGTCTCTTATGATTTGATGAAGATAGATTTAAGCAAACCACTCCAAGCATGACGCAAGCTGCTGTTGGACAAGTCATTGCCAAGAACATAGCCACCGCTCCCACTAAGGAACTTACTCACGTGGAATTTATGGGGTGCAATCCTCCCTCCTTTAGCGGAACTAGAGACACAAAGGAATTTCTCAAATGGTTCGAAGAAATAGAAACAATATTTCGATGTGGCGACTGTCGTAAGGAAGACAAGGTTAACTTCGCCACATGCACTTTTCAGGATCATGCCCAGGAATGGTGGACCAAACATATTAAGATGGTGGGAGTTGATGCTGCTTACTCACACTCTTGGGAGAAACTAAGAAGGATGATGGGTATAACATTTTGTATAGGAAATGAATTACGAGCAATAGAACAGGAAACACTAAACTTTACCATGGTAGGAAATGATGTTGATGAGTACACTACTCATTTTTACGAATTAATACGACTAGGTCCTGCAATGGATGAACCGGAAAGCAAGAAACTTGAAAGGTACATCGGGGGACTCTCCCATGAAATTCGTATGTTGGTCATCGCATGGGAACCCGATGCCATGTCTGAAGCTATCAAAATGGTGATCGAAGCAAAGGAACTCATAGTTCACGCCAAGACATCAGGAAACAATAGTGACAATAAAAGGAAGTGGAACAACAATCTAGGTTGCAATGCTGCTCAACAATCACCCAAAGGACAAGAAGTGAATAGAGCCTTTGCTGCAGGACCGCACACAAAGAGAATGTATACTGGAAATTTACCTTACTGCAACCTGTGTAATCTACATCACCGAGATCATTGCAGTGAACCATATAGAGTGTGCAAGAAGCAGGGTCATCAGATTGAGGACTGTAGGAAACTCACAAATCAGAGGATCCCAGGGAGTTGCTTCAAATGTGGAAACTTATTTCAAGAAGGACTGCCCGGAGCTAAGGAACAAGGAAAATCAGGAACTTGGGAATCAAGACTGAATCGCTCGAGGAATAGTGTGAGCTATTGAAAGAGAACCGTCAGGATATTAGCAACATCAAGGATAACAACAATACTTCAGCAGGAGGAGCCTTGTTTCAATATATAAACCGTAGTTCGAGCCTTGTAACTTTCCTTTTGTACTTACCGTTGGTACGATGACATAACCTAGTTGTATTAAGCACTTTTCTATCCAATGTAATATCTATCTTTTGTTACCTCTGTGATAATCATAACCTTCGTTTACTCCATTTTCTATCCCAATTGCTCAAACTTCAATCGTTTCGCAACATTTTATCATTGTCTTATTTGGGATTAGGCTGATTTCATTTTTGACGAATTAGTAGACTATTACCATTCGACAAGATTCACCTACGTATCCAATACACCATCCTATAAATTGATTTTTCTGTCATTACACCAAGTATTTACTATTAATACGCGAGGCAATTTTCATGTTACTTGAAAGAAAACATCAGGATACCATTTTTTTAATAACAATGCGTTGAACACCATCTAAAACTTCTGAGAAAAGTTATGATATTTTGACAAAATCTAACATCGCATCATTAGTCCTCAATTATACATAGCCTGATCACCTATGTAAAATTCAGGAAGGATTATGCCATGAAGGAAATAATTACCTTTTCAAAGGATTTTAATAACAATCTTCATTTAAAAGTTTTGTAAACAAAGGACCTCTTCCATAAACATCCCTTTTGCCGAACTATCTCTGGATACTTACCCCACCTGTCACCCACTTAGCCATTAAGTTGGATTTTCCCATTGACTTCCCTAGGAGAGACTTTCTATATCAATTACATGCAAGATTCCTCTATACAATAAAAGCAATGAAAGGATTACAGAACTACTAACCAAGACTAGAAGTATATAGTGAGAGAATTCATAACTCAACAACAAATTCTAAGATACTGCGAGACCATCCTAATCATCATCTCTGACTTAGTTGTCAAATTCTATCATTTAAAGGTACTAGCTAGATTGAGCTACAGGATTGAACTCAATATAAATTTCCGCAGGACAACACAATAGAAATAAACCAAGCTTCTAATTGAGACTGTAGAGCATTTCATTTAAACATTGCCTCATCCATACATAAACTTTCCTGCAGTAAGTTTTCACAAAGGACAATTGTTTGAATCAAGAATATCGATGTAGATTCCTCTAAGGCATTATCTCTCTAGAAATTTCAGATAACCTCACCTTCATACCAAGAAAGGGATCAAACCAGAACATATCTCCTCATCTACATGGGAAAACATAATAGACATTCATCGACACAACATCAAGTGATACCTTCGTCTTGTCAATTACAACGATAAAATATTTCAGGACTTAAGTTAGTCAAAATACCTATGCTTGTAGTTATGCCTGATAACCACCAATAGGCATTATTCAACCTCAGGAACTAAATGTTAGACATCTATGCATTTAAGCGAACATTTTCTATCCTACCATTGTATCCTTGTTAGTGTTTTCACTTTTAAATAAAGTTGATTCAAAAATTGCGTTTACATAAATCACATACCTTGTGGAAAAATGATTTCTGAAATTCCTATTTTGAACAAGTACGATCCTTTTTGGTCAATCTTTAGCAACACTATTGTACAATGAGAAATATACATAGACATCAAACTTTGGTAAGCAGTCTTAATCACAACATGTTTGAAAACATTTTTCTATTTCATAACTACTGAAATCTTGAATCATCAGGAAAAATATTACTTAGTAAATCATTTGCTCCATTTTCTAAATTCGTTTATTCAGAAAAAGATTTTAACCAAAACTCACAATCGCGAGACAAATTTCCAGAACAAATTTCCCTACTACATCGCTTATGCATTTAGGATTTTGTGATTTGACAATAAAGAATATTTGAATATGTGATGAAGGAATTAGGAAGGACATCACAAATTAATCACGAACTTCAGTAGTGGAGACCAAACCCACTAGGCAAAAAAAGACATATGTCTTATCATCCGTTGGAACAAAACACAAGGAATCAAATTGTTACCTATATTCTATCCCTTTCAGATAACGCCAAGTTCGACGGACCGAACGTTGTGGAATTAGTCACAAAGGTTTATTGTACCCATTTCAGTTATTCCTGTTAAGGAAACCGATTCACCTTGGACTTCAAGCAATCATTTCAGGATTTCCTTCAGAAACCCATTTAGATGTAAACATCACCTATCATCCTCAGACCGATGGTCAAAGCGAGAGAACAATTCAAACATAGGAAAGTATGCTCAGAGCATGAGTGATTGACCCTAGAAATGGTTAGACTAACCAGTTATCATAAATCAAATTCAGTTGCAATCATAGTTATCGCGCGAGCATAGAGACTACACCATTTGAGACACTCTATGGTCGAGGTGCCAATATCCATTGACGGATCGAAATTTGGAAAAGCCCAACATACTAGTCTAGTAGGCATTCATGAAATAACCAGAAATTTCCTACAAGTCAAGAATCAGTTACAAGTTCAATAAGTTGTAAACCATTAAAACTTCAAGTTGGTAGGCAGAGTTATGTTGAAAGTTCTGCCTAGGAAAGGCATGATATCATTCAGAAAACTTGGAAAGTTAAACCCGATATACACTGGACCATGTAATATTTCAGATAGAGTAGGCATAGTGGCTGATGAGTGCTTATTAACTCATCCTTTTTAGGCTTTATTTCAGACCAAAAATACCAAATACTAACCAAAAATGCCAAGAGAATGCATGTTTTTGTATTTGTGTATGTGCAGGTACGGAAATGTGAAAAATGAACAAAAACAAAGCAAAACCGACAAAAACGAGCACGAGATTGGAAAAAGGTTAAAAGCCGGAGCCGGGGAAGTCAAATGGTCAAAGTCCAAGCTTAAAAAGTCAAATACAACCTCAGAGATTCGTCAAAGTTACATATTTGGTCCCTGGTCAAAGTTTGAGAAATTGGCAAAGTTAGTCCCTGCAGTTTCAGAGAATTACACAAATGGTCCCTTGGAATAATATTTAAAGAGTGATAAAAATCAATCCTCGACTATGTGAGAATGGCAAGAATTATCCTTGGGAAGTACTTTGGATAAAATACAGTTTTGGTCCCTAAGCTTTGAGTTTTTACAACATTGGTCCTTGATTGAAATAATACTACTCCTAATAAACCTTAAACCGGATCACTTATTAAATCAACCCAACACACCTCTAAGCCCAAAACAATAAAAGCCCATCACCCCCTAAAAACTTTACCCAGGCCTGCTACCCACACCCTTGTACCCGGTCAAACAAGTCAACTAAATAAATAAACAAACAAACATCCCCAATTCATTTTTTTACCGCTCCCCAAATAATTCCTAAACCCAGAAAAGAACTGTTCCACGAACCCTAACCCCCACCCCCACCAAATTACCCCTCGTAACTTTAATTACCCAATGATTGGGGTATCTAGAAGGTGTCAGGGTAAGTCAAGAGTAGTCAGGACACGTGCACCAATGAAGAAAGACTCCTAGGATCGGTCACATCACAAAATTCAATCCAAGGGTCATAAATCAAGAGGGGTGTCTGGATTTAATCCAAGGGTATAGAATGGCTCAGAAGAAGCACAAGGTTGTGGATTGCCAGCCTGGACATCCAAGACTTCATCCCTCAGCTCAGCTATAAAAAGCCCTCTCCTCACCTCATGATACTCGTCCAGTTTTTCATGTATTAGAAAGCTTTTGACCATTTTAATTTTCATTTAAATTTCAATTCAGTTTTGTTGTAATTTCCTTTAAAGCTTTGTACTCAGATTTTAATTTTAATATAATTCTATTTTCAAATTAATTTCATTGCAATTTACTTTTCAATTTTAGTTATTCCAATTCTGCTTTTTAGTTTTAGATTAAAATAGTTGGAGTTTGTTTTAAATTCTTTTAAATTCTGTTTGAATTCCGATTGGTAAATTTGTGGTCAATTGCTTATTGCATAAGCTTAGCTTATTTGAGGAGTTTAGAGATAGTCAAAAAGGTGCGTTTGGCCTGTCTTAGAGACAGGCTGTGAGGGAACACCTCTCTGTTTGGCTGAGAGGTGATCGTAAGTGTCTTTGTTTTCAATTCTGTCTCTACTTCTATTCATTTACTGCATAAGTAGTTTGTTTCTGTAGCCTATAGCTTATTTGTTCTTATTAGTGGTCACTGTAGTTACTTTAGTAGAATTGTTTAGTTATTAGCATAGCTTCATTTTCTAGCACTGCTCCACCACTCTTAATTAGTCAAGTTTGCATACGTTACTTCTTGAGGTTCTTTGTCTGGTATCACTGTTCCATTAGCTTCTATTTGAGTAGTCAGTTTAGACCATAGGTTAGTTGAGTATTGCATTACAGTTGGATTTGTTGGCGTTAATTGAGTTATGAGGGACTGTTTGGATCAGGTTAAATCTAAGTAAACTTGATATTTGATTGCTAAATTCTCTGCATCAGTAGTATACATTAGGCTTATAAAAGTTAGATATAGCATAATATAGGTAGGTTTCATAGCAAAAGTCCAATTCAACTTGTTTCCTAAATCTGTGCTCAATTGGAGTTTATCTAAATCTGAAATGCTGGCATTCTGTTAGAATTAGGTTAGGTTAATGTTAATCTAGTTGCATTATAGTTTAGTACATCATTTAGGATAAGATTTAAACAGTTGAAAGTCTGAATAGTCAACATAGGTTTGCAATTCAAAAGTCAAATCAAGTTTTTTAACTCAGTCTCTGGTCTTAACTTCGTAGGTGGCTGTGGAATTCATTTGTAATTGGAAATCCATTTGGTTTGTTTCTTTTAATAGTTTGGCAGTATAAGAAACAGATTCAACAAGAAATTTTTGGTTGGGATATCTTTTGCTTGTCGAAACAGTCACTTGAAGTGAGCTAATTGAACCTGATGTTACCCCTGCACCATCTGTTCTAATTCCATTTTTAGAGATCATTTAGGTTAGCTATATAGTCTTAGAGTAACTAACATTGGTTGTTTTGGATTCTCAGGTTGGTAGTAAGTTATTTGCACCCATAAGCTTATCTGATTCAGCTGTTTAGCATACCTTAATTGCTTATTCTAGTTGGGTGATTGAGCAAGTTTCTGTTTTAAATAGTAGGGCTGCAGTTCTTATAATTGATTATAAGTTGAGACTTGTTGGTTCTTTGAGCTCATTTACACTTGTAGTTGCTGTTTCAGTTGAAATTTTGCTTATTGCTTGTCTGCTCAGCTTATTGCTTTTCATTAGTGCTTATTATACCTGTTTTGAGCCTTATTCTGTGTTTCTGATTATCAAGTGGCCTAAGATCTGTTCATTTAAGCTTTTTAAAGTCAATAGTACACTTGGTTAAGTTTTGGTCAATATTGGTCAAGGAGTGCTTATTAATAAGCACTCCAAATAAGTTGTTTTCAAGCTTATAAGCACTTTTCTAGCTTATTTTTCTTTCAAAATTTTTTCCCAAGCTTATTTTAATATTTTAGATTTTCTGTAATTTTTTCAAATTTTTCTGAATAGATTTACTATTTTTCTTATTTTATTTTCATTTTTAATCATTTTTAAATACATTTTAAATACCAAAAATTCCAAAAAAATCAGAAAAATCCCAGAAAAATCCAAAAATATTTTTGAAAATTATTTTCATTTATTTTAGAATTTTAGAAATTTATTTTGCATTTTTCTCAATTATTTTGAATTTATTTTGAATTTTTAATTAGTTTTAATACTTTTTAATTTACAAAAATTACACAAAAAGCCAAAAAAATTAGTTTTTAGTTTTAAAATTACTTTTTAGTTATTTTATAATTTTCAAAATTTATTTTTCATTTTTCTCACTTTATTTGTATTTTCTTTTTATTTTTAATTAGTTAAATTAGTTTTTAATTCATAAAAAATAAATAAAAAGTCAAAAAAATATTTTTGTTTTTCTTAAAATTTTCTTTTATCATTTTTAATTTTTGAAAATTATTTCCAAGTCCGTAGGAGTAGCGTAGCTTAAAAGTCGCGTTTTATTTCGTACGTTAGCGTTTATTTTACGTTTAAGTTTACGTTTTCGATTCTACGTTACGTTTTAAGTTTGTTTAGTTGATTTACATGTTTAGTTGATTATTTGTGCTTCATTTACTATTTCATTAGTGTAATCTCATTCAAATCACTTTTTACCGTTTTCACGACACGTTTCACGATTCGGGAATTCAAAATTCCATTCACACCTTCGTTGGGACACGACCCGGGGAAATACTTTCCTAAGCATTTCTTCGGTTTAAAAAACTATACTAAAATGAATTCATCAGTGGCCGTCATACTTGAGCGTTGTTAGAGAACCAACAGAAATCATGGACCGGGTGGTCAAACAGTTGATGCGAAGTCGAATTCCTATCGTGAAAGTTCGCTGAAATTCTCGAATATCATCACCTTTTCACCAATACGTCTTCAGAGACCAACATAAACTGAACTTTGGGACGAAGTTCCTTTTAGAGGGGAAGACTGTCACAACTCACCATTTCAGGTCATTTCCCAAACTTCGACAATTTACTATTCATAAAACACTATTCATCAAAACACTATTCATCATTTTCGAGGTCAATTTGATATTCTGAGAAACATTTGAAAGTTTTACTATTCACTGAACACTATTCATTTCCGGAAAAAATTTCACTATTCGCTTGCATTACTCATTTCATCGTAAATTTAGTTTATGGGTATTCAAATTCGCGTAACCGGATTGGTTTAGGTGCGAATTCATTTCATTATCAATAAGGACATTACATACGGACTAGAGATAGTCTGCATATCATCATAATAGTATTTTCATGTTATACCACTCTTAAGATTTTCAAATTTATATATTTGATATATTTAACGTTTTACGTATAATTATTTATAAATAAACGTTAACACACGGTTAATAAATACGACGAATATATCTAAATATTCCCACAATGGTCCCGACATATTTTTATATCCATTATATCATCATAAAAGTTATAATATTCATTTACCCAGTATTTTGGAAATTTATTTTTATTTATAACGTAAGTTTATAAATATTACAACGGTTTTCGTGAAAACTAAACAATAATCACCCGAACACTCAATACTTGTACCCAACATATTTTTAACATTTTTACAACTTTATTTTATCCCGAATAACTTCGTTAACATTTATTTCTATCAAACCCGGTACTCGATTTTAACTAATAACACAAATGTACACTTAAATTACACTAGAATCCTAATTAAATCAAAGCTACCCCAACCCCCCCCCCCCCCACTCACCCATGACCGGCCCCTAAAGACCTCACCAAGACCCCAAGTATTATTTCTAACCTCAAGCATTTATGTACTCTTATAATACATTATAATGTTACCTAAATATCTAACTAAATCACCTTTTACACATTTATACTTAGATCAAGAATCAAAAACTCATTTCCTCACCTCTCTCTCTCAAACCCACGGCCAAACCACAAGGACCAAGAACACCAAGATCAAGTGATTATTTTTCAAAGTATAAAGCTACAAAGTTGTCCATTTCATCATTCTAGTTAAGAGTTTTGCAATACAAACTCAAGAAACACAAGATTTCTCATCATCTAATCACCTAATATTTCAAAGTAAGTTATCAAATTTATTTTCATGATTTCATCTAATATATACTTGTATCATATGGTTTTCATGCTTAATTTCATGCACAAGCTAGCTATACCACATTATTTTTGTTAACTTTTTGAACATACAAACTCTAGAATTTGATTTAGGTATTCCCTTGTTAAATTAACATGATTAGTGGTGATTAGGAACCCATGACACCCTAACAAGGTGTATGGTAGGATTAGAATAGCTTTGTGGTGTTTGCAAGAGATTTGGTGATGTCAGAAACTAGTTTTGAACATGGAAAATGGATTTGTAACAAGTATTTATACCTACTGTCCCATTTTTGTAAACCCAGGAAAATCAGTAAATATAAAGTAAACTTTGGAAAATTTTTTAGAAAATACTTTCAAAAACGAAG
This sequence comes from Artemisia argyi, assembly GCA_030686995.1. Lineage (NCBI taxonomy): Eukaryota > Viridiplantae > Streptophyta > Magnoliopsida > Asterales > Asteraceae > Artemisia > Artemisia argyi. The sequence goes on along the minus strand of CM060679.1, from coordinate 98,565,023 downwards.
CCGTAGGCGAAAGAACGGATTAAAAAGAGTTTATAACGAAGGAGTTATGATTTTTGCAAGTTTATTGACGAAAAGTATTTTTCTGAAAAACTGTTGCTGTTGGACGTTTTTCGTTGGATAAAACGAGGCTTTAGACATAACCCGGAGGAGCCAAGCTTTCCAAAATATATTACTACATACTAAGACGTAACCATGGATATAAAGAACAAGTAAAACGGGCTTATAACGACAAAGATATTCACGTTTCAATATCGGTAAAACATATATTATTTTGACAGCTTTTGACAAAAATAATATTACTACTACGTAGTAACTCTAGATTCTAGAAATAATACCCAAGTACCCAATATCATAACTAATGAAGTATTAGTGAATACAAGTATATTTTTATTACTACAAGTCATTATTTCAAGGATTTCAAATCGAGGATTTCAACACTAACACTTATACATACGATATACTCCCTCCGTCCCATTTTATAAGTCCATTTTGTCAATTTGGGTTGTCCCAAATTATATGTCCACTTTTAATTTCAACCAATGAGAATGGATGCAAGTGGGTGATAATGAATTTTTATTGGTTAGTATTGTAAGGGCTCCACTTTTCTTAAACTTTGTGAAATATGAAAGTAGACTTATAATTTGGGACGGAGGGAGTATATATATATATATATATATATATATATATATATATATATATATATATATACACACACACACACATTTCAACTAGTTTTATTTTCTAGTTGCCATATTTTTCTAAGTTTTGGAAAATGTATTATTTTGATAACAACAAGTATTTTTCAAAGAGTAGAGTGGTATAGGAAGCATGTGCATGGACATTCACAATATCATTTCATGATCTAAAGTAGATCATTCATCATTCATATTAGGTTGCGGCAGCTAATCGTTCATTGTTGTTCATTACACTTCATCACACAGTATCATCAGCTAAAGGTGAGTTTTCATAGCCCCGTTTTCAATTCAATATTTTGATTTCAAATCCCACGGGGGAATACATTGCATCAATCATTTTAGTACGAGCCCAAGTACCAAAACATATGTACATTGTTTAAGTTGCCATACCAACTTGTTAAAGTCCCCTATTTATTATCATGGACCGTTAATTTGCCGATTAAGCGAGAGTGAGTGGATAGATCTATTGAGGGTGACGCCTCCATCCGTGGTAGTATTTACCAACAGTAAGCGGATGCATTTCATGTTTGTCACATTTGAGTGTTCTGGTAAAACATTCAGGAGGGGTCTATATTTCATCAGTCTAGCTTCGGGGTCATGAGCTTAAGGTCTATTGTACTATTTTACGTGACTTTTGTCATGCACTTATACTTGTGGTGGCCGTACAACATTACATTTTATAAACCTATGGAATTCACCAACATTCGTATTGACGTTTTAGCAATGTATTTCAGGTTATTAAGGTAGCTCATGTGACATGCATTTGGACCTTCATGGAGTCGCGGATTCGACGCGTCTCACTATTACTTCATGCACTTATGTAAATGTTTGATCTATTATGACTTGTTTTTCATAAACTTGCAACACCTTTTGGGGACCTCATTTTGTAAACTCTGGATTATTTCAATGATCAAACGAAGTATTTTCCAAACGACACTTTAGGTCGTTCAATGTAACTGTAACTGTGATGCTATGACAGACACCCCCAGGCATTCCATTCCGTTGCAAGTCAGGTAAATTGGGGGTGTGACAGGTGGGATGGTGGTCGATTGAGTTGTTGAATAAGTCGAATGTGACAGTACCTAGTGGCTGATCACCCTTATTTATACCCGCGTTTCGTATGCCGGAAATCTCATGTCGCCGCCGCTTTCTTTCTGGCGAAAGATTTGTGGTCTCGGCTTATTGGCAAGTATCCATGACCACCGGTTTCATCGAGGATGAGCTACTAGCCTCTTAGGTATACTAAGGTGATGTATGTCATTTGAGACGAGTTCAACACATTATTTATGATTTCATTTTGATACTATGTACATTAAATATACACTTTTGGCGGTTTTCAACCCGTTTGACCCTACTCATTTGACCCTTTCAGTTTTTAACTAAAAGAAATTTACTCTACCTGTTTTATCTTTTTGTAATAAAGCACAACCTATGTCAACCCTCTATTAAACTTTATTTATTTGGTTGATAATAAGGCTTTACTGATGGATAAACTTATGTGTATGAACAGGGATTGTAGGCGAGCGAATCTGTTGTGGTATGGGCAAATGTTAATGAAGGAATCTTGATCAAGTGTTGGGATAAATCAAATGATGCAAAGACATGTATTCAATAAATGAAAGAGAGGTGGCAAGAAGCACGAAGTCAAAAGGGCAAACATTGTTGCAAGGTAGATTTTGGCAAGCTTTGGAATGAGTTCGGCATTTAACAGAAGTTGTTAGAGCAATAGTTTCGCGTATCCATGTAATTTATTTATTGTCATAGTTATTGATGATGTACCATCTGAACAGGTCGAAGGACACCCTTCGAGACTTCATAATTCGAAGGTCCAAGGCAACTTCCTAACACCTTAAGGTGGCGTAAAACCATCCCTCCGAGACATGGTTACCTTCGGGGAATCCGCCAACCGAAGACACAAGTCCTTCGGGATCAGGACAGTGAAGGTACGAAAGGAAGAAGGCCTTCGACATCGTCCTTTGGCTTTCCCGCCAAAGAAAACCTTGATAAAGGCTAAGATCATGGGACTTCCCCATGTACGCCTTTAAATGGTGGCTATAATCATGGAACTCCCCCATGTACGCCCTAAGCTTTAGCTATCATCCCCTTGATACACGCCCAAACCCTAGCAGGCACTTTAAATCAAGGAACGCCCCCTTGATTTCTGTAGAATGAGCATAGAACACTCCAAGGCCTATTTCCCATCTATAAATAGCTTGGACGATTCATTTAGCAAGGTACGTTGACAAAACACATACATAGGCTCGTTGAAGCGAATTTGAAAACCTTAGAGTTTCTGTTAAGGGCATGCAAGAGACAAATTCAGAACTCAGAAGTACATAGAGAATTGGAAAATTACAACGAAGACTATGACGAAGAAATCGAAATGGAGCCTAGGCCTTCTGATGAAGGGCTGATGCGGCCAGTAGGGGGAGCCAGATCTCCTACGGCTCGAAGGACCAGAGGAAAGGCTACAGAAGAGCTCCCCACACAAACTCCTACCAGAAGAAGAGAAACCCCAAGCGGAGAGAATCATCAAATGGAGGAGAAAGAAGCAAACTTAACACCTCTGTTGGCGGCTCATTTAAGGAAAACAGGGACGACAGCCCCGCTACAACCATCTCGAGCATCAGGCATGGAAGGTAACCAGTTTCCTATGAATGGAGGAGGGATTCTTCCCCTGAGCAGTCTATACCCCTCTCTACAAGCCCAATGACACCCACCAAATATATACCTTCACCCAATGGGCAATACAACAATCCTACTTTCCACCAACCTCCAGGGAACTCGCCTTTCGGACAACCTCCCACATACCAAGCGATGAATAATAGAGGAACCCCTCTATTCGGCACTTACACCGTATACCCAACCTACTACAATCAAATGCCTCTCGCTACACTACAAAATTACAATCCTCACAACACCACTCCTCCAAATACACCTCAAGAGCCTACCACACCTTTTACAAAAACAATTGAAGATTACATCCTGCCTGATGGATTGAAGATGCCTTCACATGTGGGCACCTATGTTGGGAAAGGAGACCCTGATAACTTCTTACATCTGTTTGAGGGAGCAATTCGGATACAGAAATGGGTCATGCCTGTAGCTTGCCACATGTTCACGTATACCCTTAGGGATGCCGCCCGTATCTGGTGAAATGGACAAAAGCCAGGCAGCATTTTGGACCTAGACGACCTCAAAGCCAAGTTTCGGTCCCATTTTAGCCAGTAAAAGAAGTATACAAGGACGCATTTTATGATGCACAACATAAAGAAGAGAGAGAATGAAAGCACAAGGGCCTTTGTTACCAGATACACCGATGATACCCTACAAATCCTGGGGCTACACGAAGATCAACATATCTCAGGTTTCATCCATGACCTTCAAAACCGAAGCTTGGTAGAATTCCTATCCAGTGATCTCCCAGTAACCTATAAGGGTATGATGGAGAAAACCTACACGTTGATCGAAGCAAAGGAAGTAGCCACTAATGGGGCACCCATCGAACAGAGAGAAAGACGTGATAGAAGCTCGAAACATTCTTCGTTGGAGGAATCTAAGAGCAAGAAAAATAAGGATAGATTCACCCCGTACAAGCAAAATCTTCACCATGGACTCCTAGGGAATCTGACAAAGTCTCCGAAAGAAATCCTGGCAACAGAAAGAGCTGCGAAGGATTTTGAAGCCCCTCCCATAATGAAAAGCAAAGGCAAAAACAGGGACACATCCAAATTTTGCCACTTCCATGAAGATTATGGACATGACACCAATCATTTCCGGGAATTAAAAAAGTAAATAGAAGAAGCTGTGCGAACAGGGCGATTAGCACATTTAATAAAAAGTATCAAAAAAAGGGAAAGACAGAGCCTACGAGGTGAAAGCAGTAATAGAAACCACTAACGCCGAAGAGCCCAAACTAATGATCCGATGGGGAGAAGTAGGGTCGAAAAGGAAGGCAGCAGACACATAGCCAAATGGGGTGGGGGAAATTATGTTTCCTCCAATCACAGGTACCGCTCTTTTGGCTGACCCAGTGGTGGTAAAGGTGTTAGTCTCCAACATTGAGGTTAATAGGACTTATATGGACTGTGGAAGTCCCTACAAAGTAATATACGAGCATTGCTTACTCAAGTTTACTCCCGCGATCAAATCTATGCAGACGAAAGCCAATTCACCTTTAGTAGGGTTTTCGGGGGAAAACTTGGTAGCGTAGGGATTGCACCAGGCTTTACCTCTCGAGGGATCTCGAGAAGCTTACAACCCCCACCAGGCAGTGTACCTGATCGATGTAGTATAGTATAATGACAAGAACCGGGGGATTGATCGTTCAGCTAGGAATAGTGTCGCTAGGATTAGAAAACCTAAAGACTAGGTCTAGAGATGAGGGATGATTCTTTTTGTATTTTTATATTTTTTATGAAAGCAATTAAAATTCTCGGGTATGAAGGAGTTTGGCAGAATTAGTTGCTAATCAACTAACCCAAAACTAAAGATGCAATCAAAATAAAATACTAAAAATGAAAATAAACTAAATTATACTAAAGTTGTGAGCAATATGTGGGAGAATTGTGTTTACTTAGATTTCACTACTCCCTAGATATCTTTTACATGTTAATTACTTGTTATAGTTGCGTGGATGACGGATTGTATTCCTTAATACCATTTATGGGGTGGCGTACTTACTTCCCCAATCCTATGAGCGCCTACTTCACTCCTATGTCGAGCCGGCTAAGAAGCTCCTAACATGGGATCACTAGAATTTGCTCATGCATTAAATACAACCAATAAAACCTAGTACACATCGGTTCATGTTTCCTAAGACGTTCAAGCATGTTACACAATGGAGATCTGCCAGTTTTCTTAAGCCTAACATTGAAATCATTCATCCATTACAACCATAAACAAGTAATCAACACATAATTAACATCTAGGTTTCATTAAATCTAAGCAAACACAAGATAGATCTAGCCTAACATGTTGAAATCAAGACAAGCATAAGATATATTCAAACAACACATAGACATATTGATTGAATTGAAAGAAGACTTATCTCAATTGAACATGAAAGGATTCAAGGGGTGAAAACCCTTGAAAATACTATAAAATACGACCTAGGGTTTACAAAGTTCGGCCCTAGTATTCTCCACACACGTTCCTCTTTTTATGAATGAAAAATAGAAAACTATATATAGATATTGATAGGTGACGGCGTCAAGAACAAAAGTCTGACGCCGTCATCTTGCCGCCAAATAGTTTCTCGGACTGCCTAGATCTGGGTCAGACGCCGTCATGTATACTCCTTATGCAGGCCGTCACCAAAAATTGTCTTGACGTCCTTGTTGTGATGCCTTCAGGTTTTCACTGGGTCGTCATGGATTTTACTCTTGACGCCGTCATGATCTTCTTCTTGACGCCGTCAGGTACTTTTCTCAGCATGGAAAATTAAGTCTTTGCCGTTTTCTTCACTTTTATGCTCCAAAAACGTCCGAATTGCTTCCTTTTCCAGAATTCACTCCCAAAGTACCTAAAATCACAAAAGGAACGATTTAGGGCAATATTTGATTAAATAAATTCAATTCCGAGCTTCAATGACCCCCTAAAAGTGGTTCATTTTTCGCCTCATCATATACCCTTACACTTGAGATTTGCTTGTCCTCAAGCAAATGCGCTTTTATTCTAGTCAAAATACAAGTTAGGGGTCATTTAACACTAATATAAAAGTTATTACAACAAATAATCGTTCCACTAAAGACCAAAGACAAGCACGGAGGTCATACACTAGCACCTCACAAATAGTGTTTAGATACTCACATCTCTCGGGTGTAATAAAGTAATATGACAATATGGAAATGGAAAACATCTCTCACTACCTGTCATAGCAAAATAGATTATCATAGGCTTGGGAAAGGATCAAACCTCCACCACATGGCGTAAGCACCTAGGATAAACTATCAAAGAGGTCTTTTAAAGGGTTGTAACGTTAGGTGTAGGGATATGGAATACACAGTTTTGTTGGATATAGGCAGTCTTTACTGGTGGCGAGTTAACAATCTTGGTTAATTACATGTACAATATGGCGTTGCTAAGCCAAGACTAGACTCGACTTAAGCTAATAAATGAAAAATAACAAGAAACATAAAATGAACATAGAATAAAAAGGGATGGTAGTCCGTATGTTTTTTCTCTTTTCTTTTTCTATTTTCTCGATTTTTTTTTTTTTTTTTTTGCATACATTCTTACCCTACCATCCAAAATAATACATCATAGGGAATGAAAATTCCCCTTACACTTGAATTTTTACATACTTTACAAATAACTAATCTAATGACTCGAATTAAGAAAATCAAAACACTTGGAGTACTTTTAAGATTAACGCACATATGAGGGTAATAATATGATGTTCTTCCCCATTACTCCATAACACTAGTACTTTACCCATGAGTCCCAATCGTCCCAAAACAATATGTACAAGGATATGACTTGACTTAGCAACCATGTAATCAATTAGATAGTTAACTTAGGGTTTAACGAATAACAGTAATGCACTAAAGATGAGTGCATACACGGAAGGCTAAGGCGATTTGGGTGTATATTTAAGTGGGGTGTAACAAATTCTTCCTTTAAGTAAGATACTTAAAGTTAGAAACGAAAAGATAGGCTCGGAGGGGTGTACTAGGGGTTTCGTGTACTAAAAATGAGTACAACGCTAAGGTGTGGGAAAAATTAATTGACTTAACTAGCCAAGTAATATGACTTAAATGGTCAAGTAATTATGATAACACAAGGGTGATCCTAATGCCTCTTATCATGTAGTAAATCCTACTACACGAATGTAGTCTCACTAGCGGTCTCGGGATGCATCACTAACGCAAGTTCTAGAATCTAAATGCTACCGGTACACTCATAAGCACTAATAGTAAATGTTTTTCCTATTAAATCTAAAGGCGAACCTCACATATTTGGGTGGAAAATTTTTCTGAATAGTACGGTTTTGTGCTAGTCATACAATCTCCTATCCATGAGACGCTTGCTATGGCTAAAGTTTCACTCCTAAATGTTGTAAAAAAATTTAAATTTGGCGCTAAAATTGCCCTAACAAGTATTTCTCATAGTTTTATTACACATCTAATGTCAAACAAACAAACTCAAGCGAAAGTGTATCTGTAAGGTATCATCATTTTACCCTCCCCTTACACTTAGGATGAACGTTGTCCCCAATGTTCAAGTAAAGAATGTAAAAATGAAATAAGTGAAACAAATGAAATCAAATACTCCCCTGATTCGCTCGGTATGGATAATAAGGTGGCCAGGTTAGATCTTCCTCCAAGAAAATGAACAATCAAAGCTTCTCTTCCAGAATATAAACCATCTTCTTGTCATACATAACCTGTAAAACCTGAGAAAACAGACAAGGCAACCTCGCATAAAATCGGCGGCAATCTACATATGCTAATAAATCCTAGAAAACAAAATAAGATATAATGCTTGTGGAATGATGTTTGCAGATTTCCTGGAGATTGTAAAACTAATAATTCAATAAAAACTTTAAGATTCCGTTAGAAAAACAAAACTGGTAAAATTTCCAGTTTTTTACACATGACGCCGTCAAGAGGAAACTCGTGACACCGTCAGAAGTGACCTGCAGAAATTCTTATGTTAAGTTTCCGGAAAATTTCTGGAAAAACTTCGTCCTACTTCCTGGAAAATCCTGCAAAACTTCATTATGACTCGATACAAGCATTTGACTCTAACAATTATTAATATACATGTTCATTTAATATTGTTGTGGTTCATGCTCAATTTCGTTCTTATAAACAAATTTGGATCTCCCTTATACTTATCTTTTGCAAAATACCTTTATATGCAATTAAGACGAAGTTAAAAACAAAATAAAGCATTTTCACAATGTACTTTGAAACATGAGCCATAAACAACAAAAATAAAACATGCATACGGAAACAAAAAAAAAAGCAAACAAACAAACAACTAAATCTTGGGTTGCCTCCCAATAAGCGCTTGTTTTTGTTCGAGTCACGAGCCTGACTGTACCATTATTTAACAGAAATAGGGGAGGTTTTCCCTACACTTAGGATTAAGTGCGGGTGAAAGTAGCGATACACACCCTTAGGGTGAAAGTATGCCACGTGAGGTAAGAGTGGTGGATGAATTATATGCTCAAAGGGGTGTGCTCCTATCATCATAACCTTACCAAATTCAATCGGGTTAATGGGTGGATTAGGATTTTCTCCTAGAAAGGGATCATTTTCTATCAACTTCAAGAGACTACTAGTTGGGGATCCATCTTGACCTAATAAACCCGGTTTAAACCCATAATGTTTCTTGTGATCAATCATAAATGGGTGATGTAAGCATGTAAGGTCATTTTCCATTCCTATATTGGCTTCCTCTCTACAAGGCTTAGAGTCCACTACCTTTATCCTAAGACTACCCGGACTACATGGATTGATGGGTGCATCGGAACCTATTTTAATTCCTAAATTTTCATCCAAGGATGGAAGATTAGGTAACGGTTTTGGTTGAGGCTCTGGTTCATCAAAACTAGGAACTTCCCTAGAACTAGGAGTAAGGTTATCATTATGAGTATTCAAACCTATATCCTCTAGTTGTGTTTGGATCAAAGGCTCTACCTCAATTAGGATTCCTAAAGTCTTTTCTACTTCATCCGAATAAGTCACGGGCGGTGTGTATGCCTCAAATGATGGTAGGATTTGTGGGGTACTTGGTGGGCTTAGATTTTCAACTCTATCCTCCATCTTATCAAGATTACCAATGTGCTAAGCTTGTATTGTGGTGAAATCAAACCACTTCGCGCACCCAGTTATCTCATCTATAGGCTTATCCCCAAACAATCTTCTTGCTTGTTCCCTTAAACTTGCTATCAATTGATCCGTAACAACGTTTGTTGGGTTGTCCATTTTTTTGGCAAGTTTGGCACAATTCTCAATGGTTTCCCATGCTTCATCAGCACTTAATCCCCAAAGGTCCCCATCTGCGGTATGGTCAATGTCCACTTTGGTATAGTGGTCGACACGATGGTAAAATATTTCAATTTGGGACCACATATCGAAATTATGATGAGGGACTTTTCGGAGTAAATATTTAAAAACGAGCCCATGCATCATAGATAGGTTCATCCTCATGTTGTTTAAACATCAAGATGTCATTTGGAGTGGGTGAATTTCGTGGTTGGTAGTATGGTGGATTCGCGTTCTCCATAATGGCTAACGGAATAGTCAATGGAAAGGTTTTTACAAACAAAGACACAAAGAAAAGATAGACTAAAGGAAACCTAAAAATAAAAATAAAAATCTTACTAGAAAGGAATCTAGCAAGTAGACCTAATAAAAAGAAATCCTAACCTAGACAATAACTATTCCCCGGCAACGGCGCCAAAAACTTGGTAGGGTAGGGATTGCACCAGGCTTTACCTCTCGAGGGATCTCGAGAAGCTTACAACCCCCACCAGGCAGTGTACCTGAACGATGTAGTATAGTTTAATGACAAGTACCGGGGGATTGATCGTTCAGCTAGGAATAGTGTCGCTAGGATTAGAAAACCTAAAGACTAGGTCTAGAGATGAGGGATGATTCTTTTTGTATTTTTATATTTTTTATGAAAGCAATTAAAAATCTCGGGTTTGAAGGAGTTTGGCGGAATTAGTTGCTAATCAACTAACCCAATACTAAAGATGCAATCAAAATAAAATACTAAAAATGAAAATAAACTAAATTATACTAAAGTTGTGAGCAATATGTGGGAGAATTGTGTTTACTTAGATTTCACTACTCCATAGATATCTTTTACATGTTAATTACTTGTTATAGTTGCGTGGATGACGGATTGTATTCCTTAATATCATTCATGGGGTGGCGTACTTACTTCCCCAATCCTATGAGCGCCTACTTCACTCCTATGTCGAGCCGGCTAAGAAGCTCCTAACATGGGATCACTAGAATTTGCTAATGCATTAAATACAACCAATAAAACCTAGTACACATCGGTTCATGTTTCCTAAGACGTTCAAGCATGTTACACAATGGAGATCTGCCAGTTTTCTTAAGCCTAACATTGAAATCATTCATCCATTACAACCATAAACAAGTAATCAACACATAATTAACAACTAGGTTTCATTACATCTAAGCAAACACAAGATAGATCTAGCCTAACATGTTGAAATCAAAACAAGCATAAGATATATTCAAACAACACATAGACATATTGATTGAATTGAAAGAAGACTTATCTCAATTGAACATGAGAGGATTCAAGGGGTGAAAAACCTTGAAAATACTGTAAAATACGACCTAGGGTTTACAAAGTTCGGCCCTAGTATTCTCCACACACGTTCCTCTTTTTATGAATGAAAAGTAGAAAATTATATATAGATTTTGATAGGTGACGGCGTCAAGAACAAAAGTCTGACGCTGTCATCTCGCCGCCAAATAGTTTCTCGGACTGCCTAGATCTGGGTCTGACGCCGTCATGTATACTCCTTATGCAGGCCGTCACCAAAAATTGTCTTGACGCCCTTGTTGTAACGCCTTCAGGTTTTCACTGGGTCGTCATGGATTTTACTCTTGACGCCGTCATGATCTTATTCTTGACGCCGTCAGGTACTGTTCTCAGCATGGAAAATTAAGTCTTTGCCGTTTTCTTCACTTTTATGCTCCAAAAACGTATGAATTGCTTCATTTTCCAGAATTCACTCCCAAAGTACCTAAAATCACAAAAGGAACGATTTATGGCAATATTTGATCAAATAAATTCAATTTCGGGGCTTAAATGAACCCCTAAAAGTGGTTCATTTTTCGCCTCATCAGGTTCTCAAGAATTGAAGTGCTTACTTTTGCCATTGGTACGACTCCTGATACAACATGATAATAGGCAGGACAGGGATGCCAGAAATGGGAATCGTTGTATCCACAATCCATTCGGCTATGAAATTTCATTCCTCCGAGGGAATAGGAACCATCTAGTCAAGCTACGACGAAAGTGCAATAGCAGATGGAAGGAGGAAAGTCGAAACATCCAAAGAAGTCTCGTCTGAAGAAACCCTACGAGAAGACATCAGGAACGTGTTCCATAAATCCAGGATAGCTAGGGAAAAGGCAAACTCGTGGGAATGCCTTTTGGTATAGAAGATTGGGGATGTTTAAAAAGCATCGTGACTTTGCAGAAAAGCGATTGGCCCTCGACGAAAGAAACTCATCTCCCCAAAAATATAAGAGGACAATACGGCTTCAGTGAAAGAATTGAAATCCTAAAAAACCATTGGCTGAGTCAGAGAGACGCGTATCATCCCTCAACTTCAAATGAAGGCCCTCAAGAACAAGAAAAAGCAGCAGGGATCTTTTATACATTAGCAACAACAATTACTCCAGCAAGGAACGAGTCATTGCATATGTGCGTTTCTACCTCAGGAGAAAGGATCAAAGCCATATTACTTACAGGCAGAAAAGAGGAGCAAGTCTCCATACAATATACGAGTAGAATTCTACAAAAAAGTGAGTTGGTTTACGTAGGAATAGAAATATTGATTCTTGATTTGGTACACGCCGCAAGGAAGCTCCAAATATATTTCCAGGCCCACCCCATCAGAGTCCTAACGGAAGAACCAATCAAACAGGAGTTGTTAAAGCCCGACAAGTCAGCAAAAATAGCTAAGTGGGCCAGTGAATTGTGAGGATACGAAATAGAGTTTGAAAGCCGACACACTTCACAGATACACATACCAATGGACTTTTTAAATGAAATATCCCCAGTAAGAGATGATACTCGAGGCAAGGGAGTTATGGAGGAAGAAATAGGATGGAAACTCTACATTGACGGGATGTCCAATCCCTCAAGATCAGGAGCAGGCCGCCTAATACTGATTAGCCCAGAGGAGAGGAAATTTTCCTATATACTGCACTTTGAGTTTGACTTCTCTAGCATCAAAGCAGAATACGAAGCCTTATTAACTGGCCTTCGAATTGCATAAGATATTGAGGTAAATAGTCTGTCGATATTTCTTGACAACAAAACAATAGCAAGACAGATAGAGAGCCCTCACGAGAGTAGACCATTCACTGCAAAGAAGTATTCAGAAGAAGCAAGAAGACTATCAAAACAAAAGACATATAGCATAACCCATATTCGAATGGAACAACGTGAGGAAGTAGTCAAGTTGGGCAATCTAGTATCAACCAAACCCAATGACCTTTAAAAAGGAGTATGGTTAGAGACATTAAAAGAAAGGTCTATAACAACACCAGGAAAACCATACCAGGAAAACAAGGAAGACTGGGTAACCCCAATCAAGAGATACTTGGAAAAAGGTACGCTACTAGAAGATAGGAAGGCGGCAATAAGAATCAGAGTTAACTCTCCGTCATACAGGTTGATGGGAGATAGATTATATAGGAAGTTCTTTCTTTCCCCTTGGCTCCGATGCATAGGACCTGAGCAAGCATCTGACGTAATTCGCCAAATGCACGAAGCCTCCTACGGAAGATGCACCTGCCTTCGATGCATGGTCTCAAAGAAAATAACGACAGGATAATATTCGCCTTCAATGCATGATGACGCGACAGACATATTTGAGAAATGCAAAGCCTGCTAAACAACTGTGAAAGATAGAGAAACCTTAGGGGCTATTGACAGAGGCATTACCGAACCCTTCTCTAAATGGGATCTCAACATCATAGGTCCATTACCGGAAACCCTCAAAAGAGCAAGCTTCCTAATCATAGCCACTAATTGCCTCACAAATTGGGTCGAGGCCAAGCCTACGACATTAGTAACTGGAAAGCAAGTAGAAAGGTTTGTATGCGAACATATCGTAGGACGATTCTGAATACCACGAGATATCGTCACAAACAACGGAAAGCAATTTGTTGAAGGAGCTTTCCTAATCTTCTGTAAGAAGAAAAATATTAGACAAGCCTACGTACCCCATCTGTCATACCCAAGGAAATAAAGAAGAGGAATGTAAAAACAGGGGCATGATCAGGAAAATCAAGCTGAGGCTGAGGGAAAGCCAACAAGAATGGGTAGAAGAATTATCACAGGTCATCTGGGCACAGAGAATGCAGCTCTGATCAAATCAAGAAAAAACCCCCTTTCAAGCTAGCATACGGTATAGAAGCAATGATATCATCCGAAAACAGGTCAAAAAATGTAAAAGACCCATAACACAGGAACAAAAGGCAGAAGTATCCTTAATCATAGAAGCGACCTATGCTCAAAAGATTGAAAGATACAACAAAAGCAGAAGCCCGCGACAACAACACCCATAGAGCAGGGAATAACAAACAGCCCTCGTAAGTTTTATGCGTAAAATTTGATGTTTTTCATAACACTTCAGAATAATGTATCCTTCTCATTAAGGGAAAGAAGCATTAATGGTAGTCGTCTTAAGTGTTCATTTGTCAAAATGATGTAATCCTCCCTACCCAACTAATGATAAAACATATTTCCCACAAATCTCTTGTTTCGTTTGTTATGACAAAGATTTGTTCGGCCAAGTCATTTGTAAGTTTCAATGTTGAAGGGATGATTAATAGACACATAAATGGAACATCCAACAAACTTCACATTAACTTTACTGAGGGTTTTCTACGGTATCAAAAACCGAACCTCAAGGGCAAAGATGGAGTGGGTCGTAACCCTCTATCAGCAGTAAAAAAACAAATGGTTGCAATATCCTTGGTGCATAATTTAAACACAATAAAGCTACCAAACTTCGCAAGCTTTAGGTTGTAAAAGACGTCAAAAGACATAGGAGAAGGCATAAAAGCAAACAGAAGTCATAATACAGTTACGCGAAGAAAAAAGGGGGTACATACCACCCCATGGGTAATAAACCTTTTAAACACGATAACCTTCAAGCAATCCTAGAAGAGAAAGGTTGAATTCTTTGAGGCTTCCTGGACATAAGATCCTCCAAAGAAGCCGAAGAGTCTTTCGTCGCTTCAATAAGAAAGGAATACTCAACAGTAGAATAAAGGTTCCTAGCCTCTTCGTATTCCTTCTTGGCAGACGGCCGATAGTAGGGAACCTTTGAAAGAATAACAGGTTTACCCATCTTGGTAATCTCTTCCAAAGCCAAGCACTTGCCATGAGATATGGCAGCATTCACCAGGTTACCAACCACTGCCCCCGCCTCGTCACTATGATAAAGCTCCATAGCAATATAAGGGACAACTTTAGACACCACATCAGCCCTATCCCTCCGCAAATTTTCACAACAAAGGTTTAAAGAACTTATTTCCTCTTGCAATTGGCATTTTGATCTGCGAGCCTAGATCAATCAACCTCCAAACCTGCACATTTTGATTCAAGAGTCGCAACAGAGTTCCGATAACCTACCAACTTCACTTTTTCAAGCTTTAACCTAGAACACTCTGATTGGCTATCCTTGAGTTGACCTTCGAAGGTTTGGATCTTTTCAAGAAGATCCTAGACAAAGGGATTTTTCTCAATATCCTTCATAGCCTCTTTTCACTTAAGTTCCAACCGAGTATACTCAAAATCCCTAGAAGTCTCTTTAGCCAAGATAGCATCCATCTTACCCCTAACCTCACTTACAGTATGAATTAGGTCCCGAGTATGAGTATTCAGATGATTATCCAGCACTACCTGCCTCATATAACTCTTTTCATGAAGATCACAGAGTTCCTCAAGGGATAAGTTGTCAAAAACTCCTCTCTAGCTAGCAGGAGTCACTAGCTCAATCAACAAATGACAAGCCAGGGATTTGCGTAACTCTTTGGTACTCGCAAGACCTGATAATTGAAAACCATCAAAAAAAGGGGAAATATAGGAAAAAAGGGAAAAAGAAGAAAGGAGGATAATTTACCATGAATGTCATCATCATAAGTGCCCTTACCATGGGCATCTCTCTGTCTAACCACCCTAGGCGGAATAGGAGCAACACCTTTCCTTTTAGGAGGAGCATTTGCAGCCCTTGCTGTAATTCCTTTCCTACTACAAACTCCATCCGCAATACCAGAAGAACCTGTAACCATCACCTCATCACCTTCAGAAGAAGGGTCGGTAGAGTCAGCAACATCCTCCATCATAGGAATACTCCCCCCGATCATAGTCTGTTCAATGGGTTCAACTACGGCGAGGGGCATGAAGGACATAGCATCCACATCATTATTGTTCACATATGCAGAAGGATAACCAAGTCCAAACCTACCTTGTCCAATCCTCTGTGGCACAAAACTAACATCACGGGAGGACCCAGCAATGACAAAATTTCGAAAGGTCATCCCAACAAAAATATATATATATACACATATCAGCAGATAAGTCACCTATTACAGTCAAATGAGATTCACATACTTTGACCGACATGCACAATTTTAGGCAACAAAGGAGAGCCCTCCCAACAGCCCACGATGCCAGCCATATACAATATTGGCTAAGGAAAAGTTTGCACATTCACAGGGTGACGAGCAAGGCACCGGTACAAGGGATCACTTCGCACTTGGTAAGTGATTATACAATAAATTGCAGGACCAGGCCTGCGATGGTGATCGAAGGGTATAGGGATTGTTGTGGTTACGCCAAGCTTGTGTCTAACCTGAAATAAGAAATACGAAGACACTACGTTAAGTGATTGCGCAGGGGTTGGGCCATGCCAACCACCTCCGGCGTGTGAATAAGTGTTTGGTATGAAAAGTTTAATGAGAATATAGTAAAGTGAATTAGTAAAGATTGCATACCAGATTTGTGACTCGTCCAAGACTATTTATAGGTGAAGAAACAGCCTTGGAGAGTGTTTGCACGTTTCTAGGAGATCATAGGAGCGTCCCATGATTTGTGGTAACCGCTAGGGCTTAGTGTCCCACTATTCCTGGTTTAGCGGGGGAGCTAAGGAGAAAGAGGAGACGTGGGTAAGACTTGGTCTAAGTATTGTTTGGACTTGACATTGTTCCATCCTAATAACTTATCGAATGATACCCCGAAGGGCTTAATCCTTCGACTGACGAATTCCCACTTGGTAACTAGATCATAGATGATTAGTTTTATGCCATTGAAAGTTTTAGGAGGCTAGCCACAGCCTTCGATTATGTAGGTTACGAGCAGGACTGGTGTGTGCTTATTTACACACCTTTTTCTGGCCAAATTATGACCAAAACAGACATAAACTAACCATAATTGCCAAAGATATTGTGCTTTTGTATTTGTGATCGTGCAGGAAAGGATATTTCAGAAATTGGCATAAAACAGGCCAAAAAGGACAAAAATGAGCACGAGTTTGGAAAACGTGTCAAAAGCCAAAGCCGGGGAAGAAAGTAACCATTTTTTAGCTCAGATTGTCAAAACACGCCTTGGGGAATCATAAAATGCCAGAAATAGTCCTTGAAGCAAAAGTTTGAGGAATTGGCAAAAATGGTGCCTTAAGTTTCAAAGATTGACAGAATTGGCCCCTGAACATTAAAGTTTTGAAGAAATTACAGTTTGGTCCCTCAACTTTCAAGTTTTGGCAGATTTGGTCCCTGGATATCTCATTTTGGAAAATTATCATTCATGGTCCTTATATAGTTGAAATATGGCAAGAAAGGCCCTTTGAGTTACTTTGGAAGCATCACAAAACCCACCCTTAACTTTTAAAAAATTACAAAATTAGTCCTTGTGGTGTTTAAGCTTAAAAACCAAACGGATCCCTTTTTTATCTTAAACTCAAAATACAAATCCAACCCAAAACACAAACACAACCAAACACCAGCCCACTCCACTCCCTTTTTCTTTGGCCCATTTCAAAACAAGCCCAAACACCACCCTGAGTAATAACTCAGGGTCGACCTAAGTCAAACCACACCCCTTCCCTCCTTCCTCCTTCCCCACTTGACCTGCTCCATCATCACCCCTACATCACTTGCCAGTCACTTCCACCACCTAACCCATCACCTCCAAAACACCAGACAAGGCGCATTAAATGCTCCTTCAACCTCACACGCAACACAGGCCAAATTGCAACTACCATTTTTGGAGCCAAAATCAATTTAAGGGCCCTAATCAATTCCAAGCCATCCAATTGCTTAGAATGAAGTGGGAAAGACACAAGGAGGATGCAGAAACCCTAATTAATCACTATAAATAAGAATTGTAGCCAATGTATAAGCCATGTAGTTTTTAGCTTATTTTTTTTGTCGTTTTAATATAATTTAGCTTTTCAAGTAGTTATTTCAGCTTTCTAAGTGTACTTTCAAGTTCATTAGTGTAATCAAAGTTTGCAGTTCTATTGCTTAATTCAGTTTTCATTCTAAATTTCTTAAATTTCATTTTAGCTTATTACATGTTACAAGCTTTTGTTTACTGTTTCATTACCTTACATTAATCAAGTTTAGTTTATAATAACCTTAATATTCCATAATTGTTCAGCTTAATTCAAAAATCCAAAAAACAATCAAAAAATATATTAAAAAAATCAAAAATATGTTTTCGGTTGCAAACCCTGGCTTCAAAAAGCTAGATTTCTGTTAGTTTAAGCTCATATTAGCTTCTTATAGCTTTTGTGAGTCTTATACAGGTAGCATTAGGTTAAAAGTTCCATTTTGACAAAAAGTCAAAGAAAGTCAACTGTGCTTATTAACAAGCATAATTGAGCTTATCAGAAGGTGTGAAAGTTCTTAGTTCCTGCATTTGAAGCTTTGTTAAAGATAGGCTTGGATCAAAAGTTACCCTTGTTCTGCTAGGGTTGTATTTGTAAGTCCTAATTTTTCATTTTCATCCTATTTTTCTTAAATCTATATTATAGCTTAGTATAAGTAATTAGTGTTTTCACTTGCTTATTTTGAGTTCATTTAGTGTATTGTAATTGTTTACTTGCTAGTGTAACCTTAGTTGTTCATTTATAACCAATCTTTCATCATTTATCTCAAGTTCAGTGCATAACCATTTTTAAAGTTTGTTTGTGCCTCATTTTAGCTTTAAATCAATTAATATAGCTTAATATATCATCCTAGATAAGTAGCATAGCTTGTATCATCCTTTTGCTTTGAGAATCTAAAAATCAGTAGTTATAAGGATTATTTGGATAAGGGCACTTCCTTGTGTTCAGGGTTGTTTCTGCTTGTGTACAAGGTTTAGACATAACACATTAGGTCTACATAGGTCAAGTAACTCATAAAAATCAGGCCTCCTTCGTGTAAAAGTCAAAATCCATCTTAAATCCAATTCTGCATAATCCGTGGTAATTTTTAGATTGCATAATCCATCATATAGTTGCATAGGTAGTTGTTATAGCTTATTCTAGTCTCACCTTAGCTTATTACAACATGTTCAGTCATCTAGGTTCATTAGAAGTTCATTAAAGTCAACTTAGTTCAAAAAGTCAAAAAGTGCATAAGGTTTTGAAACCTGTTTTTAGTTGGATTTTTAATTTCTTCAAATCTTAGTTTAATTCTTCAAAACTCAGGATTTTAAAAGGTTGTCAGCTTGTGTTTTCAAAAATAATTTTAGCTTAATTTTTAAATTTTTCCTTGAGTGCTTAATCAGTGCTTAAAGTAGCCTGTAGGGCAAGCTAGTGCCCTGCGCCAGGGGAGTTTGTTTCAAAAGCTCTTTTCCCAAAGCTTGTACCTAGTTCATTAGTGCACCTAAGCCTGACATTTTTGGCATTTTAGAAAGCTCATAAGTTAGTCTAATTGTGCCTGTACTCACTTGTTACTTTAGAGCTTATTTTTGTGCCTCCAAGTCATCGGCTTTGAGCTCTTTACACTAAGTCATCAGTGTGAAGTGCCAAGTTCATAAGCTCCTCTTGAGCTTATCTGTGGACCCCAGTCCTAGCCTATTAGCTTACTGAGTAGCTCACCAAGTTGGCTTATTGATTTAAGTTTCACCTTGGACCCCTGAATTCATTTGGTGGGTCCCATTGAGGCCTGTTGTTTGCCCTATCTTCCACTGCTTCACTAGCTGGAACACCGGCCAATCTTCATAAGCTCTTATAGAGCTTATTAGTGAACCCCAGCTTGTAAGATTTAGCTTTTTGTGAAGCCCAGTGTATAAGCTTGTTAGATCAAGGCTTATTTTTGGCTTCTGAGCTTTTGCCCTAGCTTATTTTTGGTTTGCTAGTTGCCTGATCAGGCCTGCATAACTTGTAGGATTTGGATTTACTTATTTGTACTTCCTAGCTTATTCAGTGTGCTTTTTCTTTTTCATTGGCTTATTTTGATAGCACTCACTTGTCTTTAGCTTATTTCATCCTAATTATAGCTTAATAGCTTATGTGATAGCTTTTCAAGTTTTAAAAATCTCATTTTGAGCCATTAAGCTTTCTGATAAGCTCATAAGCTCACTCAGAGCTTATTTGGTGTTTTTAGAAAAAGCGTCTTTGTTAAAGTTTCATATTTTTAGTTGTGTTGCAATTGTGCAAAAAGAAAATCAAAAAAATAAAATGAATAAAAATGATTTTTGCAAAAACTTGGGGTCAAACCTGGGACCTCAAGCTCACACACCACACACTCAACCAACTGCCCTTGGGTCTTGTTTCAGTAACACCTAGCACAATTTAATATATAACCCCTTTTGAGCCATTTTGCTTATTTAGGCCTTTTTAGCTTATTTTTTTGCTTATTTTTACTGTGTCCCCCCTCCTCATATTTTTCTTAGGCTTCTGTCATAGTGTAGTGTTTATATAAAAATTGCCAGAATTTTCTGTTTTCATTTAATATTTTTAATAATTAATTTTAGTTTAATTAGTTTAATTAAAAAATCAAAAATAAAATCCATTACTGCTTATTTATAAGCACTAGTACCTTTTTATATTTTTCCTAGCTTTTATTAATTATAAAGTATTTTTAGAAAAAAATTCATAATTTTTGTTGTTCATTTGCTATTTTTTATAATTAATTTAGTTTAATTAGCTTTTAATTGATAATAAGTAAATAAAAATATAAAATAGCCTATTTATAAGTTTTATAAACTTTTTATAATTTTGTAGGATTCCTGTGATGGTTAATTAGTTTTATAAAAAAATTCATAATTTTCAAAGTTATTTTAGTATTTTTGGTAATTTAAATTAGTTATTAAATAGTTTTTAATTAATAATAAATAATTAAATCAAAAAAATAATTTTCACTTTTATAAAATTTTCTTTTATTATTAAGTTTGTAAAAAAGTAATTTTCATCCCCTTAGGATTAATTATTTTCCTTTTTCCAGTACGTGTTTACGTTTATTTTAAATTTAATTACGTTTTTAGTTTTAAATACGTATCTGGTTTTCAGTTATTGTTAATATTGGTAATCTAGCTTATTTCTATTTGTATCTGATTAGTGTAATCAATCCCAATCATATATTTGTTACTTTCCACAAATCACTTAATCCTATAAACGTTCAAAAATACAATTTCAATCCTCGCTGGGACTTAACGACCCGGAAAAACACTATGCTTGGTTGACTTCTCACACTCATGGTTGACCTGTTGACCACCCTTGGTTGACTGGTTAGTGATAACGCTCAAAATTAACATATTTTTAGTCGCGTTATTGTTTGATTTATGAGTGGAAATTGGTCATATTTGTATATATTTGTTACCAAATCGTGGAAAAGTGTTTATACATGCAAATATAGCCAAAAGCAGGTAAAAATGATTAAAAGATGAAGAAATGAAGTGGACATGCATTTTTGGAGAGTTTCAAGAGGATCTAGGAAGAAAGAAACGTTGCATGGACAAAAGGATTTGATAAAGACAAGTTTACTACACGAAATTATCAAGGAAATATCAAGTTCTAATGGACAAAGTCATGCCACGAAGAAAAATATTGCATGCAATGTAAAACGACGAAGAAAATACATAGAAACATGTTCAGACTAAATCCAACCGATCGGTTGCAACCCGCAACCGGATCGGCTGGAAACGTGCCAAGATTGACCATCCGATCGGATGGCGAGAAACCGATCGGATAGGGTTAACTGAAGTTACAAGTTTTGCATTTATTGGCGAATTTACTCCCCATAATCATGTGTAGCTGATCATTTCTGCTTATTAACTGAGGATGGACGTTTTTACTTGAAGGATAAGTGTCATTATGCTATATAATGAGCACTTAGGGCATAGAGTTACTTGTACCACCATTATCTAACTTAGTATTACACCAAATCTTGTTAGTTTATCTTATATTGCCTGAAAGTTTACTAAGTGTTGTAAAAACGTCCAGAACGTGTTGAGTTAGAGTCTCAAGCATTGGTTCGAGTGTGGAGTTGTTTACTTACGTTAGTGAGCAATTGGAGGAGTGTGGTTGCTATAGTTCCACAAGTTTATTCATTGTAATTCTCAAGACTAGGTACACCTTGATACTTATAATGAACAATTGTTTCTTTAATTTTTATGAAAGTTTTATTATTTACTTGTGTTTTAATATGATTTCTATGGAGTAATTTGTGATATACTTGTGTATATGATGTGATTGGTTAATGGAGTATTATTTTATGAAAAAGGTGTTGCATGAAAACATATCTATTTTATGAGTTTGTTGATATAACATCTTTTCTTGCTTAATTTGTCGGTAAAAACAATTTCTTGAAAAATAGGTCCGAAAGGATTTTCAACTTGTTTTTATTCCAAAATATTAATGCACCAAATTAGTATGGAATATGATGCTTGACAACCATCTTATTTACTTATTAAAATAGATTTGAGACGATTTCATCACGAAAAATGACCGAAAGGATTCGTAGGAATTCATAAGAAAATAATTGATTTTCTAAACAACCATGTGTTTATAGGATTGTCATACTAATTTGATATGTCCGGAAGGAGTCATTTAGGTGATAGAATTCTTAGTAGTAGTGAAAACATGACATACATCGTAGATTGTATAACTACTCATTTTTAGTTGCGCATCATAACAAGTTTTACACCAAACTTCGTACTCAAATTGTTATGATACTCCTAATTACCAATCAAGGAATTATACACAAGTATATGTTTAGTTTTTATTGAGTTTCTTTTAAGATTTTACATAAATTTGGATTGACAACCCTTATTTAACAAACGTTTTTCTTATTACTAAAACCACCAAATCCCTTGGGACGATCTCGACTTACCCACCTGTATTACACCGGACGAGTATACTTGCTCGTATGTGCTAGATAATAATCAGATAATTCGTGTTTGCAAATTTTAAAACTTGTACTAATAAAACGCACATCAAGTTTTTGGCGCCGTTGCCGGGGAGTTGAGAATATTCATGGTCACATCTTTAAAGTTGATTTTGTTGTTTTGGAGTATACTAATGAAGATGAACCGGAAGTGATTTTTGGTAGAGATTTTTTAGTGAATACCAAGTGTAGTTTGGATTTTGCACTTGGGGAGTTGAGAATTAACATAAGTGATTTGGAAGAAGGGAAGAGTGTGAATGATATGCTTGTTGATGTTTGTGAAGGAATGGAAATGATGAAGGAAGGAAAGGATGAAGTTTGTAAGATGGGGAAAGCTAACCGAAACAAAACACCATTAAAAAAATTAACCCAACCCTCCACCCAAAAAGAAAACAAATCATCATCATCCAAAACACCACCTAATTCACCAAAAAGTACCAAACCTTTAACCAAAGAGCAAAAAAAAGCTATCTTGAAAAATCTTGAAGCAAAAATTAGTGAATTGATGGAAAACAAACCGGTCATTGAGTTATTGAGGAATTATATGGAGTATAGGAAGAAGTTAGATGGAGTTATGTTGGCAAAGTCTAAGTTGGAGGATAATAGTTTTGATGAAGTAGAGGAGAGAAGGATAATTGAGAATGGGCTCCCAAAGAAAATGAATGATCCCGGGAATTTTGTTTTACCGGTTAAAATTAATGGGACAACTCCTTTATATGCATTAGCCGATACAGGTTCTAGTGTGAGTATTATGCCTTATCCATTGTATCATAAGTTAGGATTAAGAGACCCTACACCTAACAATTCTAAACTCACTATGGCGGATAATTCTAAGGCAAAAGCAATGGGAGAAGTAAGAAATGTGAGAGTTCAAATTGGTTATCAAGCATTCTTGGCGGATTTTCTTGTATTGGATGTTGCGGTTGATAAGGAACTACCTTTGTTGTTAGGTAGACCATTTTTAAGAACTTGTGGAGATATAATAGATATGGGAAGAGGTACCATGACAATTGATGATGGAGTTCTTAAGAATACTTACTATCCAAAGCCTAGAGGGGGTAGTAATGGAGATGAAAATGATGAGGACCAAGAGGAGGATTACCTTGGTTGCTTTGAAGTATGAAGGGATGAAGATGGTAGGCCTAAGTTTGGTCCATGCACACTTAGTTTCTTTGATATTGAAGATGAAATGGAAAGAGCTCTAGCAATGGAGGCTTTCTTTAATCCATTTAAAAATATTTTTGTGTTTAACAAGTTGACAGATTTTCTTGGATCTTTACTGGTCCAATTGAAGAACTTGGAATGGGGTTCCGAAGGTCATAGCATTTACAAAAGAGAAGAAGGAGATGGTGATTGGCATTGCAAATTTTATATCACATGTCCTAGCGGAAGGAACTTTGCACGAACTTTCAAAACTCAAAAGACTACTAGGAAGTTGGCAAACAAGTATCGTGGAGAAGACATTCTTAGGAATGAATATTTCTATGCATGAAGAAGAATGATCACAAGAATAAAGCATATCTTGTGCTAGTTTGTTTGTTTCGTACTTTTATTTTTCATGCATTTTATTTTATGTTTTTAGGTTTTATGCATTTCATGTTTGAATGAGACTATTTATTTAGCTATCTATCTATCTATCTATTTATTTATCTATTTATCTTTTTATTTAGTTTTAGTTTTTAGTTTTTAGAGGTTAAGTTATGTTTTTAGTTTTAAGTTTAGAAGTAGAAGTAGATGACCAAAATTTTTGGTAGACAAAGTGTGTTTTGAATACATACAAGATTATAAGTTTGAGAAAAGAAAAAGCTACTAGCACTTGTGTCAAGTTTAGTAGTGGAGAAAAAACTTTGAAAAATCAATTTCATACCAAACCGAACGGATGGATTCACAAATGATCAGATGGAGTTGAATATATAAACCAAAATTTTCAAAAACTTAAGAAAAACACATACACATAATCCACCAAAATTTGGGGTTAAAAATTCGACCATAAGAAGTTGTTAGAAGGTTGCAGGAGTGATAATTAATCATCAATGGCATCAAGTCAAGTAAGTTATATCATTAATTTTGTTCAATTAAGTTTTAATTCGGATGATTGAAATTAGGTCACGAATTGGGTATTTTTGAATTAGTTCAAATTGAGATGTAATATTTTGGGGATAAGTGATTAGATGATAGGAGAAGCTATTGCAAAAAGAATTAGATCAATTGGTTAAGTTTTGAGTAAGAATTCATTGATTGAATTTTCGGAGTGAATTGGGTATAATCTTTAGAGCTAGTTTATTTGCAATTGATGAATCCCAGAAGTTATATGATTGATAATTAGTGACGTTAGGTTATTGCATTGTTGATTAGAGCACTAATTGGAATATTTTAGTAGATGATATTCTTGGTTTTTATAGAATCATTAGGTTGATGATTGGAAATATTAAGAATCATTGTTAGGAGAGTTTGAATGTTAGAAGTACTCAAGAATGGGAGATTACAAGTTAGAAAGAAGTTCAGATTGATTGGGAAACGTTTAGGATGGATTGAGGATGAATGTAGTATGCAGAAAACTCCCACCGAATCGGTTGCGACTTTCAGCCGATCGGTTGGGAGTGTGCCAAAGTTGCATCCAATTCGGTTGGACCTCAAACCAATCGGATGGACGCCTTGGAAAATTTTTTGAAATTTTTGAAAATGTGTTTTCTAGTTTCTAAATTGATTGGTATTAGTTCTTATACTTATATACTAACATAATTTGAGATTTCTTTCAGGGAAATGTTGCAAGATTGGGACGAAATCCGATTGTTAACAAGTATTTGAAAAGGAACGAGAGGAAGAGGATTACTTTTAGTTTGAAACCGGAGTTTAATGAAAATGTCAAGTTTTCTAATGTGCAAAACAAAGACGAGAAGAATGCATATAGGGAACGTCTTTCAAAACTTCAAGAGAGGAAGATTGCTAAGCCTAGGTTGATTGATTGGGAATTTCTTGAGGAGTATGAATGTGAGGATCAATTGAGGAGCATGATGACTATGATTTATGTGTATCCTGGTGATGGAGATAGGTTTGAAGATTATTCTTGGGAAAGAGCTTTTAGTATTCATGAGAATGTTTACAAGGAATGGTGTTTGGAGTTCTTTTCTACATTCTACTTTGATAGATAGGTAAATGATGTTCTTGGGGATGTTTGTGTTTGGTTTAGATTGTGTGGTTGCGAACATGCTTTATCTTTGCCAAAATTTGCAGTTGCACTTGGTTTGTATGAGGAGAGTGAGATTCAACATAGGTTGTTTGGACCACATTTTGTGAGTTTAGCTAGAGGTAATGATCAACACACGGGTATTGATGAATATTGGAATAGAATTGGTGATCCAACTTGTCTTAGGAGAAATTCTTCTAGGATTAGGAATCCATTGTTGAAGGTTTTACAAAAGTTGATTTCTTGGGGATTGATACATAGGAGCGGTGGACAAGATAAATGTAGTCAACCGGACCTATGGGTAATGAAGTTGTTAGAGGAAGACAAGAATGGGAATGTGGCATGGATTATTGCCGAGTATCTTTCTAAGAGAGCACCGGGGATTAAGAAACAAAGTGATGTTTGTGGAGGTCATTATGTGACCACGTTGGCTAAAAATCTTGGGTATTTTAATGATGATGAGTTGAGGAAGTGTAGAGTGAGATTGGAGAGTGAGATATGGGATGCTTTTAGTTTTGGGAAAGCGTTGGATAGGATTAACAAGACTTTGGGACCTTGGATCGAACCAAGTGTGGGGGCACAATCCGGAGCTTATGCGGGAGCGCCATCACAACCTCAAATGGGGAGTTTTCCGGGTAACACCCAAAGTGGTTTTGATTCAGGATGGGGTGATTGGAACCGTTAATTAAATGCTATTGAGTTTAAGGAAGTTTGGAGAGATTCAATGCAAATGAGGAATAATTACAACTATGATTATTCCATGCATATGATCCAACATTTGGCACAAGATGCCAATTATGAGGTACCTCCCTACAACCCACCAAATGTTCCACCATACCCTTTACCATATTCTCCATATCCTGGACCATACCCCTACCCTTATCCTGGTTATTCACCATTTTCCGAGCCATATCTTCCATACGGTAGACTTCCCGAGTATGGTAGTTCAGGTGTTAATGTGGGTGGACCAAGTTTTAATCTTGGAGGATCGAGTTATGATGTTGGAGGTTCGTCGTCAAGAGCTGGAAAGAAGAAGAGACGAGTGGTGGACGAGGACGATGAAGAAGATGTTGATGAGGATGAAGAGGAAAGCGAGGACGAGTTCATTTGTTCCGATGTGAGTTATTGATGGTGACGTTTGATCACATGGATTATGGTTGGTTTTAAAAACAATTATGTGTTGAACAATTTCTATTTCTATTATCTTTAACTATTTCTCGTAGGATTTATAACGTAACTTAATTTTCTATTTATTTGGTTTAGATATGTTTTTGTTTGTGTTTGTTTGGTTGTTTCGTATATTTTGTAGTTTTCTTGCAGGAGTTTTATTACGGAAGCATATAGTTGATCAACGTTTGGAGTCGGTAAACTCATTTGCTTATTATGATTAAATATGCATGTTGCATATTTAACTCTGGTATTTTCTAAATTTTTCCATTTCCTTTACTTTGAAGTTATTTTTTTTTATTACATTGAGGACAATGCAAAACTTAAGTGTGGGGGAAGGAAGAAAATAGAAAAATTGCATAATTTTTAAAATTTTCGTTTTAGAGTCATGAACTTTAGTAAATAGTAGTAGTTCGCCCTTCATATTTTAGTTAAAAGAAGGTTGATTTCATGGTAAATAATAATGATATTTTTGGAGAATAAATTCAAGTTTTAAAGAGCAATTCGTCTCGGAATTGATAACATTTGCTAGCACAATTTTATACCCTTATTACTTTAAATTGTGAGGATTAGTTTTTTTTTATGAGAATAGTATTTCTTATACTATTTACATATTTCATGATGAGTGTGCCGGTGGTTGTGTTAATTCTAGAACTTGTACTTGTTATGCATTACGGTTAAAATCATTTTCGAATGATAAGGATATATTCATATGATAAGAGGCAACCTTAGGAATAAAATCAAATGGCCATCCGTTTACAAAATAATTTTTGCTAACCACATTGGTTAGTTACCCTCGTATTTGGAACCCATTTGTTAGCGTTTATCTTTAGCGCTAGATACCCTTAGTTTCACCCTTTGATCCATCCTTTTCATTTTGTTAAATCCAGAAAAATACAAAAACATTTTACACTTTAAACCTTAGCCTAACCCTTGTCAAAGTCTAAATGATGGATTGCTAGTTGCTTGGTTAGTTTTTGATGATTATTAGTTAGCCACACTTCACAATTCATGTGTGTGCCATTCCAATAAAGATGAAGGTGCGCAACTTCATGTTTTGTATTTTTTGTGGTGTATGCTTATGCGAAGTGTGGGGGAGGTGATATATATATAAAAAAATAATAAAAAAAAATAAAAAATAAAATAAGTCATCGCAACTATAAGGTGACAAATATAGCCAATGTGTTATATTATTATGAATAAAGAAAGTCATGAGATATGTTGTTAGCCGATGTGCTAAAGTTTGAAGAATATTTTTATGGTTAATCGATGTATCAACATGTGAAGTTCGAAGAGGAGAAAGATTGTAACTATTATCATTTTTGGGTTTGTGGATTATTTGAGATTAGCAACTATGGGACTTAGACTTTGATTTTATTTTTCTTTTAAAACCAATTTCATAAATATTCCCATGCCTTATCCTTACCTTTTTGACTTAGTGTAATGATTTTGTACGAAAGTTTATAAAACCCTTAGCCTAAACATTACAACCCGAATAAAAGACCTCTTTGATGAATTATTCTATTGTTTTGATACTTGTACAAGCGTATGGTAAGAAACATAAATCATGACTGTGCAATGAGTGATCTATTAATCTTTACACATATTGAGTGATGAGTGAATTTCAAATTATCTTCGTGAGGTGCTTAGAATTGTTATCAAGCTCTTTATTTACTTGATTGAGTTCAAATAAGATATTTGCACTATTGCCATTGAATTCAATTTTCTTTTGATTAAGATTTGCTCGAGGGCGAGCAAAGCTCAAGTGTGGGGGATTTGATAACGCTCAAAATTAACATATTTCTAGTCGCGTTATTGCTTGATTTATGAGTGGAAATTGGTCATATTTGTATATATTTGTTACCTAATCGTGGAAAAGTGTTTATACATGCAAATATAGCCAAAAGGAGGTAAAAATGATTAAAGATGAAGAAATGAAGTGGACATGCATTTTTGGAGAGTTTCAAGAGGATCAAGGAAGAAAGAAATGTTGCATGGGCAAAAGGATTTGATAAAGACAAGTTTACTACACGAAATTATCAAGGAAATATCAAGTTCTAATGGACAAAGTCATGCCACGAAGAAAAATATTGCATGCAACGTAAAACGACGAAGAAAAGGCATAGAAACATGTTCAGACTAAATCCAACCGATCGGTTGCAACCCGCAACCGAATCGGCTGGAAACGTGCCAAGATTGACCATCCGATCAGATGGCGAGAAACCGATCGGATGGGGTTAACTGAAGTTACAAGTTTTGCATTTATTGGCGAATTTACTCCCCATAATCATGTGTGGCTGATCATTTCTGCTTATTAACTAAGGATGGACGTTTTTACTTGAAGGATAAGTGTCATTATGCTATATAATGAGCACTTAGGGCCTAGAGTTACTTTTACCACCATTATCTAACTTAGTATTACAACAAATCTTGTTAGTTTATCTTATATTGCCTGAAAGTTTACTAAGTGTTGTAAAAACGTCCAGAACATGTTGAGTTAGAGTCTCAAGCATTGGTTCGAGTGTGGAGTTGTTTACTTACGTTAGTGAGCAATTGGAGGAGTGTGGTTGCTATAGTTCCACAAGTTTATTCATTGTAATTCTCAAGACTAGGTACACCTTGATACTTATAATGAACAATTGTTACTTTAAGTTTTATGAAAGATTTTTTATTTACTTGTGTTTTAATATGATTGCTATGGAGTGATTTGTGATATACTTGTGTATATGATGTTATTGGTTAACGGAGTATTATTTTATGAAAAAGGTGATGCATGAAAACATATCTATTTTATGAGTTTGTTGATATAACATATTTTCTTGCTTAATTTGTCGGTAAAAACAATTTCTTGAAAAATAGGTCCGAAAGGATTTTCAACTTGTTTTTATTCCAAAATATTAATGCACCAAATTAGTATGGAATAGGATGCTTGACAACCATCTTATTTACTTATTAAAATAGATTTGAGACGATTTCATCACGAAAAAGGACCGAAAGGATTCGCAGGAATTCATAAGAAAAGAATTGATTTTCTAAACAACCATGTGTTTATAGGATTGTCATACTAATTTGATATGTCCGAAAGGAGTCATTTAGGTGATAGAATTCTTAGTAGTAGTGAAAACATGACATACATCATTGATTGTATAACTACTCATTTTTAGTTGCGCATCATAACAAGTTTTACACCAAACTTCGTACTCAAATTGTTACGATACTCCTAATGACCAATAAAGGAATTATACACAAGTATATGTTTAGTTTTTATTGAGTTTCTTTTAAGATTTTACATAAATTTATATTGACAACCCTTATTTAACAAACGTTTTTCTTATTACTAAAACCACCAAATCCCTTGGGACGATCTCGACTTACCCACCTTTATTACACCGGACGAGTATACTTGATCGTATGTGCTAGATAATCATCGGATAATTCGTGTTTATAAATTTTAAAACTTGTACTAATAAAACACACATCAGTTAGTCTGTTTGGCTGAATTCAAGGACCGAAGGGGTGTCCTTCGACCTGATCGGAGGGTACATCATCAAGCCCCCCAGTCGAAAGTGATGTACATGTACTAAGGTACATTGCTTTCGACTCAAGACTCAATACCATCCCTATAATAATGTAAAACAGATAAGGTAGGGAATGCGCTTAAAATTTAAATTAGCATTAAATGCGCTTGATCAGGGTGCCAACCACTAAACTTTGAGTCATAACGGCATAATTTTCGGTAACCCCAAACGTCCATTCAAAATTCAAACGTTCATTTGAAGTATAGATACATTAGCATGACAAAGGTATCGGCCCCTATAAATATGCATTCGCGAATCCCAAACTGCCTAAACCTCTTCCAAACAATACACATAGTTCAGAAATCGCTGAAACACCTCAAGGTAAAGGTAAGACACTCATTTGATCTTTATTTAATAATGCAATACCTATTTACTTGTATTGTCATGGATGCCAAACGCATCATAAGACAACAAAAATGCACCCTATCTCAAGAAGCTTTAGCCACCTTTCTGCGTGACTACCCCATACCCAAACAATATAAGGACATGCTTCCGAATAAAGAGCAAAGCATATATGATGCCCCGAATGGGTTTGTAGGGCTTTACACACATGCATTTACTAGATCTAACCTACGAATATCTATTCATCCTTTGTTCTTAGAATTATTGCAATATTACGAGGTACATATATCGAGATTTAACCAATTCGGTCTTGCCAAACTTACTACGCACATAGAAATGTGTAAGGCGTATAGATATGAGCCAACCTTGACTGTATTACGAGGTTTCCTCAATCTATGCCCTGGCGGCGATTGGTTAACCTTGTCTAAGAGATTAGATGTTAGAAATGAAGCTGAGCGATATTTACGTGAATTGGAGTAGACAACTAGTATGCATAAAGTGCAGAGACTACTAATGTAATATTATAATAGTTGTCTTATGTAAGGCCTATATATACCCCTCAAGGCTTCACTTGAGGGTTGTGGGTGTGTAAGCTTATCTTTCTTAATAATAATATCTTTGTCTCACCTCACCTTCTCTCTACTTTCTCTCTCTAGAATAATGATGTA
This sequence comes from Artemisia argyi, assembly GCA_030686995.1. Taxonomy (NCBI): domain Eukaryota; kingdom Viridiplantae; phylum Streptophyta; class Magnoliopsida; order Asterales; family Asteraceae; genus Artemisia; species Artemisia argyi. Next base: position 98,533,268 of record CM060679.1, on the reverse strand, counting down.
TTTCGATCAACCTTGACCTCCCGAAGGTGTTTCTTGATCATAACAAGTGGCATCAGAGTTAACCGGGGGCAAATCGTGGTGTTTTGTGGTGAAAAATCGTGTTTTTGGGTGGAAATCTTGGATTTTGTTACTGTTCATCAGCGTTCTATCGAGTTAGCTTGGCTTTATCGAGTTAGGTTAGCGAGTTAGAGCTGTCAGGTTATCGAGTTAGGGTAATTTGTTCACCGAGTTAGCTGTAACTTGTATCGAGTTACAATTTTGGCGAGTTAGCCGTTACCTTATCGTTTATCGAGTAAGGTTCTTTGTGCTTGATCCCTAAGAGAAACTATACTCAATTCATTTCTTCTTATCGAGTTAGAAATCATTCACCTTATCAAGTTACACAAAGTTACCAAGTTATAGACTTTATCGAGTTAGAAACACTACAAGGTGTACCGAGTTACAAAGTTTTACAGAGTTACAAGTCTTTACCGCGTTTGAAAGGTGTTATCGAGTTTGAAAGGTTTTACTGAGTTTGAAAGGTTATCTAGTTACACAAGGTTATCGGGTTAGACAAGGTTTGAGTAAAATTTATCTTTTAGAGGAGACTAAACGTTCAATTTTTACGTGAAATTTAAAGTTTGGTATAACGTTGAAAATTTTGGCCCTAAATTCAAATTTTTAGGCCAAAATTCAAATTTTTTCGGTAAAATTTGGCGTAAAAATTTTTAAAACTCAAAATTTTCTGGTAACCTTAGAATTGCATTTCATAGTGATTTCCAAATTTTGAGAGAGAAAATTTTCCAATTCTATTTTTGGAGGGAAAATACGAAATCACTACGAATCAACCAGATTGAATTTCAAGCTTCACCAAAAACACACCACGTATAGCTTAAAAGATTCGGATCAAGATTCACCAAAGATCAATGGCTAAATTTTTGAACGATTATCAAAAGATGACTACAGGGATAATTTGTTTATTACTTATTTGAGCTTGAAGTGACGTTTCACGGGTGCGTGTACTTAGTATCTCAAGGTCTAGGGGTTGGTTGGATGCAAGACTTTTGGAGATCCTTGTTTGAGCATTTATGGAATAGTGACTAAGACTTGGACATCAAGCTGTGTGTGAGATCTATAAACGCATAAGTTGGTTCTTAATGCTCACAATAGCTATCACTTTAAGGAGTTACGTTGTAGTGCTCAGTGTCACAAAAGGTTGTGGATTGTTCAAGAGACGGATATACAATAAAGGATGGATGGTTGGGTATATGCTACTACCTATATTGTAAGGAGTAACGTTGTTGTGCTTAGTATAGGTTCTTAATCAGGATAGTACAAGCGTAAGTCACAAGTCTGGGAATTTTACTTCACACTCAAGTTTGTCATATCAGGTTGTCTCCACACGTGGTTACTTACTATTAGCCAGTGGAAGTGAAAAGAGGTTGATCTGAGATGAATTGTAGAGAGAATAGATATTTCCATTTCACTCATGGGGTATTGATTTGTATGTTGCTTCTAGTTGATATGTTTATGTACACATATTTATGATGATTCTGAGAGATCGTCATCATCTAGGAGGGAGAAATGTGTACATCGGGGCTTTTATTGAAGAACTGGAAGCATTCTAAGTGAATTGAAGTTGACGATATGATGCTCCTCAAACAAACCTGTGAAGAAGTTACATATTATCAGTCTAAGATTCATTTTCCACTATGCATGACATGATATGTGACTGAAGACAATTTGAGCAGAATTCAAAGATACTTCTTCAACAAGCATCAAGGTTATATCAAATGGGTTGTCTATTTGGGAGGGAGCATGTAAATGAAAAGGGCTTACTAATTGGGAGGGAGTAATAACCCAATTAGATTAGCAAGTGATTCGTCTACAAGTAAAGAAAGATTGCTGGGGATATTTATTAAGAAAAGAGCTATGAAGTCTTCCTCAGCATTGATGCGCTTACTTTGATTGTTTTATTTTACTTGTTAGGAATCATTGTAACCAATTCACGTATATCTCCAGATGTAGGGAGATTGCTAGAAATGAAGCTGAACGATATTTACGTGAATTGGAGTAGACAACTAGTATGCATAAAGTGCAGGGACAACTAATGTAATATTGTAATAGTTGTCTTATGTAAGGCCTATAAATACCCCTCAAGTCTTCACTTGAGGGGTGTGGGTGTGTAAGCTTATCTTTCTTAATCATAATATCTTTGTTTCACCTCACCTTCTCTCTACTTTCTCTCTCTAGAATAATGATGTATTTCGATCAACCTCGACCTCCCGAAGGTGTTTCCTGATCATAACAGTAGAGCAAGATGTTCCTGTCTTAATAACAGAACCTTTCATGAATATCACGAACTAGAAAGGGAAGTTCTTTTATATTTAAAATACAATCATACCTCTACAATATCCAGCCCTTCTGAATGAATCCTTCCATTTTGACCGCAAGAAATTTAATTATCAATTGCCATGCAACGTTCGTACTGATCCACTCTACCAGCGTCTCGCTCGCTACCCTATGGATGTCCAAACCTTCTCGGAGCCCATTCTATATATGGAAGGCATCATTGATCATTGGGAGGGGTCACCTCTGGAGCCTGAGATAGAATGTGATGGACAGAGTATGTAAACATATCAATTTACTTAAAAGAAATAACTCGGTTGATGATGTTTATGCATTCTTTTGTTTTGCAGAGACGGCCTTTCGAAATTTCGTTGTGTCCGGTGGTGCGAAAGAGGTTAGCTTCCTTCCCAGAGAGCTAAAGGATTTCAACTATGGAGTTGGTTCTCCTTCCATATCTGTGAACCATAATAATTTAGATGGTGTCGCTGTGGAGGCCGAAGCCACAACATTGGTTCCTTTGAACACAGAGGAAAATCCCTTGGTGGTGGAGGATATTGCTAATTTAGATTATCATCCATCTGACGACAACCAAATTAGTATTGCTGGCTCCTCCGGTATAGGTAACAGGGTGCGTGAAAGGAAAGGAACTAGTACAAAGTCTCTGAAGCCTTTCCCCAAAAGGAAGCTGGACATACCCATCCCTACCACAAGGATTGTGAAGCAAAAGGAATCCCATAGCAAGGCTATTGTGTCCGTAGTTTCGGAGAATTCAAAGGATGAAGACATTCATGGTAAGAAAAATTTGATAGAACCTTGCGATTATTATACTTCTCCCTATCTAATTATTAAATGATATGTATGGTTATCTAATACCAAGGAGTTGCCAAATTCTTTTGCTTGTCGTCAGCTGGTCGAAGGTGTCATGCCAGCAAGTTGGAAGCGAACACTTGATGATATGTCCCTTGAGAGGTTATGCGATCTCCATGACAAGAGCTATAAACGACAGGACATTCTTAACAACCACCTCAACACGCGGACAAGAGAGTTGATTCGAACTATCAAGAATGCCAAGGAGGAGTTAGGCATTGTTGCTAGGGAGAAAAGTAGAGAACGGCAATATGTTGAGTTGGAGGCTAACTGTGATAAGGCGATGAAGAATCTTGAAAAGAACCCTGTCGTGCAAGACCTTTGAGTCAGCTCGCCAGCCAACTTAAAGAAACACAAATTAAGTGTGGAAAGCTCAAATTAGAGGGGTAAAAATTAATTGGGTTAAAAGAGAGGCTCAAAACGCTAGAGTCCAAATGCGAAGGTATGGAATCCGAAAAGGCTAGACTTTTGTCGCAGGAGGTTAAGCTTAAAGAGGAGATGGATGGTTTGGTCCTGTGATGTCAAGATCTTCAAAAAGAAAGGGTCGAGTTTATCTCAAAGGTTATCCCATATATTGCCATGGAGTTGTACCATAGCGATGAGGTGGGTAAGGTTATAGCCGATTTGGTGAATGCTACGATCTATCATGGTAAATGTACAACTTTGAAGGAAGTAGCTGCAACCGGGGAGCCCGTAATATTGTCAAAAGTAAAATATTACCGTTCTTCCCATGAAAGGGAGTATGATGATATGTGTAATGCTTTGGCATCAACGGTGTTTCCCTTTCTCAGCGAAGCAACCAAAGATCCCATGGCTTTGGTTAGGGAGCTTCTTTCAAAAAAGCCTCGAAGGATCCATCCATCATCATCTAGCAAGAAAACTTCATTTGCGAACCCCCCCCCCCTCTCCTTTACATCATGATGATCCACATTCTTCCAAGAATGTTTAAAGGCTGCCATGTTGGCATTGAATGAACCTCAAGGGTGGTGTGTACCCAAAAACATTGTTTATGTTTTCTTTGAATAATTTTGATGTTCGTAGGGTTTGATACTGATTGTAAAATAATTTGCACGACCAGGCCTTCGATGGTGATCAAAGGATATAGGGGATGTTGTGGTTGAGCCAAGCTTGTGTCTAACCTGAAAATAAGAAATACGAAGACACTACGTTAAGTGATTGCGCAGCGGTTGGGCCCTGTGAACCACCTCCGGCGTGTGAATAAGTATTTCGTATGAAAATTTTAGTGAGAATATAGTAATGTAGAGTTATTGAGATTGCATACCAGACTTGTGGATCGTCCAAGCTATTTATAGGGGAGAAAAACAGCTTGGAGAGTGCTTACACCTTTTTCGGAGATCATGAGGGCGTCCCATGATAAGTGGAAACCGCTAGGGGTTAGTGTCCCACTCCTTCTGGTTTAGCGGGAAAGCTAAGGAGGGAGATGAGACGTGGGTTAGACTTGGTCTTCCCCATGTTTGGACTTGGCATTACTCCGTCCTTACATTTCATCAAAGGATACCCCGAAGGGTTTAATCCTTCGACTTGCGAATTCCCATCTGGTAACTAGGTCATTGGTGACTAGTTTTATGCCAATGAAAGTGTTAGGAGGCTAGCCAGAGCCTGTGATTATGTAGGTTTCGAGCAGGACCGAAGGGGAGTCCTTCGACCTGTTTGGAGGGTACATTATCAGATACAAATCTACTTTGTGAGGGATTCTATCCTGTATTGTTATCAGATTTTCTTCTTTTAACATCAATTATTAATGTTAGCATACAACCTAAGGTTTCAGTAGAAAAATATCCTTATTGTGTGTATTTTGAACCAAGATTTTTAGCAATCGTATAATTTGACTGCTGACGGAGGGACGTGACCCACTCCATCTTTATCTTTTTAATGCAGAGGGCTTCGAATACCTAAGACTCTTAGGAAAGTTAATGTGAAGTATATCGGATGTTATTAATATACAAGACAAGAGTATCTTGCTTCATCCTTCGAACATTGAAACTTTAAGTATTTGGCTGAGTAAATCTTTGTTGTATAAGACGAAACAAGAGATTCAAGGGAAAACATTATATCATTAATTGGGTAGGGAGGATTACATCATTTTAAGAAATGAACACTAGGACACCTACCATTAATGCTTCGTTCCCAAAATGAGAAGAATGCAATACAAGAATCCAAATAAGCAAATTATCTTTAAAACTGTAAGTCTTATAGGTAAAACTTACGAAGGTTAGTACCGTTCCATGTTCCATCAACCTCATCTCTGAAGAGTGTTGTGAGTTTGTAGGCTCCATTTCCGTAGGCTTCAGCTACTACATAGGGTCCCTCCCATGTAGATCCTAGCTTACCTTGATACTCAGCTTTACTTGCGCTATTGAGTCAAAGGACATATTCTCCTGGCTTAAAATTTGAAAGTCGAACTCTGCTGTTATAGTATTTTTCAAACTTTTGCTTGCACATAGCTTCCCTAATAGAGGCTATTTCCCTTAGTTCTTCAACTAGATCAAGATTTTCTCGAAGCCTTTCCTCATTTTCTAAGGTTTCGAAGTTAACGACGCGTTCTGTTTAAACACTTATTTCTGAGGGAAAGACTTGTAGGACCTTAGATATATCAACTTTAATAAAAATATAGCATGTAAATGAAGTAAAGATGGTGACTTGGTAAGATGTATGTGGCGTTAATATGTAATAAGAATAAGAGATGAAATAGAAAGCTTTTATTAAAAACACACACACTTTCACACACAAGCACACCCCTCAAATGAGCCTTTGAGGTGTTTATATAGTTCTTTGATGCCTTAAGAGGCTTTCCATGGGCTTGGTCTTGGGCTTGGTTTCCTTTTACATATAAAGGCTTACATTACATAACACATGACATATTAGCTTACCAAGACCAAGGCCCATTGACTATTCTAATAACAAAAACTACGACACATTACAACGTTACAATAAATGAGAATGACCATCACTTTTTAATATAATTTTTAATGCTAACAAGACTGCTTCTGTTTCGTAAATGAGGCTGAAAGGTGTTTCCCCATGACTCGATTTGGGGTGTATCCTATGCGACCAAAGGACCTGTGGCAGTTCGTTTACCCATCCATGATGACTTCGACCTAGCCTTCGCTCGATCCCATTCACAATGTCTCTGTTGTTAACTTCTACTTGGTCGTTGCCTTGGGGGTGGTACACGGATGTGAATGATTGTTTTATTTTTAGACCTTTGCAAAAAGAGGGAAATATCCCTTCGGCAAACTGCTTCCCATTATCAAAGATAATAATGTGAGGAACCTCGAACCGACAGATGATGTGTTCCTATACAAATTTTTTCATGTGTCTGCTTGTCACTGATGCTAAAGGTTAGGCTTCCACCCATTTAGTGAAGTAATCTATGGCAACCACTAAGAATTTCACTTCTCCTAGTGCCACTGGTAGAGGTCCGACAATATCAATTCCCCATTGGGAAAAGGGCTATGCGGACGTGACAGAGGTCATATCTTGCTTCGGAAGTCTAGGAACATTCGAGTGAATTTGGCATGCTTCACATTTGCGGATTATGTATGTTGCGTCCCTATGCATTGAAGGCCAATAATATACCAGCTTCATAATCTTTGAGATAACGGAGAGAGGCCCTGCATGCAGGCTGCAAGACCCTTCATGGACTTCATATATTATGTTCGAAGCTTGTTTCGGCCCAACGCAACGAACCCAAAGAGAAAGGAAAGACCTTCTGTATAAGTTATCCCTGATCAGCCTGTATTGTGGAGCCTTAATCCTGATCTTTCTCGCCAACTTTGGGTCTTCTGGCAGGATCCCACTAATAAGGTATTCTCTAATCAGAGTCATCCAGTTGGATCCCTCCTCCAATATGACGTCCGACACTTCTTTCCTTTGATTGGATCTTTCATCAAACACTTCGATCAGAACCTCTTTAGTAAGGTGAGCAAAAGCCATAGAAGCTAGTTTGATCAACACGTCTGCCTTCTTATTTTTGTTTCTTCGAAAATGCTCAATGGTGTAAGATGCAAATCCGTTTAGGATTTCTTTGGCTTTATCCAGGTATTGTTTGATGGTAGGCTGCCTTGCTTCATAAGAGCCTTTAATTTGATTTGTGAACAGTTGTGGGTCGACGAAAACCAAAAGAATGGCGTACTTCCATGTCTCTAGGTAAACGAAGTCCTGCTAACAAAGCCTCGTATTCTGCTTCGTTGTTTGTTGCTTCGAAATCGAAATGTAGTGCATAGGTATACTCCTATCCTTCAGGACTTACTAGCATTAATCCTGCTCCAGAACCATCAGAACTAGATGCTCCGTCCGTGTATAGCTTCCGTTATTCTTTCTCTTCAGAGGATTCTCCTTTGGGTATATCCGCGGCATGACCAGGTTCAGATGGAGTTTCAACTAAGAAATCTGCAAGTATCTAGCCTTTTATGGAGTTTCACCCTTTGTATTCTATCTCGTACTCTCCAAACTCGATGGCCCATTTGGCTATTCTTCCTGACTTTTCAGGCTTTGATAGTATTTGTTTGATGGGTCTATCAGTCAGTACTATGATGGGATGGGCTTGGAAGTACCTTCGGAGACATCTTATGACATGAACCAAAGCTAGAATTAGCTTTTCCAGCTTTGGATAGTTCAATTCCGCCCCTTGTAAAACCTGGCTAACGAAGTAGATCGGGATTTGCTTCTTTTTCCTTTCGGCCAAGAGTACTTCACTTATACTTTTGTAGGATGCTACGATATACATATATAAAACTTCTCCTTTGATTGGAGCTGTGAGCATTGGTAGAATTTCCATGAACTCTTTCAACTTTTGGAAGGCTGCCTCAGCTTCAACACTCCATTGGAAAGTTTTCTTGTCCATGCATCCTTTAAGGGTTTTAAAGAATGATAGAGATCGATCTGCACCCTTCGAAAAAAAATCTACTAAGTGCTGCTAGCTTTCCATTAATGCTTTGTACTTCCTTCAACGTCTTTAGGGGTTGCAAGTCTATAATGGCTTTCACCTTCGAAGGATTAGCCTTAATTCCTTGCTTCGTGATTAGATGTCCAAGGAATTGCCCTTCTTCGACACCAAAAGAGCATTTCTTTGGACTAAGCTTCATGTTGATTGCCCTTAATTGGTCAAAGGTTTCTTGGATGTCAGAGAGCAAGTCTTCCTCTGTCCTACTCTTTATGACCATGTCATCAGCGTACGCTTCCAAATTTCTCCCTATCTGCTTGTTAAAAGCCTTGTCTACCAATTGCTGGTATGTTGCCCCTGCGTTCTTTAAACCGAAGGGCATCTTCTTGTAACAATAAACTCCCTTCCTAGTGTAGAAAGTTGTCTTTTCTTCATACTCCTTTGCCATTTTTATTTGATGGTATCCTTTGTAGGCATCTTGGAAACTGATGCGTGGGATTGTGCCCTCGCAAAAGGTTTTACATTTCAAGGGATCTCAAGAGGCTCGCAATCCCCACCAGGCAGTGTACCTGACCGATGTAGTATAGTGTGGTGGCAAGTACGGGGGATTGATCGTTCTCCATAGGGAATAGTGTCGCAAGGATTAAAACTTAATTAAACTAGGTCTAGAGGTGAGGGATGATTCTTTTTGTATTTTATGGTTTTTTAGAAAGCAAGTAAAAATCTTGGGATTTTTGAAGAGTGGGCGGAATTAGTTGCTAGCCAACTAACCCAATTAACTACAAATGCAGTAAAAATAAAATAACAAGAAAATAAAATATGGAGAAAAACAATAATGAGAGAAACACGTTTACTTAGATTTCACTACTCCCTAGCTATCTGATCGTACAAAAAGTTGCACATACCAGGCCATCAATGGTGATTAACGGAATTAGGGGTGATGGTGGTGATGCCGAGTGCAAGATAACCTGAAAATAAGAAATAGAAGACACTACGTTAAGTGATTGAGCAGGGGTTGGACCCTGCGAACCACCTCCGGCGTGTGAATAAGTATTCGGTATGATAAATTGTAGTAAAATGAAGCATTAGTGATTGCATACCAGAATTATGACTCCTCCAAGACTATTTATAGGTGAAGAAATAGCCTTGGAGAGTGTTTGCACATTTTTAGGAGATCATGAGGGCGTCCCATGATTTGTGGTAACCGCTAGGGCTTAATGGCCCACTCTTCCTAGATTAACAGGGGAGTTATGGAGAAAGAGGGGATGTGGGTATGACCAAGTCATGAATTAGGCTCTTCCAAAGAGGGACATAGGGCCCCTCCTAGTCGTGATGGAGGGCCCCTACGAACAGTGATGGAGGACCCCTTCGAACAGTGATGGAGGCCCCCTTTGAACAGTGATGGAGGGCCCCTTCGAACAGTGATGGAGGCCCCTCCAAACAGTGATGGAGGACCCCTTCGAACAGTGATGGAGGCCCCTCCAAATAGTGATGGAGGCTCCTCTGAACTATCACAGAGGTTAGACACTATGAGTGCTTTGGGTAAAGGTTGGCGGATTCCCTTGCGGTAGCCATTATGAATGACTTTACGCCACCATTATGTATAGGACGAAGGTGTAGGCTTCATCCTTTAGGAGGGTACATCATTACCCTTTGTACAAATGGTAAGCTAAGTACCAGAGTGACGGTAACGCTCGTTAGCAGAGCGAAGGGTACGTTATCAAGCCCCCCAGTCTAATGTTATGCATGCGAAGAGTGCATGGCTTTAGTCTTATCATTGCCTTGTTAAAAAAGACTTGTTAACAATTTCTACTACTTTTGTTTTATCAAATCTAATATAAAAGTAGATATACTTCTTTTTAATAGCCCACTCTATCATGGTGGATACCCCATTAAGCCCCCAGTATAATGTTACGACTTCGTAGGAGGCGTGAGATTAGACTTAAGCTGTCCTAAAACCCCTTTTTATAAGGAGCATGTGTATAAGGTTTTTCCGTATAACTTTCACTTTTAGTACTAAGCGAGTTTTATCAGAACCTATTTGTACATACGCTGAGTTGTCAAAAGGTACCAAGGTTTGTGTATAAACTTGGCTTTGTTTTATAATGCTTACACCATAATGGCATATTATCACATACATTAGGCTATGTCAGGCTTCTGTACCTGATTCGAGGGTCATGGGCGTATCCCATGATTTTAAATAACCGCTTGTTAATGTCCCACGATCCTTATCTTGTCGAGGAAATCTTGATAGGGTTGTGAACATAGGTTTGACTTGGTCTTATGAAACCTTTGTGTTAGTATCTTCGAAGAGCATACCCCAAAGGGCTTAAGGCTTCAATTGGCAAATTCCCAATTGGTAACTAGATCAAAGATGATTAGTTTTACGCCATCGAAGATTTTAGGAGGTTGCCAAGTGTGTCGGAATGTAGTATCCGAAGTGAGTTTGAAGGGGAGACCTTCAAACTAAATAGAGGGTATATCATCAAGCCCTTCTGTCAAAAGTGATGCATACACTTCAAATGTATTGATTTCTAATTAAAGTTAAAAAGAAATACTTCCTTATGAAAAAATCGAACAAGGATTTATCATTAAGTAATATAAACCTCGAAGGTCGTATATTTTGTAGGTATATGAAGCTTACGGCTTCATTTAAGCAAAGTAGTAGCCCTTGCATAATTTACTTACTTTCTTTGCTAGGCTATGGCCTTTATGCATGTTAAAATAATATCCCTTGTTTAGGATTGTAAGTATCGTAGGTGGGAAGTGATTTCCCTCACCTTTTATGTTTATGCTCTCTTGGCTTCAGCCCTTCTATGAACAATTTTTGTTTGTCTTATGGGCTTCGGCCCTATGCTATGTATGTTAGCATTATTTTAATCTACTAATGTGGGACGGTGTCTCGCTTTTGTTATCATGCTTCTCTTCTCTAACGTTATTTATTAACGTTAATATACAACCTAAGGCTATAGTAGATAGATAACCTTATTGTGTGTACTTTGAACCAAGATTTTTAGCAATCGTATAATTTGACTGCTGACAGAGGGTCGCGACCCACTCTGTCTTTGTCCTTTTGGTAAAAAGGGCTTGGAATACTCTAAGACTCTTAGGAAAATTAATGTGAATTGTAATAGATGTTGTTTGTATACAAGATATAAGTATCGTGAATCATCCTTGGAACATTGAAACTTGAATTACTTGGCTGAATAAATCTTTGTGGTATAAAACGAAACAAGAGATTCAAGGGAAATACATTATATCATTAATTGGGTAGGGTGGATTACATCATTTGAAGAAATGAAAACTAGGATGCCTACCATTAATGCTTCTTTCCCAAAATGAGGAGAATGCGATACATGAATTGAAAACAAACAAAGTGTTTTGAAAGTGGTAAGTCTTATATGCAGATGTAATGAGGTTATGTAATTATACTAGCAGAGTCGAGGCTCTGTAGTAGATACATATAAATTATGTGAACAGAGGCTATGCTCTGTAATTGTGTCGACGGGGACACTTATGGATAAGAGGCTATGCTCTGTAATTGTGTTGACGGAGACACCTATGAATCAAAGACTACACTCTGTAGTTGTGTAGACAGAGGCTTATGTCAGCATATGTTATGCTCCGTAGTTATATCAAAGTATATAATAATAGTATATAAGTTCCATGAGAAAGTTTGTTACTATATAGTACGCGAATATGAGTCTCATCTTAAAAGAGCTTGTTTGAAATGCCTTGTCAAAAGAGGCTTTGTCCATAATGGACTTATCGTCACAGGTGACATGGTAAAGCTTGGTAGAAAGTTACTTAAAGCTTATTCACGAACATCATGTATTTAATATGCATGGATTGTGTTTTATGCTAAAATAGACATTAAAGCTTTAACAGAGGTTCTAGGAACATAAGGTATCCTCTGTCAATGTTGTACAATCTCCAATGGTCATTGTGACATATGCAGAGATTTATTAAAAGATGGTTTATAGTTTTCTTAATAAACATCAAAAGTTTCATATGTATATAATATGCTTTGTAGTGAAATAGAGGCAATATAGCATATTAGTTTTGTTGAAAACATACCAAATTGACGAAGGTATCCTCTGTCATCGTTGCACGGTCTTTGTTTCTTATCTTGTGATAGGCTTTGTGCGAAGGAAGGCTCCAACCCTACTTGAATGTCCCATTATGTGTTCCAATTCTTCAAATGAACCCTCACCAAGGTTTCAACGTAAGTTGCCATGAATACCAGAACGAAGGACTATTGATTTCGAGCCTTCTCTTTTGAACAAACCCGAGCAGTGGTTATGCCAGAGGCTACGATGAAGGCTTTAATAGAGGTTTTAGGCTGCTGTGAGGGGTGCAACAGAGTTTGTAGGCTGCTACAATAGCTACCATAGAGGTTGCATGCTGCTACAAAGGCTGCCATAGAGGTTGCAGGCTGCTACAAAAGCTGCCACCAGGGTTGTAGGCTACTCTGAGGGCTGCAACAGAGGCTACGATAAAGGCCACGAAGATTGCCACAGAGGTTGTTGAATTTGACCCTTCCTCTTAAAATGAACCCAAAAGGAGGCTCCTTCTTCATAATAGAAACCCGAACAGAGGCTCCTTCTTCATAATAGAAACCCAAACAGAGGCTCCTACGAAGGTTATTGAAGCTGCGTAAAATGAACCCAAAAGGAGGCTCCTTCTTCATAATAGAAACCCAAACAGAGGCTCCTACGAAGGTTATTAAAGCTGCGTAAAATGAACCCAAAAGGAAGCCCCTACGAAGGTTATTGAATTTGAACCTTCTTCTTAAAATGAACCCAAAAGGAGGGTCCTACGAAGGTTATTGAATTTGAACCTTCTTCGTAAAATGAACCCAAAAGGAGGGTCCTACGAAGGTTATTGAATTTGGGCATTCTTCATAAAACGAACTGAAATAGAGGCCCATATGAAGGCTCTTGAATTTGTGCCTTCATCATAAAACGAACTAAAATATAGGGCCATATGAAGGCTCTTGAATTTGGGCCTTCTTCATAAAACGAACTGAAATAGAGGCCCATATGAAGGCTCTTGAATTTGGGCCTTCTTCATAAAACGAACTGAAATATAAGGCCATATGAAGGCTCTTGAATTTGGGCCTTCTTCATAAAACGAACTGAAATAGAGGGCCCTTCTTCTCCAATTAGAAACATAACACAAACCGTAATCTTAGATAAAAGTTGAGATTTTAGTGGTGTTTCCATGTGGTAACAAGGATGTAGGGAATTGCGGTTGAATTCAACCGTTATTTATCGGTTATTTGACTCGGTAAAACGGGACTTATTGTTGCGTGTCCCACGGATGGCGCCACTGATAGTACAAAAAGTTGCACATACCAGGCCGTCAATGGTGATTAACAGAATTAGGGGTGATGGTGGTGATTCCGAGTGCAAGATAACATGAAAATAAGAAATAGAAGACACTACGTTAAGTGATTGCGCAGGGGTTGGACCCTGCGAACCACCTCCGGCGTGTGAATAAGTATTCGGTATGATAAATTGTAGTAAAATGAAGCATTAGTGATTGCATACCAAAATTATGACTCGTCCAAGACTATTTATAGGTGAAGAAATAGCCATGGAGAGTGTTTGCACGTTTTTAGGAGATCATGGGGGCGTTCCATGATTTGTGGTAACCGCTAGGGCTTAATGCCCCACTCTTCCTGGATTAACGGGGGAGTTAAGGAGAAAGAGGGGATTTGGATACGACCAGGTCATGAATTAGGCTCTTCCAAAGAGGGACGGAGGGCCCCTCCTAATCATGATGGAGGGCCCCTCCGAACAGTGACGGGGGACCCCTTCGAACAGTGACGGAGGCCCCCTTCGAACAGTGATGGAGGGCCCCTTCGAATAGTGATGGAGGCCCCTCCAAACAGTGATGGAGGGTCCTCTGAACTGTGACAGAGGTTAGACACTATGAGTGCTTTGGGTAAAGGTTGGCGGATTCCCTTGCAGTAGCCATTATGAATGACTTTACGCCACCATTATGTATAGGACGAAGGTGTAGGCTTCATCCTTTAGGAGGGTACATCATTACCCTTTGTACAAATGATAAGCTAAGTACCAGAGTGACGGTAACGCTCGTTAGCAGAGCGAAGGGTACATCATCACTATCTTTTACTAGTTGATTAGTTTGTTACAATTGCATGGATGATGGGTTATATTCCTTAATACCATTCGAAGGGCCGTGTACGATCTTCCCTAACTCTATAAGCTTCTACCTCTTCCTATGTCGAGCCAACAACTAGCTCCTAACATGGCCTCATTAGTAGTCACTCATGCATTGAATATAACCAATTAATCGTAGTACACATCCGATTCATGTTTCTTAATACGTTCAAGCATGTTACCTATTGAAAATCTGCCAGTTTTCTTAAACCTAACATCGATATCATTCATCCAATACAATTAATAACAAATAACCAACCAATAATCAATAGCTAGGTTTCATTACATCTAAGCAAACACAAAGAAAACCTAGCCTAGCATGTTAAAATAAAGACAAGCATAAGATAGAATCAAACAACACATAGGTATATTGAATGATTATTGGAAGACTTATCTTTATTAGAACATGGATGATAAAAGGGTGAAAACCCCTGTAAAATTCGACCTAGGGTTTCTCCACAAGTTCTCCCAAAAGTCTCTCTCAAATTCTCCTCTCAATACATGAAAATTAGAAAACTATATATAGATTTTGAGGTCTGACAGCGTTATGTTATAATTCTGACGCCGTCAACTCGCCGCCAATATTCTTCTCGTATTGCCTAGATCCAGATCTGACGCCGTCATGTGTTAATTCATTCTTGGCAGTCACATGTAATTTGCTCTTGTCACCCTTGGTGATGCCGTCATGTGTTATTTCCCAAAAACGTTCTGGCATGTCTCGTTATACTTTTTATCCACCTCTTTGCCATAACTTGACACTGTCACATGCAATACGTGATGCCGTCAGGTACTATTTCTAGCTTGATTTGGAGACTTTGCCGTTTTCTTCACTTTTCGCTCCAAAAATGTCCAAAATACTTCCTTTTCTAGATTTCTTCTCCAAAGTACCTAAAATGACAAAAGGAACAATTTAGGGAAATATTTGATCAAATAATATCGACTTAGGGCTTAAATGACCCCCTAAAAGCGGTACACTTTTCATCTTATCATAAACATTTCAAGCGGAACCCTGACAGGGATTCTACCTTCCAATCTATCTCTGGTAGAGGATAACAATCTTTCGGACATGCTTTATTGATATCAGTAAAGTCAACACACATGTGCCACCCTCCATCACTTTTCTTTACCATAACTAGATTGGTTACCCACGTTTGGTATTTCGTTTCTCGGAGTATTCCGGCTTGTACTAGTTCATCTACATCTTTGCAAGTGGCTAGATTCCTTTCTTGTGCTAGACTCTAACGCTTTTGTTTAATGGGTTCAATATGTTTGAACTCATTAAGTTTGTGTTCCGTACCGAATGGCTTGCCATCAATCATGAGTATTCTCAGTACCCCTTTCATGTCCGAGTATTTCCACGCAAATCTGTCCTTGTTGGTCCGAAGGAGCTTTTCCAACTTTGCTTTAAAGGCTGCTGGGAGTTGTTTACCAATCACCATTGTTTGTTCTGGATAGAGCTCATTTATCACAATATGCTCCTCTGCATCCCCGCAGCTTAGAATGACTTTCGGAGGGTCTTCCGGGCTTTCCTTAATCTTCTTTCCTGCATCCGGTGTCTTTCTTTTGTTGTAAATAGAAAGTACAGTTCCAATACCATAGGCTGTTTGGAATTTAATTACTGCGTGTATGGTGGAAACTACAATGCCCATATTCTGCATGGCCGTCCTTCCTATCAGCAGGTTGTAAGGAGAATCGGACCTTACGATTGCAAATGTGAGGGTCTCTGTTCTTGCGAGCCTTCCTTCGCCAATTGTTATCTCCAGGGGGACCTCTCCCAAATGCCATGAGTGTTCCCCTGAAAATCCTACCAAAGGTATCTTCGAGTCTACCCTTTTTGATCTAATCGAATACTTGAGCTTTACAAAACAGTGTTCGTATATGATCTCACAAGAACTACCGCAATCCATGTAGGCCTTGTTTACTTCTCGATTAGAAATTAGAACTTTGATAACTACGGGGTCATTCGAGGCAGGTTGGGTAGCTATAGGGGAAACATTATTTCCCCTATTACGTGCGCCTCCTCCTCTGTTTCTTTCCTCTTCTGACTCGCCTCTCCCCAACGAACCATGAGGATTGGGGCTTCATTAGGAGTAATGTCTTTTTCTGACTGAGTGTCAGAGATCCTTTCTTTACCTTTCTTTATGCCTTTCACAAGGTGTGCTAATTGTCCAGATTTCACAGCCTCCTCTATCTGCCTCTTAAGTTCTCTGCAACTGTTTGTCTCATGGCCAAAATCTTCATGGAAATAACAAAACTTGGTTGTATCACGGCTCTTGCCTTTGCTGGTCATACCAGGGGCGGTTCGAAGGTCTTCGCAGCCCTCTCAGTGGCCAAAATCTCCTTTGGGGACTTTGTTAGGCTTTCTAGTAAGCCGTGATTGGGACTTTTGTTATAAGGAGAGAACTTATGTTGGTTTTTGTTTATGTTCCTTGACCCTTCCCATGAAGAATGCTTTGGAAACTTGTTGTTATATTCTCTGCCATCGATCGGAGCCCCATTAGTGGATACTTCTTTGGCTTCTATCCAAGTGTATGTTTTATCCATCAGGCCCTTATATGTTGCAGGAATATCTGTGGATAAGAATTCCATAAGAGTTCGGTTTCGTAGACCATGTACGAAGCCAAAAATATGCTGCTCTTCATGCAAACCTAGGATCCGTAGAGTTCCATCGGTGTATCTGGTGACGAAGCCTCTTGTACTTTCAGTCTCCCTCTGCTTAATATTGTGTATTGTGAGGTGAGTCCTTGTGAATTTCTTCTGCTGGCTAAAGTGTGAACGAAACTTAGCCTTCAGGTCATCAAGGTTAATAATGCTACCTGGTTTCTGCTCGTTCCACCAGATACGGGCGGAATCTCGGAGGGTATACGTAAACATGTGACAGGCTACAGGCATGACCCACTTCTGTATCCTAATTGCTCCTTTAAACTAGTGTATAAAGTTATCTGGGTCCCTTTTCCCATCATAAGTGTCTATATGTGATGGTATCTTTAGGCCATCGGGTAAACGATAGTCTTCGATCCACCTTACGAAGGGTGTTGAGGAGCCCGTAGGTTCTGAATACAGACAATAGTAAGGTGTTGCACCCATAGGGATGCCAGGGTACAGATTATGGTTATGGGTACTCCCGAAGGGGTTTGGTTAAGGTATGGATGGTAAGGCGTATTCATGTTGAAAGGATACTTATTACATATGGTAGAAGGAGGGTATGCCATTGGGTGCCCGAAGGATGTGGTAGCTTGTGGGAAATTATGGTTGTTTGGCTGTCCGTTCACTGGAGGGTAAAGGCTTTGAGGATAAGTCTGAGCTTGGAATTGGGGATACCTACCATTGGGAGGAAGGTTTCCTCCCATATTGAATGGGGGTGGATTTCCTTCTACGCCAGATGCGTGAGAAGGCTGCAGCGGGACCCCTGCTTCAATTCTCCCCAAGTGAGCAGCTAGCAGCGGAGGAATATTTACCTCAGTGTTTTCCCTTTGTTGGCTCCCCCCATTGGAACCTTCAGCAACTACCTCTTCCCTTATAATGGGAGTCCTTTCAGGGACCCCTTCGAAACCAACAGACCTTCTACCCATCTTTCGGCCGGAAGGGGAACCTATCCTAAAATCTGAATGCTTGACCTCCTGCACCTGAGGCCTCGGCTCCATCTCCAACTCCTCATCATAATCATCACTAGAGTATTCCAATTCTCTTCGCATCTCTGTGTTCCGAGCTTGCCTCCTACGCGCTCTTAACAGTGATTCCAACTCTTCAAAGTTGGCTTCGACAAAGGCTGGGCTTATGACAGGCTCCGGATTAGCTGATGTTGAAGCATGGTGATTGGGTGTTATTTCTGGATGAGATCGTGTAGTGAACGTGGATGCCGTAATTGGGGGAAGGTTGTTAGGGTTAGTTGGTGGTATTGGTGCTAAGGTCGAGAAACCCAGTGGGGGTGTAACTTCTCTCTCTTGATTCATGTCGGAAAAGTAGCGGGTATATTTGACTGATTATTCGCTTGGAAATAACGGTCCTAATTGTAACAGGTCCCATGGATGGCGCCACTGATTGTACAATAAATTGTACGACCAGGCCTACGATGGTGATCGAAGTGTATAGGGGTTGTTGTGGTTGTGCCAAGCTTGTGTCTAACCTGAAATAAGAAATATGAAGACACTACATTAAGTGATTGTGCACGGGTTGGGCCCTACAAACCACCTCCGGCGTGTGAATAAGTGTTTGGTATGAAAAGTTTAATGAGAATATAGTAAAGTGAAGTAGTGAAGATTGCATACCAGATTTGTGACTCGTCCAAGACTATTTATAGGTGAAGAAACAGCCTTGGAGAGTGTTTGCATGATTTTAGGAGATCATGGGGGCGTCCCATGATTTGTGGTAACTGCTAGGGCTTAGTGTCCCACTCTTCCTGGTTTAGCGGGGGAGCTAAGGAGAAAGAGGAGACGTGGGTAGGTCTTATCATTGTTTGGACTTGACATTGTTCCGTCCTAATAACTTATCGAAGGATACCCCGAAGGGCTTAATCCTTTGACTGGCGAATTCCCACTTGGTAACGTGATCATAGGTGATTAGTTTTATGCCATTGAAAGTTTTAGGAGGCTAGCCATAGCCTTCGATTATGTAGGTTACGAGCAAGACCGAAGGGGTGTCCTTCGACCTGATCGGAGGGTACATCATCAGTAAGGAAGAGGATCATTGAAGCGTTTCCTGTCATATTTAAACTCTTCATTCAAGAGCGCAGGATACTCGAAAGGTGCTATAGTATTTTGGATATAGAAAAAGCTTCCTTTCCAATCCCTTATATTAGTAAATGGCTTTAACACCAATTCAGGAACATCAGACTCACTCCTTTTTGGTAATGTTAACCAATCCCCACCCGGATAAAGATTTAGGAAACCTCTAAGTACGTCGAGCGTAGGTTCATAACCATACGCCTTACACATTACAATATAGGTGGTCAGTTTAGCCAGACCAAAAGGGTTGAACCTTGAGATATGAACCCCATAATACTGAAGCAACTCGCAAAATAAAGGATGGAGGGGTATCCTTAGGTTAGACAAAGAAAAAGCATGCGTATAAAGCCCAACGTAATCCTCAGGAGCATCATAGATATTTTGAGTACCGGAGGGTAGTTTAACAATGAAATTCATAGGAATATTATACCGATCAAGGAAACCTTGAAAATTTTGGGCAGAAAGAGTACATTTTTGTTGTCTAATGATACATTTTCCATCCATAAAGGGTAAAAAGAAGAGAGCAAGGAGTAAAAGAAAGGAAAAATACCTTGTCACTCAAAACGATAAAGAAGAACGAAGAGGATTGAGAAAATGATTTTATTAAGAAGATGATTTGAACTCAAGAGGAATTGCGGTTATATATACACGAAGTAACAAACCTACATTAACCATTCAAATTCAAATTCAAAACCCAAATATGACAAATCCCGAGAATCAATCCTTGAACGTTTAATCATGGCATGCATTCAATGCAGGAACAGTTTTGATAGTTCCCCGTTTTAAGAAAAATATATGGATTAAAGAGTCGAAATCCATATACACTCGCTCTTGCCTATCACTTTCGACTGGGGGGCTTGATGATGTACCCTCCGAACAGGTTGAAGGACACGACCCTTCAAGCCTGCATAATTTGAAGGTCCAAGGCAACTTCCTAACTCCTTAAGGTGGCGTAAAACCATCCCTTCGAGACATGGTTACCTTCGGGGAATCCGCCAACCGAAAATACAAGTCCTTCAGGATTAGGACAGTGAAGGTACGAAAGGAAGAAGGCCTTCGACATCCTCCTTTGGCTTTCCCGCCAAGGAAAACCTTGACAAAGGCCAAGATCATGGGACTCCCCCATGTACGCCTTTAAATGGTGGCAATAATCATGGAACTCCCCTATGTACACCCTAAGGTTTAGCTATCATCCCCTTGATACGCGCCCAAACCCTAGCAGTCACTTTAAATCAAGGAACGTCCCCATGATTTCCGCAAAATGAGCATAGAACACTCAAAGGCCTATGTCCCCCTCTATAAATAGCTTGGATGATTCATTTAGCAAGGTACGTTGACAAAACACATACATAACCTTTTATACTTACAACTCTCATCACGTATACTCATTCACACGCCGGAGGTGATTCGCATGGCCAACCCCCTGCGCAATCACTTAACATAGTGTCTTTGTATTTCTTATTTTCAGGTTGACAACAAGCTTGGCATACATTCACAACCCCCATATCCTTTTATCATCATCATCATAAGGCCTGGTCATACGATTTATTGTACAATCAGTTATCATTGTTATTTTTACATAATACATATAATACATTAACACTAAATTTTATTTTCCAATTTTTGTTTAACATATTTGCCGTTATTCATTATTTATTTTACGTGGAAATAATTTTGACAAACAATTTTATAAAGCGAACCCGCCCATCGGGCAGGTTATGAAGCTAGTCAAGACATAAAGAAATAAACTGAGACAAAAGATGACACATATGGTGACAAGCACCAGAATCCAAGATCCACTTGGTAAAAGCAATACCTGAGGATGACAAACTGTTACCAGAAGAGGTTGCTAAGGATTGACGTTGGGAAGCCAAACTTTTGAAACTGCTCAAACAATGATGGATCCAAAGAAGGTGCAGCAACACCATTATTAGGCTGAGATGGTCGTTACTACTGTGGTGGCCGATTCTGAGGTGTCTGTGGCTTCCCATTGGAACATTAGGACATTGAGATTTCCAATGACCTTTCTGTTTGCAATAAGCACACTCATCAATAGCAACCTTAGAGTGAGGCTTCTTTTAAGTGCCAGTAGATGTCGTGGTACAGTGTGTAGAAGCAAAAACAGAAGGCCCAACAATCTTCTTATCATCATGAGATTTCAAACGAACCTCTTCTGCAAGTAGTTCACTAACAACATAATCAACATATGGTAAGGGATCAGGATGCAGAATAGAACCTCACAATCCCTCAAATTCATGACATAGAGCCATAAGAAACTGAACCAAACGCTGTGAGTCTCTCCTATTAACATAGGGATCAAAGCTGCTCAATTCTGGTGGTTCAGCTAAAGCTAACTGATCCCACAAGGCTGACATAGCTGAATAAAAATCTTGAATACTCATATCATTCTGCTGAAGTGATCGAATATCTGTATCAAGTTGATATTGTTTGGCAAAATTAGACTGTGTGTATAATCTAGCAAGATGATCCCACACAGCCTTAGCAGAGTCATATTTTGCCAACTGATCCCCTATAGATGGCGTGACAGAATTATTAATCCAATTGATAACCTTGGAATTATCAACCTCCCATGTATCCAATAACGTCTCATAATTCTCAACTGACGGCCCATTAACGGGTTTTATTGGTTTTGTTTTGGTGCCCGAAACATAACCCCACATCGATTTCCCCCTCAAAATTTTTTTCATAACCTAACTCTAATATGGATAATTTTTACCATATAACTGAATGCTAATAGATTGTAACAATTCATCCTTACGTGCAGCCATGGTAACAAAGCAAAACAATACCAACCAAATATATCAAATCAAACAATTACCGAACAAACAATCTAATTGATGTAGCCAAATTCTTCAAACCCAATTAAATGCACAGTCCCACTAACAATTAAATGATAGTGATTGAGAGATAAAAACAAAAGCACTTTAAATGATGGTGACTAATGGTACTTCAACAAAGGTGACATAGAGTATCAATTGCAAGGCAAATAATAGGGACCACATGGACCACGTGAGCAAAACCAACAAGCGGCAACCAAACAAACAAGTAACAGGGACCACATGAATACCAACAAAAATCCGACAAACACACAAATGAATGAACTCACATATACGAAATTATGGCTCTTGATACCATGTAGAAACCATTACCAGAAGAGGTTGCTATTGGCTCTCGTTGGGTCTACAAGATTAAAACTAAATCTGATGGATCCATTGAAAGGTATAAGGCCCGTCTTGTTGCCAAAGGTTATGTTCAAGAGTATGGTATGGATTATGAAGAGACATTTGCTCTGGTTGCAAAAATGACAACAGTAAGAACCTTGATTGCCGTTGCTTCTAGTCGTAAATGGAAAATATCTCAGTTGGAAGTCAAAAATGCTTTTTTGAATGGTGACCTGAATGAAGAAGTATTTATAACACCACCTCCCGGTGTCTCTCACAAACCAGGAGAAGTTTGTAAGCTCGGAAAAGCTCTTTATGGTCTCGAACAGGCACCACATGCTTGGTATGAGAAATTTGCAACAGTTTTTACCTCTCTTAGCTTTGTCTCTAGCCATCATGATTTCACATTATTTGTTAAACAATCAAGCGCCGGGAGTATACTTTTGTCGTTATATGTTGATGATATGATTATTACTAGAGATGATTGAGTTGGAATTGAATCACTGAAATTGGAGTTAGCTCATCGTTTTGCTATAAAGGATTTAGGCTTACTTTGTTATTTTATAGGTATTAAGGTTGCTTCTTCACCAAAAGGATATATTTTATCTCAGTCCAAGTATATAGGTGATCTACTTGATCGTGCAAGAATTACAGACAAAATGGTTGAAGATATTCCTATTGATGCTAAGGCAAAATATACTCCGACATATGGTGATCCTTTGCCAGACCCAAGTTTGTATCGGATTATTGTGGGCAGTTTGGTTTACCTTAGAGTTACACGTCCAGATATTTCTTACGCAGTTCATATTGTCAGTCAGTTTATTGCTGCTCCAACAACGATTCATTAGGCTGCTGCTTTGCATATCCTCAGGTATCTTTGTGGTACTCAGTTACAGACACTTTTGTTTCCTTCTACGGCTGCCTTAGACCTACGTGCTTATTGTGATTCTGATTGGGCTGGTGATGTCGTTTTACGCAAGTCAACTACTGGGTTTTGCGTATTTCTAGGTGATTCCCTTATTTTGTGGAAGACTAAGAAACATGATGTTCTATCTAAATCTTCTACTGAAGCTGAGTACCGTGCCATGGCAGTGACTACTAGTGAGATTGTTTGGTTACATTGGTTGCTTGCAGATATGGGTGTCTATATTAGCCATTCTACTCTGTTACATTGTGATAATCGTAGTCCTATTCTAATTCCCCATAACTTGGTGTTTCATGAACGCACCAAGCATATTGAGATAGATTGTTATTTCATACGTCATCATCTACAGGCTGGGACTATCTCTCTACCGTTTGTTCCTTCTACTTTATAGATTGCAGATGTATTTACCAAGCCACTCTCTGGACCACGATTTCGTTTTTTGACTGACAAACTCTCAATGTTTCTCGCTGCAGCATTGTGATTTTGAGGGGAGATGTTAGCATATAGCCCATAAGTGGCCCAAGGCCCGTTAGTTATTAGGGTTTCATCATACTATTTTGTCTTATAAATACCGTTTGTACACTGCTAGTCTATTATCAAATCAAGTATCATTTGTAGTGCATTATTGGTTTCTACAAATGTGATGTATGATTCGAAGCCTGGAGCATGTTCTCACTATAAGGTTTTTGGACACTCATATGAGAAGTGCAAGAATAGGCAAAGGTCTGAGGAAGAGATAAAAGCTCAAATTGATGCCGAGGAAAAAGAGAAAAGTGAAAAAGAAGCCAAAGCTAAAAAAGAGGCTGAGGAAAGACAAAATAGAAGTAGAAATTGGCAACAACAGAGGAGGAATATACTAGCACAAGGAGATGGAAACAAACAAGTAGACAGAGCCAAGAATATGGAGTATAGTAACTCAAGGAAGAATGCTGAAAATGTCACAACTCAAACTAAGAAAGCAGGAAATGTCAAAATGCCAGGAAAGAATAATAGTACCAATCAGTTTAATGCCCTTAATTCCATCAGAGAAGATGATGAAACTGAGTCAAGGATTCTAAAAGGAAGAATGGTGGTAAATGGAATAAGTAATGAGGATAGTGAGCTGGGAATATTGAAGGCCCTAAATGTTAATCAGGTTGAGGATGAGGGAGATTTATGTAAGGATAAGAATGGAAAGTCTTAAGTATGGAAGATAATATAGTCAAAGAAAATGAGGAAGTTGATATTTTCATTCGGTGGGCAAAGGAGGAGGAAATGTTTGATATGTTTGTAAATAATAAGAGGATTCCCACTGATGAAGAATTAGAAACTTGGGCTCGATATATATGTGAGTGGTACAAGGGGAAGTGGAAGCAAAATGGAAAAGCAAATGTCCTATTGTAGGAAGATGTATATGGCTTAAAGATTGATTGAAGTAGCTAATAAGGAGGTTTTAGTCTCTGATGTTGTCCTTGTAGTGATGTCTATATGAATTTTCATGTTTGCGTGATGTTTGAATGTTTTAGTTCTAAGATCAGCAACTTTGGTCTTGTTCTTAGCTCAGATTTTGTATTGTATATGTTTGGAGTTTAATATAATTCACATTTGAAAAAAAAAAAAAAAAAAACTTCGATATAAAAGAGTTCAATTACATGTCTAAGATTTATAAATAATTATCTTATTTAATTCGTAGACACAAAATCAATACATATGTAGATCACAATAAAAATATGTCATCAAAATTAAGGAAAATGAACTTATCTCAAGTATGATTGCTTGAACTATCAAAATCAAAACCGTAACATTTTTCTTGTGATCACACTGTGAACTTCGCTGTTAGAGCTTGCTCATAACGTGTTAGTGTATAAAATAATGAGCAACAACACAGTAATGAGTGAGTAAGAGAGAATTTTTATTATAAAGATGAATCCATAATGATTACAATATAACCTCTGGTTAATTATAAGTGTAAAGAAGTACATGACAGTTGGAAAATTATTAATAGTTATTAATGTTTTACTATCAAGTGTCCATCACATTTGAGCAAGTAATTTGGCCATCTTTCGACGTGGTTGACAGATTGCCACCAAAGGTTTAGCTTTTGGCATGGTTAATCCTTTACCCTCGGTCATGTCAATCATTTCATTACTCGGTCTTTCCCACTCAAAACATTGAATAAGTGTACCTAATGCCAACCCGATCATACGCATAGCCAGGTTTTCTGCTGGACACTTCCTCCTTCCAGCCCCAAATGGTATTAGGTTGTACATGTCTCGTGAACTATCTAACTCTAAGAATCTCTCTGGTTTGAACTTCTCAGGGTCTTCCCAATGCTTGGGATCATGTTGCATCACCCACAAGTTCATCAATAGCATTGTACCACTTGGGATTTCGTACCCTCCCACTATACAATCCTTTGCAGATTCATGAAATATAAGTGGACCAGGAGGATACAGACGCATTGTCTCGTTTATGATACACCTCAGGAATGGAAGATTTGGTATGTCTGAATCGTTTATAAGTCGATCACCCCCAACATATGTGTCAATCTCAGCATGTGCTCTCTTTAGAGTTTCAGGATTGTTTAACAAAAGTGATAACATCCATTCCATTGTTCCGCTTGATGTATCGGTTCCTGCTGATAGCAGTACCTAACATAAACAAGAAAAATATAAACTTGATTTAATTTACGATAAAAACAACACACATATTTTTGTGCCGTCTGCCCTTAACAAGTTAACAGTAATGTGGTATTTTCTATAAACGATATGTTTTCTTATTGACAATATACACTATCAAATAATTCAACTTTTATAACCAGATATTTACCTGCATTAATCCTTTGATAACATCAACCTTGTAATAATCAGGTTGTGTTTCTTGCAACTTCAATAAAACTTCAATAAAGTTTTGCTCCTTCTTTATGTTGTCACCTGCCAAGTTACCACCTTTAACATGTTTTCTTTTCTGCTCTTGTAGCAAACTTTGCATGAATTCATGTCTTTTTTCCTTCAAAGCCACCATTTGCTTCTCCAAATTCCTTCCTCCGACCCACTTCCACCATGGTAAATAATCTGATAAATTCGTCGTTTCCATCAGCATACATGTCTCCTTCACAATCTCCTGAAACCGCCTTGTCTCGCCCACATCTGCACCTGAGTCTCCGTAATATCTCTTCCCACTAATCATCATCATCATTGCATTCAAAACTAGTTCAAAAAACATTGACTTCATATCCACTGTCCCATCCCTCATCGCATTTTTATACACCTTCTTAACAAACAGTTTTACATCTTCCTCGCGAATAGAGGCATGGGCTTGTAATCTATGAGCCGATAAAAGCTCAAGAGAGGCAATACGACGAAGATTACGCCAGTGATCACCGTAGTCTGCCCAAGAAAGGGCGGTGTAGTCATACCCAAAGTGTTTCCCTGCAAGCAAATGAGGACGGTTAGCGAAAGCAATGTCGTTGGTCGTGAGGCATTCTTCTACCGCCTCAGGAGACGAAACCAAGAAAACACGGCGGATGCCGAACTGGAGCAGGAGCATAGGACCATGTCTCCTAGTGAGTTTACTAAGGACTCGATGGAGAGGGCTTTTCACTAGGTAAAGATGGCCAAGTATGGGTAAGCATGGGAAGGGGCTTGGTGGTTGGTTTCTCTTTTTTCTTAAGACTATTTTGGCTATCCAAATTGTGGAAATGAGATATGAAATCACGTAAAACATTTCCATTTGTGTTTATGATATGTTTTTGTATGTATGTATGTTTGATATAAAGATTACAAGATATTTATAGTTGAGGATGTTCGTTTATTTTCAATTAATGAAAAATAAGTCAACAACAAATTAATCACAAAAGCTGACTTTTTATATTGTGTGAAAAAGAGAAAATGTTATCCGGTATGTCATTTTAGTCTTTATATAAGATTAGCTTTGAAATTCGTCATTTACCAAAACACTTCATTTCAACGATATCGATGCCAATGTACTCTTCTTTAAAAATGGGGATACTCATTATCCCCAAAACCTTCTTTTTCTTTGAATTGGTCAAAAATTTATTGGAGTATTACCCTAAAACAACAGAAGTACAATATATGATCATCACCATATGACAATAAAGCTACAAGAAACATGAGACTAACAAAACAAGAGGACAACTTCGATTATTATATAAGTATAACAATATCTAACTACAAAAGATACGAGCTAGTACTTTTTATGTGCAAGACTGATCTATAGAAACAAGTTTTTAATTTGTCGATCAAGCGTTACTGCGGACATTTCTGTTTCGTTTTTATATTACAATAATTAAAAAATACTAGTCTGGCGTTAATCCGCCGCATTGCGGGCGGGCCTGTTTTTTTTTACGAGTTAGTTTTCGATATATAAGGATGTTGTAATATGAATACGGTTAGTTATGCGGGCGAGCGTGGCATATTTAAGTTCGTTAAATCTTTAATTAATAATATAAATCTGTGTATTGGAAAATGTATTTGTAATTTGTTTTAAATCTTTTCATTTATTTTAATTTTTTTAATTTTTCTATGTATTTATTACTTTATTTATTTTCTTTATGCAAAGTTTAATACATGTGGGCGTTTGGTATACATCTTTGTTGCTAATAAAAAGGTACTTTTCCCCTTTTTATTTGAAGTTCAAGGCTAAGTATTTTGCTTTTCTTTTCAACCTCTATTTTTCTAATTGCCTGGTTCTATGATGGCCACACCACCAAGAACATCTGCGTATGCTCTTGGTCGTACCCCTAATTTCCAAAAGTTAAAGTTTGTCGCTGGTTCTAACGAAGTCGATGACTGCTTGCATGTGGCATTTACCCTGACTGCTTGCATGTGGCGTTTACCCAGGATGATACTGAGAATGATCAGTTGTTAAGGGTGCTCGGTGAGAAGCGTGATGAATTAAATGCAAAGGTTAAGTGGTTAGAGGATTTGGTGGAAGAAGGTGAGGGTTTCTTACCGCTACATGAAAATGGTGAGATTGGTCTGGAGCGTTTGAAGGAGACTTTGAAGAGGGAGAGGAAGGTGCTTGCTGGCTTAATCAAGGTTATGGATTTGGCGCGTAAAGGAAGAGAAGAGAAGAAGATCAATCTTTTCTGGTTCGAGTGATTTTGGCCACTTTTTGTGGTATATGTTGGTTATTTTTTGTTTTATGGCAATTTATGTATAGATATGGTATTATGGATGTTGGGTTTTTTTTTGGATGATAAGTACAATGTATGAAGTTTAATGGCTGGCAATATAATATTAAGGTTATGTTTGTCAATATCTTCTTTTATGTTGCAAAATGATTGTAATTTTTTTTATGATATGCATTAGTGTTTATAGAGTGTTGCTTAGTGTCTATAGAGTGTTGTTCAGATACGACTATCCGATAATAGAGTATTGTTCTGTTGGTGTTTCTGGTGGTATGTCTATTGTTAGTGCATTTTATGACCTGTGGCTATGAGTTGTTACAAAGACTTATAGAACTATTTTGTATGAGCATCATATTCTTTATGTATGGAAGTAGCTATTCCGTTTATCTTAGGCCATGTTTTCTTGTCCGGTCCGTTTTTGGTGTTATAGATATTTCAGGCAGTTTTTTGATCTTCTCATTACGATAAATGCGAAGGCAGGTGTGTGGTATGTGTTGGTAGAAGTTTATCTAGGTTTCCATTTCTGGCTATGTTGTTGTGTATGCTAGCAGAAGTTTCTGTATATTTCGTTTCCTGTTTTCAGTTAAAATGGTTGTACTTATGAATAAAACTATTACTTTTATTGTATCCAGTTTCATTTTAGTTTGATATATGATGGTGTTATTGTTTATTTAATTTGTTTGTCAACAATGCTCAAGTAAATGTTGTTTTATTTTGATGATATCTAAACATTGTAAGGGTAAATTTTTGAATGATGAGAGAAAAAATAAGTGGAGAAAGTGAGAAAGGTAGTTGTTAATTAGTCTGAAAATGATGGCTATAGTAGCCATCTACAAAATGCACGTCACTGCAACTATTTTACAACGGACGTTTGCTTACATGATTACTGGTAGGTAGTAACTTCAAATATTTACATAGGAAGTTATTTTTTAAGATATGCTATTATACATAGGTAATTGGTGATTCTACTTTGTACCCGGTACTTGCACATTACTTTTGATTAGTCTTGTTTCTTGGACTTTTTTCCACCTGATGCTGTGCCTAGGTCTTCGTCTTCTGCAAAAAGAGCTCTCCTAGCACTTTTTCTAGGAATTTGTTTTTTAGATTGTGGTTGCTCAGATGAGGAAGATTCTTTTGCTAGTGGTGTTATGTGAGTTTCGTCGGGTGTTACTGTGCCAGTTGTTTGGGTGTGTGAAATGGTGATGTTTGGTGTTGCGTCGGTTGGTGTTGTAGCGGTTGGTTCTTCTGTTGTCAGTGCTGCAGTCTCGATAGACCCTATGTTTGCTTCAACAATGGTAGCATCACCTGATGTGAGTAAAGGCGTGGTATCCCAACAGGTATCAAGGATGAAAATTTGCCTTTCTTTTGTACTGTCTGGATCAAAGTGTAACTGGAAAATTTTTCTTTTTCCTTGAAGAGAAAGTATCACTGTTGGGTACTCGTAGGAGCTTTGGTTAGGTATTGTTTTAAGCAATTCTTTGCAATCCTTCACCATTGAGTTTGCTTCATTACTGAAGCATGTCATTGTTGCATCTGCGGTGCTGTCAGATAATTGGACTCTGAAAGAATAGCTGTGTAAAAAATAGATAAATTATTTTTTAGCAATGATACGTGCTATCTTATAAAAATTTGATTATTGTTATTGGTAGACTAATTAGTAAATGGTTTAGGTTACCTGTAAATTAATTCGTCTTCTGATGTTGGTTATTTGCACTGGGTATGTGGCCATTGTTCAGAGATTTTTAATTTACAATCTGAGCATTTCTGGAAAAACCATGGCCTTTTGGTATCTATCTTGTCATGTAGCGTCAACGGTAAAATGGACATTCTGTTATATGGAAATTATATATGTTTAATAGGTTATGATTTTATTACTGTTATATTGAAGTTGGTAATTACCTGTTGGTTTTGTGAATTTTCCTTAGCCAGTTCTGCTAGGGTCACACGGTTTCTCTGCATTTCTTGCTGCGGATCTGCGCATCTTTGGTGTTCTATGTTGAGTATTGTGGGAGGATCGATGAATTCAGCATAACTGCATTGTGAATTTCTGTAAGTTTACTCTACCGTGATATTTGGAATGCATTCTCAGTTTAGTGATTTATCAACTTACACACTGCAAATTTCATGGTATTGTGGTATGTCTGGGTTGAAGTAGTATGACGTTGCGTTTGTAGCTGAAAGTTGAAGCCCTGCATTAATTTAGGTAGATATAGTTTATAGAAGTGTAAATATTTGAAACTAATAGGCAGAGAGATAAGTATAGAGTAATGAGCATACCTCCATACTCTTTTACTAAGCATGAGCTCACGGCAATGATCGTTGGTTTTTGTGCTTTTTCATATTCCTTTTGCCTGAAATCATGTGCATCTTGATTCCACAGAGTAAAACGCATTGTATGTCCGCTGTTGAAATTATAAAGTATATGTTAAAAGGAATATAGGCAACCATTTTTTTCAAACAAATGATGGATACGTACTCTAAATTCTGCACACCAATGTCTCTCCAAACGGGTGAATCTTGTGTTGCTCTTAGTGATCTTTGTATGCCACTGACGTATTGGACTGACCCAATATAATCTGAAAACATTGTCTTCTTGTTAGTCATGCATTGCTTATATTTGTTTTATGTATGGACGTGTTGTGTACCTGTTAGCAAGCATTCATTTACATCGATTTTTGTATACAGGTCTCGGTGGGTACTGAAATTGAAGTAGTGTGTTGGGAAACCTGTATCAGGTATGTCTTCGATATTTGTATGTGTTCCAAAAACTAATGAAAGCGAGTGTGGGACAACTTGCATATACATTTTTGCAGGCTGAAAGCCAAAGCCGGTTATCTTGTAAGTTTTATTAATCTGAAGTAAACCATCAAACTTGTTTTTTTCACGTAAGTTGATATTTGCTTGTATAGCATTGCCCTGCAAACAAAGAAGTTATCCGTAGATTTATTATGTTATGTTTTGCCTTCTGTAGAAAATATGAGAGTTTCTGATGATGTAGGTAGGTCATAGAATAGTTTTCGGTACCTGTCGATCAATCAACATACAACAGAATACTACTGGTCTTGCTTGCTTGTTTGTTGGTGTCCATTTCCGGTATACTATCACGTGTATAGCTTTACCAGAGTCGGACTGTGTGATATCTGCAAGGGTAATTTCTTGTGATTTTGCAGCAATGTCTTTTCCTTTAGAGTCTGATGGTGGTACAGTGCTAGAGCTCTGTTCCATTTGCCTGTACATTTAAAAAGAAATAGCGAAATCAGAATAGAGAAAAGGCCCAATTTATATATGCGGAAAGAAAATTAGAAAATTTAGGAAGCAAAGAGTAAATATGATAGGTGCTTATATAAGTCAGTAATAATAGGTAAACATTACTGGTAACTGGCTAAAAGGTATTGGTATGTGTGCTTGGTATGTGTCTTAGTGAACGTATCTAAGGTGAATGCAAGTATGAGGAACCTGTGCAAAAGTGACGATGTCTAAAAAATCTTTGTATACAACATTTTTAGTGATGTTTTTTTCTTTGCCCGGTTGCTGTTTTATTAGCATTTTTAACCCTTGAGGAGATGTCGCTCTTGACAATGCAACATACAATTGGCCATGGCCAAAGACAGGTTCGGGTAGGTAGACGCCTATTTTTTTTAACGATTTTCCTTGGCTTTTATTCATTGTCATTGCATAGCAAAGCTTCACTGGGGATTGCTTTCTTCTAAACTCAAATGGTAATTTGTCGTTTTTATCAATGAGCACGATACACGGCAAATAAACTTTTTCAGACATCCATGTACCGGTAATGATCTTTGCTTGAATAAGCCTTGTATATATCTGAGTGACAATCATCCGTGTACTGTTACACAGCCCACCGCCTAAGTTTAAGTTTCTTAGCAGCATTATAGGTGCACCGATTTTAAGTATAAGCTCATGGAGCGGCATTCCTGAAAAGGAAAGTGTGTTTAAGTATTCTTGAGGATATAGTAGCTCTGTTGCTCCGCCATCATTCTGCTTCGGTATAGCTTCGTTCACACTTGTAAAAGTATAGCTTTGCTCTTCTAGCATATCCAGAATAATAGTGTTTATATGATCTGCAGTTTTGTTTTTCGGACATACTATGGCCTTTTCTTGCAACAACGCAGCGTTTGGTGCTTCCAAAGTTTGTCTATCATATATAAAGTCAATAAGTTCTTGAATATCTGTACTGCTTTCGGGAATACAATATTGATCTGGTATCTTTATCCAAGCGGAATCTGTTGGATCATCTTCATTTGGCTCACCAATGGTACCGTTCCCCACTTCAAGCAACCATCTAGAAAATGTGGCTGTTGCCTCATATTGTTCAATTGATAGACCTGTCCGTTGTAGACGCATGTTCTGTTTAAGGCGAATGATTTTGAAATATGGCCATAAGTATGATAATGTTATAGAAGAGCCAACAATTTCTTGTTTAGGAGCATGTTTCTTGACTGGAAGTGTTTGTCTGAAATCACCACCCAAAATAACCGGTCTTTCTCCAAATAAACTGTTTTGTTTATCCATTATGTCTCGTAATGTACGATCTAATGCTTCAAAGCATCTTCGATCATTCATTGGTGCTTCGTCCCATATGATAAGATCAATTTGCTTTAGTAACTCTGCCACTTGCATTTTTTTTATGTTGCACACTGATTCTTCCGTTAAATCTAGGGGTATCTTGAATTTTGAGTGAGCTGTCTGACCTGATGGTAGCAATAGGGCTGCGATACCTGAAGAAGCGACTGCCAAAATAATCTTTCCAGTTGATCTTAGTGTTGAAATTATGGTCTTCCAAATAAAAGTTTTTCCTGTCCCTCCGTGGCCATAAACAAATATAAGCTTTTGTTGCTGACTGTTAACTGCATATGTAACCTGTTCAAAGATTACCCGTTGTTCAGCATTTAACTGAGCAATTAATCTTTGGCTTTCGGTTCTCAACAGTTCACGGTTGTACGACCTTTCTTGCATTATTGCTTTGTTATTTAACATTTCCAGTAAATGGGGTGGAGGTAGATCAAACCCAAAATCATTGACTGATTTCCTATAGAGATTAAGAATCGGTTGTATCTCGTACATAAGACCGCCTTCTAAATCCTCTGCACTAACTTGGAGATTTGGAATATGTAATAGTTCTTAGAGTATTAAAGGAATGTCTTCTGACATGGAATCCGCATGAGATTGCAGCAATGAAATTGGGCGGGAGACGTTTGAGAAAATGAGGATTTGGCAAAAGAGGTTCTTCATCTGTGCTGGAGTAGCTGACAAAGAGGCTTCTTGCAATGCAATGTTCCATTCTTGATCACCACCTAACAGTCCCATTGCTTCACATGCGTCTCTATATGTAGGATAGAGTAACTCGTCAACCGTTTGTAAATGGCGAAACGACTGGCTTCCTTTTTGGTGACAAAGCAATATGCGCAAGTAGAAAGCGTCTCCAGAGCTTGGATGTATATATGTCAAACGGCCAATCGCTAAGGAACTGGTATGCCGCCTGCGCTGCCAAAATTTCCCATCCTTGTGCCATGTAAACTCTTTTGGAAAGTCTAAATATGTTAGATGGCGACCGTCTGTATTGCAACGGTTATATTCAAACCATTCAGTCAGTGTTGTCCTCTTGTTATGTTCACTGTCAACAATTTGCTGGACTTGTTGATGCCTTCTGAAACTTATGCGTTGCATATTTTCAAGGTGAACTGCAAGAATCTGAACTGGTGGGTCTCTAACGTGTATGGCGAATCCAAGGATTCTCCAACATGCCTCGTGTGGGCCAATGTACCTTGCATCTTGGAAAATTTTGATTTCATCAATGTGCAATGGACGTTGGCTTATACTTGGGGTTGGATCTCCTATCGATCTTGTAACATGAGTGACTATTCTGTCAGTGCCTTTAGAAATATATTTGAAGAGGTATTTGATAAGAATAGACCACTCACAGTATTCAACGTTGATATGTGCATAAAACTGCAGGCATAGAGACCGGTTATATGGAACAACATAGCCATTATCAAGGCTGATATTCTGTTTCAATGTCTCTATGCCTGAATCTCTTCTGCGATAATGCACATACCCTTTTGCATCTATAAATGTTGCAGGGCAAAAAGGTTTAGGGAAGATTTTTGTGCACTCATCACCACTGCGCATACATGGTGCCGATTTATGGACCACCCCACACGGGCCATGCATCATAAACTCTGTAACTACTCTGTAGAGGTCAGATTCAACTAATGGGTCTGGTAGCTCTGCCGAGATGTATATGTCGATATCTTCATGTGCTTGAATGCGTTGGTTCTGTTTAATCCATAGCAGCAAGTGACAGTGTGGTAGGCCTCTTTTTTGAAACTCAATTGTATACAAAACTGCAGAGGAAAAAGGTGTTTGCTTAGGTACTTAATTGGCATAGATATTTTTACAAGTTATTATGGCATATATAATGTAAATGATACCTGCTTCAACATGACCGAAAGGTCTTTATTCTCGCAAGAATTTTACCAAATCAGTTATCTTCCTTTCAAACACACGGTCTACAACATTGGGTCTGTCGGCAACAGCAACATGTGGGAAGTCTTCCATGTATTCTTGTATTCAGGCCAATTGACATTGCATGTGAATGTGATAAAGAATGATGGATTCCCATGGACACGGAAAATAGCCAAAGCATCCAAATAATGGCTATACATGTAGCGCGGACCACCTGTAAAAGATGATGGGAGTATTGTCCTTGAACCAACATCTGAACCATCTCGATCACCACGTGAAATAGTGTCGTACAACCCAGACATGTAATCATTCCGAATATCGTCTTGATGCTCTCGTACAAAGTCAATGCATGACTGCTCTATGCTACAGTAAGCTGTTACAACATATTGTTGAAATAGCCTACCACTCCTTGTCAGTAGGGTATGCTGATCCGGTCGGTCGTGGTGTTCATATGAGTAGTACATTTTCATTGTCATTTTTTTAGGCGGGGCATCCAATGAATGTGTGCTTAATAATAAACGGTCAACATGGTAACCATCCTCGCCAAAGATAAAAATGAGAGGAAATTGTAGTGACATATATGAAGCGTTTAGTTTGGTAACTCGCTGCAATTGTCAGGTATGTTTTTCAATAATAACATCAAAATCAGTCTCGACGTCTGGCCCACCTTCAAAAACAATTGCACCAATCGAATCACCTGTAGGCAATTCATGCTACCTTGAGCCAACAACACCGTACAAACGCACCTTGAATTCTAGGACATTAGCTTCTGCCATTTTATCTCGTGCTGTTCTAAACAACTCTACCAGCTCGTTGTGCTCATCTAAAAGGTGAATCAAGTTCTCTACGATATCTTGCCATAAACTATGGCCAGAATTTTGAAAATTTCGTAAGCGATTTGCAACTTCATTTTCTGTGTCATAGATATATAACTGTAGAAACTTTGGTCGTTAGTTTTCTTCTGGGCACATACTTCCTATCCGATGGTAAAGTTGCCCGACAATTTTAAATACGTAAGGACCATTGCCCATGTTTATAGACCTGTCCACTTCTGCACCCAATGATGTCATTGCAAACATCTGATTATACGCACGTATATTTTCCATAAAGTGACGATTAGTAAAAAGCTCATACATATAGGCTGGATACTTTCCGTGATCATCCAGCCTAACCTTTCCAGCATTGCAACATTTATGATACTCTGGAGGACCTCTGCGCGCGCGATCAACTCTTTCATCATACCAGAAACGTGCATTGCAATGATGGCGTAGCTGGTCACATTTGCCCATATATTTGTACGTGTCTGGAGGTCCTGTATTTCAAAGAAAAATCAGAATTATTAAAAGGGAGAAAGTATAAAAAGAAATGCTGCTCTAAAAAAAATACAGCATACTAATTTTACGTACGAAAGACTACAAAAGAAATGCATGTACATACCTTGCCTAGATCTTGTAAATCTATTACGCAGATTAGGCTGCTGTCGTCTTCTGGTTGTTGATGAATGCATTGTAACTAGACGGAACCAAAAAAAAACTGCCTTAAGTAGTGATAGAATATTGAAAAGTAGTAAGTATCTTATTTTCCAAAGTAAAGTAGAAAAACCTTAAGAGCATCGTTGCTGGCCATTTGGCTGTGAATCTACATTTGTATTGTGAGATGGTTCATTCGATGAAGAGGCAGTCGCATTCAAAGCAGAAGGCGGAACTAAACGATGGTCATTCTGTATAGAATGCTGAAAAATAGCCGGCGATTGACTCTCGCTTATGATAGTGAAATCTTCTGTGCCTGTAACGAAGCAAAAGAATTCAGGAATCAATATTTAGGCTAATATAAAGAACAGTAAATCAGGAAAAAGTTATGGCAAATTACATAGCAAATTTGGAGTTTCGTTAATTTGTACGAATGATGGAAAAACTTGTACGGCTGAGGAAGATTGTTGTTCACCAGAGAAACTGCCTTTCAAATTGTCCACTGCACATTGATCTGAAACTTAGGAAGAAGAACAGTTCATAGATCATAAGCAAAATAAAATAAGTTTCGATCAAAAGACTTATAATTAATCGCAAGAAAAGATAATATGCACCTGTTATATGTTCAATTGCAGGAATGAAGACATTGTTGGCGTCACATTTACCGCTTGTCATATCCGGCACATACCCTTCTTCATTGATAACAGACGTTGCATGTTGAAAAGTCGCAGAAGATAACATGGCAGTTGTGTGACCGAACCCATAGTTTACATTAAAGTTGTCGGATATCACACGGATTGGTAAGTTTTCATGGTTGACGGAACCAATGTTACTGCAAATGGTACTTGCAGCATGTGTAGAAGTGCAGGCTCTCTTACTTACATTATGGACATCATTAACTAACCTCTGTTCCTCTACACCTATGCTATAAGGTTGGCTGCCTTCAGCAGCAGATTCTAAAGAACCAAAAGAGGAAACCCTAGGTCTAGCTTTTTGTTTAGTCCTCATACTGTGTAAATCAGTCCTAATGGATTGTCTAAACGTATAGACCAAGAAAAGAAGGCAAAGTTTACATGTAAGCTACATATCTGAGCATATTTAATGGCTTGATATATATATATATATATATATATATATATATATATATATATATATATATATATATATATATATATATATATATATATATATATATCATTGTTAGCAGTCAGTGCATGCAAAAAGAGAAAAGATCTTAAAGGAAACCAAAACAATGTACATGTCTCAATAGGAAAAAAACAACATTGTTTACCTGATACAGATGGTTCTTAAGTATGTGGCGCTTTGAGTATGTTGGTCTTTTTCACATCTCCTGGTTATTCAATGGTGACAATCAACTGCAGCAGGGTTTTTTGATGAAAGTGACAATATTATAGAAGCTTCTTTCATACTTTGAACCCTACCACACGTGCTAAGTTTAGTTGAAGCAAAATCCTGACCACAAAATTCTAGTTAGGTAAACTAAGCACCCAAAAGTAAAGGTAAGTGTGTAGATCATTGACACGTTGATTTTTTTTTTGCACACAAACGAAAAGCCCATTCTAGGCATTGCATACAAAGGAAAAGGCCATTTTAGGCCAGCGACAAAAGTCCATGCCACAGGCATACATACATGGACTAAATATAGGCCCAAGATTTTGGCGGGAAATCATGCAAGCAATACGCTGTCGTTTGACCGGGTTTTAATACAAACTTATAATGTGTTATAAACTTCAGGTTATAAAATCCATATGAATTAATATTCAAATGTATGAAGTTTTATCACGTCACAACAACATTTTAAATAATATATTTGATCAGTTGGAAAACCCCTTGCCTCTTAACCTAGAGAGGTCAAGGGTTTGATCCTCACTCCCTACAAAAGACCGGAGGTCCTTTTCTACCTTAGATAGAACCGGAAGCAGCCTCTCTACCTTAGGTAAGGGTATGGTTGTCTACATCTCAACCTCCCCATATATTGTGGAAGACGGTATTAGGACTCATAACCCACGGAAGACGGTATTGGAAGTTATTTTACTTTACTTTTTATAGTAAGTGTAGTAAGATCGATATATTAAGCTAACATATTTTTAAAGCAATGCAATTAAAAACATAGATACTTGTTGGTCATGCAGTCTTTTTGTAATTATAACATTTCCTAACGCTATTAGATATGTTAATGAACGTATATAATGTAAGGTAATCTATCTATACTAATAAACCAGAATAATTTATAAGCCCCCTAATGCATGCGATGCAATTAATACGCTGATGTGTCTTCGCTGTAATTGGTCGGTTAATTAATGCGTACAACTTCGTGATGCAATACCTTATCAAACGCTCATCTTTGATTTATTTTTGTAAGGTATTGAATACCATTAAACAATACAATCAAGCTATACGCTCCTCTTCATACGATTCAAATCAATTCAAAATCAATCCTATTTTGTAAACCATTAAACACAAATTAATTCACCTCCGCATCTTCCTCTACACGCTTTTAATCCTTATACTTATTTATACGCTCCTCAATCGTCACACATAATAATTAGAATTATCATCTCAATCTCAATCGGTAATCACTAACTTTCAATGTTTTATATTTGATTTTAATCTTGATGATGTTGATTTCAGTTGTGATATTGAGGATTCTTTTTTTAGTTTATAATAGTGCATAACACCAATATTTGTAAATTGGTTTTTTGATATGTTCCTGGTTACATAATTGAAGCAAATGAAAGGGTGTAGTTGAAAGATCCGAAACATGTTTTTTGATATGTTCCAGGTCACATATATTTGCAAATTGGTTTTTTGTTATGTGTTTTTTTTTATGAATCGATTTTTTACCTGCATAAATTTATTGATTCTCTATATGATTTAAGAACAAAAATCTTAAAACCTAGAATAACCAACTTTGAGAATTACTTTGTTTATGCAGTTGAACTATCAATGCTTCCATGGTTTCAAATTCTTTTTCCCAAGTTTTTACCATGATATATTAATTGATTGAATTCCTTTAGGTTTGATTTGTGTTGAAATTATAATTTGGATTTATAATCAATTCATGATAAGATTTTATGCTCACCAAGTGTTTGATGAAATTTCTGTGAAGTTATGTTCATAACAAACTGATGTGTTTTGATTCACGTATTATGTTCAAATAAACTATCTCTGCACCTATTCAAAAAGACCACCCTTCATTGGTATTTTACTATTTTTGTAAAGTAATAACTATTAAAAGCTTCTTTTGCAAGACTAATTTGAATCGCTTCCTACAAAACTTCTCTAACTTTGCATCACCGGGTATGTAAATTTGGAAAAGAGAAAGAATCGGTCTTCAACTGCCATCGATGTTTTTTTATGTCATCCCAATAATTTTAGGTAAGTTTTAATTATGTTTTTGATGTTTTTTATGTCATCATTGCATCTGTAATTTTTTTGTCCAATTGAGTCAATTTAGAATTTCATCATTTGTTTTGTTTGCATATGCATACCAAGTGCTCGATACAATGTCAGAATGAACTGAAGGCACGTCATTGCTGAAAGAGGCAAAGGATGAAGCAAGTAACAAGAAGGTATGTACATACCTAACTAAGAATGTTTTAAAGCATACTAGTGGCGTTTTGCCATTTGGTCAATGTATTCAAAACATGGTTTTGGTTATTTTAATTCTTTTGATGGTGTTGTTACAGATACTAATGAAAAGTCAAAAAATTCCTGTTTCGAACATGCCAATAACAGATGCATTAGGTAAGCTCCTCAAGGTAAATGTAATGATATTTTTTTATGTTCTTTGGTTGCTGTACATAGGATAGGGTTGATGCTTTAGGTTATTGGAAATGAGATGTTGCCAAAATATTATGTTATGTTGGTTAGATGATAACTTTTATGTATATTGAGTTTGCAGAAACTGAAGCTGATGACTTCAAATGATCTTATAGTATAAAAGAAGTAAAGCCTAAAGTTGTTTCTGGGTTTTTACAAGAATTGAGTAACTCAAGGGCGGAGTGGCTTAATAGGTACAAGTTAGATAGTTAAAAAAAAATCATTTGCATTAATTTTTACCGGGATAGTTGCCACCACTAATTAATGATCTTATATATATATATATATATATATATATATATATATATATATATATATATATATATATATATATATATATATATTATTTCTACAGCCAAATGGGCTTCAAAAGAGGGTGTTGTATCCATTAATAGATCCGGAGACATACGCTATTGCCACGGTAAAAAAAGTTTGTATTAAAAATTTAACTGAGTTTGTAACGAGTGTCTTACTCAAGAATGTTGGCTGAATCTAATATTGACACCTTACTTAGCTTCATTGACACATTAGAGTTCATACATAAAATTAGGAAATGCATGAAATGGTTCTTGAAGCATTTTTTTACACATGATACATAGTATAAATCCCTAAAAAAACCAAAAAAAAACATACAACTGATCGCATTCGTTTCACAAATAACAGTTCTAGATCAAGGATTAGAGCCTAATTAGGTACTCACCATTCTTGCACCTACTTTAAATACCATTCCTAAAATGGCATAATTATCTACGTATAGGTTTGGGACAAGATTTATTAGTAGATTCAACCCGACATGATGATTTATGAATGAACTATATAAGCTAATACGTATTTAATGTTATAAGATCCTAAGGCAATGATTCTAGCCCTGTTATTTCTACTTCTGATATATGTTACACTTCTTTTTAGCATTCATGATTAGCAACTTCATCTGAGTAATCTGAATCATAATGCACTTACTAGAAGATGCATATCACTCACATTGGATTAGTTCAAATATATTGTATTTTACTACTGATGCGTGTTGCTGATAAATGGCCTACACTTTGAGAGAGTGAGAGGCTTCTTATGTGTCCTGTTATCTTTTTTGCCTTTTTGTTTCTTGATCCTATTTCACTTTGATCCAAATTATTATTTTTTAGCAAGTTACGAGTATATTGTTTCTACACTTTGACTGTGAATTGCAGTTAATTACTTAAGCTCTTGCGGATAATGAATTAATGAGGTGGGAAGATGGAAGGGGCGGGTAAATTGCAATAAGTAGGGACAAGTGGATGACTACCGGTCTCACTAATTGCCCACATAATGTTCATATCTTGGGTTGTTTTTCTTCTAATTTTACATTTACTTAAATTTTGCAGGCTGTTGCTAAAATGGCAACAATCCGTTTAAGCCTATCAAAAAATGCATCCACCAGTCTCTAAAGGACAATAAACTAAGTGCTTTGTTGTTTATAAGATGATGTGTAGCTGTTCATTTTCTATTATCAGCATATTTCGTGAGTTGGGGTTACCAGTTCTTGGTTGGAGCGAATTATGTTCATTCGGTAAATCTGAGTACGTGAAAGCTTTAATTTGATCTATATGTTTCTACCCTTTTGACCTTTTCGGCTCATTTTACCCGTTAGACATTTTTTCCTTATTTTAATCGTCTGCCTTTTAGGCTCTTTTTAGCTATTGTGTTTTAGGAAACCAAATAACTTGATATGTTTGGGAGTAAAAATAATTAAAACTTAATTGCCTAACATGTCCAAATAGATTCGGGTTGTGTTTGACTTGTAGACTTTTTTTAATCTTATTAGAAAATTTGTTAAATTTGGGGCTTTTGAAATGAGGTGAAACTGCTAAATACATAGTTTAAGCATACGTAGGCTAATAAATATGGTATACGTGCAGGAAAGGTCTGGAGTTCTTGAAATTAATTGGTGCAAACGAGGAGAAAATACTGCATTAGAAGCATGAACTGGGAATATAGATGGTTTTAGCAACTAGATTGAAAAACTACTCAACAGATGGCAATGACCCATTGAAGCCTAAAGGGATTTATGGTCTTTTTGCGTACCTGTAGTTTGTGAAGCTATCACAGGTTTGTATATTTTCTGTAGCTTAGTTTTATTTGAACTTATTTATGTGTCTATTTATTGGTTTACTTTGATGTTATGTTAGTGTAACCACAAATATGGAATATATGATCTTATAATATTATTTAAAAAAATGCAGGACTAATTTTCTATGTTGTCTGACAATATTAGTTGAAGGTGTTTGGCTAAGCTTCTTTTATAAGGGCATTGACCGTAACAATATTATCTGAAAAAAAAAGGCAATCTCATTGATGCAATATACTAATTTCAATTTGTGGTTGTTCAATTGAGTTGGGGGTTTACGGGCTGTTTTGATAGGGAGAGTATCGGCGGGTTGATGCATGCTCATAATGCAACGAGAATCTCAAAGATTCATTAGAAGGTCAGTTTCTATGTTCTTCACAACATTATGGATTTACGTTTTGGAACTAATTATATGCTTAATGGAATTTGGTCATACGAATATTAGTTTTTGATGTATAGCTAAATATGTTCGAGTTATATGCAAATTGTAATTTAAGGCTTATTTGTATTTTAGATTTCATGTGTTAAAAGACCATCCAATGTAAACTGTTCTCTTTTGGCCTTCACCAGTTCACAAACAAATAAGAAATATGTTTATGTAAGTTTTATTTTGAACTGTTCAAATAACTAAACCAAAAGACCCTTCTAGGTATCTTAGCTGCAAAACTAAGAAATTACAGGAGACCATTCGTATTTTCTTGAGGAAAGTAAACAAACACACTTTTAACTAATTGTTAAACTTGATAGCTTAGTTGTCAAATAGGTGGATATTTTGTAAGTAATATTGTTGCCTTTGCTGTTATTCAGAACTGTAATGGTTTTACCCAAACAGTCCAAATCACAGCAATCCACACCCTCTTTATGCTACTGATAGAAAACTAATAACAAAATATGCTATTCTCTGAAAGTGGTTTTAAACCTCGTCGTGAAACAGCCACTGGAATACCAGTTGGCGATGTACATAAGAGACAATAAAGGCTCGCCTTTCCCTGGGTAGGTAACCTGAATAGGGTCTCCCAAGCTTTTTTTTATCATCATGAACCACACGATTGATGTGTCTGGATGTTTTAGTAAGTAAGTTTATAGGTTTAAATTTATAGGTGTTGGTGGGGGATGCGTAGGATAATAAAGTGCGTCGTATTGGCGCATATAGCAGTGAGTTGGAATTGGTGTAAGTTGAAGTTGGTTTTTGAAATGTTTAATTTATGAGTATGTGTATGATTATAAGGTGTCTATTGTGAGTTAGTGAAAGGTGCTTAAGATAATGAAGTGCGCACCGATTGTCGTAGAGTATGACCAGGAATTAGTAAAGTTTGCCTATGCCTTTTTAGTAAAGTTTGCCCACTGTGTAGGATATTGAAGTCCACAATGTGATTCCAATACGCCAACAGCGTTATCAGCTTCATGATAAAGTTGTTTTCTTTACTTATAAATAAATGATGAAAACATATGTTTATTTGGAATTAAGGGATAAGTAGGTCTGATCAAGCATTGATGTAATAGTTTGTTGTTTAGTGTTTTCCTTTTGAACGAAAAACTAACACACAACTCACATAATGACAAAATAATTTAGGCTATTTCCTGTTTTACACAGTCGTGTACTTTATGAAAAAATAAGTATATTCTATGATCATGTCATAATTGAACGAAAGTAAGTCCATTGCTATTTTGCGTGAAAAGCAGCCATTTAGCTATTATTAGGGGCTGTTTGGATGGCGTCTTATTAACGGCTGTTTTTGGCCGTTATTAGGGGCTGTTTTTAGGGGCTAATGGCATCTTATTAAGGGTTGTTATTGGTTGTTATTAAGTAGCTATTCAACCGCCAAATTGCATATTTCAGCACCATTTGACTGCTATTTTGGGCTGTTTGAATGACGTCTTAATAGGTGCACAACAAGGAGCATCATACGTTATGGCACTGCCGCCAATTTGTTATCCTTTAAAAGACCGTGCCGCCAATCCTGAAAATCAAGTTCCAGTTCGTACTCAGAGCAGGGGTGATGGATTCTAGAAAGGATGGTGATTATTTACTTACTCTTGCATAATTTTTTTATACAAATATTCATTTATAGTTATGATGGATAACCAATTTAGTGTTTTGTTTTAATAATTTGATAAAAAAAAAAAAAAAAGTATGTTAACCAGCTATATTCATTTTACTATAGTATAATTATCATTATGGGGAAACTTGGAATCCTATATTATGATTACATGTCAAAAACTTGAAAAGGTTGCTTGATCACAATTTGTGACAAAATGATGCGTGGGAATTGCACTAGGCTTTACCTCTCGAGGGATCTCGAGAAGCTTACAACCCCCACCAGGCAGTGTATCTGATCGTTGTAGTATAGTATAGTGACAAGTACCGGGGGATTGATCGTTCAACTCAGGAATAGTGTCGCTAGGATTAGAAAGCCTAAATACTAGGTCTAGAGGTGAGAGATGATTCTTTTTGTATTTTTATATTTTATGAAAACAATTAAAATCTCGGGTATTTGGAAGAGTGGGCGGAATTAGTTGCTTGTCAACTAACCCAATAACTAAAGATGCAATCAAAATAAAATAACAAAAATGAAAATAAAGCTAATTAAACTAGTGGTGTGAACAATAATGGGGAGAATTGTGTTTACTTAGGTTTCATTACTCCCTAGATATCTTTTACAGGTTGATAGTTTGTTACAATTGCGTGGATGACGGGTTATATTCCTTAATACCATTCATGGGGTGGCGTACGTACTTCCCCAACTCTATAAGCTCCTACTTCACTCCTTTGTCGAGCCTGCAAGAAGCTCTTAACATGGGAT
Organism: Artemisia argyi; assembly: GCA_030686995.1. Classification (NCBI taxonomy): domain Eukaryota; kingdom Viridiplantae; phylum Streptophyta; class Magnoliopsida; order Asterales; family Asteraceae; genus Artemisia; species Artemisia argyi. The sequence goes on along the minus strand of CM060679.1, from coordinate 98,488,314 downwards.
CACTAGAATTCGCTCATGCATTAAATACAGCCATAAAAACCTAGTACGCATTGGTTCATGTTTCTTAAGACGTTCAAGCATGTTTCCCTATGGAAGTCTGCCAGTTTTCTTAAGCCTAACATCGAAATCATTCATCCGTAACAACTATAAACAAACAATCAACCCATAATCAACATCTAGGTTTCACTATGATACGCCCCAAGCTTTATGTCATGTTACATTTATTTAGGATATGTGTTTGTGTCCTATTAGGAAACTGTCATTGTTTAGATATATCTTTATGTTTGGCTTATTTTACAAGTTAGGGTTATTCGGTTATATATACCGAATCATTATTATGAATAATTCAATCAAGTTTGTCAAGTAATTCTCTAGTCTTCTTCTCTCTATTTTCTTACGGAGCTCGCACACGCTAATAGTGGTGCCCTATCCCCGATACAACCCTTAATCGGGTCGTATCAATTGGTGCTTTCATTGAGAGCTCTCGTTGAGAGGGCTTCCGATTAGGGTTTCAAAAAAAGAAAAAAAAAACTGTTCATTGAACACTACTGGCCATCGAGCACCACTGTTCATCGATCGCTACTGTTCATCAAAAATTACTGTTCATCGAAAAAAAATATTTTTTTAGTTATTAATCGCTTGAGTATTAATCGCTTGAGTATTAAATACGCACTCTCTAAGCTTTTGCAAATGAGTACGGTGGCCGAATATGAGAGTGAGTTTGTGGTACTTGCAAACAGAGTAGCAGGGATCTCTGAAGCTTTACTTGCATCATTTTATATCTCCGGACTTAAACTGACATTACAAATAGAAATGTTGAGGGCACGACCTACAACTTTAGGAGAAGCCTTTTCCTTAGCCCATATAGTCGAGGCTTGTTTTGAGGCAATTGTAAAGAAGGAGAAAAAGCATATAATTGATGAATATATTGGTATTGATGTGGTTAATAACGCGATAGATGATGTTTTCGATATTGGTGAGAGTAATGAAGTTCATAGCAAGTTTGAAGAATATTCAGAAAATAAGAAAAGTATAGAAGAGATTGTTGTGGGTGGTCATGAATTTGATGGTCGTTTGGGCGAAATAAATTTGAATTTGAGTGAGGAATTAGCGGATTCTCAATCTGTATATTCTTCGTATCACCTTGAGGGCAAGGTGATTTTTGAAGGAGTGATGAGTGTTACGGCATGGGTAGCGGAAGGCGGAAGAATTATGTTGTGTTATGTCCAAGGTAGTAGAAGGCGGAAGAGGAAAAAGGTGTTGGTTGCGGTAGCGGAAGACAAGAGAACTATGGGAGTGGAAGATATGACTAAGATATGGGATCCCGGAATCAAGAGAACTGGATCTACAATGTTTACTCTTACGGTCAAATCCCAAAACTCTAGACGAAGCTTTTTCATTGACCCGTGCGGCGGAAACACGCTTCACGAAGCTAGATATTTGGGAATTTTTGAGGTCCAATCCTTTAACTTTGGGAGAAGACTTCTTCAAAGCTCGTATCACCGAGGTTCATTTTGAGACAGTTGCAAAGGAAGAGAAAGAACACATCGTTGAAAAGAAAATAAATGTCATTCTACCATTAGAGGGTGAATTTGCTTCACCTAAGGCTGAAGGGTCATTGAATGCTGATAAGTATATTGGAGTTGAAGAGGTTTTGGATGGTGGCGAAGCGCTTAATATTGGCGAGGATGAGTTGAATAGAGTGATATCGACACTTAAGGATGGAGGTGGTGAATTTGATAGTCGTTTGGATGAAATAAATTTGAATTTAAGCGAGGAATTAGCGGACTCTCAATCTGCATATTTTTCGTATCACCTTGAGGGCAAGGTGATTTTTGAAGGAGTGGGGAGTGTTATGGCATGTGTAGCGGAAGACGGAAGAATGATGTTTTGTTATGTCCAAGGCAAAGGAATACGAAAGAAGGAAAAGGTGAAGGCTGCAATTCAAAGAAGATTATGGGATCCCGGATTAGGCAAATGTTACAAGAGGATGGACTGCCCAAACGACTCAAGAAGTCCAAATGTATGGCATAAAGATTATGTCATATAATCTATCTTTATTTACATGTCTTTGTTTAGGATTATTTTCATGCTTCTTTAGGAAAGTCGATTAAGAATGTTTTAAGACAACACCTTGAAGGCAAGGTGGTTTTGAAGGAGTGGGGAATGATGTAACACCCCCAAAATATCGCAGCGGAAGACTATGTCACTGGGGTGCTACTTCATAATACAAAGTACAAGTTATAGAAAACGACCTCTAAATGAGACGTTTTGAAAAGTTACCATTCGATTAATGAATTCAAAGTTACAAACATGAGATTTCAAAGTATGATACATAAATGTATACAAAATGTTTTGAATGGTAAATGATAAAAGCGTAAGTCTTCAGAATATGCAGCTTGACTCTAAGTTCCACGCACTAGCTATCGCCTTACTAACCTGAGATAAACATGCTAAAGTGTCAACATAATGGTTGGTGAGTTCATAGAGTTTGTCTTAAAATAGTTGAAAAGCCTTAAAGAATGTTCACACAGCAAAGGCATTGTGAATCCACTCAGTTGCAAGTCCCGCTCATAACAACACTTGCAACCTGTGTGTTCACAACCCACTGCTAAATATATAGTATGATTAAGACATGTATAAGTTCATCACAACAATTAAGCAATTAGTCGTGAGTCTCTACTTCATCTCCGAAGACCTCACTTGGGAGCCAATTCCCAAAGACAACTGGGAGCCAATTCCCAAAGACAACTGGAGCCACTTCCCAAAGATAACTGGGAGCCGCTTCCCAAAGATAACTACTAGCCACTAAATAGAATAACGCAATTAAGTATAACACAGTCATGTATGTATGCAATCAAGTATAATACAATCAAGTATAAATGTTTTGAGTATTTGTACAAGTAAGCAAGTAGTTGAGCATGTGTCTCCCCCAAATAGTTAAAACAAGTATGAAAAGAGTAGGGGCTATGACTCACCTTAAGCTTATGTAATGAGAAATGAAAGTGGTAGTCGAATCACGAAAGTCTCTAAGAGCAGCCTATAATAGAACGTTGCGACTTAGGTTTGGAGTAACGTCTAAGAATACGAAGAATTGCCTATATATGTCTTGCATATAGTTCATGATGTAGTACTTAGTATATAGTGTAAGTCGTTGAATATAAGTGGTTTATGAAACATGTATAGGTTGTATATCTCTTACTACCGTTCGGGCCGACATAATTCAGAAGTCATGGAGTAAACGTTCGAGGAGCCAGGACACTTTAATTCATAAATCCACAACTCATCTCGATGGCTTACTTAATGAACTCCTCACATGAGGCTCCCTACTATTGTAGTATTTGATAACATTTATATAAGTTTTGATCCGAAAAGTTACATGGTCTTTAGCCGTGGCTTTGCCGTGACCTTGGTCATTGTTACCATGGTCTTGAGACTCAACCTTGGCTTTAGCCATGGTTGTGGTCTTGGCTTTAGGTCATTAGACCTCTTGGTCTTAGTAAACCATAACTATTATATAGTAACTTTGGTATATATAAAATAGTTGTTAAGAAACTGAAGAAAATCTCATTCGTTATTGGTTTTCTAGATACGTGCACCTGAGTTTTTTAAGAAAACGTGATTCCGGACAACTTTCGTGCCTTAACTTTTTCATGAAACGGACCAGAAGGGCCTCTTTTTGCATGTTTAAGGTTCAGTCATAGAAGGTTTTTAGGCAGTTTTGCCGTAAAGTTTTGGTAACTTCAAATGGTCATAACTTTTGACTCGGGTACTCGTTTTGGGTGATTCAAATTGCTATGTTTTCCTTGTTAAGTCCTATATAACAGTAGGTAAGTGTCAAATATCATAGTTATACTATTTTGGTCGTGGTTCTCCATAAAAGTCACTAGTTTACTTGTTTAAATATCATAAGTTAACATATATATACCATAACTTGTTTTACCAATTTTTATATATCATGAACATAATAACAAGACAATATATAGTAAGAATGAAATATAAATAGCATGAAAATGATATTGAGCAAGAAAGTGTAATAGGGTTTCTTACAACTTTTGGCTTTCTAAAGAAAGGAAGTCAAGTATGAAACTAGGACACTAAACCTATGCTTGCAAACCCTTCACCACAACTCTTGAAACCCTTGCTAGCCTTGATATAGACCTTGTGAAAACCATTTAACTCAGCCCCTAATCACCTTGTGTAGCTCCTAATTCAACCATGGAATCACCAAACAAACTCTTGATTCATGTAGAGACTAACTATGCCTTCAACTTTGGTATGTAACTTATAACTTAGAAATCAAAGGATCATGGTTTATGGATTTGTTGTTGAGTGTTTGGAATGAAGAGAAAGGAAGAGGATGAGCTTGCTATTTATAGTGAAGATGAGGAGGTTAGGAAAGCTCCTAGGAAGGTGCCTAAACTTGGTGACCAAGTTTTACTTGGAGCCTAAGTTTAACACATGTATATATCTTAAGGTTACAAGGCTTGAGCTCAAGACACATGGGGTGGTGATTCCCCCCCCCCCTATGGCGGTTCACTAAGGATAAGGGAGGATGAGTTGGTCTTTGGTGATATTATCCTAGTTACTTAGTTAGTTTTGACTCCGTAAAATGCTAACCGTAAGTTGTTAAGCCACGAAACGTAAAACTGGGTATCCTAAAAATATGAAACTTGAAAGAATGACTAAACTTGTCAATATACTCCATAATAAAATCTAAAATGAGTGGTAGGTTCTATTGGGGTGCTCAAACTGGAAATACGGGTCTAAAACGCGTAATACATAAAACGTACAAAAGTTGCGTAAAATTGAGAAAAGTAAAATGTAACTTTTCTAATAGGATAATAATGAATTAAAATGACTTATAATGTCTAGGCTGGGCTTAGTCTAGTGTCGGTTGGTATTTAATGTCTTTAAACTTAAAACCGTAAGCCTAAAAATCAAGGAATGATTTATAAAATCAATGAATGATTTTTGGTCAAAGGAGGAGGGAAAAATATGTTGACTTATTCCAAAAATGTGAAAACTCAAATTGTCTTAGAAACGCGGTGCAGGTATAGGCTAAGGTTACGGCTAAGTAAAAGTGCTTAAAAAACGAAAATTCCTGTTTCTCACGGCCGAGGTTTATTTGGTCATATTTTTCTCAGTCATGATTAATTCTAAAATAAATCATGAGTGTATCAAACATTTTTCAGATGCGGAGAAAATTAACGCGGTCGAGTTTCGTTGTGCGTAGGATTTTTAAATGACGTTTTACCCTAAAATGTGTAGTTCCTTAATAACTTTTGCGAAAATGATCTGATGGGTGTCAAACTTTTATTTTGCCATGGAAATGATTTATCACACGAGAATATGAAATAAAAATCAAATTTTGGAAAAGTGAATAGTAAAAATGAATAGTAAAAGTGAATAGTGAAATTTTTGGGAATAGAAGTTAACCTGAAAATGTGAATTGTTACAAATGATACGCCTGGGCCCGAGCCCATGGCTTATTTAGGTCTTAGGGTTTACTTTGTCTTATAAATACTCTTGTAATCATTTATTATAATCAATCAATCAAAGTTTAAGATCAATAATTCTCTAGTTTTTCTCTTTTATTTCTTAAGGAGCTCGCACACGCTAAAAGTGGTGCCTTATCCCGATACAACCCCTAACCGGGTGGTATCACCTAACCTAGACAATAACTATTCCTCGGGGTGCGGCGCCAAAAACTTGATGCGTGGGAATTGCACCAGGCTTTACCTCTCGAGGGATCTCGAGAAGCTTACAACCCCCACCAGGCAGTGTACATGATCGTTGTAGTATAGTATAGTGACAAGTACCAGGGGATTGATCGTTCAACTCAGGAATAGTGTCGCTAGGATTAGAAAACCTAAAAACTAAGTCTAGAGGTGAGAGATGATTCTTTTTGTATTTTTATATTTTATGAAAACAATTAAAATCTCGGGTATTTGGAAGAGTGGGCGGAATTAGTTGCTAGTCAACTAACCTAATAACTAAAGATGCAATCAAAATAAAATAACAAAAATGAAAATAAAGCTAATTAAACTAGTGGTGTGAACAATAATGGGGAGAATTGTGTTTACTTAGGTTTCATTACTCCCTAGATATCTTTTACAGGTTGATAGTTTGTTACAATTGCGTGGATGACGGGTTATATTCCTTAATACCATTCGTGGGGTGGCGTACGTACTTCCCCAACTCTATAAGCTCCTACTTCACTCCTATGTCAAGCCTGCAAGAAGCTCCTAACATGGGATCACTAGAATTCGCTCATGCATTAAATACAACCATAAAAACCTAGTACGCATTGGTTCATGTTTCTTAAGACGTTCAAGCATGTTACCCTTTTGAAGTCTGCCAGTTTTCTTAAGCCTAACATCGAAATCATTCATCCGTAACAAATATAAACAAACAATCAACCCATAATCAACATCTAGGTTTCACTACATCTAAGCAAACACACAAGAGATCTAGCCTAGCATGTTAAATTCAAGACAAGCGTAAGATATATTCAAACAACACATAGACATATTGAATGAATTGAAAGGATACTTATCTCAATTGAACATGAAAGGTTTCAAAGGGTAAAAACCCTTGAAAGAACAGTAAAAATCTTGCTAGGGTTTCTCCAAGTTATCCCTCTTAAGTTACACTCTTATGAATGAAAATTGCAAAACTATATATAGATTTTCCAAGGTGACGGCGTCAATAAGAAATGTCTGACGCCGTCAACTCGCCGCCCATAGTAATATCGGATTGCCTAGATCTAGATTTGACGCCGTCATGTGCAAAGTTACTCTGGGCTGTCACATGCAATTAGACCATGACGGCCTATGGTGACGCCGTCATGCCCATAGTGTAAAATCTTTCTGGATCGTCACGGACTTTATCCACTTCACCTCTTGTTTTACTTTTGACGCCGTCATGAAGAATCTTGTGACCCTGTCAGGTACTGTTCCCAGCAAGGAAAATTAAGACTTTGCCGTTTTCTTCACTTTTATGCTCAAAAAACGTCCAAAATGCTTTTTTTTCCAGAATTCACTCCAAAAGTACCTAAAATCACAAAAGGAACGTTTTAGGGCAATATTTGATCAAAAAAATTCAAATCCGGACTTAAATGACCCCTTAAAAACGGATCATTTTTTGCCTCATCACTAAAGAAACACAATAAAGATACTATCTCATTTACTACTCATTATTTGATCATCATTTTCAAATACCCTTCAAATCATGTGAACAGCTTAATAGAAAGATGTGTTAATATATTAAATTGTGGTCATTGTTTGACTTATATGATGTGTGTTATGAATTTGCACTTGTGCTGCCCTCTGTTTTTGTTGCGTGTTGTATGCCTGTTTCTAGAGCAACCAAAGATGATCATGGTTACGTTATGATGATTGATGAGTGTTAATTTAAAAAAATATATATATATAGATATATATTTGTTTCTTTTGAAGCCCTCAAAATTTCCCCAGCCATGACTTCATTACTGGCAAAACTTTTTGCAGAATATCTGGATAACTCGACATTAAAAGTTGTTAATGGTGTTGTTGTTGAAACAGCTGCACTCTTGGAGCAAAAATGGGACAAAATATTCTGTACATGTACTTTTCTCTCTTAAATTCAAGAATCCTAATTTTTGCTCACTATAATCATTGCAGACTGTTATTAGATCACTGATATTTTGTCATTGTTGGAAGTCAATTTTAGCCCAACGTTACTTTACAATTGTAATGTCCTAATTTAATGTTATTGTCCACATCAAACCTTAATCCCCTGCAAACAATGATAGAACAACAATAATGAAGTATAACTCGAATGATGTTGTGGAAGACATTGAACTAATTTTAATGATCATTGATTATACTAACGGTACGGTTGACAGGCCAATGAAGACGCCGAAAGTTACAGTTCGGTTGCTTGGAGGATTTCTTGATAAACAATCAAGGCAGATCATTGAAGACAACAAACAAGAAGATCTTCGTTCATCAAAGACATAAACCATATTGCGTTCTTATATAACTTTATGCCAATTGGGGAATACGAAACATACAAGTTTATTATTTTAATAGTTAAAAAAACAAAATTCTTTATCATATCACTGAGATATTACTAATTATTCATTTTAAAAAATAATTAAACTTATTTACGTTCATTGTTGTTTGTTAATTTATTAATCACAACCTCTTTTTACTTGCACTAAAAAAAAATAAAATAAAAAAAAAAAAAAAAAAAAAAAAAAAAGAAAAAAAAACCCTTAATAGGTGTTCACATAAAGGAATTGACTTATCATTTGATTAACGCTCACTACATACATTTGCTCTTCAAGACCATCAATTTTGGAGAGGACGATGCGTGGACGTTTATTATGTTACCACAATTATCTATATCTATATATATATAAAAAATGAGTTCCCATATTGAATGTTAGCATTAATGGTACAAGCCAAGAAACTTAAATATATGGTTTAAGCTAATGAATTTAGTATACACGGAGCTTATTTTGAAGCTTTTAAGAGCTTTTAAGGATACATAAAGCTGAAATGTGTAAAGCCTCACTTATTGTTATAAAGCATTAATTTGCCTTTACATTAATAAACTCAAAAAACTTGCAAACTCATTCATAAATTCGTGGATGTGTGCTTAATTTGAAAGCTTTTAATAGCTTTTAAATTTTCTTGCAAAGTTGGAAAGTCTTTTTTAATTTATAAGAACCCTTAGTTTGCAAGAAAAAAAGTAACGTCTAACTTTTGGTATACAAAAATTGAGTTTTAACAATAAATGAGAAAATATATGCCTACAAGCTATGACTTTATATATAGTTCATGAGAGCTCCGAGGATAAGGTGGACGACAACTCTTCATGCTCGCTTTATTCATGTTGAGCTATTAGGTGGTCATGAAGGTATTTTCAACATTTCATCTTCATATAGTAGTATTTTTTCATATGTAACGACTTGAATTATTGTATTTTCATGTACTAATCATATCTTTTTTTCTTAATGAATTTTAGGAGCAACACCCAGGTCGGTTCTTGAGCTAATGGATGTAAAAGATCTAACTTTATTACATGTTAAATCTCATTTGCGGCTTAAGTTAGTCTTCATTTTGATCTAATTATTATCTGACACTATTAAAATTGCTTTGTAAGATGCATTGTCTGTCTACTATGTCAATACCTATATATATATAGTACACACACTAAAGACCTTCATACGCAGCCGAGCTCGACAAAAGGTTTTACTTATGGGAGAATCAGCCCGATATTAAGCATGTTTTACGTTCAACAAACACATAGCAGCCGAAGCAAGATCAAGGATAAATTAGAAGACGGGTTTGAAAAGACGAAAGAAGTGGCTGCAACAGGCTTTAAGAGGATCAAACATGGATCAACCCTGGATTTCATTGGATAAAAAACTGTCAAAAAACCACGCATAAGCAGACATATTGATGTTGTATAAAAGATCAAAAAGTGGTTTGGAACCGTTTGTGTTTTGTTGTTCTTTGATTGAATATTTGTGTAATCTTAGAAAGGTTGTGATTTCACCTGTTAATAGAAGTGAAATATGCTCTATAAATCTTCTGGTTTTCAAAAATTAGATGGAAATTATGTATATTCTAAGCATGCTAACGAACAGATGGTTTGGTCGAGTTTCCATGCGTTCATGTTTCCTTAGCCACTGAAAAGTTGCCATTAAATTCATTTATAATGTCAGGTATTGCATATTCTTTTTATCACAGGTCACGTTAAGTTGTCAAGATATTTACAAGAATGTATTTAAAGTTAGTAAAGAGTTCTTGAATATGTTGAAAAATCAAAGTTTGAGATACATATATATATATATATATATATATATATATATATATATATATATATATATATATATATATATATATATATATATATAGTTTTGGTAATTTGGTCATCTGTTTCCAGTAGCAAAGAAAGACCAAAGAACTATTTATGATCCATGCTTAGTGAGCATTGATTATTTGAAACTTGGTATGAGAAACTTGACTATTTCTATTGCTATTCTACAAGGTTCTTTATTAAAGTAGCTTGAAGCCATAATGTCTGCTTTGAGTTGATAAATAAGTTTGGAAAAAGGTGATGATGAAATGGAAATTTGTTACTCTAGATACACTCTTAAAAAGACATATGGCAGCAAGAAATGAATGGTGCTTATTTGCTTATTGTGTTCGAAATAGGCTCTCTTTTCATTAGCATCACGAAAAGGAAATATTCTTAACACCACTAAGGTCATCCTGCAAATATTCATACGTACAGAGTATTATCTAAGTTAAAGCCCACATTTTTGTTGCATTGTCATACTTGAATAAGAAGTGGTAATGTGAATCACCACTTAATGATAAATGTTGTTAAATTTGGGTTCTTTGTATGTATCGGATTAACCAAGTAGGGGAAATTAAATTAGAGCCAAAAGTTGAGAAATTGCAAACTTCAAGTGTTGATGAGTTCATTGAAGATAATCCACACTCATGTTCCTTGACTATAACTTATCTCACGGATTCAAATGGTTTTTGTTAATCTCTTAATTTTAAAATTTTAAAATTTTAGTTCATAAAAAAAAAAAAAAAAAAAAAAAAAAAAAAAAAAAAAAAAAAAAACAACTTCGTGTATAGCACAACTTATGTTCAGCAAAGGCACAACATATAAAATCAAGATTAAATTATAGTCTATTATATGTTATAGATGCATATAATCAGCCTTTAAGTTTTTCTTTGTAGTACTCTTGCTTATGATGATGGGTTGGGAAGTAGAGGGTAGAGGATGATAATTGATTGCTTAAGATTTAGTTATGGTTATTACAAAATAAGGTTAACTTAAATAAAAGACCATAAGGAATAAAACACATAATAATTATCGATTTGTTATTTATAATTTTGTTGCGATGTGTTGTGTCTATCACAAGGTAATGGAATGGAATAATAAAATCCATTGATTTAAATGTTGTATCCAAAAGAAATCAATGTGTCAACTTAACCCGAACATTTTTTTTACCTCAAATACAAATATGATTCTTTGATGGTGAATAAAGCCCGTGCATCGCACGGGCCATGATGTCTCGTTTATAGAATCATTGACTTATTAGCCATTATTCTTTAAAAAAAGGAAACATGTTCACGTTCGCTGTTGTTTGTAACTTTATTCACATATGTAACTCCTTAATAAATAATTCTGTTAAAAATCCCGTCAATTTGACGGGTCTATAAGCTAGTTGCATTATATACATAAAAACTGAATATTAATTAAAATTAATTAAAAACTGAATATTAATTAACGATCGATATATAAGCTCTTGTTGGTCATGCAATCTATTTTGTCTTTGATTTTTCTAGAAAGCTTTATATTTTCTCCACCGAAATTTAAGTTGGATTGACTTTTAATGTCATTGACAATCTCATTTATATCCCTAATTTACTATTTGACGTAACAAGAGGGGAAACCCACATTTTCTTAGTTGACGCCTAATGCGTTGGTGGAATGGTGGTTATGTGATTGTGATTTGTGACCAGCTCTACATATTATTTTTCAGGGTAAATTGCAAATTTAGTAAATAAAGTTGTTTAAATGCGAAAAGAAAGAAAAAGAAAAAAGAAAAAAGAAAAAAGAAAAAAGAAAACGAGAGATAAAGTTGTGCAAAAATGCCATTAACGTTCAATTTTTTTGCAAAAAAAGACACCGATGGCTAACTTTCGTTATTTTCCTTGTTAATTGTCACGTCATTGAGGGTATTATCGTCATTTCACTGTTCCAATACACGACTTTATTTCAATGGCTAAATTTGCAAATGAAAACTTAACTTACTAAATACTATTCATCATCTTCCCCATTGAATAACCCATTTTATTCATACATGTTTTAATTTTTTTGGTAATAAAAAATCAATATAAACAACCTGCAAAATGATGAATATTGAGATTTATGAACAACTTACGATAAAATATAAGCAACATACCGGATGTAATATCATATAAAAAACATGAGATTTATGAATAAATCTCTATAAAGATTGTAAGGCATGCTTTTTACAAACGCTATCATAATTCCAATTTTTATTTGCACAAAACATCAAGATATATAACCTGAATCATTAATAAACCGAACATCTTGTTATTAATTGTGCTACAAACGAGAACAAGAAGTTTGCACCAGTTTTTGTAGTTTCACACTTTTGATACTCATAATAATTGTCATTTTTCTTGTAGACAAGTACCAGGTTTCTATAAACACAAAACGCAAAATCTGAAAATAAGCCGATCATATCATCGTATCCCGCTACTAACACCATTTCACCACCACCATCCACCACTCCCTCTGCCCCACCACCCAGCCCCGTCACTTCGCCACCACCACCTGACGCATCTACACCCCACCTTGCCACTAAGACAATATTATTGGAGGTGGCTAAACAGGCATCTTAGGGAGTTAGGGGTGTTTGGATGTGTGTTTGAAAGTAAATCTGTGATAGTGAATAGTTAGAACGAGTGTTGATACCCGCGCGTTGCTGCGGAATTCTTTTGTTGTCGTTAGCTACTTAATAGTTATGTTTGGCAACACGTAGTAGTAGCAGTAGAAACAAGCAGTAGCTGTAAGCAGTAAGCAGTAAGTAGTAGCAGTAAGCAGTAGCAGTAAATACATGTTTGGTAACGTAGTTGTAACTGTAATTATAAAGTGTTAAACAAGTAAATGTTTACCGCTTACCGCATGTCGCTTCTCCATGAAGCATTTAAGATTGGAGCGGTTAATCATGTTTCAGACGCTTGTTGAGGTGTTGCCAAACAAGCAAATGCTTACCGCTTGTCGCTTATCGCTCTTAAACGCTTCAAAAAAGTTGTTGTCAAACATAACCAATGTTAAATTAGTTACCTAGGACTGACTTTGCAATTGATGTATAGCATGAAGGACCATTTATGTAAATTATGTGAGGATTAAATTTGTAATAAACCGTTGAGATAAAGGACAAAGTGCGAATTTTTTTTTTAAATGTTAAAGTAACGGTCGTTAGTTAACAGCCGTTAAATAACTAACGGTTGTTAGTACAGTACAAATAGGACTGAATTTGCAATTGATATATAACATGAAGGACCATTTATGTAAATTATGTGAGAAATATAAATTTGCAATGAACCGTTGAGATAAAGGACAAAGTGCGTACAAATTTGTTTTTAAAATGTTAAAGATAACGGTCATTAGTTAATAGCCGTTAAATAGCTAACGACCATTAGTACTTAAAAAAATGTACAAACCACTGTAGCAGCTACAGTGGTCGGTACCCATCAACCTCCCCACATTTAGTATATATATATATATAATTAAATTATAATGGCTTATAAAGCCCCTAGCAATAGAAGAGTAGGCACTACAAAAAAATGCATTTTGTTAACACAATTTTTAATTACACACACAAAAAAGTGTAAGTGAAAGTACATGTTTACTTACATTTTAAAAGAAAAATGTAAGCAAAAGTTTAGTTTTGCCCACTCTTTTCAAAATGTGTAAGCAAAAGTTTAACTTTTACCCACACTTTATATAAAATGTAAGCAAGAGTCTAGTTATGCCCACACTTTTAAAAAAGTGTGAACAAAAGTCAAAGTTAAACACACACTTTCAAAAATTGTGAGAAAAAATGTAATTTTTCTCACACTTTTTGAAAAGTTTAAGTAATAGTTTTATTTTTACTTACTTTTTAAAAAGTGTAAGTAATAGTCTTACTTTTACTCACACTTTTTAAAAAGTGTGAGCAAAAGTGTAGTTTATATATATATATATATATATATATATATATATATATATATATATATATATATATATATATATATAAAGTGTTATGAAAAGTTTACTTTTACCATTGTTTTAAATTTCGGGTTGACCCGGGCGGTTGAACCGTGAACAAGTTGAGTGACCGGAAGGCGGTTTTGAGCGAACAACTCGGTTGAACCATGAATGACCTGATGGCTTGGCCGGGTCAATTAAAAAACCTGTTTGGCTTTTACTCTTCAATTTTTTTAACAAAATATTTTATAAAAACTTTACTACTTATAATATTTAACTAAACTATCTGATTTGACCTTTTATTAACTCCAAATAATAATTTTAGAATGATTACACATATGATTTGACTGTTTATTAGCATATCCACATCTGATTTGACCATTTATTAACTCTTTTTCATAAAATCATCACTCTCCACTTTCCCCAAATCATTTTCCCCAAATCGTCACTCTCACTTTCCACAATCACTCAAAGCGGTAATTGCTTAATCGAAGCTCAATTCGTTACTCAATTCATTATTGTTCAGTCGAAGCTCACAGTTAGGGTTTAATCGTCACATAACACACCTCATCACTCAATTCGGTAATTGCTTTAGATATTGTTTATTTTGTACCGATTGATATCTGTTAAGCTGTGATGTGTGGGAATCGCACCAAGCTTTACCTCTCGAGGGATCTCGAGAAGCTTACAACCCCTACCAGGTAGTGTATCTGATGGTTGTAGTATAATATAGTGACAAGTACTGGGGGATTGATCGTTCAACTCAGGAATAATGTCGCTAGGATTAGAAAGTCTCCTAAACTAAGTCTAGAGGTGAGGGATGATTCTTTTTGTATTTTTATATTTTATAAAAGCTATTAAAATCTCGGGTTTTGGAAGAGTGGGCGGAATTAGTTGCTAGCCAACTAACCTAAATAACTAAAGATGCAATCAAAATAAAATAACAAAAATGAAAATAAATCTAATTATACTAATTTGGTGTAAACAATGATGGGGAAAGTTGTTTTTACTTAGGTTTCATTACTCCCTAGATATCTTTTACAGGTTGATAGCTTGTTACAATTGCATGGATGACGGGTCATATTCCTTAATACTAGCCGTAGGGTCATATTCCTATGTCGAGCCGTTTGCAGCTCCTAACATGGGATCATTAGAATTCTCCTATGCATTAAATACAACCAAATATCGTAGTACACCTCCGATCATGTTTCTTAAGACGTTAAAGCAAGTTACCAATGGAAGTCTGCCAGTTTTCTTAAGCCTAAAATAGAATACAATCATCTATAACAACTATAAACAAACAATTAACCCATAATTAACATCTAGGTTTCAGTACATCTAGGCAACACACAAAGGAAATCTAGCCTAGCATGTTAAATTGAAGACAAGCGGAAGAAATATTCAAACAACACATAGACATATTGAATGAATTGAAAGAGTACTTATCTTAAATTGAACATGAAAGTTTCAAAGGGTTGAAACCCTTGAAAAAGCTGAAAAATTCGACCTAGGGTTTTCCTCAAAGTTGCACTGATGAGTGCTCAAACACTCATCATTTTTGGTCAAATCTGAACTGCAAAACATAAAAAAAACACTCAGAAATGCATCAAAATACTAAAAATATTTCAAAATTGTGTTTTATATGTTTTAGATGCAAAATGAGCAAAAACAGATGAAAAACGTACAAAGTTTGCAAAACTGGCAGTTTCAGTCCCCCAACTTTCGAAAATTGGCAAAAATAGTCCCTGTGCACATATTTTAAAAGAAAAATCACCAAAGGTCCTTTTGAAATCATAAATTATCATATTTAGTCCTTTGGTGAAAAATCTCACAAGTTTTGGAAAATTACAAGTTCAGTCCCTGTACTTTCAGATTTTGGCAGAATTGGTCCCTGGTGGGATATTTTTGGATGAAAAATCATTTTTAGTCCTTGGAAATTCAAAAATGTTCAATATTGGTCCTTGGATAAAAGTTTTTCACAGATTGGCAAAAATGACCCCTAAACTTTCAAAAATGACAAAAATGGTCCTCGGGGTTTAAAATTTTGGAAAATTGTGACTTTGGCCCTTCTAATATTCACATGTGGCATAAATAGTCCTTGTGATGAAATTTGGAAAGTTACATTTCAGGGCCCTCAACTTTGGTAAATTACAAAAATGGTCCTTGTGAATTAAAGTTACAAAGCAAACGGACCCTTGATATTAATACCACCCAACAAAACCAAAACAACCAAACCAGGCCCACATCCTAAACCCCCTAGCCCAATCCACCATCAGCCCACCACCAACTTTTAAAAACACCCCGTTTTATATTAAATCCGGTCAACACCCCTTTTGACCACTTCACCTCCTTCCCCAACTTGTTCTGCTAAACCTCTGCCACACTCCACATATCCCCCCTCCTCCACCTCATCTCTCTCATCACTTGTCTCCCCCAACTCTCCACAAAACCCCAAGTAACATTTATTACCCTTAATTCTCTCCAAGTTATCTCCACCT
The DNA here is from genome assembly GCA_030686995.1 of Artemisia argyi. Lineage (NCBI taxonomy): Eukaryota > Viridiplantae > Streptophyta > Magnoliopsida > Asterales > Asteraceae > Artemisia > Artemisia argyi. The sequence goes on along the minus strand of CM060679.1, from coordinate 98,472,016 downwards.
GCCAAACAAGATTTCCCGCCAAAAAAACATTTGACGGCCAAGATTGATTGAAGCCAAGCCAAGGGCCCTGATGAAGTGGGATTGCATCTATGGGTCCCACTAAACCCTAAAAGTCAGATATATAAAGAAAAAGAAAGAGCAGAAGATAGTAGTAGATTAGTAGTGTAGCTTTAAGTTAATTTTCATGTAATTTCAAATTTCAGTTTCATTTAGCTCTTAAACCTAGTTGTAATTTCTTATTTTTCTGTTTAAGAATTGTGTTCAAGCTTTAAGTATTGTTAAAATTTCAATTCTATCAAAAAATCAGAATTTACCTTTTTAAGTTTCAAGTAATGTTTTGAGATTGGTTGTTTAAACTTTCAAGAACCTTTTGCTTCTGTCTCATAATTCCCAACAAAGCTCAATGTGAACATACACCATGGTTGTTGCTGCTCTTGCTCAAAAATTTGAATAAGTCAACAATAGTCAACTGTATCAAATTAAGAGGAGATGGGTGATAAAGCTGAGAGATTTTGGTTTCCAGGGGTTGTTTAGGTTTACTTAAAAAGATAAACATTGTGGAAATGCACCCCTGCTCAGCCAAAGCTGTGTTGTAAGTTATAAATCCTAATTTTAGGCATAATTTCTATAATCTTTGCTTGTCAGCTTGTTATTGCTTAGGTCTATGCTTATTGGTGTCATTTAGTGGATTCTCAGTATATTTGAATGATTTGTGGTTTATTAATCTAAGTTGTTTAATATATATCATAGTTGTAGTGGTTTACTGTTTCATTAGCTAAACTGCATATCTCAGTTATTTCTCTTAGAATAGTGATCTCTGCAACATTTTGGTTTAAATACCTCTAGTATAGTTTAATAGAACTTACTGTATCAATGGTTTAGTTTATATCTCACTTAAACTAGAAATCTTTCAAAACAGTCATAATTAAGGTGTGTTTGGATCTGCTAGTTTGGATAGGTTGAGGAATGTTTTGTTTGAAGATTATGGTTCAGTCATATGCATTTAGGTTATATTAGCACATAGTAAGTTTCAAATTCAGGTCCCCTAGCTTAAATAGTCAAAAACCTATTTGACTCAACCCCACAGTTAACTGTGTGGGGGTTGAGGTCCTTAAATCCTCACATCATTGTAAAATTGGCAAACTTAGAGTAATTTAGCCTTGTTATAGTTTGTTATATCCATTTCAATCATCAAAATAGAGATCAAAGTTCAAAAAGGTCAAAATTCAAGTTTATATCAAAAAGTCAATTTCACTTCTATGTAGAAAATCCATTTTTTGAGAGAATTATTGTGAATTTTGTATAAGGTTTGAGAGGTTGAAACTTGTTCCTAATTGTATCCTCTCACCTCATCTTCAGTGTTCCACCCTCATTTGATTTTTAGGATTTTATTTGTGGGCCACAGCTAAGTCTAAACACACCTGCAGGGGGTGGGGGACTTTCCCTGTGCAGCTGCTGATACAGTCCAACACCACCACTTGGTGGTGGTTTTCTGGCCACCACAGTGGTCCACAGCCCTCCAAATTTGTTCCTTTGAAACCCCCCCCCCCCTGGTAGGCTTCAAGGTTTGACCCATGGTTTGACCTCATACCCTCTAGGACCCACCTGATTTAGCCCATTAACTTTGTCCCCAAATTCTGAGTTGTATTTAGTTTTTGGAAGTGCTTATTTTACCTTATAGCTTATCCAGTGGGCCCCAGTTGCTTTTTATTGCTTAAACATGTTCCCTAAACTCAGTTAAACCAGATTCAACCATAGTGGGCCCCACACAAGCTGGTTTGAGCTTTTTTGCTTATAAAGTCAACTAAAGTCAACTGTCATACAATTAAGCTTGTACTTTGCTTACTTTTAAGCTCCACAAAAGTTGTTTTTACAAAAGTTTTCCATTTTTAGGTATAAAACAAGTTTCCAAAGAAAAAAAATCAAGAAAAGTCAATTTAATTTTAAGTGATAGTTTCTATTTAATGTAATTTAAATTCTAATTTTCATTTTTAGATTTTTATTAAGTACTTGTCATTTTTATATTTTTATTAATTACCTATTATATTAAAGTAATTTTAGTAAATTTTTCAGATTTTTAATTTATCATTTGGTATTTATTAGATTTAATCTTAGTTTTATTAATAATTAATTAATATTTAAGTTTTAAATAGCATAATTAGTTTTTATAAAGCAACACCTAGTTTTTATATTTTTCCTAGCTTTTTAATGTTATAAAATAGTTTTAGGAATTTTTCTATAATTTTCTAAGTCATTTTAGTATTTTTAGTAATTTCAAATAGTTTAATTAGTATAATTAAGATAATTAGTTTTTTAATTAATAGAAAATCCATAAAAGGACAAAAATATTTATTTTTAATTTTTATACTTTCTTCAAGTTCATTTTAAGTTTTAAAAATTATTTTTGTAAGTTTTTAGTTAAATTTGTAGTGTTTATCATTTTTAGTTTTATTTAAATTAGGTTTAATTTACTTTTTAAGTAGTGTTAATTAATTAAATAGTATTTAAATATTAAAATAAACATTTTAATAATTTCATTTTCATTTTAAATTTTCTTTTTATTTTAAGTTTGTAAAAGTGTCATTTTCACCCACTGTGGGTTTTCAGATTTCAGTTTTCACTTTTTATTTCGTACGTTTACGTTATTTAAAACGTGAACGTACGCGTTTTTAGGTTTTAAACGTTTCTAGTTTTTCCAACTTTCCTGTCTTATTCATATAGCTTGTTTAAGCTATTTTATTGTAGATTCCTTAGTGTAATCATTCACAAACCCCTTTTCCTGTCCAAATTCACCCGATCACAAACCCGTTTGATAACCATCCCACCTCGTCGGGACATAACGACCCGGGGAAATACTATACTTCGGCTGGAGCATTGACTCTAGGCAGTTTGACCTGGTTGACCATTCCCTGGTCAATTTAGGTTGACCGTTTGGAGCCAATCAAATTTTGGCGCCGCTGCCGGGGAGGTGTGCGCGCTATTCTAAGCGGTTTTTCAGATTAGTGATTTTGGAATTCGTTCCATTGTACATTTACCCATCCTTTGTTCATATTTTCTTATTATCAAAACAAAACCGTTCCTGAAAACTTTTTAAAATCAGTTTTCAACGAACACAAAAACACAAAAAGATTTTCTTTGTCATTTGTACAAAATGTCTTTCCAAAAATCCAAAATCATTCTCCTTTACCCTCTCACATCTTTGATTCTTCATCCCTACCCCTCCCAAACCATTTGATTCTTTCTATGTCTCATCCCCACCTTCTTGTTTGCCATTGGTGTGGTAATCCTTATAATGGTGGCAATTGCCCCAGTTGTGGCATGGTAGAGTCAGGAAACGGGTCTGTCTATAACCAGAATCCCTATTCCTACCATTACACGACTGATTCATTCCATCAGTTACCACACCATCAGTCTCAGCAGTTTTACTGTTGTGAGTACTGTGGTGGTTCACATTACAGTTCTGATTGTCAATCGGGAAACACGCTTGTCTATGAGCAGTTTCCTGGTAATGATTATAACTCTAGCACTTATCACCCACAGCCACATCAGTTTTACTGTTGTGATTACTGTGGAGGTCCACACTCTAGCTCAGATTGTCAAACAAGGAATCCATTTCCTTGTAACAATTACGACTCTTCGTTTTCAGACCCACCTCCACAATACCAAATGATTCACACAACTCCTCAAGATACTGAGCAAGACCTTTTACTAAAGGCTCTTGATTTATTGAAAGAACTTAAGGAGGAGTTGGTTACTACATCGTTTCAAGACTCTTGTGAGAAATCTATGGCAGAATTATTTGCTGAAGAACGAGATGCTAGAAACGAATTGAGCATGGAAGAATTACTTGTCTTAGAACAAGCAGCTATAACACGTGCCAAATTTCGTCAAGCTGCTCTTCTAGATTGTGATGATGATAGTGATAATGAAGACACCCTTGATATCCTTCAATTTTATAAGGGTTCGTCAGATTCATCATTTGTGATTCCTCCCATTGAAAACCAGGGAGAAAATAATGAGACGGGGAAATTACTAGCAGAAGATCAAATGGAACTTGTACAATCCATGAATGCTAGCTCCTCTCCACTCCCTCAGTCCATTGTTATCACACCCGAAGTTCACACTCACTCTCTGAACATGGGGGATGAGCATCTTAGCACTGTTCCTAATAAGGAATCAGACGAATTAATAAAGTCTAATGTTGAGATCCTTGTCCCAATCCCGAGAGAGTCACAGGGGACTTTTGATTAAGTGTGTGATATTCCTTCCCACCCTAATAATCCAAATGATCAAATTGAGATTGTCTCTGATTCTAGTGATGATTTTTTATCTTATGGAGACATTGAGTATGTTGATGCATCCTTTCCCCACTCTAATGTTGACTTTCTTCTCGAGGAGTTCGCCGATGAACTCACTCACACCAATCCACTCCCATCGGGATGTGATGATGATCTCTTTGATTTCAAAGATGATCTGGAAGAAGTCGAAGCATTCCTTGCTCTAGATAGTTCAACTTTGTATGAAGTTGATGATAACTATCTTGATTTTGAGGGGGATATTCTTTTCCTTGAAAGCTTATTGAATGATGATCCGTCACTCAATTCCTATCTCAATATCGGGCTTAGTGATTCACCCACTGATGAAAAGTCTTTATCTTATGGAGACATCAGTGACGTTGATGAAATTCCTTCTGAGCCTGTCATTGATCACCTTATCATGACTCCTCTGGAGTATGATAGCCCGGGGGAGATACACTCAATCTTGAGGATTTGCAAATTCCCACCCACCCTCCGGGATATTTTTGAGCTTAACCCTTGAAATCCAAACTCAGGCTAATGAGCATGTTCTCGAGGTGCCTTCCTCTCCTCTTCACTCCTTCGGGAATGAAGATACCATCTTTGATCCCGGCATTTTCATGTATCATTATCTTGAGCCGGATACTTATCTCATCGGTGAGGAACTTTCACGTGCTTCAAATATTTGTCCAAACATCTTGAATGAAAGTCCGATTGAGATTGTTTCTTCCACATCATGCTTCCCCAAGGACAAATGAATTCGGGGTCGAGTCAAGCTAGCGACTCGGTAAACAAAAACAGTAGCATGCTTATAGGGTTTTCACCCTAAGTGTGGGGGAGTTACCCCACAATGGTTACAAATAGAGTGAAAAAACAAAATGGTGTTTTTCACGCTTAGCTTGTAATGTTGCCCTTTTACGTTCAAAGAGTCGGAATAATAGCCGGGACTTTGAATATTGAGGACAATATTCATTCTAAGTGTGTGGGGGGGGGGGGGGGGGGGGGTATTTCGCTATTCTAGCGAATTTTATCACATTTTACTATCTAGTACCCCCGTTTTAGCCAAAATTTCAAAAAAATTTAACTGGTGCTTCAAAATTTTTGTAGTTATCAGTCCGCCATGTCTAAACGACAAAAAGGATTGGCTAATCCAGGAGCAGACGACTCTTGTTAAAGATATATCAAATCCGTTTACGGCTTGCAATTTGCCCAAAAATTGTATGGTACCTCAACTCGCCATATCCCATAAAGCAAATGAGTTGGCTAGCCCGCAAGATTATGGCTTGTGGTAAAGGCAGTGGAAAATCCATAATTGGTAATCAGCTCACCAAGATGTTGACTTTGTCCATCAAGAGTTGGCTAGTCCAGAAGGAAACGGCTTTTGGTAAAGACTAATCAAATCCGTTGACAGCTGGTGGTTTGCTCAAAATCACACGGTTATCAGGTGTACCACAGTTCTTACACCTGGCTACTCCAGAAGTGATGGCTTTTGGTAAAGTGTTTAAAATCCATTAAGTTTTTAAAACAGTTATTGCTAGGGACTAGCAATAGTTTAGTGTGGGGGATTGATGAGTGCTCAAACACTCATCATTTTTGGTCAAATCTGAACTGCAAAACATACAAAAACACTCAGAAATGCATCAAAATACTAAAAATATTTCAAAATTGTGTTTTATATGTTTTAGATGCAAAATGAGCAAAAACAGAAGAAAAACTTACAAAGTTTGCAAAATTGGCAGTTTCAGTCCCCCAACTTTCAAAAATTGGCAAAAATAGTCCCTGTGCACATATTTTAAAAGAAAAATCACCAAAGGTCCTTTTGAAATCATAAACTATCATATTTAGTCCTTTGGTGAAAAATCTCAAAAGTTTTGGAAAATTACAAGTTCAGTCCCTGTACTTTCAGATTTTGGCAGAATTGGTCCCTGGTAGGATATTTTTGGATGAAAAAATCATTTTTAGTCCTTGGAAATTCAAAAATGTTCAATATTGGTCCTTGGATAAAAGTTTTTCACAGATTGGCAAAAATGACCCCTAAACTTTCAAAAATGACAAAAATGGTCCTCGGGGTTTAAAATTTTGGAAAATTGTGACTTTGGCCCTTCTAATATTCACATGTGGCATAAATAGTCCTTGTGATGAAATTTGGAAAGTTACATTTTAGGGCCCTCAACTTTGGTAAATTACAAAAATGGTCCTTGTGAATTAAAGTTACAAAGCAAACGGACCCTTGATATTAATACCACCCAACAAAACCAAAACAACCAAACCAGGCCCACATCCTAAACCCCCTAGCCCAATCCACCATCAGCCCACCACCAAATTTTAAAAACACCCCGTTTTATATTAAATCCGGTCAACACCCCTTTTGACCACTTCACCTCCTTCCCCAACTTGTTCTGCTAAACCTCTGCCACACTCCACATATCCCCCCTCCTCCACCTCATCTCTCCCATCACTTGTCTCCCCCAACTCTCCACAAAACCCCAAGTAACATTTATTACCCTTAATTCTCTCCAAGTTATCCCCACGTGCCAAACAAGATTTCCCGCCAAAAAATCATTTGACGGCCAAGATTGATTGAAGCCAAGCCAAGGGCCCTGATGAAGTGGGATTGCATCTCTGGGTCCCACTAAACCCTAAAAGTCAGATATATAAAGAAAAAGAAAGAGCAGAAGATAGTAGTAGATTAGTAGTGTAGCTTTAAGTTAATTTTCATGTAATTTCAAATTTCAGTTTCATTTAGCTCTTAAACCTAGTTGTAATTTCTTATTTTTCTGTTTAAGAATTGTGTTCAAGCTTTAAGTATTGTTAAAATTTCAATTCTATCAAAACATCAGAATTTGCCTTTTTAAGTTTCAAGTAATGTTTTGAGATTGGTTGTTTAAACTTTCAAGTACCTTTTGCTTCTGTCTCATAATTCCCAACAAAGCTCAATGTGAACATACACCATGGTTGTTGCTGCTCTTGCTCAAAAATTTGAATAAGTCAACAATAGTCAACTGTATCAAATTAAGAGGAGATGGGTGATAAAGCTGAGAGATTTTGGTTTCCAGGGGTTGTTTAGGTTTACTTAAAAAGATAAACATTGTGGAAATGCACCCATGCTCAACCAAAGCTGTGTTGTAACTTATAAATCCTAATTTTAGGCATAATTTCTATAATCTTTGCTTGTCAGCTTGTTATTACTTAGGTCTATGCTTATTGGTGTCATTTAGTGGATTCTCAGTATATTTGAATGATTTGTGGTTTATTAATCTAAGTTGTTTAATATATATCATAGTTGTAGTGGTTTACTGTTTCATTAGCTAAACTGCATATCTCAGTTATTTCTCTTAGAATAGTGATCTCTGCAACATTTTGGTTTAAATACCTCTAGTATAGTTTAATAGAACTTACTGTATCAGTGGTTTAGTTTATATCTCACTTAAACTATAAATCTTTCAAAACAGTCATAATTAAGGTGTGTTTGGATCTGCTAGTTTGGATAGGTTGAGGAATGTTTTGTTTGAAGATTATGGTTCAGTCATATGCATTTAGGTTATATTAGCACATAGTAAGTTTCAAATTCAGGTCCCCTAGCTTAAATAGTCAAAAACCTATTTGATTCAACCCCACAGTTAACTGTGTGGGGGTTGAGGTCCTTAAATCCTCACATCATTGTAAAATTGGCAAACTTAGAGTAATTTAGCCTTGTTATAGTTTGTTATATCCATTTCAATCATCAAAATGGAGATCAAAGTTCAAAAAGGTCAAAATTCAAGTTTATATCAAAAAGTCTATTTCACTTCTATGCAGAAAATCCATTTTTTGAGAGAATTATTGTGAATTTTGTATAAGGTTTGAGAGGTTGAAACTTGTTCCTAATTGTATCCTCCCACCTCATCTTCAGTGTTCCACCCTCATTTGATTTTTAGGATTTTATTTGTGGGCCCCAGCTAAGTCTAAACACACCTGCAGGGGGTGGGGAACTGCCCTGTGCAGCTGCTGATACAGTCCAACACCACCACTTGGTGGTGGTTTTCTGGCCACCACAGTGGTCCACAGGCCTCCAAAATTGTTCCTTTGAAACCCCCCCCCCCCCTGGTAGGCTTCAAGGTTTGACCCATGGTTTGACCTCATACCCTCTGGGACCCACCTGATTTAGCCCCTTAACTTTGTCCCCAAATTCTGAGTTGTATTTAGTTTTTGGAAGTGCTTATTTTACCTTATAGCTTATCCAGTGGGCCCAGTTGCTTTTTATTGCTTAAACATGTTCCCTAAACTCAGTTAAACCAGATTCAACCATAGTGGGCCCCACACAAGCTGGTTTGAGCTTATTTGCTTATAAAGTCAACTAATGTCAACTGTCATACAATTAAGCTTGTACTTTGCTTATTTTTAAGCTCCACAAAAGTTGTTTTTACAAAATTTTTCTATTTTTAGGTATAAAACAAGTTTCCAAAGAAAAAAAATCCAGAAAAGTCAATTTAATTTTAAGTGATAGTTTCTATTTAATGTAATTTAAATTCTAATTTTAATTTTTACATTTTTATTAAGTACTTGTCATTTTTATATTTTTATTAATTATCTATTATATTAAAGTAATTTTAGTAAATTTTTCAGATTTTTATTTTATCATTTGGTATTTATTAGATTTAATCTTAGTTTTATTAATAATTAATTAATATTTAAGTTTTAAATAGCATAATTAGTTTTTATAAAGCAACACCTAGTTTTTATATTTTTCCTAGCTTTTTAATGTTATAAAATAGTTTTAGGAATTTTTCTATAATTTTGTAAGTCATTTTAGTATTTTTAGTAATTTCAAATAGTTTAATTAGTATAATTAAGATAATTAGTTTTTTAATTAATAGAAAATCCATAAAAGGACAAAAATATTTATTTTTAATTTTTATACTTTCTTCAAGTTCATTTTAAGTTTTAAAAATTATTTTTGTAAGTTTTTAGTTAAATTTGTAGTGTTTATCATTTTTAGTTTTATTTAAATTAGGTTTAATTTACTTTTTAAGTAGTGTTAATTAATTAAATAGTATTTAAATATTAAAATAAACATTTTAATAATTTCATTTTCATTTTAAATTTTCTTTTTATTTTAAGTTTGTAAAAGTGTCATTTTCACCCACTGTGGGTTTTCAGATTTCAGTTTTCACTTTTTATTTCGTACGTTTACGTTATTTAAAACGTGAACGTACGCGTTTTTAGGTTTTAAACGTTTCTAGTTTTTCCAACTTTCCTGTCTTATTCATATAGCTTGTTTAAGCTATTTCATTGTAGATTCCTTAGTATAATCATTCACAAACGCCTTTTCCTATCCAAATTCACCCGATCACAAACCCGTTTGATAACCATCCCACCTCGTCGGGACATAACGACCCGGGGAAACACTATACTTCCGCGGAGCATTGACTTTAGGAAGTTTGACCTGGTTGACCATTCCCTAGTCAATTTAGGTTGACCGTTTGGAGCCAATCATGCACCCTCAAAGTTACACACTAATAAATGAATTTTGGAAAACTATATATAGATTACAATGGGTGACAGCGTTATGTATTGGGTTGTGACGCCGTCAACTCGCCGCCATAATAAAAATCGTATTACCTAGTTCTGATTTTGACGCCGTCATGTATGAAATAGTTCTGGGCCGTCACTAATACTTGGACCATCACGGCCTTGGGTGACGCCATCATGTCCAATGCACAAAACTCTCTGGATCGTCACGTGTATTTCCCACATCCACCTCTTTTGTTACTCTTGACGCCGTCATTAAGGAAGTTGTGACGCCGTCAGGTACTGTTCCCAACAAGGAAAATTAAGACTTTACCGTTTTCTTCACTTTTATGCTCCGAAAACGTCCAAAATACTTCCTTTTCCAGATTTCTCTCCAAAAGTACCTAAAATGACAAAACGAACGATTTAGGGCAATATTTGATCAAATAATCTCGAATTCGGGCTTAAATGACCCCCTAAAAATGGTTCATTTTTTGCCTCATCAAATACCCTTACACTTGAGATTTGCTTGTCCTCAAGCAAATGCACTTTTATTCTAATCAAAATACAAGTTAGGGGTCATTTAACACTAATATAAAAGTAATTACAACAAATAATCATTCTACTAAAGACTAAAGACAAGCACGGAGGTCATACACTAGCACCTCACAAATAGTGTTTAGATACTCACATCTCTCAGGTGTAATAAAGTATATATCACAATAAGGAAATGGAAAACATCTCTCACTACCTATCATAGCAAAATAGATTACCATAGGCTTGAGAAAGGATCAAACCTCCACCACTTGGCGTAAGCACCTAGGATAAACTATCAAAGAGGTCTTTCAAAGGGTGTTGAGATATAAAGATCAAGGTACTTCTGTATTTCAAAGTACTGTTGTGTCAAAGTGCTGCTTGAAGATCAAAGTCAAACATGGTCAAAGTACTGCTGCATATTGAAGATTATTCAAAGTACTTCGAAGAGAATAAGGACTTAAGTGCAATATTGATTAAAGGATTATTATGTAATATTGTATGAATATTCTAGAATTAGTTAGGGATAATTACTTGTCATTCAAGTATTGTAAACCAACTTAAGGATATCCTTATGTCTATAAAAGAGCCTTAAGAGGTATTAGTCGTAATGAGTTTTACGTGTTAAAATATAAGTTAGAGAAGTCGATATTAGTCAAGTTAGGGATTGTTAGTGAATCTGTGTAATCAAGCAGGTTCAAGTTTGGTTTAATATAAAAGTTCTTCTTAAGCTTTATGTTAGTAGATTCCGCATATTTACAAGGTTAAAACAGTGTTTCAATATTAATAGTGTTGAGTTTACTCAATATTGTTAAAACCTTACAAGCTACAAAGTAGTTTGATCAGAGTATATCGATCCAACAAGTGGTATCAGAGCTTGTGTTGGAAACTCTGATTAAGAAGATAATCTTTTAAACCGATTCTACTACATACCCTTCAAGATGTCGACAGAGACTGCACGTGCTCCATCCATCACTGCTGTTAGAATTCCTATTGTCAAGAAGGGAGAATATGATTTATGGGCCATGAAGATGAGGCAGTACATTGCCATCACAGACCATGCTCTATGGGATGTGATTGTCAATGGCAATATGGTACTTGATGAACCAGTAGAGCTCCCAGGACAACCTAAACCACCTAAACCAACCATCCCAGCTGCTACAAAGAGAAATCAAGACAAAGCTCTCAACATATTGCTGTCTGCTATTCCTGATGGACACCTATTGAAGTTTCATGATGCTCAGGATGCAAAACAATTATGGGTTGCAATTAAGAAAAAGTTTAGAGGTAATGATGCTTCCAAGAGTTACATTCAAAAGATAAAGATTTTTATTCATCATAATTCAAAGAGTTACATTCATACTTCGAACAGAAACAGTCAACCATGCCACAGACACAAACTAGAAACAAAGACAACTACCACAAGCATTCTCCACCAAACCTACTTATCCTACCCAACATAACCTACTCCATTGGCCTTTTTCCTTTGCCCTCATAACTCTGCTTTCCCTTTTGAGCAGTCTTTCTTTTGTCATCAAAAGAAGCTTGCTTCCTTGGCAAGCCAGGCCAAGAACTTGCTTGGGAGGTCTCTCTTTTCTTGGAGCAGGCCACTTCATATTCTTTATGGCTGATTCCAGGGCTTGGGTCAAAGCATGTGGAAGTTCATTAGCCTGAGATGAACCAGGAGCAGGGACATATTTTTTCTTCTTGGGCTTTGGATTAGTAGTGCTTGCTGCATCAGTAATGGTAGAGTTTGCTACACTCATTGATGAGGTTGATACATTAGGAGGAAAGTACCCACTCCATCCTGCATCATCATCAAAGTTAGAGTCAAAATAGTAGATGATCTTTGAGTCTGTGAAGCCATCTGAATCAGAAGAGATGTACACCAATGGAAAGTGACTCATGTTTATCACTAGGGTTTTTGTGGCTTTATTGCAATTGTTGATGAACAAGAAGTATGTTGGTGGAAAGTTACTTTTATAGGCAAGGAAATGTATAAGGGTAATTAATGAAGTTCATTGAATTCTACTTGCCTTGGTAGCTTTGGGAAGGTATTAATTACCTCGGATTGACTTTCAAAGATATTTTGGTCAAACAGTCAACACTAAAGATATTTTAATTGGAAAGTACTTTGTTCAACGTACTGCTTGGTTCTACAACTGAAAGTACTGCTCCATATTCTATGGAAAGTACTGCTTGGTGCTGTGAAGGATACGCTGACATGTCAGGATACTGCTCCAACGGTCAAAAATACAGGTAACAAACTTTCGAAAGATATGGGGAAGATAAATTCCAAAAATAACGGTAAAATAATTAATTAACCGTGATTTTTTGTATATTATCCCTTTTTAACTCATATCTTTTTCTTATTTATACCCCCGTATTCATTCATTCTCATTCATCAAACCCACCAATATCATCAACGGTTACTACCCTTCTCTCAAATCATTATCACCATGGCACATCGACCAACCATCAACAAACACAACATGATTGCAAACCTTGAGAAAACACAGAGGAACATTGATTTTCATGGAATCATTGATTTTCTCACCGGAACCACCATCAATTACTCACTCTTAGTCAACCCAGAGATTATTGGACCTTGGATACAGGCGTTTTGGGCCATGGCTAGGGCTGAGATTGAAGATGGAGAGGATGTTATTCATGCTACAGTTGCTGGGAGAGCTATTCGTGTTACTCAGGTGACAATCAGGGAAGTTTTGCTATTTGATGATGAGGGAGGCTCTGTTTTGTTTGCTAAACAAGCTATTTGGGATGCACTGAGAGATATTGGGTATGAAGGACCTTTGAACAAGATTACTTTTCAAAAAGCAATGGTAAGTCCTCATTGGAAGTATCTTATTCATGTTTTACTTCATTGCTTAAGTCCAAAGAGTACTTCTTAGGATCAATTTGGACATGCCATAGCATCTGCATTAGTTGGGTTAGTTACCAATCAGCCATTCAACTTTTCTTACATGATCCTTGATGGTATGATCACACATGTTAAGGTTGGATCACCTTTTCTTATGTATCCTAGACTTGTTCAACTTATCTTAGAGAATCCACTTGATGGTATACAAAAACCTCAGGATTATGTACCCACTATTAGGATGCCACCTAAGGTGTTCACCTTTATGTCTCACAAGGGAGTTAATTTTTCTGGTACAAATACACCTCTCAATGCTTACATGTTAGAGGTAGTACAGGCTGTTAGGGATGATGTTGATAATGCTAGTGGTTCTGCTAAATCTTATGATGCTGGTCATTCTGATCATTATGAGCATTCTGCATCAGTACATACACCTGCACCACCTATTGTTTCACCTCAGCATGATGACTTAAGTGAAAGAACTCCTTCAGTTTCTATTTCTCTTGAAAAACCTATTTCTGCTGAAGGTACTTCTCCACAAAGTACTTCTTTAAAAGGTACTGCTTCAGAGCATACTCCAGTACATTCTCCCAACGATTATACTCCCACAGGTGGGTTTTAAACACTTGGAGGAGATGAGGGAGTTGGAGGTCCTTTGAATAATTATGCTTTGACTAGAGAGTTAGAGAGGATGAAGAAAGTTATGACTAATCAGACTGCAGAAATCAAGAGTTTAAGAAAGAAGTTCAGAAGGTTAAAGAAGTTTGTATGGCCTCTTGTATAAAATTTTAGGCTTTATGTGAAAGAAAAGAAACAATCTCAAAATCAAAAGTCTAAATCATCCAAGACAGCTTCTAAATCCAAGAAGAAGCATAAGAAGTCATCATCTTTCAAATTGGGGAGGAATCAAGATGATAATTTGAATAGAGATGATGATGGGATTAAATATTCAGAAGATGCTCATCTTTAGCACTATCCAGAAGATCCAAAGAATTTTGTGCCAGAGAAAAAGGTTGAAGAAGATGTGAATATTGCACAAGAAGAAGCTGTTGAGCAAGATGCTGAAGCACAAAATATTCAAAACACTCAAAATCAAAAACTGATGTTCAAAGTACTGTTAATGAAAGTACTGGTCTGCAAGGTACTGATGAACAACGTACTGCTGCTATGAATATTGATGGAATTGGAACTTCTACAGCTGGATCTACAAAGAATTTTGAAGATGAAGCTGGTCCTTCCAATCCTATACAGCAAGAAGAAGTCAAGGTGCATACAGCAAGTGATGATGAAACTATAGCTCAGATTATGCTTAATTTTGATAGACCTTCAGGAGATATACATATTTCTGAGCCTGCACAAGTTTTTGAATCTTCTTCTGAATCTGAAGAATTAGATCCTAAAGACAAAGGTAAAGGGATCATGAAGCAAAAGAATATTAAGAAGAAAAAGAAGAAATTTACTCTTGCACAGCTTAGAGAAATAAAGATAGCAGAGGATGCAGAGATTGCTAGAAAGCAACAAGTTGAGTATGATGCAGAGTATTTGGAAGAGATAAGTAAGCCAATTACAAGAAAGCCAATGACAATTGCTCAAGAAAGAAACTGGATGATTAGTTTCTTGAAAGGAAGAGGATACAAGAATTTACAAAAATTGAGATATCTAGAAGTGAAAGCTCTATGGGATGAAGTACAAGAGTCTATTAAGAAAGAGTTAGAAAGTTTTGTACCCATGGATGCAGATAAGGAGAAGAAGTTAGAAGATATAAGGAAAGAACAAGTTGAGAAAAGAAAATTGAAGAGGAAGAAAGCAGTTCAAGATGATCAATTGTCAAAGAGACTTAAGATGATTCATGAAGATACAATTGATGAATTGAGAAATTATTTCAGAGTGGTTGATTTTGAGAATAAGAAAACAGAAGACTCTGGAAAGAAATCAAAGATTATCTCATTCTCTGTGGTTGAATCAAAAGAAGGGAATTATCTTATGTTCAACAGAGAAGATGGAAGCTTCATAGTATTTAATATGTTATGGGATGTTCTGCATTTTATTACCAGAGAAGATCTATATGATTTATACTTGCAAGTGCAGACATACTATGAGGATATTGAAGCATCAGGAGTAGGATTAACAGAAGAAACAAGTGTTGATACTCTGTGGAATGATCAAGAAAATTGGGAAATTACAAGATGGATATTCTTTGAGTCATCAGGAGTTCATTCACTTGAGATGGAAGATGGTACCATGATTCACATGCTTGCTGATAGAAGATATCCATTGATAAGAGAAATTATGCTCAGGATGTTGGATCATGGAATGGAGCTTGAAGATGAATCTGATGTAGCTTTGGATGTGATTAAGCTATTTATCAGGTGGACTAAATCTGAAGAATAATATTGCAAAATACTGGTATGATTTGTTTTGGATAATAAGTATTTTTTCAAAATACTGCAAGACAAACAGTACTTTATCAAAGTACTGCTTGCTGCATAAAACCAGTATAAGTCCTTTGTAAAATAAAATAAAAAGTTTTTGATGTTTAAAGTGAAGTAAATAAAAGGATTTGAAGAGAAACACATGGTGTTAGCATTAATACTGCACAGCAAATAGTAATCAACTCACCATGTCTAACAGACAAGAAAGAGTTTGACTCATCATGAGGGTACGGCTCTGATGTGATAATCAAATCCATTTTTAGTTGACAATTTACTAGAAATTGTATGGTCTTCAACTTACCATATCTGTAAAAGTGAAGAGTTGGCTAGCCCACAAGAAAAATGGTTTGTGGTAAAGGCTGTGGAAAATCCATTTATGGTAATTAGTTCACCCTGGTTGAGATCAAAGAACTAACTAGTCCGAAAGCAAACGGCTCTTGGTAAAGACTATTCAAATCCGTTGATAGCTGATGATTTGCTCAAAATCATATGGTTATCAATGTACCATGGTTGTTCTAACCTAAACATTGGCTACTCCAGAGTTAATGGCTTTGGTAAAGAGACATCAAAATCCATTAATTTTCAATGATTCACCTCTCACAGGAGTTTACACACCTGGAAGTGATGAGAATAGTATGAGACTTTAAAAGATTTGATGAGCATTGTACCAAAATGTTGTTGAGTAGCTGTGAAGGTTTATTGCTGAGAAGATATCAACTGATGATGATAAAGGGTACTTTGACACATATGACAGATAAAAGATAAAGAGATAAAGAAACAATCTTTCTGCATGATAAAGATATTGAAGATCAAAGATAACAAAGAAATTTGAAATCAAGCAAGTGGAGTTCAAGTTAGGGGAGGATTGTTGGGATATAAAGATCAAGGTACTTATGTATTTCAAAGTACTGTTGTGTCAAAGTGCTGCTTGAAGATCAAAGTCAAACATGGTCAAAGTACTGCTGCATATTGAAAATTATTCAAAGTTCTTCGAAGAGAATAAGGACTTAAGTGCAATATTGATTAAAGGATTATTATGTAATATTGTATGAATATTCTAGAATTAGTTAGGGATAATTACTTGTCGTTCAAGTATTGTAAACCGACTTAAGGATATCCTTGTGTCTATAAAAGGAGCCTTAAGAGGTATTAGTCGTAATGAGTTTTACGTGTTAAAATATAAGTTAGAGAAGTCGATATTAGTCAAGTTAGGGATTGTTAGTGAATCTATGTAATCAAGCAGGTTCAAGTTTGGTTTAATATAAAAGTTCTTCTTAAGCTTTGTGTTAGTAGATTCCGCATACATTACAAGGTTAAAACAGTGTTTCAATATTAATAGTGTTGAGTTTACTCAATATTGTTAAAACCTTACAAGCTACAAAGTAGTTTGGTCAGAATATATCGATCCAACAAAGGGTTATAACGTTAGGTGTAGGGATATGGAATACATGGTTTTGTTGGATAAAGGCAATATTTACTGGTGGCGAGTTAATCATCTTGGTTAATTACATGTACAATATGGCATTGCTAAGCAAAGACTAGACTCAACTTAAGTTAATAAATAAAAAATAAGGTAAACATAAAACAAACATAGAATGAAACGGGATGGTAGTCCGTATATTTTTCTCTTTTCTTTTTTCAATTTTTTTTTTTCGATTTTTACTTTTTTTTTTTTTTTTTTTTTTTTTTTTTTTTTTTTTTTGCATACACTCTTACCCTACCATCCAAAATAATACATCATAGGGAATGTACATTCCCCTTACACTTGAATTTTTACATACTTTACAATAAACTAATCTAATGATTCGAATCAAGATAATCAAAACACTTGGAGTACTTTTAAGTTTAACGCACATATGGGGGTAATAATACGATGTTCTTCCCTATTACTCCATAACACAAGTACTTTACCCATGAGTCCCAATCGTCCCAAAACAATATGTACAAGATATGACTCGACTTCGCAACCATGTAATCAATTAGATTATTAACTAAGGGTTTAAACATGTAACAATAATGCACTAAAGATGAGTGCATACACGGAAGGCTATGGCGATTTGGGTGTACATTTGGGTGGGTTGTATCAAATTCTTCCTTTAAGTAAGATGCTTAAAGTTAGAAACGAAAAAGATAGGCTCGGAGGGGTGTACTAGGGGTTTCGTGTACTAAAAATGAGTACAACGCTAAGTTGTGGGAAAAAATAATTGAATTTACTAGCCAAGTAATATGACTTAAATGGTCAAGTAATTATGATACGGGTTTAACACAAGGGTGATCCTAATGCCTCTTATCATGTAGTAAATCCTACCACATGAATGTAGTCTCACTAGCGGTCTCGGGATGCATCACTAACACAAGTTCTAGAATCGGAATGCTACCGGTACACTCATAAGCACTAATAATGAATGCTTTTCCTATCAAATCTAAAGGCGAACCTCATGATGAGTGTGTAAATACTCATCATTTCTTTCACATTTGAACCTCAAAAACAGTCAAAAACACTTCAAAAAGTCTTAAAATGTATAAAATATCAATGGACTGTGTTTTTATAAGTCTCAGGGGCAAAAGTATTGAAAACAAATGAAAAACAAACAAAAATTGCATAATTTGCATTTTCAGTCCCTGAACTTTCAAAGATTGGCAAATCTAGTCCCTGGAATCCAAAAATGCGGGGTTTTATCATATCAAGGTCCCTAAAATATTCTAAGTTGTCAATTTTTGACCTTGAATGATTCTTTGGGCAAATTACAGAAAAGGACCCTGAACTTTGGAAAAATGGCAAAAATGGTCCTTGGGGTTTTAAAAAATGGAAAAATGTCAAAATGGTCCTTGTGATATTGATGGTTGGCATTATTGGTCCTTGTGAGTACTTTGGAGATTGATCACCTTCAGCCCCTCAAATTTGGTAAATTACATAATAGGTCCTTGTTGTTATTTATAACCAAACGGACCCTTTATCATATAAACCCAAACCAAATCCAACCCAACAAACATAAACACATAACACAGGCCCAATACCGCCTCCCTTTTATGCGCGGCCCACCTCCAAAATATATAACTCCCTCCGTTTTAAATAATCACACCCCAAAGTCAAACCTTTGACTTCTTCCTCTTCCCTCCCAACCTGCTCACCACCATGCCTCCACCTCAGCTTACCACTCCATGTCCCCCCCAACTCCACAAAATCCCAAGAAACATTTATTGCTCCTTAATCCACTCCAAGCAATTACACCCTGCCCCTTGACAAAATTGGCGCCAAAATGATTTCAAAGGTGGAGATCATCTCAAACCAATCCAATGGCTTCAAATGTTGATAGGATTTAATCAGAGGCATGTGGGAACCCTAAAAAGGTCAATATATAGAAGAGAGAAGCAGAGGATGCAAGAGTAGTTTTTTTTTGTAACAAATTTAATGTCGTATCTAGTGTAGTTCTATTTTCAAGTATAATCTTTAGTTAAAAAGGTCTGTAATCACTCTTTTCATTGTAATATCAACTTAATTTCAGCTTAATTTCAAGTTCTTAGTTCAAATTTAGTGAATGCAACTTTTCACTTGAAAATCTCATGGTTAACTTTGATGTTGTAGAAATTGTTGTTTACTGGTTATGTAAGTTTAATTAAGTCAATAATAAACTTTTAAAAGTTTCTTATGCACTAAAAACAGTCTTAGTTTTAAAATATCAAAAACACCAAAAATAACTAAAAAAATAATTGAAAATTAAAAATCAGTCTTCAAGGAAGAAGAAAGCCAGGAAGCTTGCGGATTGTGGATGTGTAAGGTTTAGTTGCCTCAGGGGAGGCATTAGGACAGGTTTTGGTTCATAGTTCTTGGCTTTGGTTCACACAGGGCATTTGTAAGCAACTTTCTCAATTTGTGCTTATCACTGTAGCAGTTCTCAATTTATGCTTAATTATTATTTTCATGATTGCTTAGTGTATGTGAGTTAAGATATTGCTTAATTAGATCCACTTGTTCACTAGTTTCCATTTTTTTTTTACCTTCTCTCACAACTGTCATTTTAGCATCATAGTTATTCTTAGATGCTTGATGTTTAGATTGGTAATTTTGCGGTTAAATTAGTTTAAAGGATCATAATATGTGCTTCTGAATCAGTCTTATGCCTTGAATTAGTGTATTGCTTTAAAAATAATATTTTCATCAATTTTAAGGGGTGTTTGGATTTCATGAGTTAACTGTGCCCTTGCATGTTTTAGTGGCCAAATATTGTTGAGACAACATCCTTAGGTTCATTATGGATTAGTAATTGTATAAACTCAGTAGTTAATTGATAAAATAGTCAAACTCACCTTAATTTCACTCTCAGTGTTTAACTGTTAGGATTTAAAGTCTCATCTTCATCACAGTGGTTCATTAATTGGTAATATAGTTTAATTTAGCTTAATTATAACATATTACAACATAATTAGTAAGTAGGATTGGTTTAAAGTTCATTTTAGTCAACAGTCCTAGTTCATACAAAAAGTCAAAATATGACTTAGGGCAGAAAATCACATTTCTTGCAAGAATTATTGAGAATTTTGTGTTTGCTTTTAGGACATGAGACTTTCACAAGTCATTTTCCCCCAGCTGAATTTTAGAATCCTACTCTCATTATATTTTTGGTAATTTTTCTGTGGGCCCTACAAACACTCAAACACACCTGCAGGGGAAGAAGCTCCCCTGCTGCAGCAACTCAGTCCCAACACCACCACTTTGGTGGTTCTTCCTGGCCACCTCAGTGGGTCCCACAGGCCCCCTTTCGGTTCTTTCAACCCCCCTCCTGGCCATCTTCCAAATTTGAGCAAGATTTTGAGCTTAAGCTCCCTGGGACCCACCTGGAATCACCCCATAACTTCTGTCCCATTCTCAGTGTACAAAAAAGGAAATAAAGTGCTTATTGTGGTTCATTGGCTTATTCAATGGGCTTATTTGATAGTTCTTAGCTTATTCCTGTCCAAAGTACTTGTTTGAACTCACTTTCACCCTTGTGGACCCCACATAAGCTCATTCAAGCTTATTTCCTTGCTCGGTCAAAGAAAGTCAACTGTTAAGCCTTTTAGAGTCCATTTGGCTTATTTTTAAGTTCCAAAAAAGTTATTTTTGTAAAAGTTGTTTATTTTTAGTGTTAAAATAGTTTAGAAACAGAAAAAACCAATTTAATTATAAGTGATAGTTTCTATTTAATTTAATTTAAATTTTAATTTTCTTTTCAGCTTATTTATAAGCACCTTTGCATTTTTATAATTTTCTTAATTTTCTTTTATATTGAAGTAATTTAGAAATTTTTCCATAATTTTACCTTGTAATTTAATAATTATTAGATTTAATATTAGATTTATTAATTATTAATTAAATATTAAAGTATTAAATAGCAAAATTAGATTTCATTATGTAATACCTAGTTTTTATAATTTTCCTAGCTTTTATATAAGTTAAAACATTTTTAGGAATTTTTCTAGAATTTCTGCTGTTCATTTTCTATTTCTTAGAATTTAATTAGTTTAATTGGTAATTAATTAATAATTAGAATAGTAATTAGTAAAATAGTTTAAAAACACATAAAACCAACTTTTTATAAGTTTTTAAGATTCCTGTGATGGTTAATTAAATTTATAAATTTTTTCTTAATTATCTAAGTATTTTTAGTATTTTTAATAATTTAAATCAGTTTAATTAGTTAATTAATCAGTAATTAATTAATAATAAATAATTAAATAGTGTAAAAATAATTTTTCTTTTTCTAAAAATTTTCTTTATTTATTAGGATTGTAAAAACATTAATTTCACACTCGTAGCCTTTTTAGTTAATCAGTTTTACTTTTTATCACGTACGTCAGTATAAGTTTGTAATTAAAACGTACGTTTTTAGGATTTAGCTCGTTTCCTCTTAATCTTCATTCACGTAATCAATCATATAGCTTTCCTAAGCTATTTCATTTCATAATTCTCATCACAACCCTTTTCTGTGAAAAATCACCCGATCACAAGCACGCTAAAGCACAATTCACACCTCGTCAGGACATAACGACCCGGGGAAAACCTGGTATTCCACAGAGATTGACTCTAGGCAGTTTGACTATATTGACCACATCTGTGGTTGACTTTAGTTGACTGCTTTTGAGCCAATCACCTCACATATTTGGGTGGAAAATTTTTCTGAATGGTACAGTTTTGTGCTAGTCATACAACTCTTATCCATGAGACGTTTGTTAAGGTTAAAGTTTCACTCCTAAATGTTGTAAAAAATTTTAAATTTGGTGCTAAAATTACACTAACAAGTATTTCTCTTAGTTTTATTACACACCTACCGTCAAACAAACAAACTCAAGTGCAATAGTATCCTATAAGGAATCATCATTTACCCTCCCCTTACACTTAGGATGAACATTGTCCCCAATGTTCAATTAAAGAATGTAAAAGTGAAATAGGTAAAAGAATGAAAGCAAATACTCCCCTGATTCGTTCAGTTTGGATAGTGTGGTAATAAGGTTAGATCTTCCTCCAAGAAAATGAACGCTCAAAGCTTCCCTTCCAGAAAATAAATCTTCTTGCCATACATAATCTCTTAAACCTGATAAAATAAGCAAGGCAGCCTCACATAAAATCGGCGGCAATCTATATATACTAACAAATCCTAGAAAAAAATTAAGATACAATGCTTGATTGGCACAGAACAGTCAACCTAAATTAACCGATTATATGGTCAACAAGGTCAAACTACCTAGACCAATGCTTCCGGGTAATATAGAGTATCACCAGGTCGTTATGTCCCGATGAGGTGTGGATTGTGCTTTAGCGTACTTGTGATCGGGTGATTATTCACAGAAAAGGGTTGTAATGAGAATTATTTGGAAATTATAAACAGAAATAGCTTAGGAAAGCTATGTGATTGATTACTGGAATTGAGATTAGGAAGAATCGATTTATAACCTAAAAACGTACGTTTTAATTAAAAACGTACGCTGACGAACGAAACAGAAAGTACAACTGATGGACGGAAAAGGTTACAAGTGTAAAATTATTATTTTTACAATCCTAACAAATAAAGAAAATTTTAAGAAAAATAAAAATTATTTTTACACTATTTAATTATTAATTATTAATTATTAATTAATTACTAATTATCTATTTATTAACTAATTAAACTAATTAGAATTATTAAAAATACTAAAAAGGCTTAGAAAATTAAGAAAACTTTTACAAATCTATTTAACCATCATAGGAATCCTAAAAAATTATAGAAAGTTGATTTTATGTATTTTTAAACTAATTTACTAATTATTATCCTAATTACTTATTAATTACCAATTAAACTAATTATATTATAAAAATAGAAAATGAACAGTATAAATTCTAGAAAAATTTATAAAAATGTTTTACCTTATATAAAAGCTAGAAAAATTATAAAAACTAGGTTTTACTCTATAAAATATAATTATGCTATTTAATTACTTAATATTAATTAATAATTAATTAAACTAAAATTAATTCTAAGAACCACTAAAAGACAAAAGAAAAATCTGGAAAAATTACGAAAATTACTTTAATATAAAAGAGATTTAATAAAAATATGAAAATGATATATTGCTTATAAATAAGCTAAAAATAAAATTAAAATGATAATTTCTATTAAATAGAAGCTATCACTAAAATTAAATTTGGTTTTTTGTGTTTTTTCTTTTTCCAAATTAATTTTACGCTAAAGACTAATAACTGAAAACATTTTTTATGTAGCACAGAAATAAGCACTTTGAGTGCTTATTTGTCCAACAGTTGACTTTGGTTGACTGCACAAGGAATTTAGCTCAAATGGGAGTGTGTGGGGTCCACAATGGTAAACTTTGGTTCCTCTGAGTTATATGAACTATTTTGAACAAGATTTACTCAAATTAGATGGCTGAATAAGCCAAGAATCCACAATAAGCAATTGCTTATTGTGATTCTGAGACAGAAGTGGGACAGAATTTGAGGACAAATCCAAGAGGGGTCCACTGGTCCCTAGGTCAAACAAAGGGTTAAATTATGAAGCCTGGTAGGAGGGGGTTGGGAAAACCCAATTATGGAGTGTGGGACCCACTGGGGTGGCCACAAACAACCACCAAAGGTGGTGGGGTTGAGGGTCTGATCTGATGCACAGGGCAGAGGTTTGCCCTGCTGCCTACTTTGAGGGGCAATTCAGTCCACTAAATAAATTCACAAAAATGTAAAAAGTGCAGGAATCAATAGATTAGCTGGAAGAGTATACACACAAGAATTTTCAAATCCTAAATCACAACACAAAAATCCACAAAATTCTTGCAATTTATGGAAAAATCTGAAACATGCATTTTGACTTTTTTGAGAAAAACTAGAATTTTGACTTATGTGGACTTTGATCCTACTAATCTAGTTAGAAATGATATATTAAGCTATTCTAACATGAAATTAAGCTATAACAACAATTAATGAAAGGATTTGGGTGGGTTTGGAACCCACTGATCCAACAGTGGGTCAAATCAAGGGGTATTAACCTTGATTTTGACTTTAGACTTAATGTGGACTTGTTTTCTTGGTTATACTTACTTATTTTAGCCTAGGTAGGATTGTTTTGAACACAAGTAACAACAATTACCTATGGGAACCAAGTGATCACCCTAGAACCAAACACCCCTTTAAATATGTAAAGTTGAGAATGGAACTTAAGACAGGTTTGGTGTGCAAAATAGCTTTACAAAACCTCTACTGAAACTAAATGTGAGCTTATGGAATAATAGAGACAGGTTTTAACTCCACTTCATACAAACATGAGATTTTCAATAAAACATAAAAAGATTGAATTTAACAAGAAACTTGGATTTCATTCATTAAAAGGATGATGTTTACACTGGTAAAACTTAAGGTACAACTTGAAAAGCTAAATTGCTACTTGGAAATTGAAGTTTACAATAAGTAGAAAAATTACAAAATAAGCCTAAAAACTACACACCATCTCTGCTGCTCCTCTTCTCCTTTTATCATCACTTCTAGGGTTTGGTTTGACCATTTGACTATTCCCAATTGATTTCTCAGCCGTAGGACGACCGGCTTTAATCCTAGCCTTTGAAGTAGATTTTTGGCGCCAATTTTGTCAAAGGGCAGTTGGTTCTTGCTTGGAGGGGTTCTAGGGCAATTAATGCACCTTGGAGCTTTGTGGAGGAGGGGGAACAAGGAATGGGGATTATTAATTGGAGGTGAGGGTGATGGAGTGTTGGGAGAGGAGCAGGTTGTGAGGAGGAAGGTGAAAGTCAAAAAGTTTGACTTGGGTGAGATTATTAGAAATGGGGGAGTAGTATTTTGAGATGGAGGTGGGCTGGGTGAGTGGTGATGGGCTTTGGATTTTGAGTGGGCTTGGTTTGGTTTGGTTTATGTTTATAATAAAACAAAGGGTCCGTATGGTTAAGTAGTAAACACAAGGACCAATTTTGAAATTTTACCAAACCAAGGGACCTGAGTTGTACTTCTGCCAAAATATCACAAGGGACCAATATTGCCAAGTTTTCACATTCCAAGGATCAGACTTAATTTTTTTCATTTTTTAAAATTCCCAAGGACTATTTTTGACAGATTTTAAACTTGAGGGACCAAAAATGTAAATTTTCCAAACTTTTCACCCATAGTCCATTTTTGATAACTTTTGATTTTTTAAGGACTTGGGTTGACTTTTCTTTCAAAATAAATGCATAAGGACTATTTTTGACAAATTTTGAAACTTGGGGGACTGAAACTGCCAATATTGCAAACTTTGATCATTTTTCATTTGTTTTTGCTCATTTTGCATTTAAAACACATAAAACACAATCCCTGGGATAATTTAAGTATTTTGATGACTTTTCGATTGTTTTTGTATGTTTTGGCAGTTTAAATACGGTAAAAATGATGAGTGTTTGAGCACTCATCAATCCCCCACACTAAACTATTGCTAGTCCCTAGCAATCTTTTTGGAAAACTTGATGGATTTGAAAACTCTTTACCAAAAGCCATCACTTCTGGATTAGCCAAATGTATCAGTTCAAGTAAGAACTATGGTCCACTTGATAACCATGTGATTTTGAGCAAACCACCAGCTTTCAACGGTTTTGATTTGTCTTTACCAAGAGCCGTTTGCTCCTGGACTAGCCAACTCTTGATGGACCTAGTCAACATCTTGGTGAGCTGATTACCAATTATGGTTTTTCCACGACCTTTACCACAAGCCATAATCTTGCGGGCTAGCCAACTCATTCACTTTATGGGATATGGCGAGTTGATTTACCATACAATTTTGGGCAAATTGCAAGCCGTCAACGGATTTGAGTTATCTTTACCAAGATCCGTTTTCTCCTGGATTAGCCAATCCCTTTGTCGGTTAGACATAGTGGACTGATTACCGCAAAAATTTTGAAATAAAGTGAAAATTTTTTGAAAATTTTGGCCAAAAACGGGGGTACTTGAAGATATTTTGCGATAAAATTCGCTAGAAATTCCCCCCCTCACTTAGAAATGAATATTGTCCTCAATATTCAAAGTCCCAGCTATTATGCCGACTCTTTGAATGTAAAAAGTCAAGATTCGAATCTAACTGTGGAAACACCATATTTCACTTTATTTCTATATATACACAATTTTTTTTATGAACTTATATACATATATACATTTTCCAAACAGCGGGGGGTTGGCCATTCCCCCACACTAGGGTGGTAGAAAGTAGAAAGAAATCAGAGATACGGGTGAAAACCCGTATTGTGCTATTGTTTTTGTTCATTGAGTCGCTAGCTTGACTCGATCCCCGAATTCAATTGTCCTTGGGGAAAGTTTGGAGATCCGGGACAACCATGGATGGTATGTCCTCTCCAAAGTAGTGTTTTAAACGATGTCCATTCACTTTGAAATTAGGACCGTCATTTTGAGATAATTCGATGGTGCCATAAGGATAAACCTTAGCGATAGTGAATGGACCAGTCCATCGGGTCTTAAGCTTTCCCGAGAAGATCTTGAGTCTAGAGTTGAAAAGAAGGACTCGATCACCAACGTTAAAAACACGGTTTTTGATTTTTGAGTCATGAATCTTCTTTGTCTTTTCTTTGTAGATCAAAGAGTTCTCGTAAGCATGATCACGAAGTTAATTTAATTCATTCAGACGAACTTTCCTATGATCACCCGCAATTTTGAGGTCAAAATTGGCATGCTTAAGAGCCCAATAGGCTTTGTGCTCAAGCTCGATCGGAAGATGGCACGCTTTCCCGTACACAAGTTTGTAAGGCGTACACCCAATGGGTGTTTTGTAAGCCGTACGGAAAGCCCAAAGTGCATCATCTAATTTGTCCGACCACGATGCACGATTTTCACCTACGGTTCTTTCTAAGATTCTCTTAATTCCTCGATTGGAAACTTCTACTTGTCCACTTGTTTGTGGGTGGTACGCAGTAGAAAGACGGTGAGTTACACCATACTTTTGCATGACTTTATCGAATTTGTCATTGCAAAAATGCGTACCACGATCACTGATAATAGCACGTGGAGTTCCAAATCGAGCGAAAAGAGCTTTCAAGAATTTTACAACAACTCGGGCATCATTAGTGGGTAAAGCTTTCGCTTCAACCCATTTTGACAAGTAGTCAACAGCCACGAGTATGTATTTGTTTCCATGAGATGACGGAAATGGCCCCATAAAATCGATGCCCCAAACGTCAAAGATTTCACAAACTTGAATTGCATTTTGAGGCATTTCATTCTTTTGTGAAATATTCCCGTGACGTTGACAAGCGTCACAGGATTTGACTAATTCCTGGGCATCCTTGTAAATCGAGGGCGAAAAGAAACCGGAGTCAAACACCTTTTTGGCGGTGTAGTTTGGATTGTGGTGGCCCCCCGTGGGACCAGGATGGCAAGCCTAAAGAATTTCAGTGGCTTCCTGACCATATACACACCGCCAGATGACTTGATCCGCACAAATTTTGAACAAGTAGGGGTTGTCCCAGAAGTAATGTTTTACATCTTTGAAGAATTTATTTTTCTGTTGGGACGACATCCCTTTCACCACAAAGTTACCCGCAAGGTAGTTTGCGAAGTCGGCAAACCATGGGGTAATGGAATCTCCACGAAAGGTAACCGCATTGAGTGTTTCGAGAGGGAATGTTTCATTAATTTCTTTCCTCTCGAAGACATCTTGGTGGGGGTTTTCCAATCGGGAGAGATGATCAGGAGCTAGGTTCTCAGCTCCTTTTTTATCACGAATAATGATATCAAATTTCTGTAGAAGGAGAACCCAACGGAGAAGTCTCGAATTTGCATCTCGTTTTGCAAAAAGGTACTTCAAAGCCGAGTGATCCGTATACACTATGCTTTTGGTCAGTATTAAGTATGGCCGGAATTTTTCAAAAGCATACACCACAGCTAATAATTCTTTTTCAGTGGTCGTGTAATGGCTTTGAGCCTCGGTCATAGTTTTGCTGGCATAGTGTATAGGCTGAAAATGTTTTGTTTTTCGTTGCCCCTAGACTGCCCCTATCGCATAATCACTAGCATCACACATGAGCTCGAAGGGCAAGTCCCAATCGGGGGCAACAAGAATCGGTGCCTCAGTAAGATTTTTCTTTAATGTTTCAAAAGCTTCGATGCACTCGGGGGAGAAGATAAAAGGAGCATCCTTTTCGAGGAGATGGGTCATAGGCTGGGCGATTTTAGAAAAATCTTGAATAAACCTACGATAGAAACCGGCATGACCCAAAAAGCTCCTAACACCTTTCACGGTTGTGGGATGAGGTAATTTTGCAATGACATCCACTTTGGATTTGTCAACCTCAATCCCGTTCTTTGAAATTTTATGGCCAAGGACAATGCCCTCTTTGACCATAAAGTGACTCTTCTCCCAATTTGACATAACTTTGTGTCTTCACAACGTTTTAGCATGTCGTCTAAATGGGAGATGCATGATTGGAACGAATCCCCAATGACCGAAAAATCATCCATAAAGACCTCTATAGTTTTCCCGATCATGTCGGAAAATATGGACATCATACATCTTTGAAACGTGCCTGGAGCATTACATAAGCCAAATGGCATACGTTTATACGCAAAAGTTCCGTAGGGGCACGTGAAAGTGGTCTTTTCCTGATCTTGCGGATCAATGGGAATCTGAAAGTAACCCGAGAAACCATCGAGGAAGCAATAATACTCATTCCCCGCTAATCTCTCGAGCATCTGATCCATAAAGGGCAGAGGAAAATGATCTTTACGGGTGGCGGCAGACACGCCATCCCGTAACCAAACGAGTTAGAATTAACTCATTCTCCTCGTTTGTGACAACAGTAATGCCACCCTTTTTTGGAACACAATGAATTGGGCTGACCCAAGGACTCTCCGAGATAGGGTAAATCAATCCGGCATCAAGAAGTTTTAAAACCTCTTGTTTGATTACCTCATGTATTTTTGGATTCACCCTTCTTTGTTGTTGGACTGCAGGTTTGAAGTCGTCCTCCATTAAAATCTTGTGAGTACAAAATTCAGGGTCAATGCCCTTGATGTCGGAGAGTCACCAAGCAATTGCTTGTTTATGAGACTTCAAAACCTTTATGAGAGCAGCCTTTTCCTCAACACTTAAGTCTTTAGCAATTATGACGGGTAATTTATCATCACCCTCCAGAAATGCATATTCAAGATGAGGCGGCAAGTCCTTAAGTTCAACCTCAAGGAAGTCATCAGTTTTCTCAACATTTTTGACTTCCTCTTTATGAAGTTGTTGTGGTAGAACAGGAAGAGGAGAGGGATCTTCGTTTAATAATTTCTCAAGCAGGAGAATATCCCTCTCGGGGTCAATCTCTTGGTTATCGATTCCATCGGGAATCGAGTCACTTTTGAGAAAGGCCTCAATTTCTTCTAAAATGAAGTCACTTCCCTCAAACGGAGTGCGGGAAGGAGAAGAATTGGCTATGATGGGATGAGAAGATTGAGTGAGGTTTTCACTCGAAGAATCATCAATGAAACCTAAAATCTCTTGAGCATACTCCTCAGCAGCAACATCGATGACATCAATTTGGTTAACCGATTCACAGTCATAATTGGAGGAGTATCTCGAAGTTTGATTTTGGTCGAAGGTTATGGCTTCCGTTCCAACACGTAATGTGATCTCATGCTCAAATA
Organism: Artemisia argyi; assembly: GCA_030686995.1. Taxonomy (NCBI): domain Eukaryota; kingdom Viridiplantae; phylum Streptophyta; class Magnoliopsida; order Asterales; family Asteraceae; genus Artemisia; species Artemisia argyi. Next base: position 98,442,250 of record CM060679.1, on the reverse strand, counting down.
CATCGATAAGAGCACGCCCGGTTCTAAGAAATCCCCTTCCAAGAATGAGAGGGACCCTAGAATCGGCATCAAAGTCAACAATCACAAAATCTGCCGGAAAATGGAACTTCCCCACTTTAACGAATATGTCCTCGACAATGCCAAGAGGACGAGAAATTGAACGATCGGTAAGCTCTAAAGTCATGCACGTGGGGGTAAGTTCGGGAAGAGAGAGTTTCTTCCACACAGAATATGGCATCAGGTTAATGCTAGCACCTAGATCGGCCAAGGCGAAGCATTCAACCATACACAGGAAAGTACAAGGAATGAGGAATTTCCCGGGGTCTCCAAGCTTTTCAGGAAGCTTTTTCAAAAGAACTGCTGAGTAGTTCTCATTCAGAGGAGTTCTTGCCATCTCAAAGAGTTTTTCCTTATTACTTAACAGATTTTTGATTGTCGATGCAAACTTGGGCATCAAGAGAATAGCGTCCGCGAAGCTAATATCAAACTGCAAATCTTGGAAGATTTGGAAAAATTTATCCATTTGGTGATTAGCCTTTTCGCGGAGCTTTTGTTCACTGAGACGTGATGGGTAAGGAATAGAAGTTTTGGATTTAGGGTTGTCCACTGGAGTTTCTGGTGAATCAAAGACAACTCCAGGCTTACATCTGGTTTCAGGAATAACCTGAGGTTGGACGTGTGCTGTACTTCGTGGGCTAGGAGTTTGCACCTTGTCCTTTGTCACCTCAGGTTCACATTCCACTACCTTTGGAGGAGAGGGAGAAGAGGTAGTAGGAATCGCGGGTTCATCATATGAAGCACCACTTCGTGTTGTGATCGCCTTAGCATCGCCCCTCGGGTTAGCGATCGTGTTGCTCGGTAAAGTAGTACCTGAGCCCGAGGGTCGATCATTTAAAGACTTTTTGATATCAGAAATCTGGCTGACCAGCAACTTGTTCAACTCTTCTCGGGACTTCATGAATTGTTTTAACAACTCGTCAGATGAAGGCCCGGTTGGAACAATGGCTTGATTTGGATTAGGAATATTTGGAGCTCGATTGTTCGGATTGGGACCTTGATTTTGAAAATTACCCTAATTAGGGTTGTTGTTTCCATGAAAATATCCCGGATTGAAATTACCCTGACCTTGGTTCCGATTAAAGTTTCCTTGATGTTGGAAACCTTGATTTTGGAAACCTTGGTTTTGATTGTCAAAACCGTGACCCTGATTGAAGTTACCTTGGTTTTGAAAACCTTGGTTCACTCTATTTTGATTTTGGCCACGGTTTTGGACATTTTGGTTTTGATTAAAACCGGGAGGTCCAGGATAATGATGATGAGGACGATAGCTAGGGTCCATAGGAGGGCAATATTGATTGCCTCCTTGATTTTGGGACCCGGCTACAGCATGAGCTTCATATGGAGTACCATCAGTAGCTGTGCAATTGTAGTAGGCATGCGGCCCACCACAAGTCACACAGACTTCCACTTTTTTAACCTCAGCAGGTGGAGGATGTTGTGGAAATGAAACTTTCTTTGTTTGGGCGAGAACCAAAGCTTGGATCGCTTCAGTGAGCTTGTCAATCTTAGCATCCGTGCTAGATTGACTCACAGAAGATGAAGTGGAAGGACCCGCATTAATTTGAGAAACAATCGGTTTGCTTCGTGGAGAGCGGACCTTGGACTTGTTTTCTATGATCTGTAAAGCTTCTTTTGTGGTTCTACTCAAAAAATTACCTCCCGCGGAGGCATTGAGAGAATCCTGATCAGCTGGGCTCACGCCATTGTAAAAAGTATCGAGTTGCATCAACTCAAAGAAACCATGATGTGGACACTTGCGAAGTAATTCTTTGAAACGATCCCACGCTTCACCAAAAGATTCATCATATTTTTTAGTGAACTTGGTGATTTCGTTCTTAAGACTCGTGGTCTTGGAAGGTGGGAAGAATTCATTCACAAATTTTTTGACAAGATCTTCCCATGTCTCAATAGATCGAGGAGGTTGTTTTTCAAGCCAAATCCGGGCTTGTCCCTCCAAGGAGAATGGGAAGAGAAGAAGTTTTATTGCTTCACAAGGGACATTCTTGTACTTGATGGTCGATGTGATTTTATTGAACCATCGAATGTGAGCATGAGGATCGTCCCTCTCAAAACCGTAGAATTGACTTGAGTTTACAAGATTGATTAACCCGGTTTTGAGCTCAAAATTATCAGCCACGATGGCTGGAACAACAATGGCATCTCCGTAACCCTCGATGGGAGCTTAGAGAAGCTCACACATGGGGCGGTCTTCCGCCATGGTGACAGTGGGTGTGGCAACAATACGGATCTCAGATCTGACTGTTGGTGCTGAACGTCTACGAGGTCTTCAAGGTTTCCGAACAAGCTCACGTAATGGGCTCATGGACCTTGAAGAGCGAGTGCGCATGCACTAGAGATAAAACCAATCAAAACAAAATCGAGGCAAATCCACAGTGAACTTAAACCAATAATCACAAGCAAGAAGCTTCTTTAATAAAGGTACACCACTCACAGGGATACAAAGGCAAGTTTTAAATCTTTGGTTTGGGAACTTATTATGTTCACACCCCCAGTTGGTAGGTGTTCTGTCTTGGTTTGCGACGGTTGGTTTTTTTATGTATTTATTATTATTCACAAGAAAAGACGGATGTTTTTGTGTTTTGTGTATGGGTTTAAAAACTTTTGGACAATATTTTTGGTACCGTCTCGTAATCTAAAATCGTTTATCTTTAAGAATCACTTTAAAAGAAAACCGATTCAGAAAACGTTACGATCTGTTTTGTTGTTTTTAATTTTTTTGGTGTTTTAACACTTTAGGAATAGTGTTAATGACTTTTTTATGTTTTGCTTTTAAAATTTACAAAAGTGGTGGTATTTGTACAGTGATTGAGGTAAAATAACACTAATCTCAAATGACACTATAGAAACGCGCACACCTCCCCGGCAGCGGTGCCAAAAATTGATTGGCACAGAACAGTCAACTTAAATTAACCAAGTATATGGTCAACAAGGTCAAACTACCTAGACCAATGCTTCCGGGTAATATAGAGTATCACCAGGTCGTTATGTCCCGACGAGGTGTGGATTGTGCTTTAGCGTACTTGTGATCGGGTGATTATTCACAGAAAAGGGTTGTAATGAGAATTATTTGGAAATTATAAATAGAAATAGCTTAGGAAAGCTATGTGATTGATTACTGGAATTGATATTAGGAAGAATTGATTTATAACCTAAAAACGTACGTTTTAATTAAAAACGTACGCTGACGAACGAAACAGAAAATACAACTGATGGACGGAAAAGGTTACAAGTGTAAAATTATTATTTTTACAATCCTAACAAATAAAGAAAATTTTAAGAAAAAGAAAAATTATTTTTACACTATTTAATTATTAATTACTAATTATCTATTTATTAACTAATTAAACTAATTAGAATTATTAAAAATACTAAAAAGGCTTAGAAAATTAAGAAAAATTTTACAAATCTATTTAACCATCATAGGAATCCTAAAAAATTATAAAAAGTTGATTTTATGTATTTTTAAACTAATTTACTAATTATTATCCTAATTACTTATTAATTACCAATTAAACTAATTATATTATAAAAAATAGAAAATGAATATAAATTCTAGAAAAATTTATAAAAATGTTTTACCTTATATAAAAGATAGAAAAATTATAAAAACTAGGTTTTAATTTATAAAATATAATTATGCTATTTAATTACTTAATAATAATTAATAATTAATTAAATTAAATTAATTCTAAGAACCACTAAAAGACAAAAGAAAAATCTGGAAAAATTACTAAAATTACTTTAATATAAAATAGATTTAATAAAAATATGAAAATGATATATTGCTTATAAATAAGCTAAAAAGAAAATTAAAATGATAATTTCTATTAAATAGAAGCTATCACTAAAATTAAATTTTGTTTTTTTTGTTTTTTCTTTTTCCAAACTAATTTTACACTAAAGACTAATAACTTTTATGAAAACACTTTTTATGTAGCACAGAAATAAGCACTTTGAGTGCTTATTTGTCCAACAGTTGACTTTGGTTGACTGCACAAGGAATTTAGCTCAAATGGGAGTGTGTGGGGTCCACAATGGTAAACTTTGGTTCCTCTGAGTTATATGAACTATTTTGAACAAGATTTACTCAAATACGATGGCTGAATAAGCCAAGAATCCACAATAAGCAATTGCTTATTGTGATTCTGAGACAGAAGTGGGACAGAATTTGAGGACAAATCCAAGTGGGATCCACTGGTCCCTAGGTCAAACAAAGGGTCAAATTATGAAGCCTGGTAGGAGGGGGGTTGGGAAAACCCAATTATGGAGTGTGGGACTCACTGGGGTGGCCACAAACAACCACCAAAGGTGGTGGCGTTGAGGGTCTGATCTGATGCACAGGGCAGGGGTTTGCCCTGCAGCCTATTTTGAGGGGCAATTCAGTCTACTAACTAAATTCACAAAAATGTAAAAAGTGCAGGAATCAATAGATCAGCTGGTAGAGTATACACACAAGAATTTTCAAATGCTAAATCACAACACAAAAATCCACAAAATTCTTGCAATTTATGGAAAAATCTGAAACATGCATTTTGACTTTTTTGAGAAAAACTAGAATTTTGACTTATGTGGACTTTGATCCTACTAATCTAGTTAGAAATTATATATTAAGCTATTCTAACATGAAATTAAGCTATAACAACAATTAATGAAAGGATTTGGGTGGGTTTGGAACCCACTGATCCAACAGTGGGTCAAATCAAGGGGTATTAACCTTGATTTTGACTTTAGACTTAATGTGGACTTGTTTTCTTGGTTACACTTATTTTAGCCTAGGTAGGACTGTTTTGAACACAAGTAACAACAATTACCTATGGGAACCAAGTGATCACCCTAGAACCAAACACCCCTTTAAATATGTAAAGTTGAGATTTTCACAAGATTTTTGTTGATTTAACCCATAAACCAGTGCACATAGGTACAATATGGTGAGGTGAGTTCCTAAAGTCACACAAGTTCAAATCTACCCAACAAATTACCACTAAAATTTATTATGCTAAAATTGACAGTTAAAAGAGACAATGTGCAATAATGAAATCTATTGAACAAAAACTCAAGGTTAAGCAAGATTACAACTAAACTAGCCTAAGTGATCACAAAACACTGTAAGGACAGCTAAACATCAAAGATAAAATGAAAAGACAAGAGTGATATTTTTGCTTACAAATGCTTCCAAGTTGAAAATTAAGATCCATGGACCCAATGAACACTCCTATTGCTCTCCACAGAGCTCTATTACCAATATTCCAATCAAAGCTCAACTCTGCACCATCTCTTCTTCCATTTCTTTCTTCATTTTGATTTTTTTATATTTTTATTTATTTTTTACTTATTTTTCTTATTTTCTTGAAAATGGAGCTTAAGACAGGTTTGGTGTCCAAAATAGCTTACAAAACCTCTACTGAAACTAAATGTGAGCTTATGGAATAATAGAGACAGGTTTTAACTCCACTTCATACAAACATGAGATTTTCAATAAAACATAAAAAGATTGAATTTAACAAGAAACTTGGATTTCATTCATTAAAAGGATGATGTTTACACTGGTAAAACTTAAGGCACAACTTGAAAAGCTAAATTGCTACTTGGAAATTGAAGTTTACAATAAGTAGAAAAATTACAAAATAAGCCTAAAAACTACACACCATCTCTGCTGCTCCTCTTCTCCTTTTATCAGCACTTCTAGGGTTTGGTTTGACCATTTGACTATTCCCAATTGATTTCTCAGCCGTAGGATGACTGGCTTTAATCCTAGCCTTTGAAGTAGATTTTTTGCGCCAATTTTGTCAAAGGGCAGTTGGGGCTTGCTTGGAGGGGTTCTAGGGCAATTAATGCACCTTGGAGCTTTGTGGAGGAGGGGGAACAAGGAATGGGGATTATTAATTGGAGGTGAGGGTGATGCAGTGTTGGGAGAGGAGCAGGTTGTGGGGAGGAGGGTGAAAGTCAAAAAGTTTGACTTGGGTGAGATTATTAGAAACGGGGGAGTAGTATTTTGAGATGGAGGTGGGCTTGAGTGGTGATGGGCTTTGGATTTTGAGTGGGCTTAGTTTGGTTTGGTTTATGTTTATAATAAACCAAAGGGTCCGTATGGTTAAGTAGTAAACACAAGGACCAATTTTGAAATTTTACCAAACCAAGGGACCTGAGTTGTACTTCTGCCAAAATATCAAAAGGGACCAATATTGCCAAGTTTTCACATTCCAAGTATCAAACTTAATTTTTTTCATTTTTTAAAAATGTAAATTTTCCAAACTTTTCACCCAAAGTCCATTTTTGATAACTTTTGATTTTTTAAGGACTTGGGTTGAATTTTCTTTCAAAATAAATGCATAGGGACTATTTTTGACAAATTTTGAAACTTGGGGGACTGAAACTGCCAATATTTCAAACTTTGATCATTTTTCATTTGTTTTTGCTCATTTTGCATTTAAAACACATAAAACACAATCCCTGGGATAATTTAAGTATTTTGATGACTTTTCGATTGTTTTTGTATGTTTTGGCAGTTTAAATACGGTAAAAATGATGAGTGTTTGAGCACTCATCAATGCTTGTGGAATGAATGTTTTCAGATTTCCTGGAGTTTATAAAACTAAAGAATTAACAAAAACTTTAAGACTCCGTTAGAAAAACAAAACTCACAAAATTTCCAGAATTTTACACATGACGCCGTCAGGAGTTAATTCCTGACCCCGTCATAAGTGACCTGCAGAAATCTTTACGTTAAGTTTTCGGAAAATTTCTGGAAAAACTTATGTCCTACTTCCTGGAAAATCCTGCAAAACATCATTATGACTCGATACAAGCATTTGACTCTAACAAATACTAATACACATGTTCATTTAATATTTTGCCGAATCAAGATCAATTTTGTTCTTAGAAACAAATTTGGGGTTTCCCCTTACACTTAGCTTTTGCAAAATACCTTTATATGAAGTTAAGACGAAGTTAAACAACAAAATAAAGCATTTTCACAATTTTAATTTGAAACATGATCTACCAACAATAAAAATAAAGTATGCATACAGAAACAAATAACATCAAACAATTAAAAATCACACAAAACATGGGTTGGCTCTTCAATGGTGTCCTCAAAAGCACCAATGTTATCCATGTCAAATCGAGGCACAAAACGAAATTCTTTCATTCTATTAGGCATCCTATATGTGATCCCATCGGTTTCACTAGCAAATCGGATTGTCCCTTCTATCTCATCATATTCTAACTTGGATTCTTCAACAAATGGTTAACCAAACACAACATGGGATAAGCGACAATCAATAACACTAGCTAGGTCTTCAACAACCATAAAGTCAGTGATATAAGTAAAGTTCCCAACAAAGACATGTAGACCTTTAATTCTCCCGACAAAGTTACAAACTCCACCGGGGTATTTGGGATCTCTTCTAGGTCCAAGTCTTGTTTTCACTATATCATTATAGACACTGGAGGACATAATGTTGATTGGGGATTTAAAATCAATGTAAGTATTGTCAATGTGTTTATACCCAATCATACATGGTATCTTAGCATTCTTAGGATCGCCTCTCTTTATCTTAGGTTCAATTCTAGTGAAAGGAGGTCGAGGATTATCAATAAGATTATTATAGTATGCAATCTCCTCCTTAGTGGGGTATAGATTGAAATAGTCATCTAGCTTTGGATCTATCTCCCCTTCCTCAAGTTCATCAACCACATTCTCAAAATCATTAGATCCTAGGTCCTTATTTGAATACAAGGCGGTCGCTAGGTCACTAAATGCATGATCGAGCTCAACATTAATTAACCTATTAAGCTCCCTAAGTTCCCTAATCTCATTCTCAATCTGTTCACGCAACAAAGCCACTTCACTAGGCGAAAGGGGTGGATTCGCTTTTTCCATAATGGTAAACGGAATAGTCAATGAATTTAATTTACTAACACATGCACAAAGAAAAAGATCGACTAAAGAAAACCTAAAAATAAAAATAAAATCTTTCTAGAAAGGAATCTAGCAAGTAGACCTAATAAAAAGAAATCCTAACCTAGACAATAACTATTCCCTGGGCTGCGGCGCCAAAAACTTGATGTGTGGGAATCGCACCAGGCTTTACCTCTCGAGGGATCTCGAGAAGCTTACAACCCCCACCAAGCAGTGTACCTGATCGTTGTAGTATAGTATAGTGACAAGTACCGGGTGATTGATCGTTCAACTCAGGAATAGTGTCGCTAGGATTAGAAAGTCTCCTAAACTAAGTCTAGATGTGAGGGATGATTCTTTTTGTATTTTTATATTTTATAAAAGCTAATAAAATCTCGGGTTTTGGAAGAGTGGGCGGAATTAGTTGCTAGCCAACTAACTCAAATAACTAAAGATGCTATCAAAATAAAATAACAAAAATGAAAATAAATCTAATTATACTAATTTGGTGTAAACAATGATAGGGAAAGTTGTGTTTACTTAGGTTTCATTACTCCCTAGATATCTTTTACAGGTTGATAGCTTGTTACAATTGCATGGATGACGGGTCATATTCCTTAATACTAGTCGTAGGGCCGTGCACAATATTCCCTAACTCTATAGGATCCTACTTCACTCCTATGTCGAGCCGTTAGAAGCTCCTAAATCCCTGCTAAGATAAAGGTCAACGAAATATAGCATATGTGATAATGAATCAAGGATTCATTAAAAGAAATATGAAATGGATGTAATCATAAGCAAAGAGAATACAAACGGATAATACGCATAAAGAGAATAGAAATATAAGGATGTCAAATGATAACAAAGAAATGCCCAGATAATCATACAAATTGCACAAAGGATTTGCAACTCCAATGTACTAATGTGAGATGGAGTGTATTGCACACAGTAAACCATTCACTAAATAATACCAAACAAAGTACCTAGGATGCATCCATAGGCTCCCTGCTAAAACAAATATACATATACCAAGCTCTAGGCTAAGCATACATACAATAATAATAATGGACATGGTGCTATAGCATAATAGGGAACGCTGTGGACAAAAACTCACCTCCACAGATAGTGTCAATACCACTGGTGCATCAGTGGCAAGGCCATGGACTCCTCAAGACTGGCTAATAAGTCAAATCATATACAAGTAACACATAATGGGCATAGAATCAAGAATTCTATAGAAGAGAGATATAGCATGCAAACGAATGTCAAGCTCATATCAATATCAAGTATCAACAAATATGAATCAAACAATGGGAACATAGCAATGGCTTAATTGAAGGAATGATAATCAAAACATTAAACAAAGGAGAGAAGGATGGCCTTTACTAAAAAGGCAGAATATCTGTACCTTCTGAAATGAAAGCAAATAGGAAATGAACACGAGGAAAAGTGGATCACTCCTTCTTCACCGAATCTACGCGAATTATAATTACATATTACTTATACGCTTATGATGAACTCAAATAACTACAATTAATTATCATCATTTATCTTATTTATTTGACTTTTTTTATTATATTATTCATGAGAATTGATACTTAATCATTTACTTTAATAATTCTCAGGTAAAAAAAACAAGCAATTGTTGAAACTTAACGATTTTGGACGAAATATGGAGCAAAACTAGCAAGATGTCAAAAGTCTACTGGAACCAAAAGATACGTCGTATCTCTCTCAACAGATACGCCGCAATATCATAATTAGATGAATTCGAAGACCATTGCCTGACTTTGAAGAATGTGCCGCATGCAATTATAGCATGTGCCGCATATGAAACTTTGGTCAACGAAGAAGGTCAAGTTTGTTCTACTCCAGATACGCCGTATCATATTTCTGACATACGGCGTATCACTATCAAGACTTCACCAGATGTAATCCAAGACGCTAAAGGACATGCGTTGCAACAAGAACCAAGTTACGCCGCATCTAAAGACGGTGTACGAATATTCCAGAATATATTAATCTTGGACCCCACGTGAAGTTAAGTTAATTTGCCGCATCTCGCAATTTTATGCGCCACATCTTACCCACAGACAGAAAGAATAAATACCCCAACGACAGACAAATTTTAGAGAGGAGATACCAAGTGCAAAACCCTAAGAGACAAATTCAATCAAATAAGTTTCACAAGGCACACTCCAAACAAAGATATTAGAGCTGTAAAAATGTCCTGCATGTATTTAATTCATTAAGTAGTTTTATTTTATTGTAATAGTAAGCTTTAATTCATCAGGATAGATGGGCTTGTGATATGTGACTACGGAACATCGTACACTCCCCTTAATATTGTTTTCCCATTTATTAAGGTTTATATGTTGATGTCTTTGGTGACTTATATTAGTGCTTTGATAACCTCTGTGTCTAGCTGAGCCTGTGGACTGCCATATCTGCCCCTCGCCTATTTAATCTAACATCTTCAGATAAGTAGGATAGGCATAAGTGATCATTAAGGGTTTACTCGCTGATATACTCGATCCAACGAGAAAGACCAGATTATAATACACTTCATATAAAACTAGCAATAAAATAAGTGACAAGCTACATAATTATCAGGACAGGTATTCTTATAGTCTCTATTATCTATCTGTGTCGTGTTGCTATTTGCTGAATCGTTCTCATTAGTTTAATTTACTATTTAATATAACCAATTTTGTGCTAGTCTCTCAGACTAAAACCCCCTTGCGTTAGATTAGATTGTAAAACTAACTTAGAATATTAAAATACTGATAGACAAATTAAGCTTTTCGTTCCACTTTTAGTGATCGCCACTCTGCTTACCACTATATACATATTGATCGGATACACTCTCTGTTAGATCGTGTGTTATAGGATAAGTCGGCTAAATATAAATTTAAAACTTTGAAATAGGCAATTACCCCTATACTGCATATGACACAACACGCACATCAAAGTTTTTAGCGCCATTGCCGGGGAGTGAATTGTTAAAACTTGTTTATCTATTAGTATTTTAATTAGGTTTTCTAACTTTTTGATTTCTTTTGTTTTTTTTAGATTTTATTTTTACTAACCCTTTGTTTGTTTGTTTGCATTCATTGTATATTTTGCATATTTTATGTTTTTGTGTGTTTTTTCTTTGTTTTCTACATTAACTGCTGTCGTTGTATTTTGCTTATCCAAACGATACGGCGCATTTGTTTTTTCAGATGCAGTGTATGGCGTTTTAATTTTTTAAAATACAGCGCATTTAATTATTCGAGTACGGCGCATGTATTTTTTAGATACGACGTATTTTGTTTTTAATCAGAAAATTTTTAAACCTTATCGAAGATACGACACATCTGTTTTACAAATACGCCGTATTTAAACTTTTTATTAAAAACAGTTTTCGAATTAATTAAAAAGGAAGCGACGCATCGATTTTTGTCGATACGGCGCATCTATCTGAATCAAAAATCTTTTATTTTGAAACATGACAAAAATACGACGCATTAGTTTCTGCTAATACGGCGCATCTTATTTTTATAAATATAATTGATTTATTGATTATTAAAACATACGGCGCATTTAATTTATTAATTGCGGCATATTGATTTTCTAAATAAAAGTCTGATTTATTTTTAACGATTAAGATACGGCGCATCTGGTTGATATAAAACCAACCAATAGGGATAGAGGATCAAAGATATCGGGCTAGATTACCTTGAGGGTAATAAGTCATGTGAATCACAAATCAACCTTTTGTTAAAAAGGTTAACACGTAAATCTTACGAATTCGATATTTTGAAGAGTACTGGGCAAGAGATTTCCCGGGTTGTTTCCCGATGAGACGTGAATTGAGGTTATCGATTGGGGTTCTTATTAAAGTGCTTGATTGAGGAATTTTTTTTGGTTTTGGAATTCTAAAACTAAGGAAAATACGAATAGCGAACGAGAAATAAAATAAACGCAACTAAATCATGAATCTAAGCAAGAGAAGCTAAATAAAACTTAAAAAATACCTAAAAGTCTACGGGAAAGATAATCGGTAGCTAAGGGAATCCTAAAACGCAATCTAAATTAAAAACGTAAAAGTTGATTAAAACACGTAAGTGCACAAAATCAAACGTAAATTTTAAGCTATGCTAATCCTACGGGGGTAAAAATGATTTTCCTACGGTTCTAACGATAAAAGAAAATTTTTTGAAAAAGAAAAATATTTTTTTGCTTTTTATATTTTTTATAATGAATTAATAATAAAATAAATGCATGAAAAATAGTAAAACAATTCGGAAAAATATGAAAAATTTTGAGAAATTCTATTACCTAATAAAGAAGCTAAAAAAATTTCGGAGATGAGATGAGAAGTTCAAAATAAGCAGCAAAATATAAGCTGAAATTTAAATAAGCTAAAAGGGAAATACAAAAGCATATTAAATATGAAACTGAAGAAAACTATAACAAGAAGTAGCAACAGCAGAGATGGAAAAAGGAGGTGGAGTTGGTTCTATTATAGGCTGTAGGTCATGGGTTCGAATCCCCTTGACCACGTTTTATTCAAAACATTTTTTTTTCAAGTTTACCTATTCAAACTAATTAAACAAATGAAAATTATTATTTTTCACAACTACAACTTTTTCTGAAAATCAATGAATAAGCAGATAGTACGATGATAAATAAGCAGATTATACAAAAAGCTATAAAGGAATATTAGAAAGCTAAAAAGCTACAAGGAACTATGCTAAGGGTGAAATAATCTAAGGAAACTAAGGGGATATCTAAATAAGCACTAAGGAAACAATAATAAGCAGTTGGGGATAAGCTAAAGAAGTAACAAATAAGCAAAAAGTGGTCCTAATGGGCTGCAAGGTAATGGAACAGTGGCTACTTGGGCTACTTTGGACTAAAGCACAAGCTTGTAAAAAATTCCTAAAAATAAACAAAAAATATACTGGCATAGATCACCTAGCAGGGATTACTCATGTAAATGTTTAGGGCCTAATGTCAAGAAATGAACAAATTAAAAATGTATGTTTGAAGGGTGTTGGGACTACTTGGCTGTTGAGAACAAATGGATCAAATGGGTCAGAAATGGGATTCTAGCTACTGAAACTAAGATATTAGAAGTTGTACACTAAGACTAACCTATTTTGAACTAACCTAAGGCAAGCTAACAACTACAAAGGCTTAAACCTAATCTAATCCTATGCTAATTTTTAAAACAGTTGAAATAGAAAACTCACTCAAAATCTTTAAGGCTAAATGGAAATGCAACCACTAAGCTTAAGACTACTAAAAACAACTAAATAAAACTGATTGCAATTGGAAAAATGGTAAAAAATAAAATAAAATAAAATAAAATAAAATAAATAAATAAAAGCAGACAATTTAGGCTACAAACAGGTTTGTGCCAAACACCCCTTTATGGGGCAATTTTAAGAATTTTAAGGCTAAAATACGATTTTTAAACTAAAACTTGAAAGTAAATGACATATTAAGCTACGTTTAAACTAAAGAAGCATAAATGATCTAAAAAATAAGTACTGAAATAAGCAGTTTGAAAAAGCATTGCTACATTTTTTTTTTAAACAGTAGTAAACTTATACTAAACTCACAATAAGCTATTGATAAGCTTATGTGAGCTTATGAAACAATAAGGAAAAGCTCTTTGATTCAATTAAAAAAGTAAAGTGCTTGTAAATAAAATTGAAGAAAAATTAAAATTTCATTGATTTAAAAGGAGAATACAATACTTTAAAGTACATTGACAAGAAATTAAAGAACATTAAAACAAAAGTTATACTAGAAAGGAATGGTCCAAAAATAGTGACAACTATTCTGAGGTGTGGAGGACTATTTTATACGCCTCTACTAGGGTTTTCTCATCTTTGTTTGTCCACATCTTGTTGTGTTTCTCCTGTGAGTGGATGGCTGAGCTGGTCCAACTTGTACTTTCTCAGCATAGATTGCAGCCATTGGATGATTCCTTGGATTAGCACTTCACTTCATCTCAGCCGTGGATGGGAATTTAGCACAAGGATTGCCAACGTGGCAATTAAGACTGATGGGAAATCATGTGATCAAGGTTTGTCTTGGTCTGGAAGATGAGCTGGAGTAGGACAGGGGGAGTGCTTGTGGGTTTTGGAGGGAAGAGTAAAGTAGCAGAGGGTTCGATTGACTTTTTTGTCTCAAAGAGATAAAATGGGTTGTGTTTGTTTTAGTGTTTGGGTTTGGATGGTTTATTTGGTTTGTGGACTGGTCAAGTGTGGGTAAAAGGTGGAGTGGACTGGGCTAGTGAGGTTGATTGTGTAAGTTTAGGATTTAGTAGTAATATTAGTTAGGATTTAGTATTAGTAAAAAATGTGTAATTGTAAAAACATTTTTTTTTTTGTAATAAAAATAATTTTGTAGTTTTTTACTAATAATAATAATACCGTTGTGTTATCGTTGTGTGTTGTGTTTTCGGCTGGGTGTTCCTCTTTTCAATGTTCAGGTACCATGTTCAGCTTGTTCTCGTATTTTTACTGGAGATATTTATGGGGGTCATGCGGTTTCTTGTGCAGGTATTGTTGGCATTAAACATCGGCATAATATTGTGCGTGATGTTCATGTTGATATATGCTCTCGGTCCGGAATTTCAGCTCGTAAGGAGGTGGATATTGGGCTTTATGGTGATAGGGATAGATCTTTGCGCCCAGCTGATATATTACTTTACTCTTGGGATGGTGGGCTTGATGTTTGTGTTGATCTTACGGGGTCGTCACCTTTGACACAATCTGGTATGATTGATTTTATGCCAGGTCGTGCGGTTATTGAAGCTGCACAACGTAAACGTGTCAAGTATGAGGCCAAATGTGTGGATATCGGATATGGGTTCCTCCCCTTCTCTTTCTCCTCTTTTGGAGAACTTGAGAAAGATGCAGTAACTCTTCTAAAGCGTATTCGACGTTTCTCTACGACTCAAGACATTGGAGCGCGGGCTGCCGTTCATATTTTTAATAGGATTGGTTTCGCTATTGCTAGAGGTGTGGGGGCCCAGTTGGTTTCTCGGCTCCCCACCAATTTCTTGTAAAATCCTATTTATTGTTAATAAAAGTGATGGTTTAATAAAAAAATAATAATAATAATGATAATAATAATAATAATAATAATAATAATAATAATAATAATAATAATAATAATAATAATAATAATAATAATAATAATAATAATAATAATAATAATAATAAAATGTGTAATTGTCTTTGAGGGTGCTCAGGTTTCTTTTGATGCAGCACTTCGATCTTCTTTGGAGCGTATTGTCTCTGCTTCTGGACCTGGGTTTGGCGATTGGCAATGGAGACTTGCCACCCTACCTTTTGCTTTCGAAGGACTTGGTGTGTACGCTGCAGGTGATGTCTTGAACTATGCCTTCCTTGCTTCTAGACTTCAATCTGCCATCTTACAGACTAAGCTTCTCTGTAGTTCTGGTATTGTGACTACTGGTCCCTCATTTGATGATGCTTTCTGTACTTTTAATGTGAATATAGAAATTGACCTTCTGAGTAACCCTAGTGAGATCGCTGCCCCCAAACTTATGAAGAAATTGGCAGATATACATTTCACACGTGTTGCCCAAACGGTTGAATCCACTTTCCATTTAACCCCCAGACAGATGGCGTTATGGAGCTCACTAAAAGAAGATTACACGTCCGATTGGCTTAGGGTGACACCGATATCCGGATTGAGACAAACTGTGAATGCTAGGACTTACTGATGTGTGTTGTATTATCGGTTGGGTGTTCCTCTTTTTACTGTCCAGATGCCGTGTTCAGCTTGTTCTAAGGTTTTTTCTGGAGATATTTTTGGGGATCATGATGTTTCGTGCGCAGGTATAGTTGGTATTAAACATCGGCATAATGTTGTGCGTGATGTTCTTGTTGATATATGTTCTCGGTCTGGAATTTCAGCTCGTAAGGAGGTTGATATTGGTCTTCATGGAGAAAGGGACAAAACCTTACGTCTTGCTGATATGTTACTTTACTCTTGGGATGGTGGGCTTGATGTTTGTGTTGATCTTACAAGATCGTCACCTTTGACGCGTTCGAGTATGGTTGATTTTATGCCCGGTCGGGCGGTTATTGAAGCCGCACAACGTAAACGTGTCAAGTACGAGGCTAAATGCGCTGATATCGGATATGGGTTCCTCCCCTTTTCATTCTCTTCTTTTGGAGAACTTGAAAAAGATGCAGTGACCTTATTAAAGCGTATTCGACGATTCTCTATGACTCAAGACATTGGAGCACGGGCTGCTCCACATATTTTTAGTAGGATTAGCTTTGCTATAGCTAGAGTTGTGGGGGCCCAGTTAGTCTCTCGGCTCCCCACTAATTTCTTGTAAATCCTATTAGTTTTTTTTTAATAAAATAAATAATTAATAATAATAATAATAATAATAATAATAATAATAATAATAATAATAATAACAACAATAACAATAATAATAATAATAATAATAATAATAATAATAATAATAATAATAATAATAATAATAATAATAATTATTATAATAATAATAATAATAATAATAATAATAATAATAATAATAATAATAATAATAATAATAATAATAATAATAATAATAATAATAATAATAATAATAATAATAATAATATACTAACTAATAATTTACTAATAATAAAGTAAAACAAAAAAAAGTTTTATCAAAATGTTTTTTTGTGATTTATTGAGAAAAGGAAATTTGGCTTTTGAAATATTTTTGGGAAAAACGGTTTTGAAAACGATTTTACATTTAAGTTTCAGGATTTAAAGGGTAAATAGGGAATTTTGTGTAGTTTGGTGTCGGGTGAGGGGTAATTCGATAAGTAGGGTTTTGTTTCGGATTTCCATACCTCCCCCCATGTCACACTCCCGGGATTGTCTCGACTCTTTAATTCTTCAATAAATGCTTCCCATTGTGTCGAATAGATCCGGTAATGCTCCATATTGCTCCGGTTTCCCATCCATGCTCTATTTTGCTCACATTTGCCTTGTTTTCAATCCATTTGTACCTGAAATACACAAAATCACACTCCAAGGATATTTGTAACATTATATGGTCATTATTGGGTGTTTTTGGTCATTTTCGTGGGTTTTTCGGGCCTAAAATGATGAGTAAAAGGCCACTCATCAGTCCCCCACACTAAGCAATTGCTAGTCCCTAGCAATCCGATCATATAAAGTAATGATGGGATCACAAGATTTATTATGTTACTAAGTATACCCCGTTTTGACTTCTTATTCAATCAACTTAACTTAAACGATAATAAACGTAAATATATGCTTTATTTACAAAATATGGCATCACAGAACGGGATTCACGCAAAATGGGTGTCTCCGGTAATTGTAATCGTCATCCTCTTTTTATACTTCCCAAACCAAGTCTAAAACCCTTGTGCAAACGTTTTGGCAAAATGCTAACGCTACTTATATTAGTAATCAGTGTAAGTCGAGACTAACTTTTCTCTCCCACAATTATTATTAGGTTAGGTGTGTGTGCTTGTTTTCAAAATTTTGACAGGAAAAATCAACATATATTAGGGTTGTTATTTATTTAAGTTAATATTAGTTCACCGAAAACCGCGAAATCTAAGGGTCGAAAGGGCCTTTCCCATGTAGCGGCTTTCTTCTCAGCTTGTCCTTAGTAGACTTAGGAGGCTAGGTTTTCACCCTCGAGAATAGTACCGGAATCAGCGGGAATTCGATTCCAAAGATTTAAGAAGCTACCGCTAAAGTAATATTAAGCTTAAATAGATAGCAACCTACGAAGATTTAGAAATTAAAGATTCAAAGATGAGATCACTCCATGTGCGACTTTCTTCTCAGCTTGTCCTTAGTAAACTTAGAAGGCTAGGTTTTCACCCTCGAGAATAGTATCGGAGCTCACGGGGTCTTTGAAATCAAAAACTTCCAAATATCCGTAAAATCTTTATAATGTTTTGACGAATCCTAGTTAAAAGGTTTCTTTAAATTTTACAACAAGCAAGTTTTGAACATTTATTCATAATCAACATACATATATATTTTTTTATTTTTCATTTTTCATTTTTTTTTCATTTCATTTTTTTTTCTTGTTTTTTCATTACTTTTCATTTTTCATTTCATGGCTTTTTACTAACGGAGCTTCACGGGGTAATTCCAAGACCTTAACGCCTTTCAGAATTAAGGATCCAAGGACCAATCTCGAACCGTCGTTTATAGCACTTATTCATACTCAAAGCTTTAACTTTTGCAATTTTCAAGCAACGTCTCACTTTCATTTTGCATTCTTATTACGTTTTCCTGAAAGTATCATTGCTCCAAAATTTAAATAAAACTTTGAATTAGTATGTGTCAAAACCGTATAAAAACTTTGTTTTACTAACAAAATGATTTTTGTGTTCAAATTTTTGAAAAGAAGCACGTTATTAAGTCAATTTAGGAGCTCCTGGGAGAGAAAAGCCATAGATTACTTATATAAGATCTAAAGAAAACCGCTATTCCACGCTTAGCATTTTCATTTGCACAATTCGTAAAGATTTAGCCTAAAACGTTAAGGAAAGAAGCTAGATCAACACTCTAGAAGAGTCAAGATTCCCCTTGTTCTAGCCTAATCAAGTCTAAATTTTCCACAAATACCGAGGTATTTATGTATAGGAAATTCTTATTTATTTTGCAATTTTTGACAAAAATACAATAAAAATTTTAAATTTTTGGTCAAAACAGGGGTACTAGGGACTAGAAAGGTACAACATGTGAAATTTTTTGAAAATGGGTCAAATTCGCAAGAATTCCCCCCAGACTTAGAATTGAATATTGCCCTCAATACTCAACGTACCGGCACTTAGCCGAAACTTTGAACGGAAAAAGGTAATACCGACATCCAAGTGTGGAAACGAATTCTTGTTTCACACGAAGGATTATAAAGAATATCCCTGGGTTAACATTATAAACAAAGATCGGATATTGGGCGGTTGGATTGAAAACAAGCACATCAATCATCAAGATCTACGGGATTCCTGAAAACAAAGGCAAATAACACAACACAAGAAGGCAAACAAGTGGGGAAACTCCCCCACACTTAGGTGTTAGAATAATAGAAAGAAAGAAGATGAGTGCTTTATTTTTTATTACCGAGTCAGGTAGCTTGACTCGACCCCAAATTCATTTGTCCATGGGGAAGCAAGATGTGGAAAATACAATCTCAATCGGACTTTCATTCAAGATGTTTGGATAAACATTGAAGCACGTGAAAGTTCCACTTCGATGAGATATACCCGGTATTCTAATAGTGAAAACTATTAGAAACAATATCGGGGTCAAAGATAGTGTCCTCACTCCCGAGGGAGTTAAAGGAAGGAGAAGTCACCGGATAGGTGAAGAAAGGAAAGAAAGTCATGATAACAATCATGACTAGATCATCATCACCAAAAGGAGACTTCATAATTTCCATATTATGAATCTCATCAATAAAGCTCATTTGGTCAAAAAATGTCCCGGGTGGGAGGGTTGGGATTTTGTCATCAAGCAAATTCTCATGATTGAGAACATCTCCCCCCGGGTCACAAATATCATCTTTATCTAGATCAAAGGTAAAAGAATCATATTCCGGAAGAGAGATACAAGCATGAGAAGTGGTACTGCCACTATTCGTCTCTTCTGTGAAATCAAAACTAAATGATTCGTAAGCCGGGAGAGTATACTCGGGAAGAGAAGCGGGATTGCCACTACTTTCCTCAAAGCTAAAACTCTCATATTCAGGTAGAGACTCCTCGAGCTCAGGATCCAAAGGATCCAACGGTTTATCATTAACATCCATCGGGGGGAGTGAAATAGACAATTCATCAGAAAACATCTTTTCTAATAAAGGAAGATCTCCCCCCGGATCAATTTCTGACAAAATTGAATCATCGATCTCTTCCATAACAAAATCACTTTCCTCAACTGGTGTGAGAGAGGGAGAAGAGTCAGAAAATGTAGTGGGACTGCCACTACTTTGCTTTTTGGATTTAGGGATATTGGAAGAATGACCATTGGAGGAGAAATCAATAACATCGATGCTCTTAACGTGGTGTTTATTATGTTTAGAAGCATCGGCATGAAAAATCATTCTTTCATCGTCAATCCTCAAGGTCAAAGTATCCTCGTAATGATCAACTAGGGCTTTTGCGGTACGCAAAAATGGTCTCCCTAGGATAAGAGGGACTCTCGGGTCAGCTTCATAATTAACTACCACGAAGTCGGCTGGGAAGATAAACGTATTCACACGAACAAATACATCTTTGGCTATACCGACTGGGTGAGTAATCGATCGATTAGCTAACTCTAAGGTCATACGAGTCGGTTTGAGTTCTCCCATTCCAAGTTTTTCATAAATCGACAAAGGCATGAGGTTTATGCTTGCACCTGAATCGGCTAGGGCATTGCAAACCTCTTGATCTTTTAAAGAACAAGGAATGAGAAACTTTCCGGAATCTCCAAGCTTCTCAGGAAGCTTTTTGAGAAGAACGGCTGAGCATTGAGCATTAATCGGTGTTTCAGCCAATTCAAGCAATTTTTCCTTATTGCTAAGAAGATTCTTGAAGGTAGAAGCAAATTTCGGCATATAAACGAGAGCATCCATGAAACTAATGTCGAAGTGTAATTTTTGAAAGATGTCAAGAAACTTCTCCATTTGTCTATTAGTTTTATCATGGCGTTTTTGCTCATTAAGCCTTGAAGGATATGGAAGTGAAAGCTTATAATTTTTCTTCTATACATCGGGTTCCGGGATTGGAATTTGGACAACCGGAGGTTGGACGTGTGCGGTACTTTGTGGGCTTGAAGAATGCACCTTGTCCTTGGTCTCTCAAATCACTTCCCTCACCGGAGAGGTAATAGGAATCGAGGGTTCATCAAAAGCAACACCACTTCGGGTGGTGATAGCATTCAACTCTTCCTTCGGGTTGGGAATGGTGTTTCCCGGGAGAGTACCCGAAGTAGAAGGTTGACTCATTTTGCACATAAGGCTAGTAAACATGTTTTCAATTTTGCTTTGAGATTGTTTGATTTGGTTGTTTGTAGCTCGAATTTCATTTTTAAGCTCATTACCTTGCTTAATCATTGAGTTTTGGAAATCATTTTTCAAAGTGTTGATTTGATTTTGCATAGCTGTCACATTGGCCTCATTTTGCTTAATGTACCTAGCAAGTTCACTTGAGGGACCAATCGAGGCTTGGTAATTAGGAGCTTGATACCCTTGATTGAAATTGACTCCTTGAGTCGGGTATTGAATAATCAGGGCTTGATATTGGTTTTGAACATTTTGCCCACGATTTTGGTTGTTTGATTGAGAAAAGCCGGGTGGCCCATTTTGAGTGTTGGCATGGTAAGTCGGGGTAACTTGAGAACGATATTGGTTAGCTCCTTGGTTTTGAGTCCCGACTATGGCATTAACTTGAAAGGGAATGCTATCGGTGGCAGTGCAAGTATAGTATGCATATGGACCACCACAAGTAACGCAAGTTTCCACCGCTTTAACTTGAGTGGGTGGAGGTGTAGATTCTTTCTTTTGGGCAAGAACCAATGCGTGAACAGCTTCCATAAGCTTGTCAATCTTAGCATCGGTGCTAGAATTGTTTGGAGAAGAAGTAGAGGTAGAAGCACTTGTTTGTGAAACAATCGGTTTGCTTCGGGTAGTGCGGACCTTAGACTTAGTCTCGATAATTGACAAAGCATCTTTTGTAGTCCGATTTAAGAAATTACCACCGGCGGCCGCATTGAGAGAATCTTGATCGGATTGGTTCAAGCCATTATAGAAAGTATCAAGTTGATGAAGATCGGAAAAAACCGTGGTGAGGACATTTGCGAAGAAGATCTTTGAAACGATCCCATGCCTCACTAAACGACTCATCAAATTTTTGAGAAAACTTTGTAATTTCATTTTTCAAACTTGTCGTTTTCGAGGGAGGAAAGAATTCATTCACAAATTTCGACACAAGGTCTTCCCATGTAAGAATAGAACAAGGGGTTTATTTTTCAAGCCAAATCCGGGCGGCCCCCTCGAGAGAAAAAGGAAAGAGAAGTAATTTGATTGATTCTTGAGGGACGTTCCTACACTTGATGGTTGATGTGATTTTATTGAACCATCGAATGTGGGATTGAGGATCATCCCTTTCAAACCCGTAGAATTGGTTTGAAGTCAACAAGTTAAGCAATGGCGGTTTAAGCTCAAAAGAATCGGCAACGATTGCCGGGAAAACGATGGCTTCTCCGTAACCCTCGGTGGGTGCTTGGAGAAGCTCGAGCATAGTGCGTTCTTCTGCCATCTCAACGGGAGAGTCGGGAATAGTATGAATCTCGGGTTCGACTATTGGGGCGGCACGTCTTTGATTACGTCTACGATATTGTTGAGTCGTTATTGTGGGAGACTCAAGAAAGGAACTCGATGACGTAGAAGAACGGGTGCTCATGCACCAAAAACATAATTTTTTTAAAAGAAAAGGAAAATAAATTTAGAAAAGAAAATCTTTTTGGTTTTTTGAAAAGTTTTTAGAAAAAGAAAAATATTTTTGAGTTTTTAGGGTTTTTCAATATTTTTGTTGTTTTGAATACTTTGTGAAAAGTATTCTCGACGTTTTTGAATTTTGATAATATATATATATATATACAAAAGATACAAAAAATAACTTCCGAGGAAGGATCTCAAGTCACTAATCGTCAACCCGTGACGATATTGTCGTAACACGCCTCCCCGGCAACAACGCCAAAATTTTAGTTGATATAAAACCAACCAATAGGGAGAGAGGATTAAAGATATCGGGCTAGATTACCTCGAGGGTAATAAGTCATGAGAATCACAAATCAACCTTTCGTTAAAAAGGTTAACACGTAAATCTCACGAATTCGATATTTTGAAGAGTACCGGGCAAGGGATTTCATGGGTCGTTTCCCGACGAGACGTGAATTGAGGATATCGATTGGGGTTCTGATTAAAGTGCTTGATTGAGGATTTTTTTTTTGGTTTTAGAATTCTAAAACTAAGGAAAATACGAATAACGAAAGAGAAATAAAATAAACGCAACTAAATCATGAATCTAAGCAAGAGAAGCTAAATAAAAATTAAAAACTACCTAAAAGTCTACGGGAAAGATAATCGGTAGCTAAGGGAATCCTAAAACGCAATCTAAATTAAAAACGTTAAAGTTGATTAAAACACGTAAGTGCGCAAAATAAAACGTAAATTTTAAACTATGCTAATCCTACGGCGGTAAAAATGATTTTCCTACGGTTCTAACGATAAAAGAAAAATATTTTTTTGCTTTTTATATTTTTAATAATGAATTAAAAACTAAAATAATAAAATAAATGCATGAAAAATAGTAAAACAATTCGAAAAAATATGAAAAATTTTGAGAAATTCTATTACCTAATAAAGAAGCTAAAAAATTTCGGAGATGAGATGAGAAGTTCAAAATAAGCAGCAAAATATAAGTTGAAATTTAAATAAGCTAAAAGGGAAATACAAAAGCATATTAAATATGAAACTGAAGAAAACTATGACAAGAAGTAGCAACAGCAGAGATGGAAAAAGGATGTGGAGTTGGTTCTGTTATAGGCTGTAGGTCAGGGGTTCGAATCCCATTGACCACGTTTTTTTCAAAACATTTTTTTTCAAGTTTACCTATTCAAACTAATTAAACAAATGAAAATAATTATTTTTCACAACTACAACTTTTTCTGAAAATCAATGAATAAGCAGATAGTACGATGAAAAATAAGCAGATTATACAAAAAGCTATAAAGGAATATTAGAAAGCTAAAAAGCTACAAGGAACTATGCTAAGGGTGAAATAATCTAAGGAAACTAAGGGGATATCTAAATAAGCACTAAGGAAACAATAATAAGCAGTTGGGGATAAGCTAAAGAAGCAACAAATAAGCAAAAAGTGGTCCTAATGGGCTACAAGGTAATGGAACAGTGGCTACTGGGGCTACTTTGGACTAAAGCACAAGCTTGTAAAAAATTCCTAAAAATAAACAAAAAAATATACTGACATAGATCACCTAGCAGGGATTACTCATGTAAATTTTTAGGGCCTAATGTCAAGAAATGAACAAATTAAAAATGTATGTTTGAAAGGTGTTGGGACTACTTGGCTGTTGAGAACAAATGGGTCCAATGGGTCAGAAATGGGATTCTAGCTAATGAAACTAAGAGATTAGAAGTTGTACACTAAGACTAACCTATTTTGAACTAACCTAAGGCAAACTAACAACTACAAAGGCTTAAGCCTAATCTAATCCTATGCTAATTTTTAAGACAGTTGAAATAGAAAACTCACTCAAAATCTTTAAGGCTAAATGGAAATGCAACCACTAAGCCTAAGACTACTAAAAACAACTAAGTAAAACTGATTGCAATTGGAAAAATGGTTAAAAAAATTAAAAAAAAAAAAAAAAAAAAAAAAAAAAAAAAAAAAAAAGAAAGAAAAGAAAAAAGAAAAGCTACAAACGGGTTTGTGCCAAACACCCCTTTATGGGGTAGTTTTAAGAATTTTAAGGCTAAAATAGGATTTTTAAACTAAAACTTGAAAAGTAAATGACATATTAAGCTACGTTTAAACTAAAGAAGCATAAATGAACTAAAAAATAAGTACTGAAATAAGCAGTTTGAAAAAGCAGTGCTATAGTTTTTTTATTTTTTTTTTAAACAGTAGTAAACTTATACTAAACTCACAATAAGCTATTGATAAGCTTATGTGAGCTTATGAAACAATAAGGAAAAGCTCTTTGATTCAATTAAAAAGGTAAAGTGCTTGTAAATAAAATTGAAGAAAAATTAAAATTTCATTGATTTAAAAGGAGAATACAATACTTTAAAGTACAATGACAGGTAATTAAAGAACATTAAAACAAAATTTATACTAGAAAGCAATGGTCCAAAAATAGTGACAACTATTCTGAGGTGTGGAGGACTATTTTATACGCCTCTACTAGGGTTTTCTCATCTTTTTTTGTCCACATCTTGTTGTGTTTCTCCTATGAGTGGATGGCTGAGCTGGTCCAACTTGTGCTTTCTCAGCATAGATTGCAGCCATTGGATGATTCCTTGGATTAGCACTTCACTTCATCTCAGCCGTGGATGGGAATTTAGCACAAGGATTGCCAACGTCGCAATTAAGACTGATGGGACATCATGTGATCAAGGTTTGTCTTGGTCTGGAAGATGAGCTGGAGTGGGACAGGGGGAGTGCTTGTGGGTTTTGGAGGGAAGAGTAAAGTAGCAGAGGGTTCGATTGACTTTTGGGTGTCAAAGAGATAAAACGGGTTGTGTTTGTTTTAGTGTTTGGGTTTGGATGGTTTATTTGGTTGGTGGACTGGTCAAGTGTGGGTAAAAGGTGGAGTGGACTGGGCTAGTGAGGTTGATTGTGTAAGTTTAGGATTTAGTAGTAATATTAGTTAGGATTTAGTATTAGTAAAAAATGTGTAATTGTAAAACCTTTTTTTTTTTTTTTTTTTTTTTTGTAATAAAAATAATTTTGTAGTTTTTTAATAATAATAATAATAATAATAATAATAATAATAATAATAATAATAATAATAATAATAATAATAATAATACGCTAATAATATTAATATACTAACTAATAATTTACTAATAATAAAGTAAAACAAAAAAAGTTTTATCAAAATGTTTTTTCTTGATTTATTGAGAAAAGGAAATTTGGCTTTTGAAATATTTTTTGGGAAAAACGGTTTTGAAAACGATTTTACATTTAAGTTTCGGGATTTAAAGGGTAAATAGGGAATTTTGTGTAGTTTGGTGTCGGGTGAAGGGTAATTCGATAAGTAGGGTTTTGTTTTGGATTTCCATACCTCCCCCCATGTCACACTCTTGGGATTGTCTCGACTCTTTAATTCATCAATAAATGCTTCCCATTGTGTCGAATAGATCCGGTAATGCTCCATATTGCTCCGGTTTCCCATCCATGCTCCATTTTGCTCACATTTGCCTTGTTTTCAATCCATTTGTACCTGAAATACACAAAATCACACTCGAAGGATATTTGTAACATTATATAGTCATTATTGGGTGTTTTTGGTCGTTTTCGTGGGTTTTTTTGGCCTAAAATGATGAGTAAAAGGCCATTCATCAGCATCCTATTATTAGGATACGGCGTATCGTCTACAGATATCAGCAAATTTTATTTTTCGTATTCCATTTTCGTTGTTAATTTTTTGATATTCTACTTTGATGAACATACCCTACTGATGCTTTTTTGGTGATTTCAGGAAGTGCATGACCAGAAGTTCGACTAAGAACATAACTAAACCATTCGAAGAACCTGAACGAGCTTTCCATTCGCTTAAGAAGCTTTTCAACACAAAAAGCTTTGATCTTTCAAGTTCATCTGAGCTTGATTATTTTTCTGAATAGGAAGAAGAAGGAATAACAGAAGCAATGACGGAACCAACAATGGAGGAATACATGAACAAAACTCGAGCCGACTTTAGCTCGGGAATTGCTAGGCCTAGACTAGATGATGGGGTCAAATTTGAAGTAAAGGGTCAATTTCTCAAAGTACTGCAGTCCAACACCTTCGACGGGTCAAATCATGAGAATGCTGATGAACATGTTGAAAGAATCCTTGACATTGCTAAATATTACCGGACAAAGCATACAACCTTTAATTAGTTTATGCTTCGAACTTTTCCTATTACACTTACAAGATCCGCAAAGTGCTTGTTGAATATGGAGCCTCCCAATTCTATTAATAGTTGGATGGATCTTCAAGCGAAATTCTTGGAAAATTTTAGTATAGATTTCTCCCATCGGATGAATTCTAAGTTTTGTTACCCAGGAAATATGTCCTCATCACTGAAAAATGAACTTTGGATTTATTGGAGAGATGAGAAGAAGAATGAAGATTCCAATGATGAAACATCAGAATTATTTGGGTTTGACACAGATCTCTTCAATTATGAAACACTTTTATGCAAGGAATTCAATTAATTTAATTATTTATTGAAAATTGATACTGATGTGCTAACTGGAGACTTACAAGGGTTCAAAACGTACGAGGAATTCAAAAATACCTGGTATTATGAATGGAATGATCAAATACCATGGGTTACTGATAAACCTTGGGAATTCGGACATATTAATCACACTTGTAAACCTATACATTTCAAAGACGGAATTAGTGATTGGTCAAGTTGTGACTGGAAAGACGATGGAGCCTGTAATGGAGGAAGTATAATTGGAATGAAAAGGATTGATAACAATGTTTACTTTGAAGACTACGATTGGTACGATCAAGTTGAAGACTGCCCATGTAAGGCAGAAGCTTTGCAAGAGAAAGGACGAATCGAATACTTGAAAGAAGTCAAAGGAGCATCAAATACTACTTTCTGGGAGTGGGTGCACAATGAATTCAACGATTACACGAAGCTTGATAGGAGATTGCAATGGGAATTAAAAAGGAAATGGGATGAAATCCAAGATTACTACCAATTCATCAATGGTGAAAACTATTGTTATCCCCACATTAAAGCTCAAGAAAATCTCGATGAATCTCTAAAGGAAGAGGAGCTCGATGACTATTTGAATAAGGATGATTACTCTAAGTTTGTTAATAACGAGGAAGAAGAATTCACTAAAAGGAAGTGTCAACTACTAGGGATCGCCTACCGCAATCCGCCTACTATGATCCTTGAAAAATTTGAAGCCATAAAATACTCTTTAGGACCATATGAAGAGTACGTGGCAATCAAGGCTATGAAGTGTAATAAATTAACTCGATCTGAAGAAAATGTTGCACAACTTTATGGGAACATCTTTCGCATGAAAGACGAAGGATGGGACGTCACAAGAACGAAATAAGAGCTGAACGTGAGTCTAACTTGAAGACTCTGGAATAAAGAAAAGTGCTCATCGAGAGACAACCCGGATTTATCATTTACTGTTTTTCTGTGTCGAGTCTGTCAGATCTACAGTAGATGCGGCGCATCTCATCTTATAGATGCGGCGTATCAACGGAACTGATCGTATCTTTTATTTTCTGCATTTTATTTTATTTTCAAACTTTAAAACATTCTGTCAGTTCATTTAATGCGGCGCATCCCTGGTTAAGGATGCGACGCATCTGATTTTCTGATTTGTACTTATTTCAGGCTCGATAAGGCGCATCTAATCCTATAGATGCGGCGTATCGACTGACCTAATGATTTCCAGATTTTTTAATTTAAATTTTTAGGTTTTATTTTCGCTAAATACTGATGAACTACGTGCAAGTTGTTACTTTCTTAATACAGGTGTGTTATTTAAATGAGGGTATATATACATTTCTGTACTTTCTGTGGAGACGTCATTCATGGAGGCTTGAATGCTTTTTCGCCCACAAGAAAGTTGATTTTGCTTACAAACGCATAATGGAGGATCATACCGAGCAAATCTCAGGGGAGTTTCCCGTTCTAATTCTTTTTATTTCCATGTTTTTAATATTTATTAGAAACAACTAGGACGTTGTTCAACTTAAGTGGGGGGGATGGAGAATTAGAACGCTTACTTGTCCTAAAATTTTAAAATTATGCTTAATCTGTACTTAATATATCAAAATGAAAATTTTTAGCATATTTTTGTTTAATCTAAGTTACATAACCGCACACATAACTTTATTTGCTAAAATATTTTTTGTGCGTGTAACTAGTAAACTTTAGAACTTGGCTAGCATACTATTGGAATCCACCATAATGAGCGTAATTGTAATAGGAATGACTTTTCTAACTCGGTAAATTTCTAGGATTACACCAAATAGCCTAAATATGTTATATTTATTAGCTAACTACACTGGTTAGTTAACCCCCATGTAAAACCCTTTGTTACTCTCATTTTTAGAGTAAGATACCCTTAGAAAAAACCTCAGAACCATTCCTTTCGTTTCGTACACCTTTGTTAATTGTTTCGTTACACCTTAAACCTTAGCCTACCCTAGATTAATATCCGTGGTTAGTTGCTTTAAGGCAAAGTGTGTTTCCTTGCATTACTTGTGTTCGTGTGCGTAAATTCATTATATTTGGTTAGGTTGGGAAATTGCACAATGGAATGGAGTAAAAGTACATATTGTATAATTTTTGTATCGTGTTATTTTTCGTGTGTTTACTACTTTCACTGTTACCGTTATATCTAAAGTTATGAAAAGTATGAAAAAAAATTATCCAGAATTATCGTTATAAGTGATATAGTGAAATTTTACACATCGTAGTATAAGGTGACTTAGCAAAAATCGAAAAAATGAAAAGAAAAAGAAAGAAGGAAGTTGGAAGTTTGTTAAACGAACTATTGTAAAGTTTTGTACTAAGTGGTTGATATCACCACTATTTGTTGTATTATATTTATGGATTGATTGGGAGTTGGACGTTATAGGAACGCTAACTAAGGTTTATTCTTTGATTAAGAGTTTATTGAGTATAACTTGTGTCTACCTAAAACGTGAGTTACAAGTGTCAAAAGCGTGAGTTATTCAATGATATGAGTCTTATTCATGGGATGGTTAGGAAAGTGATTAACCAAACCACGATTTAATCTATCTGTTTGTTTATTTTTATTTTAAACCCATTCTTATATCCTAAATGTTATCCCTACCCTACCGTATTGTTGTATTCGTTGTTAGCTTTCGAGCATCCGGATATAATGATGACCAAGTAAGAATATTAAATGTATAAATAAGGTAGTGACCATCCAAGTATTAGATTAATTGACTAACGCGCCAGCGATCTAGTTTATGAATTGGTGACCATCCAAGTTTAAGATTGATTAAATAATGTGCCAGCGATCTGGTGTGCAACTTGGTGACCATACATTATGAAAGTAACGTGTCAGCGATCCAAGGAACACATTAGTGACCATCAATCATTTGAAAAGTCAAGAACTTGCGCTAGCAATCCATGAAGTATACTAGTGACCATCCGTTAGTTGAAGCATCAAGGACTTGTGCAAGCGATCTACTAAGTGTATGCAGAAAATGTTTTAACGAAGCTAGGTTTAACACTTAAACCTCATAAACCCTTTTTACCACTTTAGAGATTTTATTCCTAAGCTTTAGTAGAGGAGAAGTGTATGATTGCCAAGCCTATGATAGAATATTCGTCACAACTAAACAATGAGATGATTAGATCGTTCTTAAATTAAAATTTTACATTTGTTTCTAACTCGTTAAGTGTTTGGTTGTGTGATTATGATAATATGAACACGTGCTCCATGATAAAAATAAATCCTAATATCTTTTAGGATACATTTTCATAATTTATAATCTAGAGTTTACTTGGGGGCAAGTAAAGTTCAAGTGGGGGAAAATTTGATGAATTCAAATAACTATATTTTATTGTCACCATTTATCTTATTTATTTGACTTGTTTTATTATATTATTCATGAGAATCGATACTTAATCATTTACTTTAGTAATTCTCAGGTAAAAACAAGCAATTGGTGAAACTTAACGATTTTGGAAGAAATATGGAGCAAAACTAGCAAGATGTCAAAAGTCTACTGGAACCCAGAAGATGCATCGTATCTCTCTCAACAGATACGCTGCAATATCATACTTAGATGAATTCGAAGACCATTGTCTGACTTTGAAGAATGTGCCGTATTCAATTATAGCATGCACCACATATGAAAATTTGGTCAACGAAGAAGGTCAAGCTTGTTCTACTCCAGATACGCTGCATCATATTTCTGACATACGATGTATCACTATCAAGACTTCACCAGATGTAATCCAAAACGCTAAAGGACATGCGCCGCATACAAGAACCAAGTTACGCCGCATCTAAAGACGGTGTATGAATATTCCATAATATATTAATCTTTGACCCTACGCGAAGTTAAGTTAATGTGCCGCATCTTGCTATAATATGCGCCGCATCTTTCCCTCAGACAGAAAGTATAAATACCCCAAGGACAGACGAATTTTAGAGAGGAGATACCAAGTGCAAAACCCTAAGTGACGAATTTAGTCAAAGAAGCTTCACAAGACACACTCCAAACAAAGATATTAGAGCTGTAAGAAGGTCCTGCATGTATTTAATTCATTAAGTAGTTTTATTTTATTGTAATAGTAAACATTAATTCATCAGGATAGATGGGCTTGTGATATGTGACTACGGAATATCGTACACTCCCCTTAATATTGCTTTCCCATTAATTAAGGTTTATATGTTGATGTCTTTGGTGACTTATAATAGTGCTTTGATAACCTCTGTGTCTAGCTGAGCCCGTGGACTGCCATATCTGCCCCTCGCCTATTTAATCTAACGTCTTTAGATAAGTAGGATAGGCATAAGTGATCATTAAGGGTTTACTCGCCGATATACTCGATCCAACGAGAAAGACCAGATTATAATACACTTCATATAAAACTAGCAATAAAATAAGTGACAAGCTACTTAATTATCAGGACAGGTCTTCTTATAGTCTTTATTATCTATCTGTGTACGTGTTGCTATTTGCTGAATTGTTCTCATTAGTTTAATTTAGTATTTAATAAAACCAATTTTGTGCTAGTCTCTCAGACTAAAACCCCCTTGCATTAGATTAGATTGTAAAACTAACTTAGAATATTAAAATACTGATAGACATATTAAGGTTTTCATTCCACTCTTAGTGATCGACACTCTGCTTACCACTCTATACATATTGATCGGATACACTTTCCGTTAGAGTGTGTGTTATAGGATAAGTCGGCTAAATATAAATTTAAAACTTTGAAATAGGCAATTACCCCTATACTGCATATGACACAAAACGCACATCAGTTATTTAATATCATAACAGATTTTTAATGCTTGTTATTAATACGTCTTTACTTATAGGGTTTTCTTAAGTTAAATGTGATATCAATTTAGGTTTAGCTGAATTAGAAGTTTAGGGTTATACCAAATTAGAAGGTATGTTAAGGTAATAAAAATAGTAAAATCATAAAGAACATAAAGGGAATCCGGATTAGTCACACTAAGAACCCTTTTACTCACACCTTTTCGTTAATAATTATAAAACACCCATGAAACCTTAGCAAGACAATTCACACACACGCAAACATTCTAATACCATAATGAGACCAACAAACACCGCAAGTTAATGAGACTTAAAATATGTCACAATCCCTTTCTTTTAAACCAACTTTAAAGTACATGTTTCCAGCACGTGGTGGATTTCATATGACACACACACACACAAAATATAATTGCATATTCAGATTAACGAGACACAAGATCACCCACTCCTAAGCTTCTAATTCGATTTATCAACATATAGGTATACTAGTTTACACATTAATGACACACATATCATGACACTTTTTAGTTTCAACATTGTATATGACATACATGCTTTTCTTTAACTCGTTTAAACATAACCCACACATGCAGTCACAACACTAATCTACACACATCCATTTAGATTTAGCATGCAAAAGATTCTAGCAAAATCCTACACGACCCACTTTTATTTCCCTTTTTAACTTCATATTTAGCACAGGTTAAACACAAATTGGTTTAATCAAACCACGCACAAACGCAACCCAACACCAGTTTTAACGTGACTTACAAGAGCAGCTAGACTCACAATCTTTAATACAAACACAAGGGTTATATGAGGCACACAACAGTAACAGGTTACACACAAGACCCATGCATGTGATCACAACTTATAAATCATATATAACCCATTATTCCAAAAGCATGCAAACGAAACTAGCAGCCACCAGACTTACACTACTAGAAAAAGTGCCAATAGCAACGAAAATTTTGCAACAACCAATAAGTCGTTGCTATATTCACACATTAGCAACGAATTTAGCAACAAAATTCAGTAAAAATTGAATATTTGGTTAGCAACAACTTTTAGTTGCTAAATTCGTTGCTATTTTCTCAAAATTTGGTGGGAAAATTCCCTCTCTTTTTTAGCAACGACTTTCTCAAAAAAATTCGTTGCAAAAAAATTAGCAACGAAGTTTTAATTTTTGCCAATCAAATCATCAAATATTAGCAACGAAATCGCAAATATAGCAACGAATATTTTGTTGCAAAAATTGTTGGTCAAAATTTTAAACATTTTTGTAGCTAAATATATGAAAAAATCAAGGGAAAATTCTCAAATTTTTTTAGTTAACCAATTTTATTTTAAATTATTTTCTAGTCACTACATTTATGAAATAGTATAGGGAAAAAAATTTCCTCTTTTACTTAACCTTATTAAATAATGGCAGTTTAATTTCAATCTACTTACGATAATCTATAAATATAACATGCAAACCATTATATGTGTATACATGTAATTTATGGTTTATCTATAAAAATTAAATAACGCACATTGTATGTGTGTCTTAAAAGCGTGAACTTCAACATCATGAGTGTTTGACTCGCGTTAAAAACTGAAGTTTTATGTGACTTCACTCATGACGCAAACGGGTTAAAAATTTAGTTTTGAGCTCCAAAATGAAAGTTGTAGATCTCTACTCTCCCGGTTCGGTGACCTCTTGAATCATCAAAGCTGAGTGCGTATGAAGGAGCTATGACTAAAACAATGTAACTATGTCAGCATATGACCTCTTGAATAATGTGAATGGATCTATAATCATATTTATGTGGCTAACCGTGTCGCGAGTGTTTTACTCACATCAAAAATTGAATTTTTCTTTGATTTGACTCGTGATGCTAACGGGTTTAGTTTCAGTTTTTAGGTCAAAAACCAAAGTTGTAGAACTCTCTATCCCGTTTTCGTGGCCATTTTAATCATTAAAAGCGGAGTTCGTATGAAGGAGTTATGACATCTCGACTCATCCGTTTAACATCTTATGTGTAACGATATCATCTCGACTTGTCTGTTTAACATCTCATGTGTAAAGACACCATCTCGACTCGTCCGTTTAACATCTCATGTCTAACGATACCATCTCGACTCGTCCATTTAGCATCTCATGTCTAACGATACTATATCGACTCATCCGTTTAACATCTCATTTGTAAAGATACCATCTCGACTCGTCCGTTTAACACCCCATGTATATCGATACCATCTCAACTCATCTATTTAGCATCTCATGTCTAACGTTACCATCTCGACTCGTCCGTTTAACATCTCATGTCTAACGATACAATCTCGACTCGTCCGTTTAACATCTCATGTCTAACGATACTATATCGACTCATCCGTTTAACATCTCATGCGTAACGATATTATCTCGACTCGTCCGTTTAACAACTCATGTGTAAAGATACCATCTCGACTCGTCCGTTTAACATCTCATGTCTAACGATAACATATCGACTCATCCATTTAATATGTCATGTGTAACGATACCATATCGACTTATCCATTTAACATGTCATGTCTAACGATATTATATCGACTTATCCGTTTAACATCTCTTATGGAACGATACCATCTCGACTCGTCCGTTTAACATCTCATGTCTAACGTTACCATCTCGACTCGTCCGTTTAACATCTCATGTCTAACGATACCATCTCGACTCGTCCATTTAACATCTCATGTCTAACGATACTATATCGACTTATCCGTTTAACATCTCATGCGTAACGATATTATCTCGACTCGTCCGTTTAACAACTCATGTGTAAAGATACCATCTCGACTCGTCCGTTTAACATCTCATGTCTAACGATAACATCTCGACTCATCCATTTAACATGTCATGTGTAACGATACCATATCGACTTATCCGTTTAACATGTCATGTCTAACGATACTATATCGACTTATCCGTTTAACATCTAATGTGGAACGATACCATCTCGACTCGTCCGTTTAACATCTCATGTCTAACAATAACATCTCAACTCATCCATTTAACATGTCATGTGTAACGATACCATATCGACTTATCCGTTTAACATGTCATGTCTAACGATACTATATCGACTTATCCGTTTAACATCTAATGTGGAACGATACCATCTCGACTCATCCGTTTAACATTTCATGTGTAACGATACCATCTCGACTCATCCATTTAACATTTCATGTTTAACGATACCATCCCAACTCGTCCGTTCGGTTTTCATTGGTTTCCTACGGTTTTGGATCGATGCTCGCCCTATCATAAAGAAAGCTCATTGAGCGAACACAAAATTGTCGAGTCGATCCCTATCAAAGGTCGACTTGATGTAACTCGTTTACACCGATACTCTTAGGGTGTCATAAAAGCCGACCTGACCCGAACTCGAATATAGTTTTTTGGGTCGGGTTAGTCGGGTCCAAAATTATATTCGGGTCAATCAGGTCAACCCGAATTGACCCGAGTTCTAAACAAGGTCGGGTTCGGGTCAACCCGATTGACCCGAGTTTCATTTTTTTTCTTTCTAATCTGTATGTAAACACAAAAAATGTATAGTCTTTAAATGGCCTAGACCCGAACCCAAGATGACCCGACCCGAGTTGACCAGAACCCGAATTGACTCGACCCGAGTGACTCGAGTTTTAAATAAGGTCGGGTTCGGGTATGATTTTTTGAGCCTTGACCTGAATTGACCCGACCCGAATTGTATAGCTACTCTAGTAATTATAATTTTAAAATACTAGATAATTACTTTTGAAATTGTAAGCTCGCACTTTTTAGTTATAATAATTTTCTCACAAAGTTTTATTTTATTTTTAAAACTAAAAGTGAAAATGAAAATTTGTTTTATATTTAAAACCAAAAGGAAAAAATGAAAATTTAGGAGCGGGAGGGCCAAAAGTAGAGGGCGGGATAAAATTTGGGTCAAAAGTCATTAGATACAGTCAAAGTAACCCTACCTTATCCCCAAATTATACTCAAACTTGCAGCTTCTACTCTTTTCTTCACTTTGAGGTACAACAAAATTATTATTTTTTCTTGATTATATGGTTGCGTCGTGTTTAATTAAACTACAGATCTCATATGTTGGTTATTTTTTTGTTGTTAATTGCATTATCAATCTCAGTAATTGTTTAATTTTTATGGCTATTTATGTGGTAGATCTCGATTGTCACATTTATTGGTCAATGATGTTTGTATTTTGTATGCGTGAAATCATTTAATTGTTAGTTTTATCTTTATGGTACATATCAATAGTTGCGTACATTTTGCTTGATATTATGTTTTGTATACTGAGTATTATTTGTTCTTCAATTATATGGTCGATCTCATGTTCAATCTCATATGTTGTTTGGTATTTTTGTCACCCCTAAAATGCTCGGTATTTTCTGTGTTAAGCATAATTGTTGTTATTGTAGTTAAAAGGAATGGTTACATGTTCTTGTTGTTCTGTCGTAATTTATGTTCTGTCGTAATTTATATCTAATGTTAATGCTACTATACTTAATTCCTACAAGTATGTCTTTTAATTGGATGCTAAAATGAAAATCAAAATGTTTTACTTGTATGCTTGACTTATCTTTTTATGCTCAATTTTACATGTACTTTCCTAGCTACTTGTTAATCTAGCCTAGTATGTGTAATAGCTTGATGTGCTGAAATGTAACTTTTCTTTCTGTTTACTGTCTGATAAGTTACTCAACTCATATATCTATGACATTTGTTGGATTTCAATACATTCTTATCCCTGCAATTTTCAGTTGTGTGACATGACTTTAATAGTTTAATTTCATTTTTTATCTATCACATGACAGATATGACTGGAAGGGGTAGATCTCAAGGAACTAGAGGAAAGGGTAATCATCGAGCTAACATATCACAAAGGTTGATACTTGATTCACCAATGCCGGTAACCCCACCTTCCACATTGCCGGTAACCCCACCAAACTAAAACTTATACTATGTTTTTGTGTTGAGCTATCATTTGAATACATAATGCATTAATATCTTTTATGATTTACATAGGATCGATATCAATATGAGGAAACAGTGAATCCGACAGAGGCTAAAAAGGTTTGGGTAAGGAGGTCAATGGAGAGATGTCGTGGTACATGGGCTATGGTTAGGAAAACAATGTGAAGAGAAGTCTGGAAGTAAAAACAAAGCTGATTGGACGAATTTTTGTCCTGAATTTGTGAACGTCGTATCTGATTGGGATGAAATTCTCAAGTCATGGATGAAACTGGAATGGATGAGGCGATCAAAGGTGGGCGCTGAGAACAGAAAAAAGGTTCCCGGGGATGTGGAAGGTACGAGCTCCTATGTTAGACATACCGGCGGGTCAAAAAGCTTTCGTGCACATACTCACCAATGGGTAAGCACTTTATCTAAGTACTTCTTGGATGGTAATGAGTAAGCACTTTATTCTAATACTTTATGGATGAGTTATTACAAATTAAATAATTCTTGCAAACTACTGGTTACCAATTAATAGATACAATATCTTTGTGGTTACTGATATGAGGTTTATATATTATAACAGCAAGCAATACCTTATGTAAAACATAAAGTATATGATTTATGTTTCTATGCTTTTACAGGAGAAAAGAACAGGAAAACGAGCATCAAAAGTTCATATGTTTGAGAGGCTGAACAAGAGAAACAAAGGTAAAGGCGTTTGGTGTGATACAAGATCGGAAAAAGTTGTGACAACATACAAACGATCTATCAAAGCAGCTGATGGTGTTGATTTGGATTCATCGAATGGTGCTGGTTTGGTTTCACCAGATGGTGTTCTGTTGGAATCGCCTTCTGATATTCCTTTCAACTCTGAAGCATGGGAAAAATCCGTCGGTGATCCGAAGAAGAACTTTTATGGTCACGGAATTACTCAAGACCCCAAAATTTTTCATGGCAATGGAACTTCATTTGATTCAACACCACTCAACAATGAGGCCATCATTGAAGCACAAGTGAATGCTAGAGTTGAAAGCCGGCTAGAAGATGTGAGGGAAGAAATGAGG
Organism: Artemisia argyi; assembly: GCA_030686995.1. NCBI lineage: Eukaryota > Viridiplantae > Streptophyta > Magnoliopsida > Asterales > Asteraceae > Artemisia > Artemisia argyi. The sequence goes on along the minus strand of CM060679.1, from coordinate 98,404,390 downwards.
GCTGAGATGAGAAAAATGTTTGAGAATCAACAAAACTCCATGTCTTCTAACAAGTGAGTTGGTGATGTTTAACCCTTATCGGTATATAAGCTCTAAACTTTTAGGTAGCTAATTTTTGTAATGATATCGTAAATTCATAACTGTAGCAGCCTTTACCGATTTTTGGTAGGTTATTGTTATTTTGGACTAGTTGATGGATCATGTTTAGCTTCACAGATTGCAATGTCTAAATGAATATCCTTTTGGTCTATATCTATAATGATTAATTAGTAGTAGGTCATAAATGGGCTGTCAAGAAACAACCCAATCTGTGTATTTCTATCAAGAATTTATTTAGCAACGACTTCATCTGGTTGCTGCTATAACCAAAATTACCAACAACTTTGACGTTGCTATTACCAAACAGAAAGTTGTTGCTGATTGTAACTTTAGTTGCTAATTTAGCAACGAGTGAGAGGATGTGAATTTCGTTGCTATCTTTTGACTTTAGCAACGACTTGTCCATATCCCAAAACTAGCAACGACTTTGAAGGTCATTGCCAAATAGCAACGAACTGAGACATTTAGCAACGATATTTGGTTTAGCAACGGGCGATATAGCAACGAACCTGTTTCGTTGTTAATATCGTTGCTAACAGCATTTAGCAACGAATTTAGGCCATATTGCAACGATTTTGGGCCGTTGCTATTGTCACTTTTTCTAGTAGTGTTAGGCGACACCCAACGCACCTAAACGCAATGCACATATATGACCCTTCATTAAGATACTTATTCGACACACACAACACACATACGAGTTCAGTTTATCGAGACAATCATGAAGCTTATCAAGACCAAAAACAACACCCTATGTCTAACTCTTTTAGATCAGGTTGCAAACACATGTTTTAGGTTTATTAATTCCATAACACACTTTTAACAGCCCCTAAGATCGACACATTAATCATACATACACATGCTCAAATTAACGACACATGAACCACATAAAATGACACAAACCAAGCCCTACATATCGACACAAAACCCATGCCCACAACACAGTCGCAATGACACACAACACTCACACGAAATAACGGATACGAAACCTTAGACCCCTTTTGTGCCCTCGTTATTTTCCATATTAGGTTTTCTAGATTTAGTAGGTTATATTTAAGGTTTCATTAATGATTTAGCGAGGGTTTTAATGCCAGCAACATAGGGCTCGAATTAGATCAAATCGACAGAATCATACGAGTCTCAACATGCAGTTTTTCATCAAGTCTTTTAGTATCATATGAGGTGTGGTTTTATATACTTGTGATACGCATATTAACGAGACAGAAAGCGAATAATGACAGCATGAAAATGAGCAGTATAGATTAGCAAGGATTTTTATATGTTTAGTTATAGTTTAAGTCTATTTATAATCATTCATATGTGGCTATATATACATGTTTAGCGACGAACAAAACAGCAACCAAGCAATGATACGAGTAGATTAACATGTTATGATTATGTTTAGGTGTCATTATATTCAGATTTTATACATATGTTTATGTGTCGGGTGGAATAAAGGAACAAGAAGTGATGATGATATCTCTCTAGGCAGATTTAACGAGACAACAAAAGGAGAACAAGAACAACTCCAAACCAATTATAACCACAGCAATCAACTTCACCTTCTAGCCTTCGAATGGAGAGGAAAAGTAACCAAGAACCTTATGTTTTGCTTTGTGTCGAATGAAAGAGGATGACAGAAAAGGCCGAATGATATATAGGATGGAGAAAATGTGTTATTAGTTTGGGAACAAATAAAGACCGAATATTGGTTTTAAGGAATGACGTGTAAAAAGGGCTAGGGACTAGACACATGAAATCTTTTATTTTCTTAAGGATATACACCAATTATTAAATGGCGAGAGAAAACGTGTATGGATTGTACAAGGAATTTGGAAAGTTACAAATTTTATTTATTGAGTTAACTTTAGCTTATTACTCATATAATGTATTTTTAAATTCATGGTTAATGATTACTTGGTTTTTCATAGGGGTGGATATTGATACGGAATATTCAAGTAATGTTGGTGGAATTGTTATGTGTTTAGCAAAAGAAATAGATACTACGGAATGAGTAGCACCAGTATCAAATAATACGAAAATAACTCGACCAAACATATGTAAAGAGCCCGTAATGGTACCTGATGCCCTTACTGCCTGCTCATGAGTCATAGCAAACACCCAACCTGAAGCAGCTGACTGAGTCCCAGTACCACCTTTGTTCTTGTTCTTCGGGCAATCATTAGCTCGATGTCACACAAATAAAGCATCCTCCTGTAAGACGATGACACGTTTTTCTAGGATGCGTCTTCCCACAAGTAGAGCATGGTGGAGAAGAAGCCTAATCCGGGAACCTCTTCTTGTTAAAAGAACCAGACCCATAATTCGACCTATACCTAGATGAGTTACCATACTGCTGACCCATGTTGTTCCCATACTTCTGGTTGTTGTTCCTTTCACCATTTCTGTTACTACCACCGCTACCGTTACCATTTCCCCTACGATCCTGATCCCTCTGACCCTGACTCCTCCGTATCTAACCATAACCTGTTGCCCCAAAAAATTGAATCCTATCACCATCTCTGTTACGTTTGTTACTCCTGGTCCTTTCCCTTAAGATCTCCACATTGCGGGCTGCATCAGCAACCTTGGCAATGTCAGTAAAGTCGGTATTCACAAGGCTCTCCAAGATCCAGTCACTTAATTCCCATTTAAATTTCATAGCCTGCTCATCCTGATTACCAGCCCGAGTCCCCTAAAAGCTAGCCAAACGCAAAAACTGCCTCATGAAGTGTAACACTCCCATTTTTCACTGATCGCAGCAGATAAAGTGTTTGAGGTATTACTTCATAGAATCACAGATACAGTAATAGAAAACGACTCGAAAAGAGACGTTTTGAAAATTTTAGTTATCATTCATAATTATCAGAGTTTTAATTATAAAAGATATACTTTTATTTTGTTGAGGTCCCAAAAATCTAAGAGTTAGGTTGGTGGTGTTTGAATGATAACCATGAAAAGTCCTCCGAGTTCAGTACCTCCTTCCGCCATAAGTCCATAGAAGTAATAAACCTAGAATACATGCTTAAAAAGTCAACAGTAGGTGTTGAGTGAGAATCAGAGGTTTAGGGGTTAGTGAATACAAGTTCCCTAGGTTCAGTTGTTACACCTATCTGGGAAAATGCAAGTTTTTGTGATAATTGTGATGCATGCACAATTATCAGGAGTTTAGTAGGTTGCACTAAGCTCTTGAATCACACCTTAACGATCCGGGTCATGTGGGCTGCAGACCCAACATGAAGGGTGATGAGTGTGTAAATACTCATCATTTTTACCTAATCTGAGCTGCCAAAACATCTAAAAACACTCAAATATGCATCTTAATACTGAGAATATCCCAGGAATGTGTTTTATATGTTTCAGATGCAAAATAATCAAAAACAGATGAAAAATGAACAAAGTTTGCATAATTGGTAGTTTCAGTCCCTCATCTTTCAAAAGTTGTCAAAACTAGTCCCTGGCTATTCTAAAAACTTTAAAAAGTCACCAAAGGTCCTTTTAAATCACAAATAAACATTATTAGTCCTTTGGTACAAAGTTTCACAAAATTGCAAGTTTAGTCTCTGAAGTTTGAAAAATTGACAAAGCAGGTCCCTGGGATATTAAAACTTTGAGAAAAACAATTTTGGTCCTTTTACTAATCTTCTATGGCAGGAATGGTCCTTGGTTGGAAAGTTTGGTGAAATTACATGTTTGGTCCCTGAAGTTTGAAGATTTGGCAGAAAAGGTCCCTGTTTACTTATTTTTGGAAAATTGCAATTATGGTCCTTAAGTTATCACACTATGGCAAGAAAGGTCCTTGTAATACTTTTTGGAAAGTTACATAACAGGTCCTTCAATTTTCAGCTTGTTGCAATTTTAGTCCTTAGGCCTAATATACCACTCAAACCAAACGGATCCTTATTAATACCAAAAGCCCAAAAATCCAATCCAAATAATAAACATAACCAATCCCAAGCCCACTCCCTACCTTTTTTGCTTTCGCCCAACACACAAAATCCCATCCTGGTATTTAATACCAGGGTCAAACTCTGGTCAAACACCACCACCCCAAACTACTGTGCACCTTTCCCTCCCACAAAACCATTTACCCCCTCCAATACCACCTCTGCAAAACCATCCCCACTTGTAATCCCATCATCACCATCCCACCACCCTCTTCACCTAACATCACCTCCCCATTTAATGCTCCCCCTCCCAACACGCAATACAGAGAAAATGCCAAAACGGCATTTCCCGCCAAAAACGAAATCAAGGGTCAGGATCAATTAAGAGTTTTTTTAATGGTCAAGATTAGGTGGGATATGTTTAGAAGACTCTCCAAAACCCTAATCTTCAGCTATAAATAGAAGAGAAGCACAATGGAGCTAGTAGTACTTTATTTTAGAAAAGATAGTCTCGTTTAGTTTGTAACTTTCATTTTCAGTTAAAAATCAAGCTTTTAAGCATTGTATTAGTGTAATCAAGTGTAATTCCAACTTTTTCATCAATCAATTTCAAGTTTTAATTCATATCTCAGTTTGTGCAATTTTCATATTATTTTAAATTTCTTAATCAACTGTATTGTTGTTATTAGTAGATTACATGGACTCTCAGGATCATATAAGCTCCCAGAAAGCTTAAATAAGCTTTTAGAAACCTTAAAACATAGCTTAGTTATAAAAAACTCAAAACACACAAAATAGTCAACAAAAGTCAACATACAGGTTTATGAAGATCTAAGCTGGAGCACAGTAAATCTTGGATGGTTGTGGGTTAGTGAATCCATGGGGATTCTATAGGTTGGTTTTGTGGCCCTTGGTTCATGAAAAGATTGCTTGGAAGGCTTTTTGTAAGAAATTTCTTAAATTTCTGAGTTCTTTGTCTTTATTGCTTATCTATAGTTAATTACTACTTATTTAGTTCTATTTTAGCTTATTAGATAGTTCCTGATCTTTAGCTTAAGTTGTTGCATCAGTTTACTCAGTTTATTTTGGATTCTAGTTAGAATAAGTAGTGTTTGGATTTAGCTATTACTTTGTGTTCCTAGTTGTTTGTGTTACTGTTTCTGCTTGATACATGTCACATTAGGTTCTAGTAACTCAGAACAACACTTAAAACATAGTCTTACTTCATCAAAAGTCAAAATCACCTAGAAATAGGCCAAATTCACCCTCTGTGTTGGTTAAAGAGAGTCATATGCCCCATTTCCATTCACAAATGAGTGGTTTAGCTTAATTTGGTCTTAACTCAGCTTATTTAACCAGTATCTATCATAAAACAAAGATTTAAGTTCATAAAAGTCAACCTAGTTCAAAGTTTCAAAAAATTCAAAAACACTCTTGTCTGAGAAATCCAAAACTTGGGAGAATTTTTGTGATTTTTGTGATAGGTTTGAGACCCTGATCTTTTCAGAAGTTAATCTTGGTCACCTAGTCTACAAGTTTCCACAATCAGCTTATTTTTAGGATTTTTATTAGAGCTTGTGCAAGTACTTATTTTGACCTGCAGGGCAAGTATATGCCCTGTGCACAAGTTTTTGACCAATTTTCCAAGTCCTTTTGTGATCACCCTAGTGGACCCCACACCCTGTACCCTGGCTTTTTGGAAATCCAATAAGCTCATTGACAAGGTTCAGGGCTTATTTTGAGGTCTTTGGCTTATTTGATAGGGCTGCTAGTCCCTTTAAGGTTGACCATTTCCTGAGTGTACACTGAGTCACTCAATGTGTGACCTCAACTTCCATAGCCTACCCAGTGCTTATTAATAAGCCATAAGCCCGGCTTATTGGCTTATTTTGTAGCTGACCAGTCCACCTTCATAGTTCAATCCTTGTTTTGGACTCCCTTTGACTTCTGTGGACCCCACAGAGGTTCAAAATCCCTTGTTTGGCATGTTTTAAGCCTTGTGTTTGATTAAGTGCTTGTTTGTTCTCAGTAGCTTTTCCAGAGTGCTTACTTGCTCCACTTTGCTTATTTCAAGTTTTTAATCATCTGTTTATGCTTAGTTTGTCATTTCTCAGCTTTTTCCAATATTGCATAAGTCCTAATAAGCTAATTGGTTCACTGTTAAGCACAAGGGGGTGCTCTTAGCTTATTAATAAGCTATTACAAAAGTCTCTTCATAAAAGTTTCTTGTTTTTAGCTTATCATCATCTGTCAATAAGAAAAACCAAAATTAAAAATAGTGATAGCTTCTATTTAATAGATTTTATCTTTTTAATTTTTCTTTTCAGCTTATTAATAAGCATTTCATCACTTTTATAATTTTATTAATTTCTTGTTACCTTAAAGTATTTTCAGTAATTTTCTTAGATTTTTCTCTTTTGATTTAATAATTACTAGAATTAATAATAGTTTAATTAGTAAATTAAGTAATATTAGTAATTAAATAGTTTTCTTAATTTTTATTTAACAACAGTAGGTTTTTATATTTTTCCTAGGTTCTATAAATCATTTACGATTTTTAGAAAATAAATTCTTAAATTCTACTATTAATTTTTTAATTTTCTTAATTAATTTAGTTAAATTAGATATTAATTAATAATTAAGTAAATAATTAGTAAAATAGTCTAAATATAATTTTTAGAAACTTTTTATAGTTTTTTAGGATTCCTGTGATGGTTAATTAGTTTTATAAATTTTTCTTTAATTTTCTAAGATATTTTAGTATTATTAGTAAATTAAAATAGTTTAATTAATATTATTAGTATTTAATTAATATAAAATCCACAAAAAGACAAAAACAAGTATTTTTAGTTTTTAAAATTATTTTAAGTCATTTTAGATTTTTAGAAATTAATTTTGCAATTTTCTTGTTTAAATTTGTATTATTAAGTTTGTTAAGTTATTTAGTTTTAATTAAATAGTTAAATAGTTTTCTTTTTAATTTCATTTTCTTTTAATTTTAAGTTTGTAAAAGTTTCACTTGCACCCCCTGTAGTTTCAAATTGTTTAAAAGTCACATTTTCTTCAGTCTGCATCCCATTTTGATTCCTGAATTGTGCTGTATACATATCGGTTTGCTAAGTTTGTTATATACTGTTTCCATAATATCATCAGTAGTGTAAAATCAAACCCAATCATCTTTGGTTACTGTCCTCAGTGCATCTCATTCCCAAAAACGTTCAAAATACAATTTCAATCTCGTTGGGACTTAACGACTCGGGGATTTCCCTGTACTTCCACGGATTCAAAAACAATTGACTTTCTCTCCCAGGTGGGCCTATCAACTGCACCCGGTTGATTGGTTTGCTTGGGAGGAGTCAAAATTTGGCGCCGCTGCCGGGGAGGTTGCGTATTTCAAAACGTTTTAGGTTTAGTGGTTTTCAAAACCCCTCATGTACAAATACCACCACTTTGTAAATTTTTGTGAAAATCAAAATCAAAACTGAAAAAGTTCATTAACACTTTTCCTGAAGTGTTAAAAACACCAAAAAAATCATAAACAACAAAACAAAATGTGAAGTTAAATTACTTCGTTATCTTTAAGATTACAACCTGTACAGGTGGTTTAAGGTAAGTTCTGACATTAAATTGCGAATTGAAGAGAGATCCATTCTTCTCTCCCGCCACCCTGCGAGTAATCATAAAGGAACGATTTCGGTTAACGAATCAGTTCCAAAAATATTGTCCAAGTTTTTTCACCCATACACGAAAAGCCAAAAACATTTTACTGTGAATAAATTACATAAAAGATTACCACCGCAAACCAAGGCAGAACACCTACCAACTAGGGGTGTGAACATAATAAGTTCCCAAACATAAGATAAAAACTTGTCATTGTATCCCTGTGAGTGGTGTACCTTTTTCAAAGAAGCTATTCACTTGTGATTATTGGATTTAAGTTCACTGTGGTTTTGCCTCGATCTTGTTTTGAAAATTGTTTTAGTACATGCGCACTCGTTCACAAACAAAGCGAAAAAATCAGAAAAACGTACCCGAGTTACGTACTGTTGAAGAAGAACACACATTAAAAATGGACGACGAGCCCCCAATCCCTCCCAAGGAGGACGTAGTTCCTAACACCCGAACAATGGAGGAACTATGTCAACCTACCATGCACGGGAGGGGTGGACCCATTGCTCCACTCACAATTGGATCCATGGATTTTGGACTAAAACACAACATGATACAACAGGTCCAGAATTCGTGTCAGTTCCACGGTTTGCCGGGTGACGATGCTAACAAGCATCTCGATAAATTTTTAACCGTCGCCCAGAGCATGAAACAAAATGGCGTCACCGAAGACGGCCTGCGTTTATACCTGTTCCCATATTCTCTCACTCATCATGCGACTGCTTGGTTCGATCGACTCCCTAAGAATTCGATCCATACCTTTGATGAGATGGTCACTAAGTTCTTGGCTTAATATTTTCCACCATCCATGGTTACAAAGCAGAGAAACGATATTAGTAACTTCAGACAGCTTCCCAAAGAGTCCTTATTTGAGGCATGGGAACGCTACAAACTTGCTATTGATCGGTGTCCAAATCATAACATGCTTCTTGTCACCATTATTGATACCTTTTATAATGGTTTGACACTTCCTCATCATGACACCATCAATGCTGCTGCTGGGGGCACCTTTATGAAAAGGACACCTGAAGAGTGTTATGGCTTAATTGAAAACATGATTGTCCATCATAATTTTTGGGACTACTCTGCAGAGAGGAATGACTCATGTAAGTCAGTCACTCCGGCAAGTAATGAAATAGCTGCTCTTACCAAAAAGTTTGATGATTTGTCTGCTGCGATTCTCCGAATTCACCAGGCAAATCACAATCAGCAGATCAAAACTAACAGTTGTGAAACATGTGGTGGTCCACACCCATATCATGAGTGCCCATCCTCCGGTGGCTTCACTCAAGAGAACGTATTCGCAGCCCAAGGTTCCTACAATACGGGAGGTAATTCCTACCAACCGCAAGGGGACCAAAATCTGTTGAGCTATCATTCCAATAACTACATTGGACCACCGGGGTTTAATCAACCCCAGAACCAAAATGGTCAGAATAGAAACCAGAACTTTAACCAGATGCAGAACCAGAACCGAATGAACCAAGGTTTTAACAACCAAGGGAATTTCAACTCTGGTCAACACCAAGTTCAACACAATCAAAACCAAGGAAATTATAACCGTAATGAAGGTCAGAACAATTACCATCAGGGTAATTTTCAACAAAAAACCACTTCCAGGGTAATAACAACCAGCAACATGGGAATTTCCAGAACAATCGGGCTCAAAATTTTCCAAATCAAAATCAAGCCATTGTTCCAACTGGACCATCATCTGATGAGTTATTAAAACAGTTTATGAAATCCCAAGATGAATTGAACAAAATGCTGGTCAGTCAGATCTCTGAATTGAAGAAGTCTTTAAATGATCGACCCTCGGGCTCAGGTACTTTACCTAGCAACACGATCGCTAATCCGAGGGGCGATGCAAAGGCGATCACCACCAGAAGTGGAGTTTCTTATAAAGGACCCACAGCTCCGTCTACCACTTCTCCTGTCCAGGTAGAGGAATGTGACACTGAGGATACTATGGATAAGGTACTTCCTACTAATAATGGAGGTACCAATGACATCCTTCCTCCAGTTATCCCGGTCCCGACTCCCCCTAAAAGAGTCGTGTTTGAAACTCCCGAAGGTCCTGTTGAAATCCCAAAAGCCAACCCAAAACCATCGATTCCATATCCCTCACGATTGCAAGATCAGAAGCTCCGTGAAAAAGCTAATCATCAGATGGAAAATTTTTTCCAAGAGCTACACTTTGATATTAGTTTTGAGGATGCTTTTCTTTTAATGCCCAAATTTGCATCGACAATCAAAAACCTATTGGGAAATAAAGAGAAATTATTTGAGATGGCACAAACTCCACTCAATGAAAACTGTTCTGCAGTTCTGTTGAAACAGCTTACCGAGAAGCTAGGAGATCCCGGGAAATTTCTAATACCATGTATTTTCCCAGGGATGGTTGAGTGCTTTGCCTTGGCCGATATTGGTGCAAGCATCAACTTAATGCCCTACTCAGTTTGGAAAAAGCTTTCTCTTCAGGCACTTACTCCCACATGCATGACTCTCGAGCTTGCAGACCGTTCAATTCCACATCCCCTCGATATTGCCGAGGACGTATTTGTAAGAGTGGGAAAGTTCCATTTTCCGGCAGACTTTGTCGTTGTTGATTTCGATGCAGATCCAAGAGTTCCTCTCATTCTTGGGAGGGAATTCTTAAGGACGGGTCGTGCATTAATCGATGTTTTCGATGAGGAAATCACATTACGAGTTGGCAATGAAGCGATAACGTTCAACCTTGATCAAACATCGAGATACTCCTCAAATTATGATGCTGAATCGGTCAACAGAATTGATGTCATTGACATTACATCTGAGGAGTATGCTCAGGAAATCCTTGGATTCGCTGATAGTTCTCCGAGTGGCAATCCCACTCCCTCCTCTCACCCTATAATCGCTAATTCTTCTCCTTCCCTCACTCTGTTTGAGGGAAGTGATTTTGTCCTTGAGGAATTAGAGGCCTTTCTCAAAAGTGATTCAGTTCCCGAAGGAATTGATAACCAAGAGATTGACCTGAAGAGGGATATCTTTCTCCTTGAGAAATTATTGAACAAAGATCTCTCTCCTATTCCTGTTCTACCTCCACAACTTCATAACGCGGAAATCAAATATGTTGAGAAAAATGATGATTTCCCCGATGTCGAACTTAAGGACCTGCCTCCTCATCTAGAATATGCATTCTTGGAAGGTAACGATAAGTTACCAGTCATTATTGCGAAAGACTTAAAGGATGAGGAGAAAATGGCGCTGCTTAAGGTTTTAAAGTCCCATAAACAAGCAATTGCTTGGAAGCTCTCAGACATAAAGGGTATTAACCCGGATTTTTGTACACACAAAATCCTAATGGAAGAGGACTTTAAGCCTGCTGTGCAGCATCAAAGAAGGGTAAATCCAAAAATCCACGAAGTTATCAAGCAAGAAGTTATCAAACTTCTCGACGCGGGATTGATTTACCCTATATCAGATAGTCCTTGGGTTAGCCCAATACATTGTGTTCCAAAAAATGGTGGCATCACGGTTGTCACAAATGAGGATAACGAGTTGATACCAACTTGGTTGGTTACAGGGTGGCGAGTATGTATCAATTACAGAAAGCTTAACGAAGCCACCCGCAAGGACCATTTCCCTCTGCCTTTTATGGATCAAATGCTCGAAAGACTAGCGGGGAATGAGTATTATTGCTTCCTCGACGGCTTCTCGGGTTACTTCCAGATTCCCATTGATCCTAAGGATCAAGAGAAGACTACCTTCACATGCCCTTACGGGACGTTTGCCTATCGTCGCATGCCTTTTGGGTTATGCAACGCTCCGGGCACTTTCCAGAGGTGCATGATGGCTATTTTCCACGACATGATCGGGAAAACCATGGAGGTATTCATGGATGACTTCTCAGTCATCGGGAATTCTTTCGACTCATGCCTCTCCCATTTAGAAAAGATGCTTCAACGTTGTGAAAACACGAATATTTGTCTAAACTGGGAGAAGAGCCATTTTATGGTCAAGGAGGGCATTGTCCTCGGCCATAAAATGTCAAAAAGTGGGATTGAGGTCGATAAGACCAAAATTGATGTTATTGCTAAACTGCCTCATCCCACCACTGTTAAAGGAATAAGGAGTTTCCTTGGCCATGCTGGGTTTTATCGGAGATTCATTCAGGATTTCTCCAAAATATCCCGACCAATGACTCATCTTCTTGAAAAGGAAGCTCCTTTCATCTTTTCCCCCGAGTGCATCAAAGCTTTTTCTACTTTAAAGAAAAGGCTCACCGAGGCACCGATCCTTGTTGCCCCTGATCGGGACTTACCCTTCAAACTTATGTGCGATGCTAGCGACTTCGCTATTGGTGCAGTTCTGGGGCAACGCAAAACAAAACATTTTCAGCCAATACACTACGCAAGTAAGACCATGAGTGAAGCTCAAACGCACTATACCACCACAGAAAAAGAATTATTAGCTGTGGTATATGCCTTTGAGAAATTTAGGTATTACTTAATCTTGACAAAATGCGTGGTGTATACGGACCACTCGGCTTTGAAATACCTATTCACTAAACATAATGCAAAGCCAAGACTGCTCCGTTGGGTCCTGCTCCTTCAGGAATTCGATATAATTATACGAGACAAAAAAGGAGCAGAGAACCTTGCAGCTGATCACTTGTCCCGGTTAGAGAATCCTCATCAGGATATTCTCGAGAGAAAAGAAATTAATGAAACTTTTCCTCTGGAGACTCTCAATCTAATCTCTACCCGGGATGATGCCACTACCCCATGGTTTGCTGACTTTGCAAATTACCATGCGGAAAATTTCGTTGTGAAAGGGATGTCGTCCCAACAGAAAAGAAATTTCTTTAAAGATGTGAAACATTACTTCTGGGACGACCCCTACTTGTTCAAAATATGTGCGGATCAAGTCATCCGACGGCGTGTCCATGGCCAAGAAGCCATGGAAATTCTTAAAGCTTTTCATGATGGACGCACGGGGGGACATCATAACCCAAACAACACCGCCAAAAAGGTGTTTGATTCGGGATTCTTTTGGCCAACAATCTACAAAGACGCCCATGAACTTATCAAAACCTGTGAGGCTTGCCAGCGTCACGGGAATATTTCCAAAAAGAATGAGATGCCACAAAACGCCATCCATGTCTGTGAAATATTTTATATGTGGGGCATTGATTTTATGGGGCCATTCCCGTCTTAAAGAGGGAATAAATACATACTCGTGGCTGTCGACTATTGATGAGTGTGTAAATACTCATCATTTTTACCTTTTCTGAGCTGCCAAAACATCTAAAAACACTCAATAATGAATCAAAATAGTGAAAATATCCCAGGAAAGTGTTTTACATGTTTCAAATGCAAAAGTATCAAAAACAGATGAAAAACGCACAAAGTTTGCAAAATTGGCAATTTCAGTCCCCCAGCTTTCAAAAGTTGTCAAATCTAGTCCCTGGTCATTCTAAAAACTTGGAAAAGTCACCAAAGGTCCTTGTAAACCAAAAAGTTACACAAATAGTCCTTTGGTGCAAACTTTCACAAAATGTCAAGTTTAGTCCCTGAACTTTGAAAATTGTCAAAAATAGTCCCTGGGATATGAAAAACTTTGAGAAAAACAAAATTTTTTCCTTGCACTAACCTTTTATGATAGGATTGGTCCTTGGTGGAAAGTTTGGTGAAAGTTACACAAATGGTCCCTGAAGTTTGAAAGTTTGACAGTTTCAGTCCCTGGTGAAAATAAATTGGAAAAATCATCACAGGACCTTACACTATTCATGATATGGCAAATTTCACCCTTTGAAATACTTTGGAAACATGCCAATTCCAGCCCTCAAACTTTCGACAAATTACAAAAATAGTCCTTGTGTAAACATAAGCCATAACCGGACCTAAAATTATTACCCAAAATAATTCCTAGTCCAATCCCATAGTCCAGCCCACCCAATATCCTAATCCTTGGGCCCAAAAATACAACCAGCCCACCCACACCCCGTTTTATATAATACCCAGGTCAAACTTTGACCCTCTCTGGTCAAATACCAGTCAAACACCTCAAAACCGCCAAACCTCCATCTCCTTCTCCCCTGGTATTGCAGCTCCACCCCACCACTTGCCCATCCCATCACCACTAACCCACACCCCTACACCTACCTAAGCCACCACAATAAATGTTGCCCCCCCCCCCCCCCCCCACAATTGCCTGAACCAGAGTCAAATTGCAAAAGACACTTTCCCGCCAAAAACACGTGGAAGCTTGTGAATGGACCAAAGTTATCAGAGAGAGGTGGGAAATGATGAGGAGGATGCAAGAAACCCTAATTCGTGGCTATAAAAGGAAAGAGATGCAAGATGAAGCTTTGTCTAGTTTTTTTTAGTGTATTAGTAGTCGTATAACTTTATTTCTCAATTGTAGTTTAGCAAGAAGCTTTTAAGCATTTGTTTTAATCAATTCAGTGTACTATTACTCTTTTCAAATTAATATAAGCAAGTTTCTTCCATTTCTTTTGTTTATGCAAATTTCAAGTTTCATACATTAGTTTGGATCATAGGCTGCTAGTGTTTGAGTTTGAATTATGGACTGAGAATAAGTCACATAGGTTCCAATAAGCTTATTCAAGCTTTAGAGACTTTAAAATTCAGTTTTACTATAAGATAACTAAAAAACACAAAATAGTCAAACTTGGTCAAGTGTTTGCATTTTTGAGTTTGTTTTCAGGTTTGGAGAGCATTGAGGAGCAAAACTTGGATTGGATTAAGCCTATTTAAAGATAGGCTTCTGTGGAGAAACCTCTTGTTCATGCTAGAGGTCCCTTGTAAGCTTGTGCTCATTTAAGTTTCCACTAAAAACTTAGTTTCTAATTAGTTTCTGAGTTCTTGTTTGCATATGCTTTTCTGTGTTTAATTGTGTTTCTTGATTGTTAGTTAGGTAGTTTTTAGTTTATTAGTCATAACTTGCTTGGTAGAATAATTAGTCACCTAAAATCTTAGTTTTAACTGTCATAATTAGCTTCAGTGTTTAACTTGTTTGATTATAAATTATAATCTGTTTTTTAGTACTTAAACCAGCTCACCTAGTCATAATTTGCAATTTGAGATCAAGCTTATACATTCTAACACCTAGTTGATTTGAAAATCTCAAAACAGTTAGGCATTAAGGGTGTTTGGATTAACTGAGTTTGGAAACTCAGAGTGTGATTTTGGTGTTAAAATTGGTTGAAACAATCTTACATAGGTACCTTTAGTCTAGTTCAGTCATAAAACACCTAGGCCATTCATTAAAAAGTCAAAATCATTAGGAATTGATCACAACAGCTTAACTGTTGTGATTTTGTGGTTTAAATCTAGTGAAACAGCTTCAAAATAGTTCAGGTTGGTAATTTTGATTTGCATTGGACTTAACAAACACCAATAAGTCATCTGTGATCAAACAAATTTCACCAAAGTCAAAACTTGGTGTGTTCTTAAAAAGTCAACTTTGCACATATCAGATTTTTACAAATATTCAAGGAATTGTTTTGAATTATGTGAATTGATTAAGGGTTTGAAATTTGTCCCTAATTGTAGCCTACCAGCTCAAATTCAAGTTCCCATCTTTGTTATATTTTTGTGAAATTTTGTGTGGGTCCCACAGACCCCCAAAGTGACTTGCAGGGAAGAAAGCTCCCCTGCATCAGCATATCCTCACCCACACCACCACCTTTGGTGGTGGCTGCAGCCCACCTCAGTGGGATCCATTGCCCATTTTTTGCTTTTGACAACCCCCCTCCTACCAGGGTACACAAGTTGACCCCTTGTTTGACCTAGGACTCAGTGGACCCCACCTAGTTTAGTCCCTCAAGTCTGTCCCCATTCTGTGTTAATTTTCATTTTGCTCAAGTGCTTAATTTGATCCTAACAGCTTATTTTTGCTTTATTCTTGTTGTTTCTGGCTTATTTGAGTCTGTTGAGCTAGTTTGTACCCATTTTTGCCATTGTGGGTCCCACTTTCACTCATTTGATCTTATTTGTCTAAACAGTCAACATAAGTCAACTGTCTAGCCCAAGGGGGTGCTTATAGCTTATTTATAAGCTATTTTCCAAACTGTTTTCACAAAAGATTTTCATTTTCAGTAGTAAAGTTAGTGTGTAAAAGAAAAATCCAAAAAAAAGTCAAGTTTAAATTAAGTGATAGTTTCTATTTAATTCAATTTAATTTTAATTTTCATTTTTAGATTTTAATTAAGTACTTAGTATTTTTATATTTTTATTAATTACCTTATATAGTAAAGTATTTCTAGTAAATGTTTCAGATCTTTATTCTACCTTTTAGTATTTATTAGATTTAATTTTAGTTTTTCTTAATTATTAATTATTATTAAGTATTAAATCTCATAGTTAGTTTTTATAAAGCAAAACCTAGATTTTATATTTTTTTCAAGCTCTAATATAGTATAATAGACTTTTAGAAAATATATTTTTAAATTCTACTGTTCATTTTCTATTTTTCTTATTTTAATTGTTTAAATTAGAATTAAAGTAATTAAAAGGTAAATAATTAGTGGATTAATCTTAAAACATAATTTTTAGAGTTTTTATAATTTTGTAGGGTTCCTGTGATGGTTAAGTAATTTTATAAATTTTCTCATAATTTTCTAAGTTGATTTAGTATTAATATTAATTAAAAATAGTTTAATTAGTTTAATAAAGTTAAATAGTTTTCAATTTATAAAAAACCCATAAAAAGACAAAAATATTTATTTTTATTTTTTATACTTTCTTCAAGTTCTAATTTAAGTTTAGAAAATATTTTTGCTAATTTTTAGTTTAATTTATATCATTTGTCATTTTTAGTTAATTTAAATTAGATTTTTAAATAGTTTAATTATTTAAATAATATTTAAATAGTATTTTAATCACTTTTATAATTTCATTTTCATTTTTAATTTTAAGTTTCAAAAAGTGTCAAAAGCACCCCCTGTAGTTAAATACCAAAATCCCACTTTTTCAGTCCGATTGCTTGAATCTGAATTGTGAATACGTGCATATATCTGGTATCTGATTTTTGTGAATATTATATCTGTGTACCAATACCAAAATAACAGTAGCAATATCAATTCCACATCATCTGGGCTACTGTCCTCAGTGCCACTCACTCATAAACGATTCCCAAAGCACCATTTCAATCTCGCTGGGACTTTAACGACCCGGGGAAATACTATACTATCACCGGAGTATTGGTCTAGAGAGTTTGACTTTGTTGACCATTTACTTGGTCAATTTAAGTTGACTATTTAGCATCAATCAAAATTTGGCGCCGCTGCCGGGGAGGTTGTTGCGTGTTTTACAAAATCGTTTTAAGTTTAGTGGTTTTCAAAACCCTCCCTGTACAAATTTCACACGAATTTGTAAAAAGTTTTTGTAAAAAACATAATCATATCACAAAAGTTCATTAAAACTTCTCCTGAAGTGTTGAAAACACCAAAAAAATTAAAAAACAATCAAAAACAAACTGTGAAGTTAAATTACTTCGTTTTCTTTAAGATTACAACCTGAAACAGTTGGTTTAAGGTAAGTTCTGACATTAAATTGCGAACTGAAGAGGAAACCTATTTACTTCCTCCTGCCAGCCTGCGAGTAATCTTAAAAGAACGATTTCGGTTAACGAATCAGTTCCAAAAATATTTCCCAAGTTTTCTGCACACACACCCAAAAGCCTAAAACAGTTTTTCAAATTAATAAATAAACCCATAATAAGTTCTGATGAGGCGAAAAATGATCCGTTTTTAGGGGGTCATTTAAGCCCGAATCCGACTTTATTTGATCAAATATTGCCCTAAATCGTTTCTTTTGTGATTTTAGGTGTTTGGAGAGTGAATTCTGGAAAAGAAGCCATTTTGGACGTTTTTGGAGCATAAAAGTGAAGAAAACGGCAAAGTATCAATTTTCCATGCTGAAGACACTAGTTGACGGCGTCAAGAGTTACACCCTGACGGCGTCAGACATCAAGAATAAAACACCGTAGTTGATGACGGCGTCAAAATCCATCCTGACGGCGTCAAAGTCCCAAGAATAAAATACCGTAGGTGGTGACGGCGTCACATAGGCCGTCATAAGTAGATCAAGGCCGTCCGAGGAAGTATTTGGCGGCGAGGTGACGGCGTCACATGCTTGTCTTGACGCCGTCAGCCCAGTTTTTCTATATAAAGTTTTCTAGTTTTTTCATTAAAAAAAAAAAGAGAAGTTTTGGTGAAACCCTAAAGACGAATTTGGTGCCTCTTTTACAGGTTTTTCAAGGGTTCCAAACCCTTGATACCTTGCATTGTAATTGAGATAAGTGTTCTTCTAATTCAATCAATATGTCTATGTGTTGGTTGTTTATATCTTGTTCTTGTCTCAATTCAATTATGCTAGGCTAGATCTCTCTTGTGTTTGCTTAGATCTAATGAAACCTAGATGTTGATTATGTGTTGATTACTTGTTTATTCTTGTTCTTGGATGAATGATTTATATGTTAGGCTTAAGAAAACTGGCAGATCTCCAAATGGTAACATGCTTGAACGTCTTAAGAAACATGAACCGAGGCGTACTAGGTCTTTATTGGTTGTATTTAATGCATGAGCCACTGTTTACAATCCCTATAGTTGTGCTGGGTCATGGTGTAGGAGGAGATAAGAGCTCATAGAGTTGGGGAGTTATGTATGCCACCCCACGAATGGTATTAAGGAATACAATCCGTCATCCATACAAGTATAACAAGTAATTAACGTGTAAAAGATATCTAGGGAGTAGTGAAGTCTAAGTAAACACAATTTCTCCAATTACTGCTCACAACATTAGTATAAATTAGTTTGTTTTCATTTTTATTATTTTATTTTGATTGCATATTAGTTTTGGGTTAGTTGAATAGCAACTAATTCCGCCCACTCCTTCAAAAACCGAGGTTTTAATTGCTTTCATAAAAATATAAAAATACAAAAATAATCATCCATCACCTCTAGAACTAGTAATTAGGTTTTCTAATCCTAGCGACACTATTCCTAAGCTGAACGATCAATCCCCCGGTACTTGTCACTATACTATACTACAACGATCAGGTACACTGCCTGGTGGGGGTTGTAAGCTTCTCGAGATCCCTCGAGAGGTAAAGCAAGGTGCGATTCCCACGCATCAAGTTTTTGGCGCCGCAGCCTGGGGAATAGTTATTGTCTAGGTTAGAATTTCTTTTTATTAGGTCTACTTGCTAGATTCCTTTCTAGTAAGATTTTATTTTTATTTTTAGGTCTTCTTTAGTCTATCTTATTTCTTCGTGCCTTTGTTCGTAACTCTTCACCGTCCACCATCATGGCAACCAACGAATTTTCCAACCTTAGGATCACTAGGAGTCGTAGCACCACTAAAGACCTTGTCCTGCCTTATGCAGAACCTGAAAGAGAAATGTGTAGGTTAAGACGAACTCACTCAACACCTGAACCATCCAGCATTGCTATCGACTTTAATGCACCTCTCTCTGAAGAAAATTCAGAAAATCACATCACAACCCCTAGCTCCCACAACGAGATGAATACCCCTATAATACCTCCTCCTAAGCGTCTCAAGGACTACTCTTCCCCAACTCCTCGTGGGTTTTCCAATGCCATTGTTTACCCAAAAGAACACACCAACGAGGTCTTGCATGCAAATGATGTTTGGCTTGTCAAAAGTGTGTGTAGATTCCACGGACTTGATGTGGAAAATCCAATCCAACATATCAAGGACTTCCTAAAAATAGTGGACACCATCCATACGGATGGGGCTACTAGAAACACATCCCGACTGCGATTCTTCCCTTTCACCTTATACGAAAAAGCCCAAGAATGGTATAACAAACTCCCTTCCGAATCTATTTTCACATGGGAGCAGCTCATATCCAAGTTCTATGAGAAGTTCTTTCCACCTGGAAAAACCTCAGCATTTAGGGATAGGATCCTTCGTTTCCGAAAGGGGAAGGATGAACCCTTCCATAAAGCGTGGACTAGATTCAAAGATTTAATAAGACAAGTTCCACATCATGGCATTGAACTTTGGCTCTTGGTCCAAATCTTTTACGAAAATATCTCCTCTAATGACCGGAACGGAATTAACCAATCTAGGAAAGGAAGATTGGCCAATCTTAGTGCCGAAGAAGGATGGGATAGGATTGAAGAATATGCTCAAGATCAGGATGACACTTGGGATGAACCTGAGTCGACTGTCAGCATTTCTGAGATCACCGCGGATCGGTTGAGCAAAATTCACAAAAGAGCGGAATACATAGCTGGATCGCAGTCACCTAAACAGCTGTCGAATCCCTACCTGATCTGCGATTACTGTGGAGGCCCGCATGAGGTAGAAGAATGAGGAGGAGCAGCCACAACTGAACATGCATGCTTGTCAGGAGGGGACATTTATGCTGATCCCTCCCTCTTACCTTTTTACCAAAATGATGATTACACCCTTTGGGGAAATCTGGTAAAGAGAAGAGAGGGGGAGGAAGGCCCTGAATTCAAAATCAGGAGCAATTTCGAAGATGACCTTGGTCACTTCACTCAAGAAAAAGACTTGCAAATGAAAGGGCTTAATGAGCTTTTCGATGAGCAGCAGGAGGGTATTGGAGAATTTTTCAACAAGCTTAACTCAGCCTTAGATCACCTCCAAACGTCGTTAGAAAGAAAAAAAGACCCCATGCTCGCGATAACCACACGAGCTGGAACGACAACCAAGGACCCCCCTTACCCAAACTCGTCCCCCGTTACCCTCGACTCAGACAAACCTGGGGAGGAGGAGCAGGATGTCGGCATTGGCACCCCAGACCAACCGCCCATGACAACCCCTTCCCCATCAGCCCTTCCTAACCCACCTGTGAGAATTCCATACCCATCCCGATTAAGGAACCAGAAAACTGAGAATGATAACAAGAGGTTCTTGTCATACCTAAAAGATTCAGTTGTCACCATACCTCTCCTTGATGCTTGCTATCACATGCCAAAGTATAGCACATACTTCAAAAAGCTGCTCGCTAACAGGAAGAAGCTCGAGGGTCTTGTAACCCTGGGGGAAGAATGCTCAGTGGTAACCCATCGAGGGCTACCAAAGAAGGTAGACGATCCTGGCAGCTTCACCTTGCCTTGCTCCATAGGACCTCTATCAATCAAGAATGCTCTCGCCGATTTGGGAGCGAGTATCAATCTCATGCCTCACTCTATGTTCCGTAAACTAGGATATTCTGGATTGAAGTCTACCCGTATGAACATCCAACTAGCCAATAGATCAGTCAAGTACCCCGTAGGGATATGCGAGAATGTGCTAGTCAAAGTTGGGAAATTCAAATTCCCGGTCGACTTCGTAATCCTGGATATGGAGGAAGATGACTTGGTACCTATCATCTTAGGTAGACCATTTCTTGCTACCGCTCGTGCAGTCATCGATGTCTACGATGGCAAATTAACCTTACGAGTGGGAGACGATAGCACAACCTTCGACATTAAGGATTCTATGGACCTCTCCCTCGAAGCAGCCAACCGGCTCTACTTTATCGGGGAAGTAGATGAACTCACAGATGTCACTGATAGTTGCATCGATGAACAAATCGATGAAGGCTGGCTACGGGACGAAAGTTTTCTGCCTTTGCTAGAGGTGGAAAAGACGGAGGATGTTAATGCAGTCTCCTTCTACCCCAGACAAGAGGCAACCGAGCATCTCGAGCTCCGAAAGCCCGAAAACAAGCTCAAACCTTCTATTATCGAGCCCCCTGACGTAGATCTTAAAGAGCTCCCTAATCATTTGGAATATGCCTTTCTTCAGGGGGAGGACCAACTCCCGGTAATCATAAACTCTTCCTTGGTAAAAGAACAAAAAGTTAAACTCTTAGAGGTCCTAAAAAAATACAAGGGGGTACTCGCATGGAGTGTGGCCGACATTAAGGGGACTGACTCAACTTTTTGCACCCATAAGATTCTTATGGAGGAAGATTATAAACCTACTGTGCAACCCCAGAGGCGAGTGAACCCTAACATTAAGGAAGTAGTAAAGAAAGAAGTTATCAAGCTTTTGGATGCAGGACTGATTTACCCGATCTCGGATAGCCCATGGGTCAGTCCTGTGCAGGTTGTACCTAAAAAAGGTGGAATGACTGTAGTAAAGAATGATAAGGGTGAGATGGTGCCCCAGAGAACTGTCACTGGATGGCGGGTGTGCATCGACTATCGAAAGCTCAATGATGCCACGAGGAAAGATCACTTTCCCTTACCATTCATTGATCAGATGTTAGAGAGATTATCTGGACACGAGTACTATTGCTTCTTGGATGGATTCTCTGGATATTTTCAAATCCCCATAGCACCCGAGGACCAAGAAAAGACCACGTTTACTTGCCCCTATGGAACATTTGCCTACAAAAGGATGCCTTTTGGGCTATGTAATGCCCCCGCCACTTTCCAACGTTGCATGACCGCAATCTTTCACGAACTCATGGAAGACAGCATGGAAGTATTCATGGATGACTTTTCAGTCTTCGGAAACTCCTTCGACCGCTGTCTTGCTAATTTAGAAAAGATGCTTAAACGTTGTGAGGAAACCAACTTGGTGTTAAATTGGGAGAAGTGTCATTTCATGGTAAAGGAAGGAATTGTGTTAGGACATAAGATCTCCGGGAACGGAATAGAGGTGGACCAAGCTAAAGTTGAAGCTATATCTAAGTTACCATACCCCACGACTGTTAAGGCAATACGCAGTTTTTTGGGGCACGCCGGATTTTATCGGAGATTCATCAAAGACTTCTCAAAAATTGCCCGGCCAATGACTCAATTGCTTGTGAAGGATGCTCCATTCGATTTTTCCCAAGAATGCAAAGATGCTTTCGATCTCTTAAAAAGGGAACTCACTCAAGCTCCAATCATGATCACACCCAACTGGGAGTTACCATTCGAAATCATGTGTGACGCTAGCGACTTCGCTGTCGGGGCTGTATTAGGTCAATGACGTGACAAGCTTTTTCAACCTATTTACTACGCTAGCAAAACCATGAATCCCGCTCAAGAGAACTACTCCACCACCGAAAAAGAATTATTAGCCGTAGTATTTGCATTCGACAAATTCCGACAATATCTTGTCCTTTCAAAGACAGTCGTCTTCACTGATCACTCAGCTCTTCGGTATCTGTTTGCGAAGCAGGATGCCAAGCCACGACTAATTCGGTGGATCTTGTTATTACAAGAATTCGATGTTGAGATTCGCGATAAGAGGGGGGCAGAGAATCTAGCCGCAGATCATCTATCTCGTCTTGAAAACCCCTTGGATAAGCACGATAGAAGTGAGATTAGGGATTCGTTTCCTGAGGAACAACTAATGTCAATGATGGATTCGGAGCCGTGGTACGCCGACTTTGCTAATTACTTCGCAAGTAGATGTAGGCTTGTTCCAGAACACCTGACTAAGTACGAGAGGAAGAGGTTCTTTTCCCAACTAAAATACTACTTCTGAGATGAACCCTTTTTATTCCGAAGGTGTCCTGACCACATTATAAGGCGTTTTGTTTCGGAAAATGAGGCAGTTAAGATTATGAGGGAATGTCACTCTGGTCCCTCTGGCGGGCATCATGGGATAAACGTTACCACTCGAAAGATTCTCGATGCGGGATTCTATTGGCCCACAATTTTCCGTGATGTAAAAGAAATGGTGCAGGCGTGCGATGCATGTCAACGAGCCAGAAATATATCACATAGGGATGAAGCACCTCAGAACTTTATACAAGTTTGTGAAGTATTCTATGTTTGGGGGATTGACTTCATGGGACCCTTTCCATCCTCAGGGGGAAACGAGTACATCTTAGTCGCCATTGACTATGTTTCGAAATGGGTTGAGGCACAAGCCCTTAGGACCAATGATGCAAGAGTAGTCATTCATTTCCTGAAAAAGCTTTTCGCAAGATTCGGGATTCCGAAAGCTCTCATCAGTGATAGGGGGACACATTTTTGCAATGCACAAATGGAAAAGGTCATGAAGAGGTATGGAGTACCCCATCGATTCTCCACCGCCTACCATCCACAAACCAATGGCCAAGTCGAAAACACCAATAGAGCTATTAAAAGAATACTTGAAAAAACGGTTAGTCAAAACAGAAAGGACTGGTCATTCAAACTTGACGAAGCCTTATGGGCATTCCGAACTGCTTACAAAACACCTATTGGAACGACCCCATTCCGCATGGTGTATGGTAAGGCATGTCATTTACCAGTAGAATTAGAACACAAGGCTTATTGGGCGCTTAAGGCATACAACTTAGATTATACAACTGCTGGGAATAATAGGTTTTTGCAATTACACGAGCTTGAAGAGCTTAGACTGGAAGCCTACGAATCCTCCATCACATATAAAGAGAGAGCTAAAAGATGGCATGATAAAAGAATTAAGAAACCCAAAGAATTTTCAGAAGGAGACAAGGTCCTATTATACAATTCTCGGTTGAGATTATTCCCGGGAAAACTTAAGTCTAGATGGTACGGGCCATTCACGGTAAAGAATTCTTCTAAATTTGGAGCGGTAGTGTTAATTGATGATGAAGGTAGGGAATTCACGGTTAACATACAACGTGTAAGACATTACCAAGAAAATAACAATGAAATGATTAATGAGGAGGATGTGATGTTTGATGATGAGATCACGTAGTAACCCATGACTTTGAGTCTAGCTACAAGACTCGTAAATAAAGAAAAGCCCTTCTTGGGAGGCAACCCATGTTTTGTGTGATTTTATTTGTTTGATTGTTATTTGCTTCCGTATGCATGTTTTATTTTTATTGTTGGTTGATCATGTTTCTCAATTAAAATGTGGAAATACTTTATTATGTTGTTTGGCCTAGTCTTAACTCCAACCTAAAGGTATTTTTGCAAAAGATAAGTGTAAGGGGAAACCCCAAATATGTTTTCAAGAAACACCCCGATCATGATTCTCCACAATATTAAATGAACATGTATATTCGTATTTGTTAGAGTCAAATGCTTGTATTGAGTCATAATGAAGTTTTGCAGGATTTTCCAGGAAGTAGGACGAAGTTTTTCCAGAAATTTTCTGGAAACTTAACATAAGAATTTCTGCAGGTCCATTCTGACGGCGTCAGAGTATTACTCTTGACGGCGTCAGGAGTTAAAAATCTGGAAATTTTACCGGTTTTGTTTTTTCTAACGGAGTCTTATGGTTTTTGTGAATTATTAAGTTTTATAATCTCCAGGAAATCTGCAAACTTCATTCCACAAGCATTATATCTTATCTTGTTTTCTAGGATTTAGTAACTTATATAGGATGCCGCCGATTTTACGCGAGGTTGCCTTGTCTATTGTTGTCAGGATTTACAGGTTATTTTTGACAAGAAGATGATTTATATTCTGGAAGGGAAGCTTTGATTGTTCGTTTTCTTGGAAGAAGATTTAACCTGGCCAACCTAAAATCCATACCGAGCGAATCAGGGGAGTATTTGATTTCATTCTCTTTACTTTTTCACTTTTACATTCTTTACTTGAACATTGGGGACAATGTTCATCTTAAGTGTAAGGGGAGGGTAAAAAGATGATACCTTACATATGCACTTTCGCTTGAGTTTGTTTTGTTTGATGGTAGATGTGTAATAAAACTATGAGAAATACTTGTTAGTGTAATTTTAGCGCCAAATTTAAAATTTTTTACAACATTTAGGAGTGAAACTTTAGCCATAGCAAGCGTCTCATGGATAGGAGATTGTATGACTAGCACATAACCGTATATTCAGAAAAATTTTCCACCCAAAAATGTGAGGTTCGCCTTTAGATTTGATAGGAAAAGCATTCATTATTAGTGCTTATGAGTGTACCGGTAGCATTTAGATTCTAGAACTTGCGTTAGTGATGCATCCCGAGACCGCTAGTGAGACTACATTTGTGTGGTAGGATTTACTACATGATAAGAGGCATTAGGATCACCCTTGTGTTAAACCCGTATTATAATTACTTGACCATTTAAGTCATATTACTTGGCTAGTTAAGTCAACTAATTTTTCCCACACCCTTAGCGTTGTACTCATTTTTAGTACACGATACCCCTAGTACACCCCTCCGAGCCTATCTTTTCGTTTCTAACTTTAAGCATCTTACTTAAAGGAAGAATTTGTTACACCCCACTTAAATGTACAACCAAATCGCCTTAGCCTTCCGTGTATGCGCTCATTTTTAGTGCATTATTGTTATTTGTTAAACCCTAAGTTAACTTTCTAATTGATTACATGGTTGCTAAGTCGAGTGATATCCTTGTACATATTGTGTTGGGACGATTGGGACTCATTGGTAAGTACTTATTTTATGGAATAATGGGGAAGAACATCATTTATTACCCCCATATATACGTTAATCTTAAAAGTGCTCCAAGTGTTTTGATTTTCTTAATTCGAGTCATTAGAATAGTTTAATGTAAAGTATGTAAAGATTCAAGTGTAAGGGGAATGCTCATACCCCTATGATGTATTATTTTGGATGGTAGGGTAAGAGTGTATGCAAAAAAAAAAAAAAAAAAAAAAAAAAAAAAAAAAAAAAAAAACAATAGAAATAAAAAAAAAATAAAAAAAACATACGGACTACCATCCCGTTTTTATTCTATGTTCATTTTATGTTTTTGTTATTTTTCATTTATTAGCTTAAGTCAAGTCTAGTCTTGGCTTAGCAACGCCATATTGTACATGTAATTAACCAAGATTGTTAACTCGCCCCCAGTAAAACTTCCTTTATCCAACAAAACCGTGTAATTCATATCCCTATACCTAACGTTACAACCCTTTAAAAGACCTCTTTGATAGTTTATCCTAGGTGCTTACGCCATGTGGTGGAGGTTTGATCCTTTCCCAAGCCTATGGTAATCTATTTTGCTATGACAGGTAGTGAGAGATATCTTCCATTTCCATAATGTTATATTACTTTATTACACCCGAGAGATGTGAGTATCTAAACACTATTTGTGAGGTGCTTGTGTATGATCTCCGTGCTTGTCTATTGGTCTTTAGTGGAACGATTATTTGT
The DNA here is from genome assembly GCA_030686995.1 of Artemisia argyi. Lineage (NCBI taxonomy): Eukaryota > Viridiplantae > Streptophyta > Magnoliopsida > Asterales > Asteraceae > Artemisia > Artemisia argyi. Next base: position 98,377,711 of record CM060679.1, on the reverse strand, counting down.
TGTAATTACTTTTATATTAGTGTTAAATGACCCCTAACTTGTCTTTTGAGTAGAATAAAAGCGCATTTGCTTGAGGACAAGCAAATCTCAAGTGTAAGGGTATATGATGAGGCGAAAAATGATCCGTTTTTAGGGGGTCATTTAAGCCCGAATCCGACTTTATTTGATCAAATATTGCCCTAAATCGTTCCTTTTGTGATTTTAGGTGTTTGGAGAGTGAATTCTGGAAAAGAAACCATTTTGGACGTTTTTGGAGCATAAAAGTGAAGAAAACGGCAAAGTATCAATTTTCCATGCTGAAGACACTAGGTGACAGCGTCAAGAGTTACACCCTGACGGCGTCAGACATCAAGAATAAAACACCGTAGTTGATGACGGCGTCAAAATCCATCCTGACGGCGTCAAAGTCCCAAGAATAAAATACCGTAGGTGGTGACGGCGTCACATAGGCCGTCATAAGTAGATCAAGGCCGTCCGAGGAAGTATTTGGCGGCGAGGTGACGGCGTCACATGCTTGTCTTGACGCCGTCAGCCCAGTTTTTCTATATAAAGTTTTCTAGTTTTTTCATTAAAAAAAAAAAGAGAAGTTTTGGTGAAACCCTAAAGACGAATTTGGTGCCTCTTTTACAGGTTTTTCAAGGGTTCTAAACCCTTGATACCTTGCATTGTAATTGAGATAAGTGTTCTTCTAATTCAATCAATATGTCTATGTGTTGGTTGTTTATATCTTGTTCTTGTCTCAATTCAATTATGCTAGGCTAGATCTCTCTTGTGTTTGCTTAGATCTAATGAAACCTAGATGTTGATTATGTGTTGATTACTTGTTTATTCTTGTTCTTGGATGAATGATTTATATGTTAGGCTTAAGAAAACTGGCAGATCTCCAAATGGTAACATGCTTGAACGTCTTAAGAAACATGAACCGAGGCGTACTAGGTCTTTATTGGTTGTATTTAATGCATGAGCCACTGTTTACAATCCCTATAGTTGTGCTGGGTCATGGTGTAGGAGGAGATAAGAGCTCATAGAGTTGGGGAGTTATGTATGCCACCCCACGAATGGTATTAAGGAATACAATCCGTCATCCATACAAGTATAACAAGTAATTAACGTGTAAAAGATATCTAGGGAGTAGTGAAGTCTAAGTAAACACAATTTCTCCAATTACTGCTCACAACATTAGTATAAATTAGTTTGTTTTCATTTTTATTATTTTATTTTGATTGCATATTAGTTTTGGGTTAGTTGAATAGCAACTAATTCCGCCCACTCCTTCAAAAACCGAGATTTTAATTGCTTTCATAAAAATATAAAAATACAAAAATAATCATCCATCACCTCTAGAACTAGTAATTAGGTTTTCTAATCCTAGCGACACTATTCCTAAGCTGAACGATCAATCCCCCGGTACTTGTCACTATACTATACTACAACGATCAGGTACACTGCCTGGTGGGGGTTGTAAGCTTCTCGAGATCCCTCGAGAGATAAAGCAAGGTGCGATTCCCACGCATCAAGTTCCCAAACTTAAGATTAAAACTTGCCTTTATATCCCTGTGAGTGGTGTACCTTTTTCAAAGAAGCCATTCACTTGTGATTTCTGGTTTAAGTTCACTGTGGTTTTGCCTCGATCTTGTTTTGAAAAATTGTTTTTAGTGCATGCGCACTCGGTCACAAACAAAACGTAAACATCAGAAAAACGTACCCGAGCTACGTTCTAACACACAAGAGCCAAAGACCGAAATGGCCGTTGGGCCACCACCACCTTTACCACCCCCTGACCCTCCAAGGGATGTGCCAGCTCCCGATCTCCGAACAATGGAGGAGTTGTGCCAGCCTACCATGCAAGGGCGGGGTGGGCCTATTGCACCACTGACTATTAAGGCTACGGACTTTGTCCTCAAGCACCACATGATCCAACAAGTCCAGAATTCATGTCAATTTCACGGATTACCGGGTGACGATGCCAATAAGCATCTTGACAAATATCTCACGGTCACCCAAAGCATGAAACAGCATGGTGTCACCGATGATGCCCTCAGGCTGTACCTCTTTCCCTATTCTCTCGCTCATCATGCCACTGCATGGTTTGACCGACTTCCAAGAAATTCTATTCGTACCTTTGATGAAATGGTAACCAAGTTTTTAGCAAAATATTTTCCACCCTCCATGGTTACCAAGTTACGAAATGATATCAGCAACTTCCGGCAACGTCCCGATGAGTCTCTTTTTGAGGCTTGGGAACGTTATTAGCTAGCTATTGATCGGTGCCCTAACCACAATATGTTGCAAGTTACCATCATAGATACCTTCTATAATGGTCTGACATTGAGGCACCGAGACATTCTCAATGCTGCTGCTGGTGGGACCTTTATGAAAAGGCGTCCCGAAGAGTGCTATGATTTGATTGAGAACATGACTGCCCACCATAACTTTTGGGATTCCTCTGCGAAGAGGGATGAGTCATGTCATTCAGTTACTCCTTCATCATCATCTCCTGAAATAATTGCTCTCACCAAAAAGATGGATGATATTTCTACGGTTGTGTTGAGAATGAACCAAACGATGCAAAATCAGGTTCAAAATCAACAAGTGAAAGCCGTGGCCCAAAGTTGTGAAACTTGTGGGGGCCCACATCTTTATTCCGAGTGTCTAGCTACTGCTGGATTTCCTCAAGAGAACGTATATGCTGCTCACGGTTCCTACAATACGGGGGGGGGGGGGGGGGGGGGGGGGGTAATTCTTACCAACCGCAAGGGGACCGTAATCTCTTAAGCTATCGTTCCAACAATTTTCTCGGACCTCCAGGTTTTAACCAAAATCAAAACCGTAACGCGAATCAAAATTTTAACCAAGGTCAAAACTCAAATTTCCAAAACCCGAATCAAAATCAAGGCCAGTTTAATCAAAACAATTTTCAAAATGGCAATCAAAACCAAGGTTTTCAAGGAAATTTTCAAAGAAACCAAAATCAAAGAAATTACAATCAGGGTAATTTCAATCAGAGAAACACTTTTCAGGGTAACAACAATCAAAATCAAGGGAATTTTCAAAACAACCGTGTTCAAAATCCTCCTGTTCAAAATCAAAACGTTGTTCCACCCTCGTCTTCCTCCGAAGATGTGCTAAAACAATTCATGAAAGCACAAGAGGAAACGAATCGGTTATTGATCAGCAAGATCTCTGAGCTTCAGAAGTCTTTAAATGATCGACCCTCGGGCCCGGGTACATTACCGAGCAACACGATCGCTAACCCGAGGGGCGATGTCAAAGCGATCACCACCCGAAGTGGGGCATCTTACAATGGACCCTCGATTCCTTCTACCTCTTCTTCTCCGCCTAAGGTAGCGGAACGTGAGCCTGAGGTTACCAAGGACACGGTACTTCCTACTAATAACGGAGGTATCAACAACGTCCACCCTCAAGTTGTCCCGGTCCCGGCTCGTAAGCCGAAAGTTGTATTTGATCCCCCTGTGAGTTCTGATGAAATCCCAAAGAATGATCCTAAGCCGTCAATTCCATATCCTTCACGTATGAATGATCAAAAGAACCACGAAAGAGCTAATCATCAGATGGAAAAATTTTATCAAATTTTCCAAGAGTTGCATTTCGATATTAGCTTCGCGGACGCTCTTCTTCTCATGCCTAAGTTTGCTTCGACAATCAAAAATCTGATAAGCAACAAAGAAAAACTCTGTGAGATGGCAAAAACTTCTCTTAATGAGCATTGCTCAGCAGTGCTCTTGAAAAAGCTTCCCGAAAAGCTTGGAGATCCCGGGAAATTTCTCATTCCTTGTATTTTCCCGGGGATGGTTGAATGCTTTGCCTTGGCCGATCTTGGCGCAAGCATTAACCTGATGCCTTACTCAGTCTGGAAAAGACTTTTTCTACCTATTCTCACTCTGACCTGCATGACACTCGAGCTTGCAGACCGTACTATATCCCGTCCTCTAGGCATTGCCGAAGATATCTTCGTGAAAGTAGGAAAGTTCCATTTTCCGGCAGATTTCGTGATTGTTGATTTCGATGCTGACCCAAGAGCTCCTCTCATTCTCGGGAGGGGATTCTTAAGAACGGGTCGTGCTCTAATCGATGTATTCGAAGAAGAAATCACTCTACGTGTTGGTGGCGAAGCCATCACATTCAATCTTGATCAGACTTCAAGATACTCCTCCAACTATGACGCTGAAAAGGTTAACCGAATTGATGTCATCGATGTTGCGTGTGAGGAGTATTCTCAAGAGGTCCTTGGTTTCTCATCCAGTGGCAGTACCACTCCTTCTACTGATCCTATCATTTCCGACTCTTCCCCTTCCCTCACTCCGTTTGAGGGAAGTGACTTCCTTCTAGAAGAGGTCGAGACTTTTCTTGCTCAAGATAGCTCAATCCCAAGTGGGGTTGATGAAAACTATCTTGACCCGGAGGGGGACATTCTTCTCCTTGAAAGATTGTTAAATGACGATCCTTCACCCTCTCCGTCTCCACAAATACCTCATAAAGCGGAAGTCAAAAATGTTGAAATAACTGAAGACTTTCCCGAGGTTGAGCTCAAGGACTTGCCTCCTCATCTAGAATATGCATTTCTGGAGGGTGATAATAAATTACCCGTCATTATTGCCAAAGACTTAAAAGATGAGGAAAAGGCTGCACTCCTAAAGGTTCTTAAGTCAAACAAGCAAGCAATTGCTTGGAAACTCTCCGACATTAAAGGCATAAGCCCGAACTTTTGTACTCATAAAATATTAATGGAGGATTACTTTAAGCCAGCAATGCAACATCAGAGAAGGGTAAATCCCAAAATCCACGAAGTTATCAAACAAGAAGTTCTTAAACTTCTTGATGCGGGATTGATTTACCCTATATCTGACAGTCCTTAGGTTAGCCCAATTCATTGTGTTTCTAAAAAGGGTGGCATTACCGTTGTCACCAACGAGGATAACGAGTTGATTCCAAATCGTTTGGTCACGGGTTGGCGAGTATGTATTGACTATCGAAAGTTGAATGAAGCCACCCGTAAAGACCATTTTCCTCTCCCTTTTATGGACCAGATGCTTGAAAGACTTGCGGGGAATGAATACTACTGCTTCCTCGATGGTTTTTCGGGTTACTTCCAAATCCCCATTGATCCCCAGGATCAAGAGAAGACTACCTTCACATGCCCCTACAGAACTTTTGCTTACAGACGTATGCCTTTCGGCTTATGTAATGCACCAGGCACGTTCCAGAGGTGCATGATGTCTATATTTTCCGACATGATCGGGAAAACTATGGAGGTATTCATGGATGACTTTTCAGTCATCGGGGATTCATTCCAGACTTGCCTCTCCCACTTGGAACAAATGCTTAAATGTTGTAAAGAAACGTTGTAAAGAAATGAATTTCAAAAAACGGGATTGAGGTTGACAGAGCCAAAATTGATGTCATCGCTAAGTTACCTCATCCCACCACCGTAAAAGGTGTTAGGAGCTTTTTGGGTCATGCCGGCTTCTACCGTAGGTTTATCCAAGATTTTTCTAAGATTGCCCGGCCTATGACCCATCTCCTCGAGAAGGATGCTCCTTTCATCTTCTCTCCTGAGTGCATCGAATCTTTTGAAACATTAAAGAAAAAGCTTACCGAGGCACCGATTCTTGTTGCCCCAATTGGGACCTACCTTTTGAGCTTATGTGCGATGCTAGTGATTTTGCCATAGGTGCGGTCTTGGGGCAACGTAAAGCAAAATACTTTCAGCCTATACACTACGCAAGCAAAACTATGACTGAGGCTCAAGGTCATTACACCACCACTGAAAAAGAACTCCTAGCTGTGGTGTATGCCTTTGAAAAATTCCGGTCATACCTAATCTTGACTAAATGCGTAGTGTACATGGATCACTCGGCTTTGAAATACCTATTTGCAAAACAAGATGCAAAGCCGAGGCTTCTCCGTTGGGTTCTCCTCCTCCAAGAATTTGATATCATTATCCGTGATAAAAAAGGAGCCGAGAACCTTGCTGCTGATCATCTCTCACGATTAGAGAACCCTCATCAGGATGTGCCCGTGAAACAGGAAATAAATGAAACATTTCCTCTCGAGACACTCAATGCGGTTGCTTTTCGTGGTGACTCTACTACCCCATGGTTTGCCGACTTTGCAAATTACCATGCGGGTAACTTCATCGTGAAGGGGTTGACGTCCCAACAGAAGAGAAAATTTTTCAAAGACGTTAAACATTACTTCTGGGACGACCCCTATCTCCTCAAAATCTGTGCCGATCAAATCATCAGGCGATGTGTATACGGACAGGAAGCCATTGATATTCTTAAGGCTTGCCATGCTGGACCCACCGGGGGCCACCATAGTCCTAACTACACCGTCAAAAAGGTGTTTGATTCCGGTTTCTATTGGCCCACGATCTATAAGGATGCCCACGTGTTTGTCAAAGCCTGTGATGCTTGTCAGCGTCACGGGAATATTTCACAAAAGAACGAAATGCCACAAAATGCTATTCAAGTTTGTGAAATCTTTGACGTCTGGGCATTGACTTTATGGGGCCATTCCCATCTTCTCGTGGAAACAAGTATATTCTCGTGGCTGTTGACTATTTGTCAAAATGGGTTGAGGCTAAGGCCTTACCCACTAACGATGCCCGAGTTGTTGTGAAATTTTTGAAATCCCTCTTTGCTCGTTTTGGAATCCCACGTGCCATCATTAGTGATCGCGGTACTCACTTTTGCAATGATCAATTTGCAAAAGTCATGCTTAAGTACGGTGTTACTCATCGTCTTTCTACCGCGTATCACCCACAAACAAGTGGGTAGGTGGAGGTTTCCAACCGTGGTATAAAACGGATTCTTGAGAGGACAGTAGGTGAAAACCGTGCTTCCTGGTCGGATAAACTAGATGATGCACTCTGGGCCTTCCGTACAGCTTACAAAACACCCATCGGGTGTACTCCATACAAGCTTGTATACGGGAAGGCGTGTCATTTACCGATCGAGCTCGAACACAAAGCCTACTGGGCCTTGAAACATGCTAACTACGATCTTCATAAAGCGGGTGATCACCGTAAGGTTCAAATCAATGAATTAAATGAACTTCGTGATCAAGCCTACGAGAACTCTTTGATCTACAAAGAAAAGACAAAGAAGATTCACGACTCTAAAATTAAGAACCGCATTTTCAACGTCGGTGACAGAGTCCTTCTTTTCAACTCAAGATTAAAGATCTTCTCGGGGAAATTAAAAACCCGATGGACTGGACCATTCACTATTGCTAAAGTATATCCATACGGGACTGTTGAGTTATCTCAACCCGAAGGTCCCAACTTCAAAGTGAATGGTCATAGATTGAAACATTATTTTGGAGAGGACATACCACCCATGGTTGTCCCGGATCTCCAAACTTTCCCCATGGACCAATGAATTCGGGGATCGAGTCAAGCTAGTGACTCGGTGAACAAAAATTAGCAACATATATGGGTTTTCACCCGTATTTCTGACTTCTTTCTACTTTCTACCACCCTAGTGTGGGGGAGTGGCCGTCCCCCACCATTTGAAAAGTAAATATGAATATAAGTTCTCAAAAAAAAAATGTGTAATTGTATGTACAGATAAATAAAGTGAAAAATAAAATCGATATTTCCACAGTTAGATTCGAATATTAGCTTTTTCCGTTCAGAGATTCGGCATAATAGCCGGGACTTTGAATATTGAGGACAATATTAATGCTAAGTGTGGGGGGTAATTCGCTATTCTAGCGAATTTTATCATATTTTACTATCTTATACCCCCGTTTTTTACCAAAATTTTCAAAATTTTTTCACTAAAGTTCAAAATTTTTTGTGGTAATCAGTCCGCCGTGTCTAAACGACAAAAGGGATTGGCTAGTCCAGGAGCAAACGGCTCCTGGTAAATACATCTCAAATCCGTTTATGGCTTGCAATTTGCCCAAAATTGCATGGTTCCTCAACTCCCCATATCCCATAAAGCGAATGAGTTGGCTAGCCCGCAAGATTATGGCTTGTGGTAAAGGCAGTGGAAAATCCATAATTGGTAATCAGCTCACCAAGATGTTGACTATTCCATCAAGAGCTGGCTAGTCCAGAAGCAAACGGCTTTTGGTAAAGACTAATCAAATCCGTTGACAGCTGGTGGTTTGCTCAAAATCACACGGTTATCAGGTGTGCCACAGTTCTTACACTTGGCTACTCCAGAAGTGATGGATTTTGGTAAAGAGAATTTCAAATCCATCAGGTTTTTCTCAAAAGATTGCTAGGGACTAGCAATGTTTTAGTGTGGGGGATTGATGAGTGTGTAAATACTCATCATTTTTACCTTTTCTGAGCTGCCAAAACATCAAAAAACACTCAATAATGAATCAAAATAGTGAAAATATCTCAGGAAAGTGTTTTACATGTTTCAAATGCAAAAGTATCAAAAACAGATGAAAAATGCACAAAGTTTGCAAAATTGGCAGTTTCAGTCCCCCAGCTTTCAAAAGTTGTCAAATCTAGTCCCTGGTCATTCTAAAAACTTGAAGAAGTAACCAAAGGTCCTTGTAAATAAAAAAGTTACACAAATAGTCCTTTGGTGCAAACTTTCACAAAATGTCAAGTTTAGTCCCTGAACTTTGAAAATTGTCAAAAATAGTCCCTGGGATATGAAAAACTTTGAGAAAAACAAATTTTGTCCTTGCACTAACCTTTTATGACAGGATTGGCCCTTGGTGGAAAGTTTGGTGAAAGTTACACAAATGGTCCCTGAAGTTTGAAAGTTTGACAGTTTCAGTCCCTGGTGAAAATAAATTGGAAAAATCATCATAGGACCTTACACTATTCATGATATGGCAAATTTCACCCTTTGAAATACTTTGGAAACATGCCAATTCCAGCCCTCAAACTTTTGACAAATTACAAAAATAGTCCTAAGGATCAAGAGAAGACTACCTTCACATGCCCTTACGGGACGTTTGCCTATCGTCGCATGCCTTTTGGGTTATGCAACGCTCCAGGCACTTTCCAGAGGTGCATGATGGCTATTTTCCACGACATGATCGGGAAAACCATGGAGGTATTCATGGATGACTTCTCAGTCATCGGGAATTCTTTCGACTCATGCCTCTCCCATTTAGAAAAGATGCTTCAACGTTGTGAAAACACGAATATTTGTCTAAACTAGGAGAAGAGCCATTTTATGGTCAAGGAGGGCATTGTCCTCGGCCATAAAATGTCAAAAAGCGGGATTGAGGTCGATAAGGCCAAAATTGATGTTATTGCTAAACTGCCTCATCCCACCACTGTTAAAGGAATAAGGAGTTTCCTTGGCCATGCTGGGTTTTATCAGAGATTCATTCAGGATTTCTCCAAAATATCCCGACCAATGACTCATTTTCTTGAAAAGGAAGCTCCTTTTATCTTTTCCCCCGAGTGCATCAAAGCTTTTTCTACTTTAAAGAAAAGGCTCACCGAGGCACCGATCCTTGTTGCCCCTGACCGGGACTTACCCTTCGAACTTATGTGCGATGCTAGCGACTTCGCTATTGGTGCAGTTCTGGGGCAACGCAAAACAAAACATTTTCAGCCAATACACTACGCAAGTAAGACCATGAGTGAAGCTCAAACGCACTATACCACCACAGAAAAAGAATTATTAGCTGTGGTATATGCCTTTGAGAAATTTAGGTATTACTTAATCTTGACAAAATGCGTGGTGTATACGGACCACTCGGCTTTGAAATACCTGTTCACTAAACATAATGCAAAGCCAAGACTGCTCCGTTGGGTCCTGCTCCTTCAGGAATTCAATATAATTATACGAGACAAAAAAGGAGCAGAGAACCTTGCAGTTGATCACTTGTCCCGGTTAGAGAATCCTCATCAGGATATTCTCGAGAGAAAAGAAATTAATGAAACTTTTCCTCTGGAGACTCTCAATCTAATCTCTACCCGGGATGATGCCACTACCCCATGGTTTGCTGACTTTGCAAATTACCATGCGGAAAATTTCGTTGTGAAAGGGATGTCGTCCCAACAGAAAAGAAATTTCTTTAAAGATGTGAAACATTACTTCTGGGACGACCCCTACTTGTTCAAAATATGTGCGGATCAAGTCATCCGACGGCGTGTCCATGGCCAAGAAGCCATGGAAATTCTTAAAGCTTTTCATGATGGACGCACGGGGGGACATCATAACCCAAACTACACCGCCAAAAAGGTGTTTGATTCGGGATTCTTTTGGCCCACAATCTACAAAGACGCCCATGAACTTATCAAAACCTGTGAGGCTTGCCAGCGTCACGGGAATATTTCCAAAAAGAATGAGATGCCACAAAACGCCATCCATGTCTGTGAAATATTTGATATGTGGGGCATTGATTTTATGGGGCCATTCCCGTCTTAAAGAGGGAATAAATACATACTCGTGGCTGTCGACTATTGATGAGTGTGTAAATACTCATCATTTTTACCTTTTCTGAGCTGCCAAAACATCTAAAAACACTCAATAATGAATCAAAATAGTGAAAATATCCCAGGAAAGTGTTTTACATGTTTCAAATGCAAAAGTATCAAAAACAGATGAAAAACGCACAAAGTTTGCAAAATTGGCAGTTTCAGTCCCCCAGCTTTCAAAAGTTGTCAAATCTAGTCCCTGGTCATTCTAAAAACTTGAAAAAGTCACCAAAGGTCCTTGTAAACCAAAAAGTTACACAAATAGTCCTTTGGTGCAAACTTTCACAAAATGTCAAGTTTAGTCCCTGAACTTTGAAAATTGTCAAAAATAGTCCCTGGGATATGAAAAACTTTGAGAAAAACAAATTTTTTTCCTTGCACTAACCTTTTATGATAGGATTGGTCCTAGGTGGAAAGTTTGGTGAAAGTTACACAAATGGTCCCTGAAGTTTGAAAGTTTGACAGTTTCAGTCCCTGGTGAAAATAAATTGGAAAAATCATCACAGGACCTTACACTATTCATGATATGGCAAATTACACCCTTTGAAATACTTTGGAAACATGCCAATTCCAGCCCTCAAACTTTCGACAAATTACAAAAATAGTCCTTGTGTAAACATAAGCCATAACCGGACCTAAAATTATTACCCAAAATAATTCCTAGTCCAATCCCATAGTCCAGCCCACCCAATATCCTAATCCTTGGGCCCAAAAATACAACCAGCCCACCCACACCCCGTTTTATATAATACCCAGGTCAAACTTTGACCCTCTCTGGTCAAATACCAGTCAAACACCTCAAAACCGCCAAACCTCCATCTCCTTCTCCCCTGGTATTGCAGCTCCACCCCACCACTTGCCCATCCCATCACCACTAACCCACACCCCTACACCTACCTAAGCCACCACAATAAATGTTGCCCCCCCCCCCCCCCAATTGCCTGAACCAGAGTCAAATTGCAAAAAAGACTTTCCCGCCAAAAACACGTGGAAGCTTGTGAATGGACCAAAGTTATCAGAGAGAGGTGGGAAATGATGAGGAGGATGCAAGAAACCCTAATTCGTGGCTATAAAAGGAAAGAGATGCAAGATGAAGCTTTGTCTAGTTTTTTTTAGTGTATTAGTAGTCGTATAACTTTATTTCTCAATTGTAGTTTAGCAAGAAGCTTTTAAGCATTTGTTTTAATCAATTCAGTGTACTATTACTCTTTTCAAATTAATATAAGCAAGTTTCTTCCATTTCTTTTGTTTATGCAAATTTCAAGTTTCATACATTAGTTTGGATCATAGGCTGCTAGTGTTTGAGTTTGAATTATGGACTGAGAATAAGTCACATAGGTTCCAATAAGCTTATTCAAGCTTTAGAGACTTTAAAATTCAGTTTTACTATAAGATAACTAAAAAACACAAAATAGTCAAACTTGGTCAAGTGTTTGCATTTTTGAGTTTGTTTTCAGGTTTGGAGAGCATTGAGGAGCAAAACTTGGATTGGATTAAGCCTATTTAAAGATAGGCTTCTGTGGAGAAACCTCTTGTTCATGCTAGAGGTCCCTTGTAAGCTTGTGCTCATTTAAGTTTCCACTAAAAACTTAGTTTCTAATTAGTTTCTGAGTTCTTGTTTGCATCTTATTTTCTGTGTTTAATTGTGTTTCTTGATTGTTAGTTAGGTAGTTTTTAGTTTATTAGTCATAACTTGCTTGGTAGAATAATTAGTCACCTAAAATCTTAGTTTTAACTGTCATAATTAGCTTCAGTGTTTAACTTGTTTGATTATAAGTTATAATCTGTTTTTTAGTACTTAAACCAGCTCACCTAGTCATAATTTGCAATTTGAGATCAAGCTTATACATTCTAACACCTAGTTGATTTGAAAATCTCAAAACAGTTAGGCATTAAGGGTGTTTGGATTAACTGAGTTTGGAAACTCAGAGTGTGATTTTGGTGTTAAAATTGGTTGAAACAATCTTACATAGGTACCTTTAGTCTAGTTCAGTCATAAAACACCTAGGTCATTCATTAAAAAGTCAAAATCATTAGGAATTGATCACAACAGCTTAACTGTTGTGATTTTGTGGTTTAAATCTAGTGAAACAGCTTCAAAATAGTTCAGGTTGGTAATTTTGATTTGCATTGGACTTAACAAACACCAATAAGTCATCTGTGATCAAACAAATTTCACCAAAGTCAAAACTTGGTGTTTTCTTAAAAAGTCAACTTTGCACATATCAGATTTTTACAAATATTCAAGGAATTGTTTTGAATTATGTGAATTGATTAAGGGTTTGAAATTTGTCCCTAATTGTAGCCTACCAGCTCAAATTCAAGTTCCCATCTTTGTTATATTTTTGTGAAATTTTGTGTGGGTCCCACAGACCCCTAAAGTGACTTGCAGGGAAGAAAGCTCCCCTGCATCAGCATATCCTCACCCACACCACCACCTTTGGTGGTGGCTGCAGCCCACCTCAGTGGGATCCATTGCCCATTTTTTGCTTTTGACAACCCCCCTCCTACCAGGGTACACAAGTTGACCCCTTGTTTGACCTAGGACTCAGTGGATCCCACCTAGTTTAGTCCCTCAAGTCTGTCCCCATTCTGTGTTAATTTTCATTTTGCTCAAGTGCTTAATTTGATCCTAACAGCTTATTTGTGCTTTATTCTTGTTGTTTCTGGCTTATTTGAGTCTGTTGAGCTAGTTTGTACCCATTTTTGCCATTGTGGGTCCCACCTTCACTCATTTGATCTTATTTGTCTAAACAGTCAACATAAGTCAACTGTCTAGCCAAAGGGGGTGCTTATAGCTTATTTATAAGCTATTTTCCAAAGTGTTTTCACAAAAGATTTTCATTTTCAGAAGTAAAGTTAGTGTGTAAAAGAAAAATCCAAAAAAAAGTCAAGTTTAAATTAAGTGATAGTTTCTATTTAATTCAATTTAATTTTAATTTTCATTTTTAGATTTTAATTAAGTACTTAGTATTTTTATATTTTTATTAATTACCTTATATAGTAAAGTATTTCTAGTAAAATTTTCAGATCTTTATTCTACCTTTTAGTATTTATTAGATTTAATTTTAGATTTTCTTAATTATTAATTAATATTAAGTATTAAATCTCATAGTTAGTTTTTATAAAGCAAAACCTAGATTTTATATTTTTTCTAGCTCTAATATAGTATAATAGACTTTTAGAAAATATATTTTTAAATTCTACTGTTCATTTTCTATTTTTCTTATTTTAATTGTTTAAATTAGAATTAAAGTAATTAAAAGGTAAATAATTTGTGGATTAATCTTAAAACAGAATTTTTAGAGTTTTTATAATTTTTTAGGGTTCCTGTGATGGTTAAGTAATTTTATAAATTTTCTCATAATTTTCTAAGTTGATTTAGTATTAATATTAATTAAAAATAGTTTAATTAGTTTAATTAAGTTAAATAGTTTTCAATTTATAAAAAACCCATAAAAAGACAAAAATATTTATTTTTATTTTTTATACTTTCTTCAAGTTCTAATTTAAGTTTAGAAAATATTTTTGCTAATTTTTAGTTTAATTTATATCATTTGTCATTTTTTGTTAATTTAAATTAGATTTAAATTATATTTTTAAATAGTTTAATTATTTAAATAATATTTAAATAGTATTTTAATCACTTTTATAACTTCATTTTCATTTTTAATTTTAAGTTTCAAAAAGTGTCAAAAGCACCCCCTGTAGTTTGTTAAATACCAAAATCCCACTTTTTCAGTCCGATTGCGTGAATCTGAATTGTGAATACGTGCATATATCTGGTATCTGATTTTTGTGAATATTATATCTGTGTACCAATACCAAAATAACAGTAGCAATATCAATTCCACATCATCTGGGCTACTGTCCTCAGTGCCACTCACTCATAAATGATTCCCAAAGCACCATTTCAATCTCGCTGGGACTTTAACGACCCGGGGAAACACTATACTATCACCGGAGTATTGGTCTAGAGAGTTTGACTTTGTTGACCATTTACTTGGTCAATTTAAGTTGAATATTTAGCATCAATCAACTATCTGTCAAAATGGGTGGAAGCAAAAGCTTTACCCACCAATGATGCCCGAGTAGTCGTTAAATTTCTGAAGTCTCTCTTTGCCAGATTCGGGACTCCTCGTGCCATTATCAGTGATCGAGGCACACACTTTTGCAATGAACAATTTGCAAAAGTGATGTTGAAATATGGTGTAACTCACCGTCTTTCAACTGCATACCACCCACAAACAAGTGGGCAGGTAGAGGTCTCGAATCAGGGTATTAAGAGAATTCTGGAGAGGACGGTTGGAGAAAACCGTGCCTCTTGGTCGGATAAGCTGGATGATGCATTATGGGCTTTCCACACTGCTTACAAGACACCCATCGGGTGTACTCCATATAAGCTAGTGTACGGGAAAGCATGTCATCTTCCGATCGAATTAGAACATAAGGCCTACTGGGCCTTCAAACATGCAAATTTCGACCTTCACACAACGGGTGATAACCGCAAGGTTCAACTAAATGAATTAAATGAACTTCGTGATCAAGATTATGAGAATTCTTTGATTTACAAGGAAAAAACCAAGAAGATACACGACTCTAAAATTAAAAACCGTGTTTTCAACATCGGTGACAGAGTCCTTCTCTTCAATTCAAGATTGAAGATATTCTCAGGAAAGCTTAAAACTCGTTGGTCTGGACCATTCACTGTCACAAAAGTATTTCCATACGGAACTGTTGAATTATCTTAACCTGACGGTTCCAACTTCAAAGTGAATGGCCATCGGTTAAAGCACTACTTTGGAGGGGACGTACCACAAATGGTTGTCCCGGATCTCCAAACTTTCCCCACGAACCAATGAATTCGGGGATCGAGTCAAGCTAGCGACTCGATAAACAAAAATAGTAGCAACAATGATGCGTGAGAATCGCAACAGGCTTTACCTCTCGAGGGATCTCGAGAAGCTTACAACCCCCACCAGGCAGTGTACCTGATCGTTGTAGTATAGTATAGTGACAAGTACCGGGGGATTGATCGTTCAGCTTAGGAATAGTGTCGCTAGGATTAGAAAGCCTAAATTACTAGTTCTAAAGGTGAGGGATGATTATTTTTGTGTTTTTATATTTTTTAGAAAGCAATTAAAATATCGGTTTTTGCAAGAGTGGGCGGAATTAGTTGCTATTCAACTAACCCAAAACTAAGATGCAATCAAAATAAAATACTAAAAATGAAATTAAACTAATTTATACTAAAGTTGTGAGCAGTAATTGGAGAAAATGTGTTTACTTAGATTTCACTACTCCCTAGATATCTTTTACACGTTAATTACTTGTTATAATTGCATGGATGATGGATTGTATTCCTTAATACCATTCATGGGGTGGCATACATAACTCCCCAATTCTATGAGCTCTTATCTCCTCCTACACCATGCCCAGCACAACTATAGGGATTGTAAACAGTGGCTCATGCATTAAATACAACCAATAAAGACCTAGTACGCCTCGGTTCATGTTTCTTAAGACGTTCAAGCATGTTACCATTTGGAGATCTGCCAGTTTTCTTAAGCCTAACATATAAAATCATTCATCCAAGACAAGAATAAACAAGTAATCAACACATAATCAATATCTAGGTTTCATTAGATCTAAGCAAACACAAAAGAGATCTAGCCTAGCATAATGGAATTGAGACAAGAACAAGATATAGACAACCAACACATAGACATATTGATTGAATTAGAAGAACACTTATCTCAATTACAATGCAAGGTATCAAGGGTTTGGAACCCTTGAAAAACCTGTAAAAGTTGCACCAAAATCGTCTTTAGGGTTTCTCCAAAACTTCTCTCTTAATGTGAAAAACTAGAAAACTATATATAGGAAAATCGGGGTGACGGCGTCAAGAACAAAGGTGTGACGCCGTCATCTCGCCGCCAAATACTTCCTCGGACGGCCTTGATCTACTTCTGACGGCCTGCGTGACGCCATCATGAGCTACGGATTTTAATTCTTGGGGTTTGACGCCGTCATGAGTTTACTCTTGACGCCTTCATGTACTGTTCCAGCATGGAAAATTGAGACTTTTCCGTTTTCTTCACTTTTATGCTCCAAAAATGTCCAAAATGGCTTATTTTTCAGAATTCACTCTCCAAGTAACTAAAATCACAAAAGGAACGATTTAGGGCAATATTTGATCAAATAAAGTCGGATTCGGGCTTAAATGACCCCCTAAAAACGGATCATTTTTCGCCTCATCAAACAACATGGGTTTTCACCCATGTCTCTGACTTCTTTCTACTTTCTAACACCCTAGTGTGGGGGAGTGGCCGTCCCCTGCAGCTATTTGAAATGTATATATCTAGCTTTTAATATTATCCCTTTCCATTCAAAGAGTCGGCATAATAGCCGGAACATTGAATATTGAGGACAATATTCAATTCTAAGTGTGAGGGGGAAAATTCTAGCGAATTTTATCACATTACATCCTCTAGTACCCCCGTTTTTAGCCCAAAATTTTCAAAAAAAATTCACTTTATTTCAAAATTTTTGTGGTTATCAGTCCGCCATGTCTAAACGATAAAAGGATTGACTAATCCAGGAGCAAACGGCTCTTGGTAAAGATATCTCAAATATGTTGACGGCTGACAATTTGCCCAAAATTGTATGGGACTCAACTCACCATATCTTTAATCATGAAGAGTTGACTAGCCCGCAAGATTATGGCTTGTGGTAAAGGCAGTGGAAAAACCATAATTGGTAATCAACTTACCAAGATGATGACTGAATTCCATCAAGAGTTGGCTAGTCCGGAAGCAAACGGCTTCTGGTAAAGACAAATCAAAACCGTTGACAGCTGGTGGTTTGCTCAAAATCACATGGTTATCAGTGTACTATAGTTCTTACTTGAACTGAAACATTTGGCTACTCCAAAAGTAATGGCTTTTGGTAAAGAGACTTCAAATCCATTAAGTTTTTCTCAAAAGATTGCAAGGGACTAGCAATATTTTAGTGTGGGGGATTGATGAGTGTGTAAATACTCATCATTTTTACCTAATCTGAGCTGACAAAACATCTAAAAACACTCAAATATGCATCATAATACTGAGAGTATCCCAGGAATGTGTTTTATATGTTTCAGATGAAAAATAATAAAAAACAGATGAAAAATAAACAAAGTTTGCGTAATTGGCAGTTTCAGTCCCTCATCTTTCAAAAGTTGTCAAAACTAGTCCCTGGCTATTCTAAAAACTTGAAAAAGTCACCAAAGGTCCTTTTAAATCACAAATAAATATTATTAGTCCTTTGGTACAAAGTTTCACAAAATTGCAAGTTTAGTCCCTAAAGTTTGAAAAATTGACAAAGCAGGTCCCTGGGATATTAAAACTTTGAGAAAAACAATTTTGGTCCTTGTACTAATCTTCTATGGCAGGAATGGTCCTTGGTTGGAAAGTTTGGTGAAATTACATGTTTGGTCCCTGAAGTTTGAAGATTTGGCAAAAAAGGTCCCTGGTTACTTATTTTTGGAAAATTGCAATTATGGTCCCTAAGTTATCACACTATGGCAAGAAAGGTCCTTGTAATACATTTTTGAAAGTTACATAACAGGTCCTTCAATTTTCAGCTTGTTGCAATTTTAGTCCTTGGGCCTAATATACCACTTAAACCAAACCAAATAATAAACATAACCAATCCCAAGCCCACTCCCTACCCTTTTTGCTTTGGCCCAACACACAAAAGCCCACCCTGGTATTTAATACCAGGGTCAAACTCCGGTCAAACACCACCACCCCAAACCACTGTGCACCTTTCCCTCCCACAAAACCATTTACCCCCTCCAATACCACCTCTGCAAAACCATCCCCACTTGTAATCCCATCATCACCATCCCACCACCCTCTGCACCTAACATCACCTCCCCATTTAATGCTCCCCCTCCCAACACGCAATATAGAGAAAATGCCAAAACGGCATTTCCCGCCAAAAATGAAATCAAAGGTCAGGATCAATTAAGAGTTTTTTTAATGGTCAAGATTAGGTGGGATATGTTTAGAAGACTCTCCAAAACCCTAATCTTCAGCTATAAATAGAAGAGAAGCACAATGGAGCTAGTAGTAGTTTATTTTAGAAAAGATAGTCTCGTTTAGTTTGTAACTTTCATTTTCAGTTAAAAATCAAGCTTTTGAGCATTGTATTAGTGTAATCAAGTATAATTCCAACTTTTTCATCAATCAATTTCAAGTTTTAATTCATATCTCAGTTTGTGCAATTTTCATTTTATTTCAAATTTCTTAATCAACTGTATTGTTGTTATTAGTAGATTACATGGACTCTCAGGATCATATAAGCTCCCAGAAAGCTTAAATAAGCTTTTAGAAACCTTAAAACATAGCTTAGTTATAAAAAACTCAAAAACACAAAAACAGTCAACAAAAGTCAACGTACAGGTTTATGAAGATCTAAGCTGGAGCACAGTAAATCTTGGATGGCTGTGGGTTAGTGAATCCATGGGGATTCTATAGGTTGGTTTTGTGGCCCTTGGTTCATGAAAAGATTGCTTGGAAGGCTTTTTGTAAGAAATTTCTTAAATTTCTGAGTTCTCTGTCTTTATTGCTTATCTATAGTTAATTACTACTTATTTAGTTCTATTTTAGCTTATTAGATAGTTCCTGATCTTTAGCTTAAGTTGTTGCATCAGTTTACTCAGTTTATTTTGGATTCTAATTATAATAAGTAGTGTTTGGATTTAGCTATTACTATGTGTTCGTAGTTGTTTGTGTTACTGTTTCTGCTTGATACATTTCACATTAGGTTCTAGTAACTCAGAACAACACTTAAAACATAGTCTTACTTCATCAAAAGTCAAAATCACCTAGAAATAGGCCAAATTCACCCTCTTTGTTGGTTAAAGAGAGGCATATGCTCCATTTCCATTCACAAATGAGTGGTTTAGCTTAATTTGGTCTTAACTCAGCTTATTTAACCAGTATCTATCATAAAACCAAGATTTAAGTTCATAAAAGTCAACCTAGTTCAAAGTTTCAAAAAAGTCAAAAACACTCTTGTCTGAGAAATCCAAAACTTGGGAGAATTTTTGTGATTTTTGTGATAGGTTTGAGACCCTGATCTTTTCATAAGTTAATCTTGGTCACCTAGTCTACAAGTTTCCACAATCAGCTTATTTTTAGGATTTTTATTATAGCTTGTGCAAGCTTCCACAAGTTTTTGACCAATTTTCCAAGTCCTTTTGTGATCACCCTAGTGGACCCCACACCCTGTACCCTGGCATTTTGGAAAGCCAATAAGCTCATTGACAAGGTTCAGGGCTTATTTTGAGGTCTCTGGCTTATTTGATAGGGCTGCTAGTCCCTTTAAGGTTGACCATTTCCTGAGTGTACACTGAGTCACTCAGTGTGTGACCTCAACTTCCATAGCCTACCCAGTGCTTATTAATAAGCCATAAGCCCAGCTTATTGGCTTATTTTGTAGCTGACCAGTCCACCTTCATAGTTCAATCCTTGTTTTGGACTCCCTTTGACTTCTGTGGACCCCACAGAGGTTCAAAATCCCTTGGTTTGGCCTGTTTTAGGCCTTGTGTTTAATTAAGTGCTTATTTGTTCTTAGTAGCTTTTCCATAGTGCTTATTTGCTCCACTTTGCTTATTTCAAGTTTGTAATCATCTGTTTATGCTTAGTTTGTCATTTCTCAGCTTTTTCCAATATTGCATAAGTCCTAATAAGCTAATTGGTTCACTGTTAAGCACAAGGGGGTGCTCTTAGCTTATTAATAAGCTATTTCAAAAGTCTTTTCATAAAAGTTTCTTATTTTTAGCTTATCATCATCTGTCAATAAGAAAAACCAACAAAAACCAAAATTAAAAATAGTGATAGCTTCTATTTAATAGATTTTATCTTTTTAATTTTTCTTTTCAGCTTATTAATAAGCATTTCATCATTTTTATAATTTTCTTAATTTCCTGTCACCTTAAAGTATTTTCAGTAATTTTCTTAGATTTTTCACTTTTGATTTAATAATTACTAGAAATAATAATAGTTTAATTAATTAATTAAGTAATATTAGTAACTAAATAGTTTTCTTAATTTTTATTAAACAACATTAGGTTTTTATATTTTTCCTAGGTTCTATAAATCATTTAGGATTTTAAATAATTTCTTAAATTCTACTGTTCACTTTTTAATCTTCTTAATTAATTTAGTTAAATTAGATATTAAATAATAATTAAGTAAATAATTAGTAAAATAGTCTAAATATAATTTTTAGAAACTTTCTATAATTTTTTAGGATTCATGTGATGGTTAATTAGTTTTATAAATTTTTCTTTAATTTTCTAAGATATTTTAGTATTATTATTAAATTAAAATATTTTAAATAGTTTAATTAATATTTTGTATTTTTAGTTTTTAAAATTATTTTAAGTCATTTTAGATTTTTAGAAATTAATTTTGCAATTTTCTAGTTTAAATTTGTATTATTAAGTTTGTTAAGTTATTTTGTTTTAATTAAATAGTTAAATAGTTTTATTTAAATAATTAGATAATAAAATATTCAAAAAAAGAATTTTCTTTTTAATTTCATTTTCTTTTAATTTTATGTTTGTAAAAGTTTCACTTGCACCCCCTGTAGTTTCAAATTGTTTAAAAGTCACCTTTTCTTCAGTCTGCATCCCATTTTGATTCCTGAATTGTGTTGTATACATATCTGTTTGCTATGTTTGTTATATACTATTTTCATAATATCATCAGTAGTGTAAAATCAAACCCAATCATCTTTGGTTACGGTCCTCAGTGCCGCTCATTCCCAAAAACGTTCAAAATACAATTTCAATCTCGTTGGGACTTAACAACCCGGGGATTTCCCTGTACTTCCACGGATTTAAAAACAATTGACTTTCTCTCCCAGGTGGGCCTATCAACTGCACCCGGTTTACTGGTTGGTTTGGGAGGAGTCAAGGGGATAGAAGGATAACTTTCCAAAGTTATACCTTGAGTGGATTCAAATATAGTACTTATTGGTACCACCTAGTGGGGTGTTAATACCAACGAGAGTTGTCAAACTCCAATAGATCTATCAACTATATTCGCGTTCGATTGGATAAAACCTCCCAAACGATTATATTCATGAATTTTTGGTTATGTAGTGGTGGCAGTTAGTTTACTTGTGCAAACAACCAAGGAAAAAGACTTGTATTCGGTTTTAAGTAAAGCATTTAGCATGTATCTCCCTTACAGGGTTTGTAAAAGCATTTAGATTGAAAGTTTAAAAAGATGTAATGCTATGAAGACTCACCTGGGTGTAGAGTAATCTAAGTAATGCAAATAGTGACTCGGGAACTAGACCGCCTTACTCATATATCCTAGTGTGTTGTTGTTGGTTTTGTATGTATGTCAAGCTTTTAGTTATCATGTTTATGTGTCTTAAGTTATTGTTCTTAGGTTTGTTAATGTTTTAGATATAACATAACACCGTTCAGGCCATTGTAATTCAGAAGTATATGACTCCTCACATGAAGCTCCCTACTATTGTATTATGTTATCAACATAATACCGTTCGGGCCATCATAATTCAGAAGTTAATACTCCTCACACAAAGCTCCCTATTATTGAGTTATGTTGTTATTAGGGTTTAGTTATAATCATATCACCGTTCGGGCCATCATATCTCAGAAGTATATGCAATAATCGTTCGAGGAGTCAGGGCACTTTAATTCGTAAACCCAACAAACTCGTCAAAAATGAAATATTCACATAGTACTCCTCGCATGAAGCTCCCTAGTATTGTGTTATGCTTCTAACTTTATTTAGGTTTTATACTTACCCTTATAGTTTATATATTTACGTTTTCTACCCTAAGTTTTATATTACTTATACTAATAACTATCTATACTTGACACAACTAGTCCATAGACTTCTATATTAACCTAAGACTCCTAAGTTTTCTATATTTACCATTTTAGACCTTTAACTTTATACTATTTACGTTTTTAGTCCTTTTTAGTTTATACTTATGTTATTATCTATCCTAGGGTTTTAATATTATGCAAAACTAATCCTTACTACTTATAACATCTAGGAAAGGTCAAAAATAGACCCTAGACTTTATAATTTCAGGAATTTACGATATATACCCCTATGCATGTAAACTATTGCAAAACTAGTCCTAATATGCATGTAACTTATATTTTATCTAGTATTTAAGTTTTCTAGCCTACGTTTTACTTATTTTAAGGTATCTAAGTTATGTTTAACTAGTGTATGACCTAAATTAACTACTTATAGCATGCATGCAAGTATATGACTCGATGTAGGGTTTTAAAACGTAAACTAGCAAGTAGAATAGTTCTATGCTCATGCAAGGGTATCTAAACTATCTAAGGCATCCTAAATCTATCCTAAGACTATACTAAATCTATATTAACTAAAAGTAATACTTACTTGGCTGGGGGGGGGGGGTTTACGTAGGTTAGAACTAGGTTTAGGGTTTTCTAGGGCTCGTACGACTTCAAACCACAACACAACTCGACCAAGGACTAGCTACTCGTTCCTAACAGCTTCTAAGGACTTAGTATTACAGAAATGTGAGGTAGAGAGGAGGGGGAGAGGTGTGGAGAAGAAGTGAGGGCTGGGGGGTATTTATACCCGCAACATAGGCGGTTTGGGTAAAATGGTTGTCTAGGTGTCACTGAGGGGGAGGGCTGAGCAAGCAGAGCAAGGAGGGTATTGTGGCAAGTCTAGTGGTGACAAGGAAGATCTAGGGAGGTAGCTAGGGGGCTGGGTAGGCCGGTTGTGGTGGAAATCAGCCGTGGGAGGCGGTTAGGGAAAATGGAGGACAAGTAGCTTACAAGGAGGTGATGCACCACCTTGCTTGGTAGCTTGGAGGTGCTTGCAAGATTCTTGGTGGGTTTAAGAGTGGTTTAGGGTGATTAGGGGTGGTTTAGTGGTGGATTAGGGGAGGTTTAGGGTGGATTAATGGTGATTAGTGGTGGATTAGCCAAGTAGGTGATGCACCTACTTGTGTGTGTGCTTAGAGGTGTTAGGGTGTGTTCTTGGGTATGACTAAGGTGTTAGGGTGCTAGGTTGAGGTGTTTAAGGTGCTTATGTTTAGGTTTTATTATGTTTTAGTTAAGTTTAGACCTAGTTTCTACTTACTATGTGTTTGAGGTTTTACCTAGGGTTTAGTGCCTAAATTAAGTTCCAAATATGTCTAGTGATTAATCCTAAAACCTAAAGGCTTTATTCTAAGTTTGGGTAACCTATGGGAAAGTTTTGGGAAGATTTGACCTAGTTTTGTAACCTAAATGACCTAAGTGGGTTTAGTGAGAGACTAGGGTTTATCCTATGGTTTTGTGCCTAAGTTAGTGTCCTAAGGGTATCTAATAACTATTCCTAAGTTCCTAAAGGCTTATACTAAGTGGTGGTGACCTATAGGGAAGTTTTGGGTGGGTTTAGACCTAATTCTAGTTATCTATAACCTAGTTATGGTTTAGGGCTTAGGGGGTTTGTATCTAAGTTCTAAGGGTTCTATTCTATCACCTAATAGTCCTAATTGTTGATATAAATAATGTTTAAAAATGTTATTAATATCTCTCAATAAACCTATGTTTTGATAATCACAAAACTCAAATCAAATTAAGTCAAGATTAAGACGTAAACAAGTATCTGGTAACAAATATTTACCTCTACATCTAATATCACTTAAGGTATGCATAAACTAAGCATCTTATGCATTACATGATCAAAGGAAACCTTGTCTTAAGACATAACTTTTTATAAAATGGTATTAACATTTTATATATATTTGTAAATCATTTTTGGTATTGTTATATTAAACTACAAAGATATGATTTCAAATTTCCAACCAAGAATGGCAAATTTTATCTAAAAAACTTTTCCAACGTTCAGGAGGGCGGCCCCCTTAATTTTACTAGGCGGCCCCCTTAATCATTAAGGAGACCGCCCCCTAATTAAGGGGACCGGCACGCTCCAGAACAATATTTTCTGGCCCTATAAATATTGGATCATTTCACATATTTTCCTCACCTTTTTGCACTATAAACTTTCTTATCCAACCTCCATTTCTAGATCTAAAATCCTTTGATCATATAATTCATAAGTCTTTGTTTCCAAGTGATCCAAAGCTTCATCCACTCAAGTGCAAGAAGAAGAACAACACTCCTCTACATCCATCTAATTGTAGTAGTGTTGCGATTAGCTAGTTTCATAGTGTTAGATATTTGTAAAAGTGTTGTGTGAATTTGTTGATTGTAGAAACTAGGTGTGTTGTAAAGTAGTTTAGTAGTTGTGACTTAGTTGTGCATAGAAGAAGGTGTGAAGTTGACAAGGTGTGAAGAAGGTGTGAAGTCATGAAGAAGTTGTGAAGGTGTGAAGAAGGTGTGAAGCCTTGAAGAAGTTGTGAGATTAGTTCTAGCTACGATTAGAACTCGACATTTAGCTTAGTGTCATTAACTCGTGTAAGCCAATGTGTGTAAGGTTTCTCCACCATAAGGAGTTTTTTGACATAGTGAAGAAAACTCTCGAGTGTGGTACTCGGGGAGTGGAGTAGGGCAAGGAAGGTGTCCTTGTAGCCGAACCACTATAAATTCGCGTGTTGTGGTTTGATCTTTCTAACTCTATCTTTTCTTCATTACATTTCAATACTTTCATTATTAGATTAGAATTGCTTATATTGGTTGTCACTTGAATTCACTTGAGATCGAATCGAAAGTTTTTAATAAGCTACAAAATATTTTGGTAATAAATTTAAAAAGGACGTAAAACTATTCAACCCCCTTCTAGTTTTCCACAATTGGTATCAGAGCCAGGTTTAGCAAGATCTTTAAAATATATTGTATTTTAAAACTTGTAACGATCTATGGAATCTGAAAAATATTTAGAAGGGCAATCTATGCAAAGACCACCACTATTTGAAAGTGATGGATTTTTATATTGGAAAAATCGATTCGAAACTTATGTGAAGTCAAAAGATCTAGATCTTTGGCATGTTATTACTAATGGTGATTTTTTACCTATTCAAAATAACCCCGAAACAAAGAAAGATGAAATCATACCTTTTGAAAAACAAAATGATGATTTAAAAAGAAAACTTGCTAAAAATAATGAAGCAAAAATGGTTATTTAAAATGCGCTACCACGTAAAGAGTACGAAAGGATCTTTATGTGTGAAACCACAAAAGAAATTTGGAACTCTTTACTAATAACTCACCAAGGTAATAGTCAAGTCAAAGATAATAAGATAGATCTACTTGTTCAACAATATGAGCAATTCACGATTCCGGAAGAGGAATCAATTGATAATGTTTTTGCTAGATTTAACACTATCATCACAAGTTTAAAAGCACTTGATGAGAATTTTTCTAGTAAGAATTTTGTTAGGAAGTTTCTTAGGGCTCTTCATCCAAAATGGCGAGCTAAAGTGACGGCTATTGAAGAATCAAAGAATTTGTCAACATTGCAACTTGATGAATTAATTGGAAATCTAAAAGTTTACGAAGTTATTATTAAGAAGGATTCCGAAATGGTCAAGGAAAAACGAGAGCAAAGCAAGTCAATCGCCTTGAAAGCTAGAAAGGAATCTAGTAACGAAGATAGCTCATCTTCCGAAAGTGATGGCGAAGAATACGCCATGGCCGTAAGAGATTTCAAGAAATTCTTCAAAAGGCGAGGAAGATTCGTAAGACAACCGCATGATGAAAAGAAAACATTTCAAAAGAGTAAGGATGATAAGAACAATAAGATTGAAAGGAAATGTTTCAAGTGTGGTGATCCAAATCACCTCATTAGAAAATGTCCAATGATGACAAGAGATCAAAATCAAAGAGCTTTTGTTGGAGGCGCTTGGAGTGATAGTGATGAAGATGAGAAAGAAACGACAAAAGAAGAGAAGTGTCTTATGGCGAATACATCAAATGAGGTACGTTCCGAAACCGAATATTTTAGTGATGAAAGCTTATCATAAGATGAAAAAGACCTAGATAATGAATATAATAGGCTATGCAAATTATGACAACTAGTAATGGCAAAAAACAAATCACTAAAATACATAAACAATCAATTGGAAAATGAAATACTAGAACTAAAAAATAAAATACATCAACTTGAAAAAGGTAAAAAAATTTTTGAAGAATGTAAATCATGTCAAGAGCTTAAAGGTGAAAACGAAATACTTAGGGAAGAAATTCGCAAACTTGATAAATTTGAAAATAGTAGTCACTCACTTAGTAAAATAATAAGTATTCAAAGAACATCCGGAGATAAAACCGGTTTAGGATTTAATTCAAATGAAGCTTCAACAAGTGAGATTAAAAATGTCAAATTCGAAAATGAACCTAATGAACAAAAACCTCTAAAATCTAATCCTAAGTATATACTTATTAATGATAGAAAAATACCTCTTGCCAACAATGAAGAAGTAAAAGCATTTTATAAACCATCTTTAAAAAACGAGGTAGGATCTTCTAAACCTAAGACAAGATCTAAAACACCACCACCTAGAAAACCAAATAATCCTAATCCTAGGTCTAAAACACCTCAACCAAGAAGAAACCAAAATAGGCAAAACTATAATAACAATAGTAATCAAATGTGGAACTACCAACAAAGCTGCAATCCTTGGGGTATACTACCACCTTTCATGCATCCTAGTCAAATGTTAAACATGTTTGGACCAAACAACTTTGGACCAAAAAGACAATGGGGATCGAATAGCTAGATGAACATTCCTTGAGGCAACCTTGAAGTTTCTCTCAACATAGACTTTTTCAAAGTCTATATGTCATCTTGATGATTTTGAAGATTTTTTGAAGACCACCGGGTACACCACTCTTTCACAACTCATTGCCATGCTTAGATAAATATGCTTTATTTGATTACGTTGTTTGCATAGATATAGCTTGCTATTTCTCTCTATTTGTTCGATCATATATATATATATATATATATATATATATATATATATATATATATATATATATATATATATACTTACTTGCACATAACCTAGATACGTCATTAGTTGACTTTCTAGAACTCCAGGAAATTGTTCATTATTGAACCTTTTCCTTCCCCCTCGCGTTATTCTATTAAGTCCTCTTTTAGAAGACTCATGATGATGAAGGGATATGAGTCAAGTGGACTTTTATCATGCAAGAACGCCTTCGCACGTGAACACTATAGATGAAACAAACTCCTTTCGCCGACTATATTCTATCTCCGCTATTATATTTCACTCACATTTATACTTATATATATATATATATATATATATATATATATATATATATATATACATATATACACATATTCACATATTCCCGAACACACCTCAAACCTCTCATCAACTTAACACTTTGATCATTTTATCTAAAATTGTCAAAGGCACATTTTAATTATTGAGACGGTAATTAAAAATTGTTAAGTATCTTATCATCGTGCCAATAAACACTTACGTATTTTTGATATATTATAAATCTAATTATATATGTATAAATATATTTGTTCCAGAAACTGATTCCGCGAAAATTCTAAAATTTAATGAGCGGCCCCCTTAAAGATTAAGGGGACCGGCTTGTTATCGGGGGCGGTCCCCTTAATGTTTAAGGGGACCGGCCATCTGACACTCCCAAATCCGTTTTCTACCTTATTTTCATTCCCAAACACTCCATTTGCTCATATATTTCTTCCCCACCACTGCTGAGTACGAACCAAAACACCCAAAACCATCAAAATCCTCCACCATATCACCAATCCGGGGTTGTTTCGCAAGGGGCAAACGTTAACCAAACATATAACAACATCTTTTGTAAGTTTTCCAACATGCATTTCATCACATTTTATTCAATTTGGTGTCTAATCAATAATTAGGCATTTTATTAAAATTCATTTTAATTCAAATTTTAGTGAAATAGAAGCTAGGAATTGAACTACCAAATGCTTCCCATTGGATTAGGATGATGTATTGCAACTCAAATTTAGTATAACATATCATTTTGTCAAAATCATTAATCGCCCATAAGCCATTGTTGAATTTTATTTTTCAAAAGGCACATTGTTGATATAACTTTTAAAAACTATTTAAAACTTACTACATTACATTGTTTTAGTATAACATATCATTTTGTCAAAATCATTAATCGCCCATAAGCCATTGTTGAATTTTATTTTTCAAAAGGCACATTGTTGATATAACTTTTAAAAACTATTTAAAACTTACTTTATTACATTGTTTTAATGTTATAAACAATCAAAACATACTTTTCAATTCGTTATAAAATGGTTCATGAAGACAACATGAGCGTTTGGTTCATGAACAAACTAAAACTATATGTGGTTATTTGAAACTTAAAACTAGCTCATAAAATTTGTTAATACTACTAGAATCAATAGATGTCATCAAGATATATAATCAATATATATATTGATGTTTTAGGATAATTTTATCTAGTTAAGGGAGCGTTTGGTTTATCTCGAAAAATATATTTTTGAAAACTAAAATTCGCATTTTAATCTTTTAAACAAGCTTATGTTGTGTCAAACTCTTATGAAATGGAAGATATATAATCTAATATATATCTAGCCTTACTTCGAAATAAATTATGATATCATACTTTTTGACGTCATATATTCTAAACGAGTTTAAAATCAAAAATACAAGGAACATTGTGAAACTACTTCATAGAATATATTTTTTTTGTGTCGAAGTAGAATTTCGTTCCACAAATATTGCATATATATATATATATATATATATATATATATATATATATAACATATGCATGATAGTTGTTTTTATATTAATTTTATTTTTGTTATTATATTGTTTAGGTGAAAATGCCTAAGACCACGGTTGGTGATGTCTCCAAAACCAAATAATACATTCCAAATGTCTCTTCTACTCCCGGCATGTCTCCTTCAGTTGCATGTTTCTATCGTCCTATTGAAAATGGAAACATTCACGAAGGAAGAATTGTCGATCCATCTTTCTATGAATCTGATCAAACCGAACGAATGTTCTCCAATATTCGTTTTGAATGTCTTTTCCAAATCAACGAACCAATCATTCCTCGTTTTATCCTCAACTTCTATAGCCAAGTGACGGTGCAAACCGATTCCTATGGTCATCTCCTCATTTCCTTCATGATTCAAAATCAATTCATCACTCTTACTCTTGCTCAATTTGGACAAATTCTTAGAATCCCATACAACGGCCAAGCCATTTTCTAAAATGAATGGGATCTTTCCTCTCTTGAAAGAAATCATCCTCAGGATGGCCCCTACTATTCTGAGATTCCTAGTCCTGAAGACATTTGTCGAATACTTGAACTAGAACGTCGTACGACTAGTCGAGTAATCAAGTCAAAGAATGTCGATATTCATGCAAATCAAATCCTCCTCAAAGAGCTAAGCCAAGATATGAAAAAGTGGGACGAACTCATTCATGAGAATGCGTTTGGTACTGGTGGTCACCGTGATCATGTCACGGCGAGCATTGCCCACATGTTGTATTGTGTAGTTGCTGAAGAGCAATACAACTTGGCTTATCTTTTTATTCATCGAATCATGTCTGCCAAAAACACCCCAAATGCAAATCTTCCTTATGGTATGTTCCTCACACGACTTTATCGTTATGTGATGGAACATTACCCACATCTTCAAAGAGAATACTACGTTCATATCCTTCCTACTTTGAACCAACTTACTCGTGTTCGTACTCGTCGTTCTCGAAGTGACAAAGGAAAATCTCGTGTTCCTTTGTATTCTAGGCCTCGTGGTTCTACATCTCATCGTGAGGATGATGATGATGAGGAGGAAAACACCTCACGTGTTAGTACTCCATCCCCCACGACCTTTGTTGAAAATCTTTTCGATATTGACGATACCGAGTATCAAGTTCCTCTTCCTCATGAACGTACCGATGAGCTTCTCTTCACTCGTCAAACGTCCATCATCAACCGTCAACAACAAATACATGAAGAACTTCGAGGAGGATTCAAATCCGTTGGGAAGATGTTTAGGAAGATGCTTGGAAAGAAGAAGAAGTAAAAGATATTGACGTATTGCTACTTGTTATTATTTGTTTCTATTAGACATTTGTATGGTTTGCTATTTGTCCGATTTATTCGGAAATACTTGTGTTATTTCTTGTTTATCTCTTGAATGATGTTTAGACTTTAACTATTATCATGCTACTATCTTAATGTTATGCTATGCTTCTTTTCAATGTGGATTATAATATGTTAATTTGCATGCAAAATTTGGTTATATATATATATATATATATATATATATATATATATATATATATATATATATATATATATATATATATATATATATATATATATATATGTTTATATATCATCATTCCTAGAGTATATACTTCTAATAGAGCTTGCTGGAAAAACACACTTGAAAAATCACCAAATTCTGCAAATTTTGGGTTTCTGGTCGTCTGGGAAAACACCAGATGAGCTGCCCCCTTAATTCCTAGGCGGTCCCTTTAACCATTAAGGGGGCCGGCCTACAATTAAGGGGACCGGCCATCTGGAACTGGGTTCACTGTTTTCTTTTGCATCTTGTGAACCCTTTCTCTAGTATCAGCTACCATTTCCCATTTTAACCCAACTGATTTTAGAATCTCATTCAACCATTTCAAATACATACCTAAAACAACCATTTCCATACTATAAATTCCCTCCATAATCACCATTCTTCATCTCATCATTCATCATCTAAATCATCATGACTTCACTAAGCACCTCACACTCCAAAGCCTCCAAGAAACAAAAGCTTGTGGTCATCCCCCCAAAACAACTCTTCATTGACTTAACAAATGAAGACAACAAAACCCCATCACCTCCACCCAAATGCTCATCCCCAAGTGCACCCAATGCACCATCTAAAACACCTTCCACTCATGGAACTTCCTCATCCTCCATACCCTCAACCTCATCAATCAATGACTACATCAACTCACACTTGTCACCACAAGTATCATCACCACTTCCTACACAAGAACCTATCTCCACCCATCTTACCATCTCACTTTCACCAATAACATCTCTTGATACTCATCTTTCATCTCCACCAATTACACCACCATTCTTTGCCAATCCCGTGCCTTGGAGGCTACTTGAATCCCATGAGGATACTTGTCTTTGTTGCATCCACAACCGCACCGTCATCTTTGGCCTTAGAGATGAAATTCAATATATGTTTTCATATATTGAACATTTGCTTACCAACCCACCACCACCACCAACTCCACCATCCTCTCCAATCATTCCTCCACCACAATTCTCACCCATTCCTCCACCATCACCATCATGCTCTCCAAATTAAGCATTTGATATGCTTAATAAATAAAGCCTCTACCACCCTTTTGCTTGCAAGCTCTATGAAGACCATGTACTCTTTGCATGATGATGTATTTTCCTAGTTGTTTATTTGTGTACTAGCTTACCTACTAGTAATCCTTATTGCCACTTGTATGTTGTGTCTTGACACAATCATTTCTTTAATATGAATGCTTTCTTTCAACCATTTTTTTTTATCACCTAATATATGTTTGCATGAATATACTTGTGCTTCTAATATTTTTGTTTTGCAAAGCATTTCATAGCTCGTTCTCTTGGTGCCCCCAAACGAGGGGGAGTACACATCAAGGGGGAGATAACTTCCCGTCAAATTTTCACTTTTGAAAATTGTCGGCATAACCTTTTTGATTCTACAAAAAGGGGGAGAAGTAAATATAAACTCACTAAAATACTTGTTTAAAAACTAATTTTTGAGTTAATGAGTTTAAGTTTTGTAATCATCAAAAAGGGGGAGATTGTTGATATAAATAATGTTTAAAAATGTTATTAATATCTCTCAATAAACCTATGTTTTGATAATTACAAAACTCAAATCAAATTAAGTCAAGATTAAGACGTAAACAAGTATTTGGTAACAAATATTTACCTCTACATCTAATATCACTTAAGGTATGCATAAACCAAGCATCTTATACATTACATGATCAAAGGAAACCTTGTCTTAAGACATAACTTTTTATAAAATGGTATTAACATTTTATATATATATTTGTAAATCATTTTTGGTATTGTTATATTAAACTACAAAGATATGATTTCAAATTTCCAACCAAAAAGGGCAAATTTTATCCAGAAAAACTTTTCCAACGTTCAGGAGGGAGGCCCTCTTAATTTTACTAGGCGGCCCCCTTAATCATTAAGGGGACCGCCCCCTAATTAAGGGGACCGGCACGCTCCAGAACAGTATTTTCTGGCCCTATAAATATTGGATCATTTCACATATTTTCCTCACCTTTTTGCACTATAAACTTTCTGATCCAACCTCCATTTCTAGATCTAAAATCCTTTGATCATATAATTCATAAGTCTTTGTTTCCAAGTGATCCAAAGCTTCATCCACTCAAGTGCAAGAAGAAGAACACTCCTCTACATCCATCTAATTGTAGTAGTGTTGTGATTAGCTAGTTTCATAGTGTTAGATATTTGTAAAAGTGTTGTGTGAATTTGTTGATTGTAGAAACTAGGTGTGTTGTAAAGTAGTTTATTAGTTGTGACTTAGTTGTGCATAGAAGAAGGTGTGAAGTTGACAAGGTGTGAAGTCTTGAAGAAGTTGTGAAGGTGTGAAGCCTTGAAGAAGTTGTGAGATTGGTTCTAGCTACGATTAGAACTCGACATTTAGCTTAGTGTCGTTAACTCGTGTAAGCCAAGGTGTGTAAGGTTTCTCCACCATAAGGAGTTTGTTGACATAGTGAAGAAAACTCTCGAGTGTGGTACTCGGGGAGTGGAGTAGGGCAAGGAAGGTGTCCTTGTAGCCGAACCACTATAAATTCGCGTGTTGTGGTTTGATCTTTCTAACTCTATCTTTTCTTCATTACATTTCAATACTTTCATTATTAGATTAGAATTGCTTATATTGGTTGTCACTTGAATTCACTTGAGATCGAATCGAAAGTTTTTAATAAGCTACAAAATATTTTGGTAATAAATTTAAAAAGGACGTAAAACTATTCAACCCCCCTTCTAGTTTTCCACACTAATATATCCTAATATTCCTAAAGATACTCTTAATTAAGCCTTGAACACATTCTTACTAGTTTAACTAAGCATATAGGTTTAGATAAGCACATAATACTACTTAAGTTTTAGTTTAGGGTTTATTAGGGTTTTGTGTTATGTTTAGTGTTTTAGATTGGTGTATTACTTATTATGGTGTTGTTATGAGTTTATGCTTGACATACCTGGGTTTATAGGATGTGAGTGTTGAGTTAGTTGGCTTGTGTAGATACGTGAGCAGGTCTAGTGAGTCATGCAAGTAATTATGTATATAAAAAGCAAAAATTTACCTGTGAAATACCTACTATAGGTATTTGTAATGGGAATGATAGTAATGGGTGTTTGTTGGTTGTTATATGAAGTCACCAGACAACTCATTAACGAACTGCTTGATGTTATGATATTCACGCTCAAACTTTTGTTGTTCAGAACAAGGAAAATACTGCAAATAGAAAATCTCACGAAATGACTGCCAAGTCAGAGTAGCAACAAAGTCATCACCTTTCACTTGCTTATAATATTTCCACCAACTCAAAGCGTCACCCTCCAGCTTGTAACTAGCAAGACAAGCCTTAAACTCATCAACACACCCAAGCACCTCAAAGATTTTCTCAATGTGGGCTATCCAGTTTTTGACATCCACAGGAGAGTTAGCTGAGCTAAAGGACTTGGGCCTTTGCTTCCCAAATTTCTCCAACCACCCATGTATGGTTGGTGCAGCATCCCCACCACTTCCATACCCAGGGTGAGCCTAACGAAATTCATCAAAAAGTCGGGTCCTAAGATTTGGCATCAAAGCCTCGACAGCTTGGGCAACCGCTGCATAAAAAGCAGCTTCATCACCAGTGTTACGTGTGTTCACCATCTAGAAGATCAATAAACGGATTATTGAAGACAGATCAAAATGAAAAATATAAGATGAAGGAAACAGTCAAAGCAGAAGAAGCCTAATGTCTACCCCAAATCCTCACAGGTCACTAGCCTAAGCTCTAAGAGTCGGAAACCTGTCTCTGATACCATAATTGTAACATCCCAGGCTAGAATGTAACATTATGGTGTGTAATCAGAACATAACAATGCAAGCGAAAGTCTTTATTAAAAGATAAATAAGAAATCCTAAGAAATAATGACTTAAAGAGTATAGCCTTAACCAGGGCTATACAAAGGAAAATAATTCGGAAATACATAAGTCTAAAGGAATAACAAGTCAAAGTACTAAGTCTGAAAATCCATAACAATGGGGAAACACTAAGGGGGTGCTTGGTGGGGGGTAAAGGGGGTGGGGAATGGGTAAGGAATTGAAAAGGGCCCACATCCTTCAAATAATGGTGCTTGGTAATGGAGGAGTAAGGTATTGATTACCCCGTAGTGGGTAATCAACCATTATAGAGTAAATTGGGGGGTAAGGTATTGATTACCCACCTCACTCATTCCTTTGCATTCCTTTCCCTTTCCATTTCCTTTTCCATTTCCCCACTTTGAACCAAGCGGACCCTAAGTATAGGTCCTCTAGCATCCTACACTCATCACTCAAGCCCTGCTTCCCGCTTATTACCTGCCGCAGAGAAAAGAAAATGCGGCTGAGCTAACGCTCAGTGAACAGATATAAACAAAGATAGGTAATAAGCATAAACGAAAAGAATAGGCGAATAAGAGTCCACGAGAACCTGCTAAGATAAAGGTCAATGAAATATAGCATATGTGATAATGAATCAAGGATTCATTAAAAGAAATATGAAATGGATGTAATCATAAGCAAAGAGAATACAAACGGATAATACGCATAAAGAGAATAGAAATATAAGGATGTCAAATGATAACAAAGAAATGCCCAGATAATCATACAAATTGCACAAAGGAATTGCAACTCCAATGTACTAATGTGAAATGGAGTGTATTGCACACACTAAACCATTCACTAAATAATATTACATCCATCCCACATTAAGTGTCCACTATGACTTTTCTAAGTCTTTTTTCACCAACTTTTATCTTAAATATATTTAATTGTGTTATATAATACTTAATAAAAATTATACAAATGAAAACACAACTAAAAACTTAATCTATTCATATATCTTGCATCAATTATTATATAACACGGACAAAAAAATTTTAAGTCAAAGTGGAAGAAAAAAGACTTAAAAAAATCATAGTGGACACTTAATGTGGGACGGAGGAAGTACTAAACAAAGTACCTGGGATGCATCCATACGCTCCCTGCAAAAACAAATATACATATACCATGCTCTAGGCTAAGCATACATACAATAATAATAATGGTCATGGTTCTATAGCATAATAGGGAACGCTGTGGACAAAAACCCACCTCCATAGATAGTGTCAATACCACTGGTGCATCAGTGGCAAGGCCATAAACTCCCCATGACTGGCTAATAAGTCAAATTATATACAAGTAACACATAATGGGCATAGAATCAAGAATACTATAGAAAAAAGATATAGCATGAAAACGAATGTCAAGCTTATATCAATATCATGTATCAACAAATACGAATCAAACAATTGGAACATAGCAATGGCTTAACTGAAGGAATCATAATCAAAACATTAAACAAAAGAGAGAAGGATTGTCTTTACTAAAAAGGCAGAATATCTGTACCTAATGAAAAGAAAGAAAATAGGAAAATGAACACGAGGAAAAGTTGATCACTCCTTCTTCACCTAATATACATGAATTATAATTACATATTTACTTATACGCTTATTTAATAGCATAACAGATTTTTAATGCTTGTTATTAATTACGTCTTTACTTATAGGGTTTTCTTAAGTTATATGTGATATCAATTTAGGTTTAGCCGAATTAGAAGTTTAGGGTTATACTGAATTAGAAGGTAGATTAAGGTAATAAAAATAGTAAAATCATAAAGAGCATAAAGGGAATCTGGATTAGACACACTAAGAACCCTTTTACTCACACCTTCTCGTTAATAATTATAAAACATCCATGAAACCTTAGCAAGACAATTCATACACACGCAAACATTCTAATACCATAATGAGACCAACAAACACCGCAAGTTAATGAGACTTAAAATATGTCATAATCCCTTTCTTTTAAACCAACTTTAAAGTACATGTTTCCAGCACGTGGTGGATTTCATACGACACACACAAAAATATAATTCCATATTCAGATTAACGAGACGCAAGATCACCCACTTTAGCTTATTACTTATATAATGTATTTAGTCATCATATATTGTAAGGTTTTTTATTCAATTAGGTATTGTGAACTCTTATAATCATATAACATATAGTTTAATTATTTAGTTACCAATTAGTCCCTTGACTTTAGAAATTTTTAAATTATACCCCATTTTAGGTTTTCAAATTTTTGGGTTTTACATGTATTGCATAAACTAAGTCTTTGGTATTGAATGAAAGGTCGTGCATCACATTTGAAAGTTTGATAGAATGGCCTGCTTAAGAATTGATGCATTTGTTTCTTTTGGCGTTATCTAGTGTTTAGTTTCTTCATTGTCAGATTTTTTAAAAATGAGTTTTGCATCTAATGATCTAACTCTTCGTATTTGAAATTGCGATTGATCGTCTGACCTAATCTAGGCCCATGCCTACGTTGTGCTTGTTTCTTGAGTGGCTCTTACAACACTCTTTCGGCTCTTTAGGTTGTAGTTTCAACATGTATTAACTTTTTTGAAAGTCAAGCAGGTTATTGCTCCCCATAATGCCTTTATGTGTATATCTATGACAACGAACTCTGAACTTGTCTTTGATGACTAGAGATATGTCACAGTTTCATGTTGCTGGACTTGCTGCGAATAATGCTTTATTGAGTTTATATTAAGACGCCTCTGGCTTACCTAGTATGTTTTTATCAGAAGAAATTATGGTGGTTGGTTTGTCTTCTTTCTGGTTGTGGGATTGCTTGGGAACTTCATCTTCTTATGCACTTCTGCATCTTTAAAATGTTAAAATTTTTGAGGAGTCAGAACTAGGACTTCGTGGACTTTATATCTTTCATAACCTAGACATCACCAGATGGGGTTTTCATACATTTAACGTTTTTTTGTTGAATGAATATGTTCTTAGAACAAGCAAATATATAACATGAGAGAATTGGACCAATGTATTTTTATCTATGACCTCAATGAGAATATGAGACCATATTCTATTTATATTCTTTAAGAAGCGAATATCTCCAATGTTATATCCAAATATGGATATATCCACTTCTTTCCATGCATATGTGAGCTGTAGCTTCTATGGACTATGGCTCCCTTTGGAGCTAAAAAAGGGACCCATAACTGTTCACTATTATGGTCAGATTTGGTTTCATCTAGTCATAAGGTGTATCTTTGTTATGGCAATGGGACATATGGTTATCTTGAAAATTACATAAACGGGATGCTGGTCTTCAATCTACCGGATACTATTTTCACATTCTGCAGGGAGACGAGATTATCGTGGTGTTGATTTAAGAGAGAAGATAGGCAGGCAACATTCTTCGCCTCAAAGAAACTCTTTTGACAAAGATGCAAGAGATCCACTCCGATCTCATGGATATATCTCTCCAAGATTAGGTAAAAAGAGGCAAGTTTTTCTTTATATTTATCATTAAATTTGTGCTTTTAATTAGTAGGTTAAGAATATGATTTGGTGGTGGTCTTCTTTGAGGAAGGTTACATAGTAGCCCTAGTGTGTGATTTCTGTTGAGAACCAGGACTCTTAAACAATTAAAAACCACTACAATTTAAGTGGAATAGCACCTTCTTTTGTGTGATGCACTGATGCATATGGTTTATGTGCACACTGATATTACAATTTAAGTGGAATAGTACGCTGATATTGTTGTTAGCCCTTTTAACTTTTTTTTGCATGTACAGTTTCTATAGGAAAAAAAAAAGCAGTTATCCTTGTTGGATCGATATACTCTGACCAAACTACTTTGTAGCTTGTAAGGGTTTAACAATATTGAGTAAACTCAACACTATTAATATTGAAACACTGTTTTACCTTGTAAAGTATGCGGAATCTACTAACACAAAGCTTAAGAAAAACTTTTATATTAACCAAACATTGAACCTGCTTTGTTACACAGATTCACTAACAATCCCTAACTATTTATCAACTTTGATCGACTCTAAAACTTATGAGAACTTCTCTAAAACTTGTATCGACTAATACCTCTTAAGGCTCTTTATATAGATAACCTTAAGTCGGTTTACAACATATAATCCTTGAACGACAAGTCATTATCCCTAACTAATTCTAGAATATTCGTTCAAATATTACACATTAATCCTTATCTAATATTGCACATCAGTCCTTGTTTCCTTCGAAGTACTTTAAACATTCTTCAATAACAGCAGTACTTTGACTTTTTCCTTCAGCAGTACTTTGAATTTATTCTTCATGCAGCAGTACTTTGACATCCAGAAGTACTTTGATATTTTATATCCCAACAATCCTCCCCTAACTTGAACTCCGCTTGCTTGATTTCAAGTTTCTTTGCTATCTTTAATCTTCAAATCTTTAATTATTCAGAAAGATTGTTTCTTTATTTCTTTGTCTTCTATCTGTCATGTGTCAAAGTACTCTTCATCAGCATCTTGTCTTTCAATACATCTTCTCAGCAACTCAGCAACATTTTGGTACAGTAATCATCAAATCTTAAAAGTTTCATACTATTCTCATCACTTCCAGGTGTGTTAACTCCTGTGAGAGGTGAATCATTGAAAATTATGATTTTTAGCAAATCATTAGCTATCAACGGATTTGATTAGTCTTTACCAATAGCCGTTTGCTATGGACTAGCCAACTCTTGATCACTTGGAATATGGTGAGTTGATAACCATATAGTTTTTGGTAAACTATCAACCATAAACGGATTTGATTATCACATCAGAGTCGTACCCTCATGATGAGTCAAACTCTTTCTTGTCTGTTAAACATGGTGAGTTGATTACCATTTGTTGTGCAGTATAAATACTAACACCATGTGTTGCTTTTCAAATCCTTTTTTCCTTTTCTTTTAAACATCAAAACATTTTATTTTTATTTTAAAGGACTTATACTGGTTTATATCAGCAAGCAGTACTTTGTTAAAGTACTGTTTGTTTTTGCAGTACTTTGAAAAATCCTTTATTTTACAAAACAAATCATACCAGTATAATGCAATATTACTCTTCAAACTTGACCCATCTGATAAATAGCTTGATAACATCCAAAGCTACTTCAGATTCATCTTCAAATTCCATTCCATGATCCAGCATTCGAAGCATAATTTCTCTAATCAATGGATATCTTCTCTCAGCCAGCATATGAATCATGGTACCATCTTCCATCTCTAGTGTATGAACTCCTGATGACTCAAAGAATCTCCATCTAGTTATTTCCCAATTCTCTTGATCATTCCACAGAGGATCAACACTTGTTTCTTCAGTTTCCCAGATGGTAATTAAATCTCCAAGTAAAATTAATCCCACTTCTGAAGCTTCAATCTCTACATAGTATGTCTGCACTTGCACATATAAGTCATACAAATATGCCCTTGTAATACAGTGCAACACATCCCATAACATATTGAATGTTGTGAAGCTTTCATCTTCTCTGTGAATCATAAAGTAATTCCCTTCTTTTGATTCAACCATAGAAAACGAGATTATCTTGGACTTCTTTCCAGAATCTTCAATCTTCTTATTTTCAAAGTCTACAACTCTGAAATAGATTCTAGGTTCATCAACTGTATCTTCATGAATCATCTTCAGCCTTTTTGACAGTTGATCATCCTGATTTAATTTCTTTCTTTTCAATCTCCTTTGCTCAGCTTGTTCCTTTCTGATATCTTCTAATTTCTTCTTTCTATCAACTTCCATGGGCACAAAGTTTTCTATTTCTTTTCTGATATCTTCTTGTACTTTATCCCACAGAGCTTTCACTTCTGGATAACTCTGTTTATGTAAATTCTTGTATCCCTTTCTTCTCAAGAAGCTTATCATCCAGTTCCTTTCCTGCGCTTTAGTCATTGGCTTCTTTGTAATTGGCCTACTAACTTCTTCCAAATACTCAGCATTATATTCAGCTTGTTGCTTTCTAGCAAGCTCTAAATCTTCTGCAATCTCTAACTCTCTAATCTGAGTAAGAGAAAATTTCTTCTTTTTCTTCTTAGTATCTTTCTGAACCATTATCCTTTTCCCTTTATCTTTTGGATCTAGCTCTTCTGATTCAGAAGTACTTTCAACATCTTTTTGTGCAGGCTCAGAAATATGTATTCCTCCAGTAGGTCTCCTCAAATTCATCATAACTTGAGCAATTGTTTCATCATCACTTGCAGTATGTACTCTTGCTTCTTCTTGATGTACAAAAGTAGAAGGACCAGCTTCATCTGCATAATTCATTGTAGAAGGTCCAGCTGCAGTGACTCCACTTTCATCAATATTCCTAGAAGAAGTACCTTGCTCAGCAGTACCTTGCAGACTTATGTTTTCTTTAGCAGTACTTTGAACACCAGCACTTTGAATTTTCTGTGCATCTACATCCTGCTTAACATTTTCTTGCTCATTCTCTTTCTCTTGTGCAATATTCCCATCTTCTTTAATATAGCTTTCTGGTTCAAGAGTCTTTGGACTTTCTGGATATTTCCACAAATGAGCATCTTCTGAATATTTAACTTCAGCATCATCTTTATCCAAATTCTCATCTTGATTCCTCCCCAATTTGGTAAATGATGACCTCCTATGCTGCCTCTTGGATTTAGAAGACTTCTTTGAAAATTTTGACTTTGGCTTCTGAGACTACTTCTTTTCTTTCACATAAAGCCTAAAATTTTGAACAAGAAGCCAAACAAATTTCTTCAACCTTCTGAATGATGTAATAACTTTGTTGAATGATGAATAAACTTGTTTCTTTTGAATGATACATGTAGCCTCCCCTCAAATAATGACTAACTAATAACTACTAATGCCTGCCCTCAAAAATAGCTTACATATTAATCATGCCTATACTCACAACCAAAAAGGTAAATCTTGAAACATCAAAGCCCTTTGTGAGTAGATCTGCTACATTATCATCAGTATGAACTTTAACCACATTGATAAGCCTTTGTTCATAGCAATCTCTTATAAAGTGATGTCTAATCTAAATGTGCTTGGTCTTGGAATGATATACTGGATTCTTGACAATACAGATAGTACTCTCATTATCAATGTTGATAGGAGTATTCTTGAAATTGAATCCATAATCCAAAAGCTAATTCTGCAACCAAAGTACTTGTGCACAACAACTTGCAGCAGCTACATACTCTGCTTCAGTGGAAGAAGTTGCTGCAATTGTTTGCTTCTTACATTGCCATGACACTAATCTGCTTCCAAGGTACTGGCATCCTCAAGTTGTGGATCTTCTGTCATAGTTATCTCCAGCATAATCACTGTCTGAAAAAGCTTGGAGATGGAAAGGTGAATCTCTAGGATACCATAAGCCTAGCTTAGGTTGTTGCCTAAGATACCTGAAAATTCTCTTGACAGCATTCAAGTGAGATACCTTTGGATTAACTTGATGTCTTGCACATAAACATACAGCAAAATTTATATCAGGTCTTGATGCGGTTAAATACATGAGACATCCAATCATAGACTTGTATAGTGTGACATCAACATCTTCTCCTTCTTCATCTTTTCCCAAAGGTTTGTGAGTATCCACTAGTGTAGATGTAGGCCTAACAGTTGTAAAATTGAATCTCTTAAGAATATCTGCAACATACTTATCTTGAAAAATATATATTCCACTGCTTGACTGTTGCACTTGAAGTCCCAAGAAGAAGGTTAATTCTCCCATTGAACTCATCTGAAACTCTTTCTGCATAAGATCTTCAAATTCTTTGACCATAGATTGCCTAGTAGCACCAAAAATAATGTCATCTACATACACTTGGACAAACATGATATCCTTCTTATCTCTCTTGATAAACAAAGTCTTGTCAATAGCTCCTCTTCTATAACCATGTTGTAGTAGAAAATTGGAAAGTCTTTCATACCATGCTCGTGGAGCTTGATGAAGGCCATACAGAGCCTTGATTACCTTGTAGACTTTGTTTGGATGTGTAGGGTCTTCAAAACCAGGAGGCTGTTTGACATAAACTTCTTCTGTGATTTTGCCATATAGAAAAGCACTTTTAACATCCATTTGATATACAGGGAATCCCATATAAGATGCAAAAGCCAAAAATAGCCTGATGGCTTCAAGCCTTGCCATAGGAGCAAAAACTTCATCATAGTCTACTCCTTCTTCCTGTCTATAACCTTGAGCCACTAACCTTGCCTTGTTCTTGATAACATTCCCTCTTTCATCTCTTTTTACCCTGAAGACCCATTTAGTTCCAATTAGTTTCTTTCCATCAGGTAAATCACATAATACCCAAACTTCTTGAAGCTTAAACTGTAGGAGTTCTTCTTGCATAGCTTCCACCCAACTTTCCTTGGCTAATGCTTGTTTGATATTCTTGGGCTCTTCCTGAGATAGAAAACAAGCAAATAGACACAACTTCTGATCCTTGTGATTCACCCTGTTTTGCTTGTAGATAAAACTAAGTAAAGAAGTATGTTGTTGAGACATATTCTTAGCCTTAGTCCTTGTGAGCACCCCTGAAGCTGAGGGTCCAATTATGTTGGTAACAGGATGAGTTTTGTGTATTCTGAGAGTAGGAGTTGGTGAGACTTCAAGATTATCTTCCAAATTAGTTATATCAGGATCTTCATCAGAATCTGAGAAAATGCCTTCTTGATCCAATTCCTCATCAGTGTCTTCTAAAGTAATCTTGTTTGGATCATCAGTATCTTCTAAGTCAGGCATATTAGAATCATTAACAGCATCAGTATTTATCCAATTTGAAGTATCTAAAGGTTGAAAAGTACTTTCAAATGGATTATCAGTACTTTGAGGTAAAGTACTGGCTGTTTCTTTTGCCTTCTTCTTTTCTGCTTCATAAACTCTCCTTTGTTCATCTTCATACAACTTAGCCATTGTTTCTTGAAAAAGCATCCTAGAAAGTTCATCTTGAATGGCTTGATCTTCATCAGATACTGGGGTTTGTGGTGGAATAGTACTTTGAGGATCAACAGTACTGTTAGGTTTAGCAGTACCTTGAGGCTCAGAAGTACTTTTCTTCTCATCATTGGCATTATCATTTGGCTCATCTTCAGATCTTAAATTAACATCATGAACAATGTACTGTGCTTCTTCTTCAGTGGGAGCAACTTGATTTTCTTCCCTTACAGGTACATAATTCATTGATGAAGACATTAAATCAAGATCAAACATCCAATCAGGACCTTTTCCTTTAGAATTTTCTTGTTCTTCCAGAAAATCAACATGAAGACATTCTTGAACCTTTTTGGTAGCCCTGTTGTACACTCTGAATCCTTTGCTATTAGTACAATATCCCAATAAATATCCTTCATCTGACTTCCCATCAAATTTGCCCAAATTATCAGCAGTGTTTAAGATGGTTAGGGGACATCCAAAAGGTTTCATAAACTTGATGCTTGGCTTCTTTCCCATGAGTAACTCATAAGGTGTCTTCATTTGAGGTTTAGTCACTGATACTCTATTCAACACATAACAAGCAATACTTACAGCCTCAGCCCAGAATGGAACAGGTAATTGAGAGTCTGCAAGCATTGTCCTTGCTGCTTCTATAAGAGTTCTATTCTTTCTTTCTGTAACTCCATTTTGCTGAGGAGTTATAGCAATACTGAACTCTCTTTTAATTCCTTTCTTGGCACAAAATTCATCCATTAGCTGATTCTTGAACTCATTCCCATTATCACATCTAATGCCTCTTACCTTGAGTCTTAACAGATTTTCAAGTGCTATAATAAGATCATGAATAGCATCAAAAGTTTCATCTTTAAAGCATAAGAAAAAGACCCAACTAAATCTGCTATAGTCATCTGTTACAACCAAGCAGTACTTCTTCTTGGTCAGACTAACAACTGAAACAGGTCCAAACAGATCCATGTGCAGCAATTCCAAAGACTCTCTAATGGTTTTCTCATCAATCTTCTTACAAGAAGCCTTGTGCTGTTTACCCTTCTTACAAGCTAGACATGAGTGATCATTCTTGAATGTTTTAGAAGGTAAACCTCTAACTAAATTACCTCTGACCAGCTTATTGATGTTCTTAAAATTGACATGCCCCAATCTTTTATGCCATTGATGTACTTCTTCCATAGTTGCTCTTGCAATCAAACATGTTGCT
This sequence comes from Artemisia argyi, assembly GCA_030686995.1. NCBI lineage: Eukaryota > Viridiplantae > Streptophyta > Magnoliopsida > Asterales > Asteraceae > Artemisia > Artemisia argyi. Next base: position 98,332,918 of record CM060679.1, on the reverse strand, counting down.
CTTTCAGCAGAGTTTACATTCTTTAAGTCTATGTTGTACACATCATTAGTTCTTGGTGCTCTCAGCAACACCAAGTTTCTATCTTCTAACTTGAAATCAGGAGAAAGTATAAGACATTCTGTGTCAAACAATAACACAGGGTACTTTTTATCACAAATCTGAGAGACTGACAAAAGATTGAATTTGAGCTCCTTCACATATCTAACATCTTCAAAATCAATGTTTCATGCCTTGATAGTTCCTTTGCCAGTAATTTTTCCTCCATCAGGATCATTCCCAAATGCAACTTTTCCTCCAAAATAAGCTTTAAAATCTGAGAAGAGCTCCTTTTCTCCTGTCATACTGCCAGAGCAACCACTATCTACAATAAGATGATCTTTAAGCTCCTCCTCTGGGTTTCCCTGCATTCACATAAAAAAGGTTAGTTATTTTTAGGAACCCAAGCCATTACTGACTTGTGTTCCCCTTGTTGAGTGACATACTCAAAATTTTTGAGTATGTAATCACCACTGTTTTTGAAAGCATGATCAAGAATTAAGGTTTTTGTTTCCAAATTTGTTGGTTTTTCATGATCAATTTTCCCTTTTTCACCCTTAACCTCTGAAAGTACTGGTTCTACCCCAGCAGTACTTTCTTTCTTAACCCATTTAGTTGTAACTTTAGGAGTTGGGTTCTGTGTTCTAGCATTTTTTCTTGTGTTGTAAGGCCTTCTAGGGTTGTAGTAATTGTACCTCCTAGGTCTTATATTTGAGTGTTTGCTAGAAACATTAGGGAACTTTCTATCAGTACTTTGTGAAGGTACTGAGGGTTTGGAGTATGACCTTTTCTGATGAGGGTGCCTATAGTCTTTTGAGAAATTACTATGGTTAACCCTATTTGTATAGTTCCAAACTGGTTTGTTTTCCCTTGGCTTATTCTCCCTATGACTTGGTTGTGCAGTTCTGGTCTTTGGATATTTACTTAAGTATTCTGAATGATAATCACAATCTTTAATCAAATGATGAGGACTATAACATACATAACAGACCTTTGGACCAATATCCCCAAATCCCCTTCCATAAGAGTTTCTAAAATTAGCAGTATTTTGAAATAATTTTCTTTGAGGTACTGCTGAGTGATCAGCAGTACTTCGAAAAGTGTTTGAAGGTACTTCTTGTTTTGAAAACTTGGTCTCTTCAATCTTAGGTGCTTCGACAGACTTTTCTAAAGTTTCAGGGTTGGATTTACTTTTAAGCTTTTTCCTAAACTCTAGATTATCTACACCATAACAGTCAACATCCCTTCTAGGTGGTTAAAAGCTACCTGGAGGGTGAGGAACTGCATTATATCCCTTTTCTTTCTTAAATTCAGGAGGTGTTGGACTAGGGGATTCCTCATCACTAGAAGTGTTTTCATCTAGACTTATGAACTCTTCATCACTAGTGGAGGTATCTACTATAAGATTTAGTTCCTTGCCCTTAAATGGAATGCCTTCATTGCTATCATTATCATAACCTAGGCCTATCTTAATATTTGATGTTCTTTGTTTTTCAACAAATTGAACATGTGACACACCTGCCTCATTCCATACAGCAAGTTTTTCTAACAACTTATCCCTTTCAGCAGTCACTTTCTCTAGTTCAGACACCTTACAACCTAGTTTCCATTCACTTAACTTAACTAGGTAATCATGTTGTTTATATGTTTCAAGCCATGCTACTTCATTGTTTTCATGTGTAATGATTTTGGCCTCCATTGACTCTAAAGTCAATTGATAACCAGTTATCTCAGCCCTAGCCTTTTGAAATTTATCTCTTTCAGCTACATATTCACTAAGTAACTTTTGATACATATCATTGCACTTAGAGCATACCTCAGAGTTAATGGATGAACTTGGTGAAGCAGCTACCATAGCAAGCTGAACAGGTGCTTCTTCAAACTCCATGCTCCAATCAAAGCTTCCTAGACCATCTCTTGACTCCAAAGCAGCATATCCAGGCTCTTCATCAAATGATGTGCTCCATTCTTCCAATGCAACCATTGAATAGGTTACAGGTTCATCATCAAACTCATTGGACCAATCAATCTCTGACAGATTCTCTTGAGCAACCAAAGCTTTTGGTTTTGGTTCAGTAATTGGAATCTCTTTTCTTTCAGGCTTGGGTGGTTCAATCATCTTGTTTGCTTGAAACTTTGAAAATTTGCATTCCCTTGCAAAGTGACCAGTCCTTAGACAGTTGAAGCACTCAATCTTGGACTTATCAAATGTTATTCCCTGTTTAGCTCTGAAATTGATGCCTTTCCCTGACTTATTCACATACTTCTTGATCCTTGCAGTGAGCATGGCAACTTACCATCTGATATCAATTTCTTCCAAAGCATCATCATCTATTTGCAATACATCTTCTTGATAGGTGACAGGTAGAGATGTTTGTTGAGCAAAGAATGAACATAGAACTTCATCTAAGGTGGGGGGTAAGTGATTGTGATGAATTGGTGGTGACCATTGTTGTACATGGAACCTGTGTTTCAGGCACAGTACTTTGAACAGGATAAGCAGTACCTTTATTAGAAGTACTGCTTCTTTTTTCAGAAGAGACAAAAGTAATGTTTTGGGGTTTCTGATGTGTGCTTGAACCTGTAGTACCATTCATCTCATGCTCATACACCTTCAGATTGTTGTAGAGATCATCAAAGTCCATATTATCCAGCCCTGGTTGTCCTCTGATCATAGTAGCAACTACATGCCATGCTGATGGCAAACTTCTCAGGAACTTTAAATTAGCATCTTCAACTGATGCCTCAGCATCATATAGTTCTAGCATACTCAGAAGATGATGGAATCTTTCATAAGCAGAATCAAGACCTTCTCTTTCTCCAACAGCGAAAGTTTCAAATTGTTGCTTCAGCAAATTCCTATGCATCTTCTTGGAAGCATCATTACCTCCAAACTTCTTCTTTATTGCAACCCATAGTTGTTTGGCATCCTTGGCATCATGAAACTTTAATAAGTGACCATCAGGAATAGCAGAAAGCAGTATGTTGAGAGCTTTGTCTTGATTTCTTTTGGTAGCAGCAGGTATAGTAATTTTAGGTGGTGTTGGTTGTCCAGGTACCACTACTGGTTCTTCAATTTGCATGTTACCATTGACAATCACATCCCACAGTGCATGGTCTGTGATGGCAATGTACTGCCTCATCTTCATTGCCCATAGGTTGTATTCTCCCTTCTTAACAATAGGGATTCTAACAGCAGTGATTGAGGGAGCAGGTGCAGCTTCAGTCGACATCTTGAAGGGTTTGTAGTGAAATTGGTTTAAAGGTTTAAAGGTTTGTCTTCTTAATCAGAGTTTCCAACACTTGCTCTGATACCACTTGTTGGATCGATATACTCTGACCAAACTACTTTGTAGCTTATAAGGGTTTAACAATATTGAGTAAACTCAACACTATTAATATTGAAACACTGTTTTACCTTGTAAAGTATGCGGAATCTACTAACACAAAGCTTAAGAAGAACTTTTATATTAACCAAACATTGAACCTGCTTTGTTACACAGATTCACTAACAATCCCTAACTATTTATCAACTTTGATCGACTCTAAAACTTATGAGAACTTCTCTAAAACTTGTATCGACTAATACCTCTTAAGGCTCTTTATATAGATAACCTTAAGTCGGTTTACAACATATAATCCTTGAACGACAAGTCATTATCCCTAACTAATTATAGAATATTCGTTCAATATTACACATTAATCCTTATCTAATATTGCACATCAGTCCTTGTTTCCTTCGAAGTACTTTAAACATTCTTCAATAACAGCAGTACTTTGACTTTTTCCTTCAGCAGTACTTTGACTTTATTCTTCATGCAACAGTACTTTGACATCCAGATGTACTTTGATATTTTATATCCCAACAATCCTAAAATGCTTGGAAGCCCTTTAACCGATATTGTCAACAAATCAGACGCAAGTTGTCTTCTTATATTAGGTAGTTCTTTAGTTTTAACAGTTTTATATGTGCTTTTATAAGCCTTAAACTACCAGTGGCGGGTTAGGTCAGTTTGAATGTTAAATATTTTCACCCGCTAACTTGTTATTGATATTTACCCAAATGACCTGTTATTGTATTGTTTTTGACCCAATTATTATTTTCAACCCATGATGATGAAAATCTTACCCACATGCAATGTTTACGGGAAACAATTAAGCAACGTGAGGAATTAAGTGACATGAAGGCTACAACGTTATCTCTGTTACAGAATAAACTACAAGGAGAACTGCATATTGGTCTTTAGTCACCCAATCAATTCAGAAACCTTGACATAATTGCAGATTTGTTGTTAATTATGTTTTCTAGTTTTATGGTAATGTAACAATTTGTTTGGTTTGCAATTTTACATATCGATATATGGTTGAATTAATAAATAGGTTTTACTCAGTTTTTTTGTATGTACTAGTTAATTTGGAATGAATATAGCAGCCTAAGATGTATGTATAAAGAGTACATACCAGTTGCTAGACTGGTGGTAACCTATATTGACACAAGTATGTGTCAAAAATAGACTAAACCTATCCTAACACTATTTAAGTGTCAATAAACTGTGTCACTATATATTTTTACCGCCTGGACTTTTATTGACACTTTTTATAAGTGAAGGTGAATATATATATATATATATATATATATATATATATATATATATATATATATATATATATATATATATATATATATATATATAGTGACACTCTTTAGACATTTTCTGACACTTTTTGTGTGTCACTATAAGACTTTTTTCTTGTAGTGAGGATGTGCTTCCATTACTTGACAGTGCATTATCAGATTTTTTTATTGTTTAGAAAATTCTGATTTTGTAAGGAACTAACTGCGAAAATGAACAAAAATGATACATTATGAAAAGGAACAGAGCAGTTGTGTGTTACGAGGGTAGAAGTCTCATAAATTAGGCTGTAAGGGAAAATTATGTTAATCTATTATACCTTTTTTGTCGTTAAAAAAAATCTATTATACCTTTTAGGTAATCAGTTGTGTTGCACTTGGTATGAAATTCAATATCCAAAATTGATTTTTGACTGTTACAAAGTTACATAAATTATGAGCAAAATATGTTTCTTCAAACACTAATAAGTGATTAGTGCAATAGATAAATCTGTTCTGTAGCGCAAATCCCAACAACTAGTTGTTTGTTGTATGCAACTGTGTTATGGACAATTTTTACTGAATCCTCTAATTCATAATATACACCATGCGCAAATAATCTCATTTAGACCTTTAATTTGACAAGTTGGAGTGGTGGTGGTGGTGATGTTCTTGATAATTGTTTAAAATTGAATATAAATTCAATAGAAAATTCAATGGGGAAGATGATGAATAGTGTTTAGTAAGTTAAGTTTTCATTTGCAAATTTAGCAATTGAAATAAAGTAGTGTGTTGGAACCGTGAAATGACGATAGTACCCTCAATGACGTGGCACTTAACTAGAAAAATAACGAAAGTTAGTTCTCGACGTGTTTTTTTGCACAAAAAAAAAAAAAAAAAAAAAAAAAAAAGGAACGTTAATGGCATTTTTGCACAACTTTTTCTCTCGGTGTCTTTTTTGCACATTTAGACAACTTTAGTGACTAAATTTGCAATTTACCCTATTTTTATTTTTTTTGGTAAAAAGGGTGAATATATATTATTTCCAACCATAACTACAAATACTAAAGAAAGGAATGGACACACCCATCCTTCTTTAGAATACAAAGTTCTCAAATGAAACAAAGCAAATATATCTAACTGGATACACCAACTGCTTATCCAAACACACATATTCACCACTATATTCACCAACTATGCCTACATGACTACATTTCCTCTATATAAAAAACAGCACAAACCATACATAGAACTGTGCAGCTTCCAAATAGAGGCATCATCATGCAAGACATAGCTATCCCAGACCTCACAAGAGAAGGAACACTTCTGCTAACTACATTTCCCATTCTTCTATATGGATCACTCAGGACTAGCAGCTCAACCTCACTAGACCAAGTAGATCCATAAGAAAACAAGCCGCATTAAACAGATAGATTCCTTTCATGTCGTACCATCCTTTCCTCCTTTAGCAATGCATTGTTAGAACCAAGAAGATTCATCTTTCACATCTCTCTTGTTGATATAAATAATGCCTTAAAACGTTATTAACATATATCGATATCTCTATGTTTTGATAATCATAAAACGTAAACTCATTGAACTACAAATTATGACGTAAACAAGTATTTCGTCGTTTATATTCACTTTAGCATCCATATCACTTAAGGTATGAATAAACAAAGTGTCTAATGCATTTTATGATCAAAGGAATTTTTATTTTTACAAACCTTACATTTTAGTAAAGTGGGACAAACATTTTTAAACTTATACAAAACATTTTTGTATTTATAAGAAATGCTTTATTCAAAATAAATATTTTGAATTCAAATTTCAACCCAAAAAACGGCTACATTCTTCAGGAAAAACCTTCCCCACAAAAAGACAAAAAATCTGAAGAAAAAATTTTTTTTCTTAGGCGGCCCCCTTAATTATACTAGGCAGTCCCCTTAATTATTAAGGGGACCGGCACCCAATTAAGGGGACCGACCACGCTCTCAAACAGTATTTTTCTCCCTATAAATACTGGTTCATCCCACAGAATTTTATCATCTTTTGCACGAAAATTTTCAGTCCCAATCCCTTCAAAACATCCTTCTAAATCCTTTGATCATAAGATTATAAGTCTTTGTTTCAAGTGATCCAATCCTTCACCACTCAAAGTGCAAAAGAAGAAACCTCCTTATCATAAAGCCAAAGATATATTAAGATCTAGTTAGTGTTTATGTAATGTTGTGAGTTATGTATATGTAATAAGTAGATCAAGATGATCTTACTTAGTAGTGAGTTTATGAGTAAGTAAGAAGTAGTTGTGTGGAGAAGTCATGAAGTTGTGAAGAAGTAGATATGTGAATATGTAGTGGAGTATAGAAGAAGTTGTGGAGTAGTGAAGAAGTCGTGAATTCGTGAAGCCATGAAGAAGTCGTGAAGTCGTGAAGCCATGAAGAAGTCGTGAAGTCGTGTAGAAGTTGTGTAGTGATCGAAGTAGTGTTGTGAGATTGGTTCTAGCTACTATTAGAACTCGACATTTAGCTTAGTGTCGTTAAATGGTGTAAGCAAAAGTTGTGTACGGTTTTCTCCACCAAAAGGGAGCTTGTTTAGTTGTAAAGAAAACTCTCGAGTACGTGACTCGGGGAGTGGAGTGGAGTAGGGCAAGGAAGGTGTCCTTGTAGCCGAACCACTATAAATCATCGTGTCCGGTTTGCATTTCCTTTCTCTTACCTCTTTTCATTTATTCTTGCATTTATCGCTTTACATCTATGCTTGCCTATATGTCTTAGTTGTTGCTTATATAGTTGTGATGATTAATTGTGTTGTACATAGAAGTTAATATTGTGATTGTGTGTATAATTATATGATATGGTCAAATAGATTATTATTCACACTTCTCATATTAAGTTTAACTTGATAGATAATTTGATACAAAACGTTTTAAGATTTTAAAAGGAAAACGTATTCATACAAAGACCGACCAAAGCTCCATTCATAAAACTAAGCTTTTTTCAAAAGCTTACATATATAATTGATCATATTGATTATATGGTGTTTTCATACTAAACTCTAATTAAAGGTTTTCCAAACAAACAATTGAATAAATTCAAATCAATATTTTTTATAAAATGAAAAAGAGGGGAAAACTATTCAACCCCCCCCCCCCCCCCTTCTAGTTTTCCACAATTGGTACCAGAGCCACGTCGCTCAAATTTTTAAAACAAATGGTTTTAAAAATTGAGTACGATCCATGTATCAAATTACCCATTAAGGAGGATTAAATATGAAAAGTGTTTTGTTGATTAACTTGTATTAGTTTTGATGATATATACACTAATTATACTAGCTCGAAATAATATTATGCTTAAAATAAGTGTTATATGTTCGGTATCAAAATCAGAAAGTTACACACCTTTCCGAAAAGCCAGAAAACAATTTTTTACAAAAAATGAAATTTTGAGTACCAGATGGGCGGCCCCCTTAATTGTCTAGGCGGCCCCCTTAAATACTGGGCGGTCCCCTTAATTATTTAAGGGGTCTGCCTGTCTGTTCGATAGTTTTTCGAAAACTTTGAAAAATCATATAAAATTAACCGTAACTCCGTAGAAGTCGTGCCACCCGGAGTTTTAAAGGTAATTGAGTCTATTTTCATTTAAAAATACTTACAAGCAACCATTACAAACTTAAATAAGTAAGAAAGTCAAAATACTATACGGTGGTCAAAAATTTGTGTTTCGTTTTAACGTAAAACTTTTGTTTCACCTTTTCCTTCAAGTCGGGTATTCCTAGTTGATATACTTTAAAAAAAATTAAGTATTTATGTTTTCAAAATATTGATCTTAATTAAATTATAGAATGGGGAGAAAACTATTTTATTTTCAAATAAATTCGAGCTAAGTAAACATTGGTGTATATAATACACAAAACGATGACAAGTATTTTATGTGTTATGTGAACTTCTTTGTGATTTTATTTTCTTAATTGAATATATTAAATAATTGTTGCTATTTGAAGTTTAGCTATGTGTATATCTATGCATATGTGCCCTATTAGTTTATAGCTAGTTTGCCAATTTATACTTAACTAGATCTTATGCTAGATTTCTTGTGTTAGGATTGTTATAATATGCTTGCATTGCATATAGGTATAGATGGCTTAATGTTACTCAAACATCTTGTAAATTAGTTCAATCTAGTCACCTAAACATTTCAAATAATTTAATCTATTCTTCACAACACACTTAAATATTTTCTACAAATTAGCTTGTTTTACCTTAAGATGTTTAATAAGAGAAATTGAATCATTGTAAAACATTAATAGTTATATAAAAGAAAAAGTATTTTCAAAATCTAAGTGTGTTCATAATAAGTAAAAATGAAGAGTCTTTCACAAAAACAAAACATATAACAATCATGAAATAATAAGTCAACTTTCAATCATTCACTAATAAATAATCTTAGGATTAATGGAACACACTATAAAAATGTTTATTTATTTCAAATGAGTTTCCGTGAGGGTCAAGAAAGATCTTGATATTATATCAGTTCATTATTCAAATTATGGTTGATATATTCATCAAATCTAACTGACGTGTTTTTTAGTGTGGACAAGAAATTGGATTGCTTTTTGTTTAGTTTCAATATTATATCAAATTACAACAAAAGATATAGTCTTGAATCTACATACTCAATCACACTAGATTGATATGAAAATAGTTACATCTTTTGTAGATGAAAAGAGTATGCATTGGATCATAACTCACACTTGTGTTGATAATGTCATATTGAATCTACTTGTCCAATAATTGTGTTCCAAATATTAGAATAACATTTTAAACACATTCATAAAATATACAATGAAGTAGGATTGACGACTTGAATGTTTCGTCCGAAATATTCAAGCAATTTACATTGCAATGCAATGGATAAATGTGTCATATCCGAAAAACCAAACATGAGCAAACTAACAACATATGTAAACTTTGCTCACACTACTTAAAATTATCACTTCAAGATAAAATACATATTTAAGAATAATACATACTATATATTCTATGTATTTCATTTTCTTTGTAGCATGAATGGTTGTGTTACAAGATAATGCACTACATTTTTTTTAATAATATAAGTTATTAGAATTGAAAAATAACTTGTCACAATCCATAAACAAGTAAAATTATTTTTTTTTCAAATACTTGTTAAAGTATGATATATAACATTGGCAAAAATCATAGAAAATAGTATTTGTTTAAAAATATATTAATGTCTAGTTTTGATATCATTTGAGAATCACAAACTCATTTAAGATAAATAATCTTAATGAGATTCATTTCACAAGAGATGCTAAGGTGCACTCTTATGTCTAGCACAGTTATTAAATCAAGTAATATGTTATCAAAACCAAACAACCGGTAAATCATGAAGAAAGGATTAAAAATTTTTTGTCTACTCTTATCTAAACATTCAACACGTCTCTATTAGGATCGTGAATAAAATATATCATCTAGATTTACCTTCATAAAAACATGATGTTTGAGTCACATTAAGCCAAGTATTAGTGAATCAAGCAAACTTCATATTTAGTGTTCTTCGATAGGTAAATTTAGGAACTCGATTTCTTCTAAAAAGAGAATGACTACTGGAGAATCTATTGACTAGAAATTCAATTTAACCTAACGGTTGAATTGCTTCTGTGTGAGAAGTTGGGTGTGTGTAACCCGTAAAAATTGTCGTGTTTAGCCTGAATTGAGCACCACTAGTAGAGTCTCATACTCATTCTCCAACTTGATTAAATTGCTCTTCCTATATATACCTAACGCTAGTTTACTTTTATGAACTTTGCTTCTCATTAGATTCTTTCATTCCTAGATTTATGGCATTAAGTCAGATAAGCGTGCGAAAACAAAGGAACTATAGATGTTAGGTTATACCCCATTCAACACTCTCGCATCTAACATATAAATTATCGTCTTCATTTCCTTTAGGATCATATGATATGTAAAAACGATAGCATGAGATAATAATAGGCTTAACCAACCCTCTTGAGCATGAGATCTTTAATAAACATTTTTTTTAAAATATTTGATTCATGATATTTGTTGTCAAAAATCTAATATCTCTAAAAATATGCAAAAAACCTCAAATTTTGGAAAATAGTTTTTCAAATAACTATCTCACTTTTAAATAACATGTTTTCACTATCAATATCCACAATTTTGTTTTGATCAAAACTAAAGATTGGGAAAATATTCTTTACCATTTATTCACATATTTTGAAGTAAAAACCCAATCTATTTTATTCAAATAACTCTCACATCTAAGTGAAAACTTACTTTCAAACATTGTTGAATAATGCTAAAAACGCCTCTTTTAAAATCATGCATGGTGATCTCATATTTGTCATCTGTATTTATATAAATGACACTTATAAGTGAACTAAATCAAATCAAGAGGACCATGGTTTGTTCATTAAGACTTTGTTTGTAACAAGTCTAGAAATCCATGCTATCATAACTACCCACTTATTGCACATTGATACACATTAGGATTAATCCTCCTAGTTATGTAGTTATAAAATACTTGATGTTGCTTATTGTTTCCTAGCACTTATATTTTACTTGCTTGATGAGTATGTTTGCATGCTAGATGAAATTGCTTGTTTATTTAATCTCTTTGATTAACATGCTTTGGCTACTTAATTGCCTACATAATTAGTATATGCTTAATTGCCTCAAAGAGTTTGACTTGTTTGAAACCAAAAACACAACCTTTCTGCAATTCACTACCAAAAACCCTTTTCTGGCAATCTGGGAATCACCAGATGGGCGGCCCCCTTAAATCATAAGGTGGCCCCCTTAATTATTAAGGGGACCGGCCTCCAATTAAGGGGACCGGCCATCTGATGGTCAAAGGTGTTGTCTCCTTTTTCTATTTTTCAGCCCATTTCATCCTACACTTCCCAAAATTCATAAACCTATTTTATCCTAAACCTTCTATCAAAGTTTATACATCCTTAATCCCACCAATCCTACATTATAAACACTCTCATTCCTCTCAACCTTTACTTACCCATATCCTTCTACATTACACTCAAACCTCATAATCTTTTCACAACTCAAGCGATGTTGTTCATAATCAACCAACACCTAAACCTCACTCTCACACAAATGATCCATTTAACAACAAATCATCCATTCGTGCTTCCACCAATGCTCCTTCTTATGATGAGCATGCACAATCCCAAAACAATAATCCCAACCTCATTACCAACACTTTACATGTTGTTCATTCAACAAAAACACCATCCACTCATGAAGCATCTCTTCCACCCATATCATGTTTTCATGATTACCGAAGCTCAAGCATGTCTACACCACCAAGAGTATCACCACCACATCCTACAACTTCACATGCCATTCCTATGTTGCATGTTCAAACCCTCACCCAAGACAACTATCATGCTCCACCACCATCACCTTCCTCCGAACACTTAATGTTCGTTGAGGCGCTAAAAGAATCCCATGAGCTTAGTGCTCTTTTATCCTTACATCTTGCTCAACGCAATTTAGATCCACCTTCATCTAGATCACCCTCATCGCCACACAACATAAATCAACTTGAGAAGCATGTCAACAATTGACATTGTTGCATCTTTCTCCTAAAAACCATTGCATTCAATGAACACTTCACTTGGATTGAATATCTTCTCACTAGATCACATCCAATACCCTCACTTGAACAACATCCAAAACCTTAATCAACCTCTTCCGCTACAAACTCTCCACAACCAAACTCTCCAACATTCATGACCCAAACATATACCTCCATTAATCCAACAACCTCACCCTAACTAAACCATCTTCATTCCAAACACTCCATCATCAACCATCTAAGCATACTATATGCTTATAATTTTCACTTCCAAATACTAATCAACCAACCTTTTGTTACAAGCAAGTCCGATGGATCTCTTTGGCAAATTAGGATCTTTAACATAATCTCTTTGAATTAATTGTTATGTATCCTTAATATTTGTTTGCTATGCTTGTTATTTGTATATTGCATATTCTTCTATATATGCTTGTGCTTCTAATATTTTTTTGCAAGAATTCCGTATCTCGATTCCTTGGTGCCCTTGAACGAGGGGGAGCACACATCAAGGGGGAGCTTTCTACCCGTCTAACTTCATTCATGAAGCTAGTCGACATAACCTTTTTGATTCTACAAAAAGGGGGAGAAGTGAATATAAACTCACTAAGTACTTGTCTAAAAATTAATTTTTAGATCTAATGAGTTTAGGTTTTGTAATCATCAGAAAGGGGGAGATTGTTGATATAAATAATGCCTTAAAACGTTATTAACATATATCGATATCTCTATGTTTTGATAATCACAAAACGTAAACTCATTGAACTACAAATTATGACGTAAACAAGTATTTCATCGTTTATATTCACTTTAGCATCCATATCACTTAAGGTATGAATAAACAAAGTGTCTAATGCATTTTATGATCAAAGGAATTTTTATTTTTACAAACCTTACATTTTATTAAAGTGGGACAAATATTTTTAAACTTATACAAAACATTTTTGTATTTATAAGAAATGTTTTATTCAAAATAAATATTTTGAATTCAAATTTCAACCCAAAAAACGGCTACATTCTTCAGGAAAAACCTTCCCCACAAAAAGACAAAAAATCTGAAGAAAAAATTTTTTTTCTTAGGTGGCCCCCTTAATTATACTAGGCGGTCCCCTTAATTATTAAGGGGACCGGCACCCAATTAAGGGGACCGGCCACGCTCCCAAACAATATTTTTCTCCCTATAAATACTGGTTCATCCCACATAATTTTATCACCTTTTGCACGAAAATTTTCAGTCCCAATCCCTTCAAAACATCCTTCTAAATCCTTTGATCATAAGATTATAAGTCTTTGTTTCAAGTGATCCAATCCTTCACCACTCAAAGTGCAAAAGAAGAAACCTCCCTATCATAAAGCCAAAGATATATTAAGAACTAGTTAGTGTTTATGTAATGTTGTGAGTTATGTATATGTAATAAGTAGATCAAGATGATCTTACTTAGTAGTGAGTTTATGAGTGAGTAAGAAGTAGTGGGAAGAAGTAGTAGTGTAGAGAAGTCATGAAGTTGTGAAGAAGTAGATGTGTGAATATGTAGTGGAGTATAGAAGAAGTTGTGGAGTAGTGAAGAAGTCGTGAAGTCGTGAAGCCATGAAGAAGTCGTGAAGTCGTGAAGCCATGAAGAAGTCGTGAAGTCGTGTAGAAGTTGTGTAGTGATCGAAGTAGTGTTGTGAGATTGGTTCTAGCTACTATTAGAACTCGACATTTAGCTTAGTGTCGTTAAATGGTGTAAGCAAAAGTTGTGTACGGTTTTCTCCACCAAAAGGGAGCTTGTTTAGTTGTGAAGAAAACTCTCGAGTACGTGACTCGGGGTGTGGAGTAGGGCAAGGAAGGTGTCCTTGTAGCCGAACCACTATAAATCATCGTGTCCGGTTTGCATTTCCTTTCTCTTATCTCTTTTCATTTATTCTTGCATTTATCGCTTTACATCTATGCTTGCCTATATGTCTTAGTTGTTGCTTATATAGTTGTGATGATTGATTGTGTTGTACATAGAAGTTAATATTGTGATTGTGTGTATAATTATATGATATGGTCAAATAGATTATTATTCACACTTCTCATATTAAGTTTAACTTGATAGATAATTTGATACAAAACGTTTTAAGATTTTAAAAGGAAAACGTATTCACACAAAGACCGACCAAAGCTCCATTCATAAAACTAAGCTTTTTTCAAAAGCTTACGTATATAATTGATCATATTGATTATATGGTGTTTTCATACTAAACTCTAATTAAAGGTTTTCCAAACAAATAATTGAATAAATTCTAATCAATATTTTTTATAAAATGAAAAAGAGGGGAAAACTATTCAACCCCCCTTCTAGTTTTCCACATCTCTATTTCTAACCACATTCATTACTCACCAAGATCACTTTCCCTTCACATTAGGAAACCTACTTTTAAGAAAACAGACTCGTAACAACAATGAATACTAGTGTAGAGCTAGCAATTACCTAACTCAAGCCTATTGTAGGATGCAATAGATAATCAAGGTGTTACAAAATCAAGTACTTAAGGTACTAGGCCATCTGATGTAGTGATCTTTATATTCCCAATTCATCTTAGCTTATGATACTTTGGGATTCAAGTTGAAAACCTTTTTATTTTGCAGATTTATCTTGAACCTCATCTATGCTTATAGAAATCTAGTGGATTTCTATTTACTACCAATCAAATGACTTTTCTTGATTAGTATTACATATATGATTTGAATAATTCTTCCCAAGCAGGAAACTACTTTAAGATTCGAAAACTATGCAACACCCAACTAGCATAGAGCTGCAGTCTAGGTACTTTGTCACCCATTTCGGGTATATCCCATCAACAATATAGTATCCCCATTTGTAATTTATGCCGTTAGCCACAACGGAATCTTTGGTGCTTTTTTGTCTTTGAGAACGTTGAATATAGTGGATTGATATATAATGTTTATGTCGTCATTCGCCCCAGAAACACCAAAGAAAACATGCCATGTCCATAAGTCTTGTGATGCAACAGCTTCCAGCAAAATGAATGGAGTCGAATCATGATCGCGTCTACAATATTGCCCTTTATATGCGTTCTGACAACCAAACCATGACCAATCAAGGCTTCCTTACATCCCCGAAAACTCATGCTTTTGTTCGTGAAACGCATAAAGCTTTTCAACATCGGTGATAATAGGTTTTCGCAAATACTCTGATCTAAAGCTTTCATAACAGATGTATAAAAAATTTTAAGAGAATCACGAGTAGTTTGTTCGCTCATTTGCAAATATGCATCAAGGGTGTCGGGAACAGTGTCGTATGACAATTGACGAATTATGGAGGTGTACTTAATCGACGGGGAAATGTCTTCTCTTTCGGTACATTCAATATTATCAAGAAAGTATGCAGAATGAAGAGTTACTTCTTCAACTATCCTTGTGAATAGCCTTCGACTCATTCGGAACCTCTGCTGAAAACGTTCTTCCGGATTCATCGAATTCGCACTAAAATAGGATTGGACTAAACGAGCATGAGCACCATTACGATCTCGACTTATTATGCTTCTCCTCTATCAATTTGCTTGTCGTCTATTCATGATAAACGACAATGCTCTACTAAAAAACCTCATGTCCCGACTAATAACTTCTTCCGATGAGTCTGTGAACTTTATTTCTTCAGAATTCATATCCATAATAAGTTTTGTTTGAGTTATGTGAGATTAAGTTTGAAGTTGTATGAAAAATGATGAGTTATGGGGGTATTTATAGATAAAAAATACTACCTCCGTCCCATAAAAACTGTCCAGTTTGACTTTTCAGAGTCAAACTGGTTTAACTTTGACCTTATCTATTTTTGTGGGTATTATATAATACTTGATGAAAAATATATGAATGGATTGAGTTTTAAGTGTGTTTTTCATTGGTATAATTTTCATCAAGTATTATATAACACATAAAAAATATTTAAGGTCAAAGTTGAACCAGTTTGACTCTGAAAAGTCAAACTGGACAGTTTTTATGGGACGGAGGGAGTAATAAAATTAAGTTGGGGATATCTTGACTACAATTATTGTAGTCAATTGGCTACAAAACTTCACTAAAGTTACACAATAAATGATTCAGGACCAACAAAAATAACCCAGGACCCACAAAAAACTCAATGACCCACAAATTATAAAACAAAATTGTAGGGAGTTAGCTATAAAAAATTATAGCTAACATATTTCTAATTAAATTATTATTTTAAAACACTATCTGTCATTATTTGTTTGGGGCCCACAAATTGTGCCAAACACAATGGTAAGAAGCTCACCATTTTATTTTATTTTTTTATTTTTTATTTTTTTTTTGCTATGTCTCACGTGTGAGCCACCCCTTGGAAATGAGGTGGCGCATTTTGTATCTCACTCACACTCATGGGCAACCATTGATGTTAGCTTTAGGCTCACTAAATACAATATAATTTGATTGATAGAGAGAGGGCCTAGCACCCAATATTTACCCCTCCCTCTGCCTTTGACACCAATAGTTTGTGTTGTGTTCCTATAGGTACTGTTTTATTTATGCATTTACCAAAGTTTTATGCATAGCACTACAAATTGTGTTGTATATATCGTGATTTAAGTTTATATGGTTTGCACTTTTTAGGAAAATGAAAAATTGACCTCTCAAATTGTTTATTAATGGAGAAACAGAAACATCATTCGCATACCCAAAAAACACATGTTAAGGTATAACGAATGGCCAGAATACTTAAGTCTACAACCACTACATTATATCGAATTACTAATCTGGGCAAATGGTCCACGAATATCAATAGAGGGACAGTCCATGAAACGTACTGTAGCAACTGGTCATTATCAATAAGCCTACGTTGGCATAACCTTTCGTAAGTTTTTTAGAGCTCTAGGTGTAGTCTCGTTGTTCTCCCTCGCCGTCTGACTTTGCAAGCTGAACGGCGAGCCTTTGCTCGCCGCTACACCAAATGCCCTTCGCCGTTGCTCGTTGGTCACCTCCCCGTGGCCACGGCGAACCAAAAAGTCTGACAAATTGAATGTTGGGTTTTATTTGCGTTGTGTTTGTGCGTTTTGTTTTTTCAGATTTAGTGTGTGTTTGTGTGTGTTTTGGTTGGAGAAGAAGACACAGTTGGTTTTTTTTTTTTTTTTTTTTTTACAAAAGGAATGGGGTACAAAAGGTGTTTTATTAATGTGTTGTATCATTATTTTTTTTAAGAAGATAACGTCTATCTTTTTTGTTTTTTTTGTTTTTTTTTTTTAATTAATTTTGATGAAATAAAATTAATGTGTTGTGTTATTTTTAAGTATTTGTGAAAAAGAATTTAATTTTTTTAATGAAATGAATAAAAAAATAAATGTCTAAGAGGTGGGGCCCTAATGGAGAAGTTGAGGTTTGTTGTTTGGTGAGGAGGGGTTTATTGAGGTTAGTTGAAGTTGATGTGTTTGGTGATGTGGTAGGGGTGAGACCCGAATGGGGAGGCAAGCCTCCCCATCTACACCTAGTGCTCTTAGAACTTAAATAGTTATACGCGGACACCAACTACCCGTAGGTTATATAACCGACAATTTTTCAGTTGTAGACTTCTAGCTATACCAAAACTGTTCTGGTGATCATTGGTTAAGTTGTGACCTTAAGGCTTGGATTAATACTATTGTGTAAAAATATATAGGAGACATAGACAACATAACTTCTATACTGCTTTGATATTCAAAAGGTAAGTTTGAGCTCGACTCTAATGCTAAAACACGGGCTCGCAACTTGACTCGAGCTCGATCGAGATTTAGATTTTAAAAGATCAAGCTTAGCTTGTCTTTTAAAACTCGAGCTCAAAACTTAACTAGAACTCAATCGAACCTACATTTAAGCTCAAGCTCAATATATGATTGCCATTTCAAGCTCGTATACATGCTATCTCCCATAAAATATTATGTGTGATAATTATTGAAATATGTGTTAATAAAGGAGTAAAAGAGTAATTTCACTTAAGCTCGATAAAACTCAGGATTCCGTCTAGTATATTTGAGCAAGGCTCAAGTTATTACTCGGGTTGCTCGAGCTCAATCTCTCCTCATTTTAATTCAATTAATCTTGAGTATGTTCTAAGTCAATTTTTAAAAAGTCTCAAATTGCCTAGTCTCATATACACTCTTAACAAACCCATGTAATTCAACAACATCCGACACTCTCATCCTGTAGCTTAGAACCACAAATTCTCTACTTCTGTGCTCTCATCTTTATGAATAAGAATAAAAAGGACTTGTCCCCAAAACTTTTAAACTAGTAGAAATGTGCAAGATGTTCATGTCAATTTCAAGATATGGCCTTTTCATTGTTGAGAATTTTTTTAAACCAAGATCCAATGAAGATCGAATAGTATTCTTGAAGCACTAAATTCGAATAAACAAACAAAACGTTACACCAACATTTTCACTTTGTACCATTTAAGAATATAGCTAGTAATGATATCAGCGTTTGACATTTGACATTATAAAGAAAACTCAAACATAAATTGCACATGACCCATCAAGACTTTAAGACATTGGAATTTGCATAATTTAGCCATTCAAATGACATCGCCCATCTTCATATTTGACAACCACATTTATCAATCAAATTTGCACAAGCATGAAAACTCTAACACAAAAGAAAGAAACCGATGAAGAAGTAAAGAACCAATAGTATGAAATTGAATTAAAATAAAATAACCAAAACAAAAGATGAGAAGAACAAACTATACCATGAATGACTTATGAACTAAAAGTAGCAAATAGCAATGCATGTTGTCTATACATATACTTTTTTTTTCTTTATGCAATCTAAGATTATTTTTCGCAATTCGAATAATAAACTACCATATGGTTTCTAGCTATTTCTGTCTTCAATCCTTTTGGGTGGTTTTTTTCTTGAGATGATCAAGTGAATGCCCACTGTATTATTGTCTTGTGTGTATGCGGTTTCGGAGAAAGAATCATTTATAAAAGGGTGGTGGTGGAGGTGAGGCGTATGGGACGCTACTAATTGGAGGTAATGGTCCTTCATATGCTGGTGTTGGTGGTGGTGGAGAGGAGTAAATATAAGATGGTGGTGGTGGACTATTGTAAATATATGGTGGAGGTGGGGAATGGTGGTAGACTGGGGGCGGTGGAGAAGAGTAATTAGGAGATGGTGGTGGGGGTGATTCTATACAAGCGGGTGGTGGTGGTGGAGGTGGTTCTATACAAGGTGGCGGTGATGGTGGTGGTGGTGAATGGGGTGGTGGTGGTGATGAGTAGACATACTTTGGTGGCGGTGGAGGCGAGTGAGGTGGCGGTGGTGATGAGTAGATATATTTTGGCGGTGGTGGAGGTGAGTGAGGTGGTGGTGGTGATGAGTAGATATATGATGGCGGTGGTGGAGGTGAGTGGGGTGGCTGTGGTGGAGGCGAGTGAGGGGGCGGTGGCGGTGAATAATAATAGTATGGAACGGGCGATGGTGGCGGTGGGGATGGGGGTGGTGGTGGACAGTAAACTGGCGGAGGGGGTGACGGTGGTGGAGGAGAGTAAACTGGTGGTGGAGGAGAGTAAACTGGTGGTGGTGGTGAAGGTGGTGGAGGTGATGGCGGTGGGGGAGAGTAAACGGGTGGTGGAGGTGGAGGAGGAGAGTAAACTGGTGGCGGAGGTGGGGGTGGTGATGGTGGTGGTGGCGGTGGAGAATAGACCGGTGGAGGTGGTGATGGAGGTGGTGGTGGAGGCGAAGGCAGAACAAACCTCGGACACTTAAAAGCACCACAATGTACCTTCTTAGAACTAAACATCTTACACTGATCAACACTCCTTTGCCTCGGCCTCCCTGGCAAACAATTCCCCGAATCATCAAACTCGGGGAGCCTCAAACAAACAGGAGGCTCACCCGTAAAGAAATTACCCGAATAAGTAAAATTCTCCAACCGCGGCAACTTACAAACACTCTCGGGTATACTTCCACTCAAATAATTATTCGCCACATTCAACTGCTCCACACTAACCATCCCACCAACACTCTCTGGCAACGGCCCGATTAACTGATTATTACTTACATCAAACACCGTTACTTCTTTCAACAACCCAACCTCCTCAGGAAAACAAGACCTCAATCCATTATTCATCATAATAATCTCATTCAAAGTATCAGACATGTTTCCTATACTCGCTGGAAGACACCCATCAAACCTATTATTCGCCAAAACAATAACCGAAACAGGCGAATTACCAAAATTCTCTGGTAATTCGAACATGAACCGGTTATGGTTTATAAAAATTGCGTCCAAATCTTTATCAAACAGTTCTTTTGGAACAGTGCCTTCAAATTCGTTAAACCTTAAATCTAAAAACCTTAACTTGGGTAATTTAAGTACAACATAAGGAAATTTTCCAGCAAACCTGTTGTTGCTAAGATCAAGCTCGAATAATATCTTCATATCTTTAAACTTCTTAGGAACAGTCCCACAAAACCTGTTCGAATTAATATGAAACAATGCAAGATCTTTTAACAACCCAACTTCTTCTGGCAAGTAGCCCGCAATATCCCCATGGTTTAAGTCGACTCCAGCAACGGTTCTTTCGGAAGAATTATCAGGTGCGGGTGCACAAAACACACCTGTGTACCTGCACACATCTGGTCCAACCCAATTACGGGTGAAATTTTGCGGATCTGACAATATAGCATGCTTCCATGCTTGTAAAGCAACGTAAGCATCTTTGATCCTAGTGTTTTCAAACACGAGGGTCTCATTTTCACATTTTTCACTAATAAACTCGTCATTGAAGGACAACAACTGACGGTGACGAATATAATTCACTTCACCGTCAGTTAATCGTCCTTGATAAGAAAAACAAGAAACTATATCAACCGCGAAAAACAGGAAAAAACAAAGAATGGTTAGTAACTTCTTCATCACAAGAAACTATACATCTGATGCTTATTATCAAAGAATGAAGGTTTTTGGAATATGAGAGAAAAAGTTATGAAAATATTTTTTGTTGAAAAATATGGATGTGAATTTATAAGAAATTGAATGGGGATTAAATATACTCGTATGATTTTGAGAGAGCCGGCGAAGCACGGGGGTGACCAGTTGTGAGTAATTAAGGAATTTAAATTACTACATCGTTACTATATAAATGACAAGCGTGTATTCATTCTTCTATATTAAATACTTACCTTTTTTTCTACTCACATTTAATGTTTACATTGATAATATTTCATTGTTTTTGTATTGTTGTAATCTTTGTAACAAATTAGAATATGTTACTAGAATAATATATTCAAACTAAGTTTGTGGGTTGCTAACTTGCTGGATAACAATAGGATAAGAATGGTATTAAGAATCGTTTACTTAGTCATTTTTTTTGTTCAAGTGGATTTTTATAAAAATATAAAATATCATGTGTATCTAGTAGTATTCATCGTTGTAACAATGTTGTCTTTCTAAGAAGAGGACGTTATTAAAAGTAACTCACCTCACGCGTTTCTGATAATTTTGTTGTACATTTTTTTATTCCTTTTCTTTTTTTTTCTTTTTCTTTTTTTTTGTAAATTGAATATTTTTGGTTCTAAAGTAAACTACCCTCAATTTTCTGTATTCGATTCAAAAGGTTGTTAACTAAAGTTCGAATGCGCATAAAGCTGTGATAATTCTTGTTAAGTACTCGTACTAGTTTTGAATTCTATTTATAGATTATGGTTAGGAATTAGGACATATGACGACCATCTTTTGGAGTAGATGATTTGTATCCTCTTAAAAAAGTACTATAGCAACTGATATATAAGTTCCAAAACCCAACAAAATTTTGGTTTCAACATTAGTTGCTTCTGCCTTACAAGTAATTTTTCCATCCTTCATGGGGAAAAAAAATAAATACAAGTAATTAGTATATTTAATTTAGTCATAAGCATTTTACATATAAAAATTTTATTGTCATAATTTTTTAACTTCTATCTATGCTTGTTTTGAGACTAAAATAACAACTGTCCTTTGATTTGTAAACTCCGTCGTCGTGACATATGTGTAACGAAAAGACGAAAGTCAAAGGGATAAAGTCAAAATGCAATAGATACTACAAGCAAGGTTGGGTTTGGGTTTTACTCCGTATATTTTTATTGCAACACGTAGTATACAAATACTTAGGCTATTCACAGTAATCGATCGAGATCGACATGGACGATCGATCACTACTCGATCGTGTTGTTGTGGGTATTCGATCATCAGAGGAGAAAAACTGAACTTGGTCGTGTAGGCGATCGATTTTTTTTTTTTTTTTTTTTTTTTTTTTTTTTTTTTTTAAACTTTGACTGTGATTATATATATATATATATATATATATATATATATATATATATATATACACTATATATATATATATATATATATATATATATATATATATATATATATATATATAATAAAACAAAACCCATAATAGGAATTTTCCATTTAAAAAAAATGCATTCATACCTTATTTAGTAATAATTTTATTTAAAAAAATTATTTTCTTATTAGTTAACATTTTATATTTATCCATAACACAAGTAGAAGATAAATACAAAAAATATAGATAAGATACAATTAATAATAAGATTAAAGTTTTTAAATAATTATCTTTAATAATAAAAACTATAATTAAACATTATAAATCAAACAAAACAAATATTAAATTATTTGTTTTTTAATAAATAAAAATATCTGATTCAAAAAATTTTTAAAAATCCGTGCGTACGCGAGTATTATAACTAGTATATATATATATATATATATATATATATATATATATATATATATATATATATATATATATATATATATGGGGATGAGAGATTGAGAGATCAGGTTTGGAGATGATGATCTCCTAAAGTTTAGAAGGATAACTTATACATAGAAACTTCAGCCCCTGAAGTTCTTGCAACCTATCAAACAAAACCAAACATTTAAAGTTATGTGTGTTTATTATTGTAGTGTTTTTATTTTATTTGAATATTATGTAATGTTTTAATTATTAATGAAATTTAAATTTGTGTTAAAAATGTTTAAAAAAATAAAAGAATAAAAATATCTTGGTCGTCTTTACTGGGGCACCTAATCACCTGCAGGTCGCTACAGAAAGAAAGCTGACGTGACAAGAAAAATGAGAAGGATTGGGTTTCCTGGGCAGCCTTAGCTACTAGTTGCATTTCCTTTATTTTAAAAAATCCAATATTTAAACATTATATTAATGATTCTCGACTCAATAAACATACATCATATTTGAGGATGACAGTAATACACTAATACGTTTCCCCCAAGAAGAAGTCGACTTCTAATCCTAGGCATGGTTTAAATATAAGATAATTAAATATGTAAACTTATATGTTTTTTTTTTTTTTTTTTTTTTTTTTTTGTCAAAAGAAATGTCTTTGTCAATAGTCAAACATAATATTAGAAAAGTACACAATTTTTGCTTTTAACCAATAACATATTTTGGTTCTTTTGCCGAATGCTTTTAGGGTCGTAATTTGGTAATAAATATTATATGATATGTAAATAGAAAGTATATTTGCTTAAAGATTCTCTAAATGAGAATTTAAAAAAAAAAAAAAAAAAAAAAAAAACAGCTAGCTTACCCTTTATATTTAAATACTTTTTTATCTTAATAACCATATTTATATTTCCCCCTCATATTGCAAAATTTTCATGAATCCATTTTAACTCTTATCTTTAATGTTTTTAAATACCTTCAACAACTTTTTTTTTTCTTCAAAGTTTAAATTTTGAATTTTAATGTTTTACAACATTTTATACAAAAAAGAAAAAAATTGAATTAAATGTTTTTTTTTTTTTTTTTTTTTTTTTTTTTTTTTTTTTTTTGTAACATGGGTTTCCGACTCGATATTGCGAGCCGACTAATCCCACGGCGACTACCCTTATGGATAGCCCGGAGTCGGCGCAGGTGAACCTCCGTGGTCACAAGGGATTAATTATCTCCCCATTGGATTCGAACCCTTGACATCCTCTTTGAAAGGCTAGTATACCGTTGGGTCACCTCTTGTGGTTTAAAATGTAAAATTTAATAACTATCATTTTATGTATTACAATCACCACTATATACTACATTATCTTTTATCATTTTTCATATTGTGTGGTTTATAAAATCAGAAAATGAGTAACACATTTTTCATATTGGAAAAGCTTCTATTTAAGATGAGAATCCATAATGTTTTTGATTTTAGAATATTATTTATCATTATATGTAGTTAAAGTTAAACGTTCTTATAGCTATTGAGGTTTATTTAGCGGGTTAAATGTTCGTGTTGCATGATCTCAGCAAACTACAGGCTCCTTCTCATGTTGCTCCTGTTGAGGATTCTGTTTCTGATGAGTTTGGTGGTTTTGATTTACATCTCCTTGACACTCTACTTTCTAAGGGGTTGCGTACTGTCAAATTCATCCCTCCTAAATGTCGTTTGGGGTTTTCTCGGGTTTTGAAAGGAGCCCTTGATAAGGTGGTTTGTTCGCCTGACGACATTTCTTGCTGGGTTGGTTTGTTTGTCTTGCCTCTTTGTCTGCTTAAAACCTTTTGCCCGAGGAGTAATTAAGAGTGTAGGTCTGCTACTAAGCGTCAACGACAGGAAGAGTATATTGTCAATGCAATTTCATCTTGGGGCACACTTGGTGGTAGTTTACAAATTGTGCGTGAGGTTTTAGCCGAACCTCCCCCTTCTTGGTCTAATATTGATGAGGAAAACTTGGACTTGGGTGACCGTAATATCAGGCAGTGTAAGAGGAAGATTTGTGATGGCCATTATACTGCTGCTGTCAGAGTTCTTTCTTCTTCTGGTATTGCGGCTTATGATGGTACTACTCTTGAGGATTTAAAAGCTAAGCACCCTTTTCAATTTGCTCCCCTTTTGCCAGATATACCTATTGATCATCATCACCTTTCAGCATCTCCTGCTATGGTTCTTGATATGATTAAGAGTTTCCCACGTGGTACTTCTTGTGGACGGGATGGTTTGCGTGCCCAACACCTTTTGGATTGTTTAAATGGTGCTGTTGTTGCTATCTCTGATGAGTTAGTCGCTTCTATCACCCAGGTGGTGAACCTTTTTCTTGAGGGTAAATGCCCAAGGGTATTGGGCGAGTATGTTGCTAGTGCTCCTCTCACACCTTTGGTTAAACCAGGAGGAGGGATCCGTCCTATTGTTGTTGGGACTGTTTGGAGGCGATTAGTCTCCAAGGTTTGTGCTTCTATGATTGGTCATTCTTTGGATGGTTATTTTGATGGTTTACAATTTGGCGTGGGGGTATCGGGAGGTGGGGAGGCCATTCTTCATGCTGTGAATCGGTTGATTGAAGACCGTGGGGGCGATGTGGGTCTATCGATGTTGTTGGTGGACTTTAAAAACGCCTTCAATATGGTGGATCGTGCGGTTATGTTACGAGAAGTTCGCCTTCATGTTCCAGCTATTTCACGTTGGGTGGAATTCTGTTACTCCAGTCCTGCCAGATTATATTATGGTGAGCATACTTTATGGTCGCACCAAGGGGTGCAACAGGGTGATCCGCTTGGGCCTCTTCTTTTTGCTTTAGTGTTACAGCCCTTGGCATGTAAGATTAGAGACTCCTTTACCCTTTCTCTTCAAGCTTGGTATCTGGATGATGGTACTATTATTGGAGATAATTTGGTTGTGGAGAGGGTTTTAAAGTTGATCATGATGGATGGACCTAGTTGTGGTTTACACCTCAACGTTGATAAAACTGAGGTTTTTTTGCCAAAGGAAGACCCCAGGAGCAGGTATGTTGGTGTTTTTCCCCCTAATATTTCTCGACCTTCACATGGTGTTAAATTATTATGAGGGCCCGCCAGTATGGACTTTGAGTTTAGTAGTAAGCTTGCTATGAAAAGGGTTGCTAAAACTATTGAACTTATGGATGTTGTTGCTAAGCTTAATGATCCTCAATGTGAGTTGCTGCTACTGCGTACATGTGTTGGTATTTCCAAGTTGTATTTTTCTATGCGCACATGTCCTCCTCGGGTCTTTGAGGGTGCTCAGGTTTCTTTTGATGCAACACTTCGGTCTTCTTTGGAACGTATTGTCACTGCTTCTAGACCTGGGTTTGGTGATTGGCAATGGAGACTTGCCACCCTTCCTTTTGCTTTTGGGGGTCTTGTTGGTCCACGTAATTGAGCAAATCTTGATAAACATAAGTTAGAACTTCATTAATAATAATGAATAAAAGAGTTACAAGATTACTCAAACCAACTAGATTACATGATAACATCATCAGCTTCTCTATGGGGATAATTTCGGTATATTATCCCCATTTAAGAATGACAATGTTCTCTCATTAATTAAATGAGAGGAGGAATCCTAACTAATACAAAGTATTACATTGTTGGACTCACTTACTATCTCTTTTACAACTAACATATATATAGGAAGTACAAGTATCACATGTGATAGTGGTAGGTACACATGTGAAGGATGAGTTGTCATCCACTACTTGGAATATGCTTCAGAATATTCCTTTGCTTTTTTACTTTTGTCTTTCTTGTAGCTTGTATTCCCAAGAAAGTGCATACCTATATTTATTCCCTTTTTGTACTTGCTGTCATAATGCTTCAGGAAGCATGAGCCTCCTCAGGGAGCATGAAGCATTCTTCAGGGAGCATGTACATCCTCAGGGAGCACATGCATCCTCAGGGAGCATGTGCATCCTCAGGGAGCATATGCATCATCAGGGAGCACATGCATCCTCAGGGAGCATGTGCATCCTCAGGGAGTATGTTTGTTGTAGAGATAGCTTCAGGGAGTTAGTGAGTTATTGTCATCACTCACTAAACTCCATCACCTTCTTCTTGGCTCAGGGATCATTCACTGAGTACCGCCACACTGAATGATTGAGTCTTTCTTTTTAGACCCGGTCCGAGCATCCTGAAGGTAACTCACTGAGTGTCTATGCGCTCAGTGACTTGTTTCTTACTGAAATAGTAATTTTACTATTTTATTCAGTAAGTATTTTGGCTATTTTATTTTCAAATACTTGTGGGTAATATTTGGGAGAAATATTGACCCAACAATCTCCCCCTATTTGAACATACAAATAGCCTAAGGTGATTGGGTTTAAATAAAGGACCTGGTACAATTTTGATACATCAGAGTCCACTGATCAGTACTGAACCGTCAGATAATTATTAACCAAAGTTAATAAGTCAAAAACAGCTTAGACTAATGCTCCGTGGAGTACAATGTATCCTCGGGTCGTATTTCCCAACGAGGCGTGAAATCTGTAATAAAACGAATTCGTGATCGAGTGGTTTTGAACAGGAAAGGATAAAAGTGTGTGTGTGTGTTTTAACTAGGGTTTTATAACACAAAATAACTTAAATAAACTATTTTAACGATTACATGAAAGCTAGGTATCTAAAACGTATAAACGAACACCAAATTAAAATCAGACGCGATTGCGTACTGAGAAAAAGGTGAGTTTTAAGAAAAATAAACTACAAGGGTTAAAAATGAAAATTCTATAAACTTAAACTTAAAATAAAATTAAACTAAAAATAAAACTATTTTTTAGATTATTATATTATTTATTATTAATTATTTAATTAATAACTATTTAACTATTTAATTAATTAGAAAATTATAAATACTACAAATTAAACTAAAAACTTGTAAAAATAATTTCTAAAACTTAAAATGAACTTGAAGAAAGTATAAAAAATAAAAATAAATGTTTTTGTCTTTTTATGAACTTTTTATTAATTAAAAACTATTAATATTAATTATACTAATTAAACTATTTTAAATTACAAATAATACTAAACTAACTTAGAAAATTATGAAAAAATTTATAAAACTATTTTATAACTTATAAAAGCTAGAAAAAATATAAAAACTAGGTGTTACCTTATAAAAATTAATTATGCTATTTAAAACTTAATTATTAACTAATTATTAATTAAACTAATATTAAATCTAATAAATACTAAATGGAAAGTTAAAATTATAAATTTTTTTATACAACTATATTAAAGTAATAGAAACTTTATAAAAATATAAAATTTCCTAAATACTTATAAATAAGCTATTTCTATAATTAATTACTTATTATTTGTTTAATACCTAATTAAACTATTTTAATTATTATAAATACTAAACTAATTTCTAAAATTCTGAAACTTTTTTGGTAAATATTACAAGTTAATAAGGTCCTAAGAAAAATATAAAAGGTGGGGGTCTAGTACAAAATAAGCAGAAAATAAGCTATTTAAGATCTAATAAGCAAAACTGGACAACTAGTATTTAAATATCAAACCTTGCATAGAAATAACGAAAAAGACCCAAGGGCATGTTGGTTGTGGTGTGGTGTGTTGTGTCTGTGAGCATAAGGTCCCAGGTTCGACCCATGCTTTTTGCACTTTTTCCAAACATTTTTATTTTTGAAAATTTTCTTTTGCAATCAATTATACAACCAAAATAAGAGACTTTTTGTGAAACAACTTTTGCTAGACTAGCTTATATAAGCTTATACAAGCTGTACAACTCAACAGTGGGGAACTAATTGTATTCAAAGGGAGTTTTTTTTTTGAAATTCAGCCACTACCTAACATAAAATGAACCAAGCAATTATTCTAAAAAGTCTACTAATGCAATCATCAACTTGATTCATACCATAAACAATAGTAGCAACAATAATCAACTAACAACACCTCAAAAATTAATCAATAAGCTGATGCACAAGAGATGATCAGCAGCAGTACCAAACAGCCCCAATCTTAGGTTAATTACAAGCACCAAACAAACAATTTGGAAAAACCCAAAGTGCTAATCTAAACTACACCTAATAAGCTTTCTAAATCCACTAATTTCAATCCCTAACAACAACTATTGATTACACAATGAACTACCTAACTTATGTCTAAAACTGATGCACAGGGGCCAACAGCAGCCTCCAGCCCATTTTACACACCCACAAAAGCTCACACAAAAATCTTAAAAATAAGCTTGAACCTGATTCCTAGAGTTCTACTAATAGAAAACATATCCTGAAAATTTCAAGCTCTGAATCATCCCACAAAAATCACAAATATCCTTTGAAAATTAAGATTTTCCACAAAAAGGGTAAAGTGGTGAGATTTTTGTTTTCATATGAGTTTTCTATTTGAAGTTCAGCCACTACTAACACTAAATTAGACTAATCTAAATAAGCTAAGAGGCCATAAAAGCTTATACAAGCTACTTAACAATTACAGCAACACAACTCAGAAGCAATAATCATACATAACGAATCAAAGACAACAGATTTATGAGGAGTGTTTAGCAGCAGCAGTAAACCAAAACAGCCAATAGAATGCTTAATTACAAGCACTAAATAAGCAAATTGGTAAAACCTAAGGTACAAATCTAAACCCTAACTAATTAGCTTTCTAAATCAATAACTATTAATCCTAAACATCAACTAATGAACAAGTATTAAGTAATCTAACTTTATTGAAAATCTGATGCTCAGGGGCCATCAAGGGCCTGCAGCCTACTTCAAGCCACCATAAAATCTCACAAAAATTTCACAAAAATGAAAAAATTACTGATTCCTAAAGTTCTACTAGTAGACAACATTTCCTGAAAATTTCACTCCCTGAATCCTCCTACAAAAATCACTAAAAATCTTTGAATTTCAGGTTTTGCACAAAAAGAGAAATTTTGACTTTATCAAATTTTGATTAAAGTTGACTTTTGTGAATCTTAACCTATTACTACTGATTAATCTATGTTTAATATACCTAAATTAAGTTAAATCTACCAAGATACACTAATTTTAAACCAATTCACAAGCTTTGGTGTTCCCATAATCCAACAGTCGACTGTTAGGGTGTATTAAGAGAGAATTTGACTTTTTCATGAAAATGGACCAATGTAATTGTTGAATTCAACTAACATAAACCTAAGTACATTAAACCAACACTCCCAAGTCCTACAGTCCACCCATAGCAGCCCTAAAACCCTTAATCCAAACACCCCTACAAGTGACAGTTTACTCTAAAACTTTTAATTTCTAAACTACAACTATGATTTTAAGTTTAAAAACAGGTTTAATGAACTAAATTAAAGCTATGTAAACTAATTTTACACTACAAAAAACAATAAAACTAACAAAGCAAGAAATTGAAGAATTGCTTACATTTGAAGAAAAAATGAAACAAAGAGAACCAGGGATCAAAACACTCCCAAAAGCCTGTCACTATACCCATGGAATCATTTCCATCCAAATTAACATCCTGTTCATCCTTCTTCTTCTTCTTCACACTATTTTTTATTTTTCTTGGATTTTCTTGGTCTTTTTTTTTTAGTATTTTTACTTTTAATTACTAAAGCTTGTTTTTAAGGTACATAAAGGCTTGTATAAGCTTTGTCAGAGCTTAAATAAGCTTAGCATCCAAAAACAACAACAATAAGCAAAATTGAGCAAATTTGTCAAATTTTCTTAATTTTGCTAAAATGGAAATTAAATATTAAAACTTGAAATTAAAACTTGTATTAAGTTGAAATTACAAAGTAAAGACAGATTACAACTAAGAAAGCTTAAAATTACATGAATTTAAAGTAAGCAGTAAAGCTACACTAGTGACCTAAGCCTAAAACTCAAGGTACCCTGCTTCATGCCTCTTCTCTTCCTTTTATAGCTTCATTTAGTTCCCTGAGTCATAAGGATGAAATCCCACCATTCCAATTGAGCTCCACGTGTCCCATTCATCAACACCTGTTTAAATGGAATTTGGCGCCAATTTTGCTTTTTGCAATTGGGAGCTGTGAGGGTGCTAATTGGTGGGTTTGGAGGTTGAAGTGGACAATTGGGTGAGGCTAGGGGGTGGTGGATGTAAGTTAGTGACAGGTTGCAGGGTAGTAGGGAAAGGCAGAGGTGTAGGGGTGTGGTGGAGATGGTGGGGATGAAACGTGGCATATTCTGAGGTAAACCCAAGAGTGGGTTTTGGTTTAGGTGGTGACAGAGAGGGGGTGAGGTGGAGTAGGAGATGGTGGATGGAAGCTGGTGGTGGTAGCAGGAGGTAGAGAAGGGTTGAGGTTGAAGACGGGTCAAAGAAAGTCAATGCCAGGTTTATAAAATGGAGTTGGGCTGGGAGTTTGGTTGGGCTTGGATGAAAAAAAAAATGGACCAGGTTTATTTTGGGTATGGTTTGTATTTTGGACTTAATGAAAATAATTGTCCATTTGGTTTAAGTCAAAAACATAAGGACCAAAAATGTAAATAGCTGAAAAACTTAGGGACCTGGTTTGTAACTTTTCCAAAATATTCATAGGGACCAAACTTGCCACATAAGAATAATATAAGGACCCTAATTTATATTTTTCCAAAATAAAATACCCGGGGACCATTTTCGTCAATTTACAAAGTTGAGGGTAAAAAGTGTAATTTTCCTAAAAGTTATCAAAAGGACTTGATTTACCAAGATAAATAGTACAAGGGCCTTAGATGTAAGTTTTTCCAAATTAAAATGCCCAGGGACTGTTTTTGTCATTTTTGAAACTTCAGGGACCAAAACTGTAATTTCCTCAAACTTTTTATCCAGGGATTAATTATGATACTTTGTGAATTCCCAAGGACTTAAATTGACTTTTCTTTCCAAAATAAACTACCAGGGACTAAAACTGACAAGTTTTGAAACTTGGGGGACCTGTTTTGCCATTTGTGCAATTTTGAACTTTCAAGGGTTAAATTTGTAATTTTATGATCACTGGGGGACTTTTGTTGACTTTTCTTCAAAATAACTTTCCCAGGGACCATTTCTGACATTTCTTGAAAGTTCAGGGACTGATTCTGCCAATTGTGCATACTTTGCACGTTTTTCATCTGTTTTCAATCCTTTTGCACTTGAAACATATAAAAACACATTTCAAAGATATTTATAGTATTATGTGGTATTTCTGTGTGTTTTTAACTGTTTTCGTATTTTAAATAGGACAAAAATGATGAGTTTTTATGAACTCATCATCCACCCAATATTTTGGTTCAGTGACCTGGGGTTCAGGGCCTTGGGTTTAGTTCCTGAGGTTCAAGGGTTCAGGTCAGTGAGAGAGGGGTTCAGGGGATAGGGTGAGTTCAGTTGGTGGTTTAAGGAGGTTCGCTGACCAGGTTCACTGAGAGAGATTCAGTTACCTAAGGGGGGGGGGGTCAGAATTCAGGGACCTGGTTCAATTTTGATACATCAGGGTCCAATATCCTTTGTGGTTTAGTGACCAGGGAAGAGAGTTCAAATTTCCAGGTTCAGTGACCTGTTTTAGAACTTTAGTGACTTAGGTTCAGGCTCCTAAGGTTCACTTGTATTTAGAGGGTCCTGGTTCATTTTTGATACATCAGTGACCACTCTTTTTGTTCCCTAAGGACCTGGTTCAATTTGATGCATCAGTGTCCATTGTCTTTTATCACATTTTTTCAGTCTACAAAGTTATAAATTTTTGTACACAAAATTTACAACATTTTTAGTTGCAACAATATTCAACCCCTGATGCTTGCAACTCAAAGACTAAGATATCCCACATTTACCACTTTGCTCCCTGACCAATTTACTTTATCAGGCACCCTCAACACTCCTTTTACACCATTCCTGATACTCATCAGTCTCCCAAGGCTGATGCGTACTGATAATACTCCATCAGTAACCAACAAATATGACACAGTACTTATTGATCATCAGGTACCCATAACATCTTAACACATTCAGGCTAAGTCTGAAGATCCCACCTCACTGATTTTCTCAGTCACACGTATCACATGCTGAACCTGTCATTTCAGGTTCTTGACTCACGATTTCAACCCAAACATACCCTAATATCATCAACTGATATTGATACACACAACCTGAGACCCATTACTAGTTCACCTCCTAACTAGTCTAACCCTCTTACTAATTATAATCACAAACCACAAAGCTTGATTAAACCCATCTCCATCAAGCCGACATCATCAATACATCAAAACCGATTAAAAAAAACTATTCCTCGTTTTTTTTTTTTAAATCGAAAGGGGTTTTTTTTTTTGATGAAAGTGATAACGGATCTGGGTCTTGTAGAACCAGATTTGTTGGGTTTTTGTGGATCGAGAGTGATAACTGATCTGGGTTTTCGTGTGTGTTTGATTAGGATAGGATTTTTGAGAGTTTATTTTTTTGTTATCGAGAGTGGTTTATGTGGATTATGGTGGATCTGATTTTTGTGTGAGATCGATGGTGGGGTTTTTTTTTTTATGAGGTTTTTTGTGTGAGTGGTTTAATGATAAGATTTTTGTTATTGAGGTGATGAGTTGTGTGGGGTTTGGTGTAGGTGCGTGTGAGGTTATAGATTTGGATAAGGTTTTTGTGGTTTGGGTTTTGTTTGTGGATAAGTGATAAGGTTTTGTTTGATAGGTGTGTGTGAAGGGATAAGATATGAGTGGTGGGTGTGTGTTAGGGAGGGGTTTTGGCTGAGTATTTATTGTCATTCTAAATAAATGTGTCTCTCCCCCTCAAAAATTGCTCTAGTAGTAGCAGTTAGCAGTTTTTGAAGAACACATTTAATTTTTTGCTTTGATTGTTATCATGTAATCCTTCGAACGGATCTGGATCATAAGAATAATCCACCCGCTCTGATACCACTTGTTGGTCCACGTAATTGAGCAAATCTTGATAAACATAAGTTAGAACTTCATTAATAATAATGAATAAAAGAGTTACAAGATTACTCAAACCAACTAGATTACATGATAACGTCATCAGCTTCTCTATGGGGATAATTTCGGTATATTATCCCCATTTAAGAATGACAATGTTCTCTCATTAATTAAATGAGAGGAGGAATCCTAACTAATACAAAGTATTACATTGTTGGACTCACTTACTATCTCTTTTACAACTAACATATATATAGGAAGTACAAGTATCACATGTGATAGTGGTAGGTACACATGTGAAGGATGAGTTGTCATCCACTACTTGGAATATGCTTCAGAATATTCCTTTGCTTTTGTACTTTTGTCTTTCTTGTAGCTTGTATTCCCAAGAAAGTGCATACCTATATTTATTCCCTTTTTGTACTTGCTGTCATAATGCTTCAGGGAGCATGAAGCATTCTTCAGGGAGCATGTACATCCTCAGGGAGCACATGTATCCTCAGGGAGCATGTGCATCCTCAGGGAGCATGTGCATCACCAGGGAGCACATGCATCCTCAGGGAGCATGTGCATCCTCAGAGAGTATGTTTGTTGTAGAGATAGCTTCAGAGAGTTAGTGAGTTATTGTCATCACTCACTAAACTCCATCACCTTTTTCTTGGCTCAGGGATCATTCACTGAGTACCGCCACACTGAATGATTGAGTCTTTCTTTTTAGACCCGGTCCGAGCATCCTGAAGGTAACTCACTGAGTGTCTATGCGCTCAGTGACTTGTTTCTTACTGAAATAGTAATTTTACTATTTTATTCAGTAAGTATTCTGGCTATTTTATTTTCAAATACTTGTGGGTAATATTTGGGAGAAATATTGACCCAACAGGTCTTGGTGTGTATTCTGCAGGTGATGTCTTGAACTATGCCTTCCTTGCTTCTAGACTTCAATCTGCCAGCTTACAGACTAAGCTTCTCCATAGTTCTGGTATTGTGGCTACTGGTCCCTCATTTGATGATGCTTTGTGTATTTTTAATGTGAATATGGAAATTGAACTTTGAGTAACCCTAGTGAGATCGCTGCCCCCAAACTTATGAAGAAATTGGCAGACATACATTTCATACGTGTTGCCCAAATGGTTGAATCCACCTTCCATTTATTCCCTAGACAGATGGCTTTATGGAGCTCACTAAAAGAGGATTACACGTCTGATTGGCTTAGGGTGGCACCGATATCTGGATTGGGACAAACTATGAATGCCAGGACTTACCGATGTGTGTTGTGTTATCGGTTGGGTGTTCCTCTTTTTACAGTCCATATGCCGTGTTCAGCTTGTTCTAAGGTCTTTTCTGGAAATATTTTTGGAGATCATGCTGTATCGTGCGCAGGTATAGTTGGTATTAAACATCGGCATAATGTTGTGCGTGATGTTCTTGTTGATATATGTTCTCGGTCTGGGATTTCAGCTCGTAAGGAGGTTGATATTGGGCTTCATGGAGAGAGGGACAAAACCTTACGTCCAGCTGATATGTTACTTTACTCTTGGGATGGTGGCCTTGATGTTTGTGTTGATCTTACAGGATCGTCACCTTTGACACGTTCGTGTATGGTTGATTTTATGCCCGGTCGGGCGGTTATTGAAGCCGCACAACGTAAACGTGTCAAGTACGAGGCTAAATGCGCTGATATCGAATATTGGTTCATCCCCTTTTCATTCTCTTCTTTTGGAGAACTTGAAAAAGATGCAATGACCTTATTAAAGCGTATTCAACGATTCTCTATGACTCAAGACATTGGAGCACGTGCTGCTCCACATATTTTTAGTAGGATTAGCTTTGCTATAGCTAGAGGTGTGGGGGCTCAGTTAGTCTCTCGGCTTCCCACTAATTTCTTGTAAAATCCTATTTGTTTTTAATAAAGTGATGTTATTATTAAAAAAAATAAAAAAAATAATAAAATAATAATAATAATAATAATAATAATAATAATAATAATAATAATAATAATAATAATAATAATAATAATAATAATAATAATAATAATAATAATAATAATAATAATAATAATAAAGTTAAATGTCGCACAAAACACTTAACCATAATATCGCAACTATAATTATTTTATGCTATAAATTCTTGCCGCTATGCACGGATATTCGTCTATTATTCAAAAAAAAAAAAAAAAAAAAAAAAGTATTTGAACGAATGAAATAGCCATTTATAGTTACAAAATGTTATTTTCTCCATCTCGAAAATAGTTTTCACATACATGTAGTTAATGTAAGTTTTGATTGATAAAAAGTTAATTTACCATTAATTGCATTATACATATAAGGTTGTGTCTGAGAGGCTTATAGAGGATTAAAAGAGCTTAAGCATTCAAAATAAGTTAGCTTATATAATAAGCTTTGTTTGTTACTAAAGCTTACAAAAGCTTTTATATGGCACAATTTCTATAAGCTCAAACTAGTTGAAATGAGCTTTTAAAAATGAATAAAGCTTATAGATAGTCCAATTAGTTAAATATCTTTAAAACGTATAATTAATTAACACACAAAAGTTTAAAATATGCGTGAATTTATTTTAATGTATTATTATTATATTTTATAATAATAAGTTAAAGTTGCAACTCTACCTCCAGCTTCAGCTCTAACTTTATCTAATTTCGTTAAACTTGCCCACAACTTATAATATTTCAAGTAAATCATAAGGGAAATGGAAAATATAATTATTTTTAACTTTTTAATATACATATTTGGCAATTTTATTAAACCAAATAGAACGGAAAAAACATATGATACAAAAACTAGTACTCTATAATTCTTAAAATAAATGTCCACTTTTGAATAACATAAAGTTATAAAAAAACAAATCTCACTAAGTTTATTTCATCAATCAAATATAATTTTACACACTAAATTATATTTTAATTGGTTGAAAGTTGAAACAAGAGAAACATTTATTTTTAAATAAGTTAAGCATTTACAATGAGTAAAGTGGTTAAAAAGTTTTACTATTCTAACGATTCGTTTTAAAACGTTTTTTGCATTGCAACTAAAGATTTTTGAAAAACTTTTATACAAAAACTTAATAAACATCAAGTCTTTACTCAAAGTTTTAGCTACTAAATGTATAATGCATTAAATGCATCAAGTTTTTAAAAAACTTCATGCTTTCTAGATGCTATCAGAAAACGGTTTTGGACATTTATTTCGAATAGAAGGTCAAAATCATGGCATCTTAAACTCATTCCAAGTAAGGACGGGGCCCAAAGGAGTCAAGTCATGCTCGGTTGTATCGTAGGCGGCTAAGAATAGTCGATGTAGAGCAATCGCATCCCGCGTACTCATTATGCGTTAGTTTTACTTGTAATTTTAGCTTTCTCACTTGTACATTTCTTACTAGCACTTGTTCTATTTTTAGAACGGCTATATCAATGTAGTTATTGTTATTAACATTATTCGGTCCAATGATATCAAATGCATTGTATAAAAGTGTTGACCATGAATTAATTGGTTATCTTAACTAAGCATAGAGTATAAAGGTCAAAAAATCAAATTAACTAAATAATCTTTAATCTTAATTAAGCTTCAAAACTTTTTATTTGTGTAAATTAGTTAAATGTTAAAGATCACAAACATTTGATTTACAATTCATACTGACTTTTTGGGGAAAAAAAATACAATCACAAATTAAAGCGTAAAATTATTGTCACGAAACATAATAAACGAAAACATCGCTAGCTAAAAAAAGTTTGTTTATGAGAAAAGTTCATTTAGGGTTTAAGTTTTTGTTATATACTTAGTGATAAATCTTCACCATCTATCTAATTTAATCAAATGGTAAAGATTAATCTAAGATTTAATATGCAACCTAAGTCCATGTCTTTTTTATTGTCTTTTTATCTTTCATTTTATTCACTTAATTTTTTTTTTCTTTTTCCTATTTTTTGTCTTTTTTATCCTCCTATTCACGTTTTATTTTTTATTTTTTTGTTTTTTCTATTTTATTTTTGTTTTTTGTCTTTTTTTTCTATTCACGTTGTTCTTTTTTTCTTTTCCATATTTTTTCTTTTCCTTTCTATTCACTTTTTCTTCACGCACTTTTTTTTTAAATCACGTTCTTTTTAAATTCACATGTATTTTTTTAATTCACTTTTTTATTTTAATTCACGTTTTTTTCAATTTCTTACTTTTTTCATACGTTTTCGTTCGTATTTTTCCGTTTTCATACGTTTATACACGTTTTCGTCCGTTTTTAGACGTTTTTTTTCAATTTTCATCCGTTTTTAAAGTTTTCGTTCATTTTTAGACGTTTTCATTTGTTTTCATATGTTTTCGTCAATTTTTATACGCTTTCGACCGTTTTCATACCATTCGTCCATGTTTAGACGTTTTCATCCGTTCGGTAGTTTTAAAACGTTTTCGTCCATTTTTATTCGTTTTCGTCCGGTTTTGTCTATTTTCATAGATTTATATACGTTTTTTTTTCGTTTTTATACATTTTGTCCGTTTTTAGACGCTTTCATCCGTTCGGTAGTTTCAAAACGTTTTCGTCCATTTTTGTACAATTTTGTCTGTTTTTTTTTTCATTTTCGTCCATTTTTCATATATTCTCGTCCGTTTTCAGACGTGTTTTTACGCTTTTGTACGTATTCACTTATTTTCTTACGTTTTCGTCCATTTTCATACGTTTTAAATACCATAATTGATATTCTTAAAATTACAAGTGATATTTATAATATCACAGAATATCAATTGTTATATTCATAAACGTATTAATGCAGAAAAAAACGTAAGAAAGTGAAAAAAAACGTGAAATCACTTGTGATTTCCATGTTACAAAACATTTGTTGAAAATAACTTGTGATATTCATAATATCACTTGTGATATTAAACGAACGAAAACGGATAAAAACGTATGAATACAGACAAAAAAACGTAAGAAAGTGAAAAAAAACGTGAAATCACTTGTGATATTCTGAATATCACTTGTGATATTCAGAATATCACTTGTGATATTCAGAATATCAGTTGTGATTTTCATGTTACAAAACATTTGTTAAAAATAACTTGTGATATTCTGAATATCAATATCATTTATGATATTCAGAATATCACTTGTGATTTTCTGAATATCACTTGTGATTATGTTACAAAACATTTGTTGAAAATAACTTGTGATATTCATAATATCACTTGTGATATTAAACTTACGAAAACGGATAAAAACGTATGAATACAGACAAAAACGTAAAAGTGAAAAAAAAACATGAAATCACTTGTGATATTCTGAATATCACTTGTGATTTTCTGAATATTACTTGTGATTCAGAATATAACTTGTAATATTCAGAATATTACTGTTATTTTCATGTCACAAAACATATGTTAAAAACAACTTGTGATATTCAGCATATCACTTGTGATATTCAGAATATCACTTGTGATATTGTTAGGTCATGATTTCTTAACATATGATCACTAAATC
Source organism: Artemisia argyi (assembly GCA_030686995.1). Classification (NCBI taxonomy): domain Eukaryota; kingdom Viridiplantae; phylum Streptophyta; class Magnoliopsida; order Asterales; family Asteraceae; genus Artemisia; species Artemisia argyi. The sequence continues at coordinate 98,293,514 of CM060679.1, read as the reverse complement.
TTAGAGAGAGAAAGTAACATAAACGTATGAAAATCAATATCATTATCACTTATGATATTCAGAATATCACTTGTGATTTTCATGTTACAAAACATTAGTTGAAAACCACTTGTGATGTTCAGAATATCACTTGTGATATTCAAAAACGTATGAAAATGTCTAAAAGTGGCCGAAAACATTTAAAAACGGACGAAAATGTAAAAAAATGGACGAAAGTGTAAGAAAACGTAAGAAAACAGACGAATATGTAGAAAAACGAACAGAAACATCTGAAAACGGGTAAAGATGTATAAAAACAAATGAAAACGTATGAAAACGGACGAAAACATATGAAAACATATAAAATCGGAAGAAACGTGTAAAAATAGACGAAAACGTACGAAAACAAACGAAAACATATGAAAACATATAAAAACGGCTGAAAACGTATAAAAACGGACGAAAAAGTAAGAAAATGGATGAATATATATGAAAACGGGCGAAAAGGTAAGAAAACAGACAAAAACATAAGAAAACAGACGAAAACGTATGAATACAGGCGAAAACATTTGAAAACGTAAGAAAACAGACAAAAACGTATCAAAACGGACGAAACAGTATGAAAACGGGCGAAAACGTAAGAAAATAGACGAAAATGGACAAATATGTATGAAAACGGACGAAAACAAATGAAAACGCAAGAAAACGGACAAAAACGTTTGAAACGGATGAAAACGTTAGAAAACAGATGAAAACATAAGAAAACGGACGAAAACGGACGAAGACGTAAAAAAAAGGACGAAAACATATGAAAACAGATGAAAAAGTAATAAAGTAAAAAAGACGTGAATTAAATAAAAACTTGAATTTAAAAACAACGTGATTTAAAACAAATAATAAGTGAATTAAAAAAAAAAAGAAAAAAGACAAAAAAAAACGTGAAAAAAAAAGAAAGAAAAACATGGATAGAAAAGAAAAGACAAATAATAATAATAATAATAATAATAATAATAATAATAATAATAATACGTGAATTGGAAGAAAAAAGAAAAAAAAAAGACATAGAAAGAAAAAAAAAATACAAATAAGAAAGACAAAAAGACAAGAAAAAAAATGGACTTAGTTTGTTTTATTAAATCTTAGGTTAATCCTCATTATTAAAACAAATTAAATGAATAGTGCGGATTTGTCCCTTAATATGTAACAAAAACTTAGTCTTTAAAATAACTCACCTCGTTTATTTATATATTTCTCACCGTCATAGCATTTAACTTGAATGTACAAAGCATAACCGGGTTAAATAGTTAACCATTTCTCAGTCGAGCCTTAAAATGTCCTAATGAGTTTTGGACCATATACCTCTTGTGAACATATCATGTGTCTCACTCGTATATTTCTAAAACTAATTAACATCCTTTATCATCAAAAAAAAAAAAAAAAAAAAAAAAAAAAAAAAAAAAAAAAAAAAAAATCATTTCATTTTTATGTTTTTTAATATCATCTCTGTTTTATGTTTCTTCAATGAGTTATATATATATATTTTTCTTTTTCTTTTTTTTAGCTAACACAATACTTATTATATTCTTAAATTAGATTAATTATACGCATGGGCGCATCTACATAGGGGAAGGGAGGGGCGCCCGACCCTCGAAATTTTTTTTGCGATGTAGGGGTATATAGTTTTCGTGTAGAAAAATTTCGGTATATTCGGTTTCGACCCACAAAATTTCGGTATTACCCAAAAAATAGCGTTAGAAAAAAAAAATTAGATCCCGAACCCCCACTGAAAATTTTCTAGTTTCGCCACTGATTATACGAACAATATTTGGACACTATGGTCTATGGTTTTCTTTTAACAATTCCTGTAACAGCTCCATTTATCATTTATGCTTCATATACCAAATGAGACCTAATATTCCCATGGTATTCTCCAACCTAAACTCCTGGTCAAACGATCATTGGAGAGTTGATGAATGATTGCATTCTCATAATGGAGTACTAAAGTATCTTGGAGTATCTTCAAACGGATCGAGAGGTTCATATGTCTCAGTCTCATAAACTTTCCAAGCTATTTCGTTTTTCTTTCAAAAGTTGGTAAAAGCTGCATGTGTTAACGCCACTTACAAAAATTCAACCTATTTCATTAGTATTTATTTTGTAAGTATTTCAAATTTTCATTTGGTATAAATCTGTATCGGTTTCTTATTTTGATATTTTTTTGTTTATTTTACACATTAACTAACAATATACTTACAAAAAACACCATCCAGCAATGCAGCAATGTTCATGCACAAAGCAGTTTAAAATATGTACATGCAGCATGGAGCTTATACTCCTTTTGTATTCTTTAGTTCATTAATAACTTACATACAGGAATCAGGATTCAAAGTGGTCGGGTGCAAAATTTTTTTGAACTCATATAAGAGAAAAAATAGAAAAAAAATTGCCGATTAATTAAAACGACCAAGTTTAATAGAAAATAAATGAGCTTATTTTCATATACTAACATATTGATTAAGCAAATATTAGAAAAACAACGCCTTTGGACCAGGTGCTTTTAAAATATTTAGCATTTGTTTTACAAAAGTTTGCACTATGCAAACAAAATTTCATCGAGGTTTCATGACACCTTGGAGTCCCATAGTTCTGTGAATGACTACGCGGTTATAGAATTGTTTCTAAACCATACAAAAAGCCAATTTTTTACTTCAGTTTGGTTATTTTAAAACCAAAATGAGATTCTAACTTAAGTGGATTGCTTCGCTTTCAGCAAAATAAATGTAATAGAATCGTCGAATCAAGTGTATGTTATTTCACACTAAGGCATACTCATCGTCACCATGGAAATTGTTTTGTTTGGAAGGCAGTTCGTGATGGACTCTCGCATTATATATAGTGAACAACTTTCTCATAACTTTTCTTTTTGGTTCTTTTATTTATCAGTTAGTAAGTTATCTCACACTCTTGAATTGAAGAAACTTTCTTTCCTATATACGACTTTCGTTTTTATAATCTTTTCATAAACCAACTACTGTGAATTCTCTAGTAATCTAGATTAAAAAAGGAAAAAAAGAAGAAAAGAGGGCTTCTTTTTGAAAATGAATGCGTTCATTGTTCATGCCTTCATGGTTGTAGTGGATCAATATGATAACTATGTTATACATATCAGGTGTACATGTAAAATTTTAGTTTGGTGATTAAAGCTATAAGACTATAAAGAGTTTTTTATGAGTCCATCGTGATTTAAAAAATTAATTAACAAAGTACGTGCATTTAAAAATAATTAACATAATGTTGAACTTTTTTCTATTACTTTAAGAAAATCATTAAAACCCATGGTAGTTTTCATATCAGCCATCGTTCTCATCCCATTCTCGTATATACTCATTTCTTTCATCCTCTTCGTCCTGATGACTCTTCCATTAGTTGTGGTGATGATGTACAACGTGATTCTCACGTCATCACTCGGAGAATTTTATGTATTCTTTTGATGATTCGGAAATCACCACGATTCCGTCGATCACGTAAGCGAACACAATAAACAAACAACAACTTGCTGACCGCTACCATAACAACTACTTCGTAATGCGATCAACGAAATCCAATACCATTACTACCTAAGGAATGATATGAATTCTTTTGTTATCGCAATGTTCATACGGAAGTATCCTACGTTCGTAAATGCATTTATTAAGGAAGTCAATCAAACTAACTTTGAAATACATTGTTAATCGAAATAATACATTTTCTTTTGTTTTGTTTCCTCTAGTGCTGATGTCGGGATTAGGCCGTGCATCGTGACTGTCACTGATGACGGAAGTCGCGTCTCGCGTGGCAACGACACAGACTGGCAGGCATAGGAGATGATAATATCCAGATGAAGACCATTGCTTACTGTTATTTATTGATTATTCCTTTCTCAAGTTTTAATGAAAAAAATCGACATAAACATAAAGATGATGCAGCGGACGATGTTTTGGTTTGTTGTAAAAGACTCATATTTATTTCATGAGATTTTCATGATTTAAAAAAAAAAAAAAAAAAAAAAAAATTATTTAAATAGTTTTAGAAGTGCATACTTTGTTAAATAATTTTTAAAAATACTATAGTCCCACAAAAAACTCAGACTATAAAGTGTTTAAAATTGTTAAGCTAACTTGATCTGGTCAAGAGCCTCAGACCATATATTGAAGTCCAATCATATGACAAGGCCCACATTCCAGCCCACATGAGTGCGGAGAAAATAACAGAAGCTAGGCTTAATTGGGGTGTTGATCGGTTCAGTTATCGATTAATCGGTTTATTCGGTTCGGGTTGTTCGGTTAAAAAATTTTTTTGGGTCATAACCGAAAACCGAACCGAACCGAAAATATCTATAACCGAGAACCGAACCGAAGTTCGGTTCGGTTATGGGTCAAAACCGAAAACCGAATTTTTTACTTAAATTACACTATTTATATTTTTTTTGAATTTAATAATATATATTTTTGGCAAAAAAATTATTTCAAGCATAAAAAAATGTTTTTTTATATTAGTATAAAATTTTAATGGATATTTTTTATATTTAAAATAATATAAATATATAAAAAATATATATATTTATATAAATTCGGTTTTCGGTTCAGATAGCTAAACCCATATCCAAACCGAAAACCGAATTTTTAATTCTGTTCGGTTCGGTTTTAACAAGTTCGGTTCGGTTCGGTTTTCGGTTTATTCGGTTAATTAACCGAACCGTGAACACCCCTAGCTTAATATACACATGATTTTTGTTAAGAAAAGTAAATCCAATTTTTTTTTTTTTTTTTTTGAAAGGCAAAAAAAAAAAAAAAAAAAAAAAAAAGTAAAATCTAAATATTTGAAACATGATTTTAAACATTCTTTTGAGTTACTTATTTTGGATGCATGTGCAAAAATCATATGCATACTTGATACTTCTTTAATCCCGGCCCCTAAGTTTATAACGGCTGACGAAGAATACGCATACGCTCATTTCCTACGTTTACTGCACACCAGCAGATTGATATGGAAATGATTATTCATGTAACTTTCATATTTAGTATCTAAGCAGGACCCATCCATTTTGACCCATCCTAAAATTTGCTTGTTTATGAGATGTCAAACACGTTATCATTATCATAACCATCAGTGTTCATAGCCACAAACTTTCTTATCCAACATTACAAAGGACTATTAGTTCATATTCTGGTAAGATAAGGAATAGGATAATGTAAATAATACATAAATAAACCAAAACGTTAAGTTACAAGATCGACACCCAATCAATGGACTAACCACAATAACATTTCTTGTTAGACCTTGAACCAGCGAATGTCAAGCCTAAAATGGCTTTGCCTTATTTAGCTTCATTTTTATATGATTTATTTCACGATATTAACGCAAAATGTCTCCAGAAAGGGTAATAGATTTACAACCATGGCGAATTGTAAATAGGCGTGACAACAGATTTTGTGTGAAGATACTTTCCCAAAGCTTCTATCCCATGATCCACCCCAAACCCGCTCATTTTGTATCCTCCAATTGGGCAACCCGCATCAAAACTATGATAAGTGTTTATCCAAATGACGCCTGCACGAATTGATCTTGATACCCTGTTAGCTATGTTTAAGTCATTGGTTACTATCCCAGCTGCTAAGCCATATGTAGTTGCATTAGCTCTTGTAATCGCCTCTTCAACCGTCCTGCAAAATTACTAATATGTCACAATTTACGGAAATTAAAGTTTTAAAGTTTAACCCCTTTGTGTAGATATGGGTTAATTTGGGTTGTTTTATGTACGATTATATCTCCTACAAGTAAAACTTGAAAACTTAGCTAAAATGGACAGTTCTCAACTACTCAAATCACTTTCTAAACTAGTTAATACAATAAGCAATCGTAAACTTCGAAAATTGTAGAAAAAGGATACCAGTCTTTCTAAACTTACCCGCTCGTTTAGCCCTTATTAAACCCGTAACCAAGACAGTTAGTAGAAAATAGAAACTATACTTAACGAAAGAAACTGGACTTACTTGAACTTCATAAGAGCCATAACTGGACCAAAGATTTCATCCTTTGCGATATGCATATCATCCTGGTTAACAGTGAGATAATATTACGAACATTGCATATTTAGTACCTAAAATGTTTTTTTCGACATACATACCGTAACATTTACAAAGATTGTTGGCTCGATATAGTATCCCTTTTCCCCACAAGGTTTACCACCAAATATCAACGATGCGCCTTCTCTTTTTCCATGATCAATGTATGAAAGTACTTTCTCGTATTGTTTCTTGTCCACCTACAAAAGAGATCTACTATGTCACTTCTATTAGTTATATTACAATTAACTAAATTAAGTGTAAGTTCGAATTACTTGGGGTCCTTGAGTAGTAGAAGGATCAAATGGATCACCAACAACCCATGTTTTTGCCTTTTCTACCACTTTTTTCACAACTTCGTTATATATTCCTTCTTGAACAAAAACACGTGAACTACAAACACATATTTCTCCCTACACACAAAACATACATTTCAGATGAAATCCTTACTATGTGAAGTAACCAAGCAAGAATCGAAAAATACTTTGTTGGCGATACTCCCAAAGAGAGCAAGATCTGCTGCTTGATCAATATTTGCATCGTTAAAGATTACGAGAGGGGATTTCCCTCCAAGTTCCAGAGATACTGTTTTCAAATTGCTTGCAGCCGCAGCATGCATTATAAGTCGTCCAACTTCAGTTGATCCAGTGAAACTAACCTGAGAAAGAAGGTAGTGAAAATATTAACCACTGTTTTTGCAATAATGCTACAAACATTGTATGAACAAAGTTGTAACAATTGTGAAATCATAAATGCCGAAAGCCGTGGAACTCGTTTTTAAATGTTTTATTGGTCCAAAATCGTTTGTACACTTTTAGAAATTACAAGATAGTTGGTATGTTTGTGTGCTAGAGGTCAAAAGAAAGTAGCTTGGAAGGTTTTGGCAATTGGCAGCCAACTTTATTCAGTACACGTTCAAATGGTATTTTAAGACATAAATTATGGAATGATGAAGACCATTGTGCAGAATACAGATTTTAAAACAGCTTTCAATTCTTGCTACGTATACTCTGTTAACAATTCCTCATATAAACCATTTTTTTAATGAAAATCGAAGTGAAAATTACTAACGCAATCTATATCCATATGTGACGCAACGGCAGCACCTGCTATAGCTCCAAAGCCCGGCACAACATTAATAACGCCATTTGGGATCCCAGCCTATAAAAAACATAGATTAATGTTAGTTGTCACAAAATCAAGGCATGACCAAATCAATAACACTAGCATAAGTGATTTGCTCACGAGTTTAGCCAATTGGGCCAAGTACAGGGCCGGGAGGGGTGCTTGTTCAGCAGGCTTTACAACCATGGTGCATCCAGCAGCTAAAGCCGGTGAACATTTAAGAGTAAACATAGTACTAGGGAAGTTCCAAGGGATAACATGACCAACAACACCAATGGGTTCAAGCAAAGTGTAGCCTTGAGATTCGCTTGATAATTTTAAAGTTCTCCCATGAATTTTATCTGCAGCGCCAGCAAAATATCGGACTTCTTTGGATATACTAGGGATGTCAACATTTTTGGCGAAGCTAAAGACTTTTCCTGTGTCAATAGTCTCTAATGCTGCTAGTTCTTCAAGGTTTTCGTCAATTAAATCCGCAAATTTATTCATTATTTTACCCCTCTCCTGTAAAGTTTTAAAATAGGTTAATTACCACAAAGGTGAAACATAGTGCAACTCATTTATACTAAACTTAGTTTAGTAATTAACATTTCTTTGCATTTCAATATAATTAATTCCTCCCAAGTAATTTAGTCTATGTTTCAACAAATCTCTTCAAAGGTAGGCTTTTCATGTTGCAAAGCTTTTCATTAAGGGGAGTTCATAAAATAAATATCGGACTTCTTTGGATATACTAGGGATGTCAACATTTTTGGCGAAGCTAAAGACCTTTTCATGTTGCAAAGTTTTTCCTGTTATTATATGTTCTTAGGGGCCGTTTGGTTTGTTGTTAGAAATCACAATGGTTATCGGATTCGGTATGTGGTAGAATGACAATGGATATGAAAAGTGTATCATTACGACTATTTATGTTTGGATGATAAAATATAGTATGAAAAAGTGTATAGATATTTGAATTTTGTGATGGAAAAAAGAGGGTCCCTCGGAATGAATTTCATAGACACAAAATTGGTGAGTAATAAATCTATGACTATGATATACTCACTTCATTTTTGGACCCACTAAACAATCACATTTAATCACTATGAAACCCATAACCAAATTCCCATACACCCATACCAAACGCACCCTTAGTATTTGCCATTTTGCCTGCTGATGCAAGTTGTAACTTGCAATATTACAAATACTGCAGTGTTATCCAATAAACAGATGCAACTTAATTATTCATTGGTAAGTAGTTATAGATACACTTCATGGCATTGTTAGCTTGTTACCATGCATGGTTGCATGCAACTTACAAGTTGCATGATATATGTGGTTCTTTAGTATTTATACCTTTCCTAATTGCAAATTTGCAATAAGTCAACTGTAATAAATAAACGCAACAAAAAAATTATGTGATTTATACATGTTCCTTTTAGTTGTTTAAGATTTTAACTACTAACTATGAGAAATTAAATTCCAAGATTTATAATGCAAATATAAATTTATGTTATAAGTAAAAGAATGCGCAAACAGGACATGATAATTTATAGTGGTTTCGGTCACGAGGCTCCTCTTCGCCCTACTCCACTCCCTGAGTAACCAGCTCTAGAGTTACTTCACTAAGTCACCAAATTCCCTTCTCGGCAGAAAAAACCTTACAACATCGCTTACAATGTTTACCGATACTAATCTAGATATCGAGTTCTTCTTCGGGACAACCAAACCCGTTATATTTTATAGCTCAACATAGCAAACCTTTTACCCATGTGTTTTAAGGCCTAGGCACACTAAACCAAATACCCTTGTGTTTTAAGGCCTGAACATATAAACCATCTAACCTGTAATCCCCTTTTTGGGCTGAACTGGCCCAATAGCCGACTGAATATACATATAAGGGTTAATGCATTGCATACCAAGCATAAGAAAAGTAGTGTATGGCACGTGAGAAGATATGGTGTACTGTTGTGACTTTGGTGGTGGTGTGCTTCCCGTCATGATGTTATGACAAGATTAACGCAAAGTAAGCAAAGAAGCAAAGCGAAAGATAAATATATATATATATATATATATATATATATATATATATATATATATATATATATATATATATATATATATATATATATATATATATATATATATATAACAAGCAATGATGGCAGTGGCGACTAAAAAAATAGGGTTTTGGTGAGAGAGGATCTTGAGGCTTTGATACCATGTTAGATTGATAAAACCCCATGAGATGTATTCCATTATTGATATATTATATATTTATAGTGCAACATAGAAGATACTAGAAACCCTAATGAACCCAACCCACATCCGGGCTTGGGCCGCTATATTGTCTAATACTTTGGTGTATAGTTTGTGATACAAGATCATACAAGGTAGTGTGTAATGATGACCCAAGACATAAGTGGATATGAATGACTAATGTAAATGAACTTCTTTTGATAAGAAGCCTTCAATAGATGAAGATCACAAGTGCTTTAATCTTGTTGTGGTAGATCTTCATATGCAAGTATGCTTGTGGTGGATGTGGATGACAAGAGCTCTAGGCTAGATTTGGTGGATGATCAAGTATAAATGCGCTTACAACAAAATAAAAGTTCTAAGCATTATGATCAATGTTAATGATAAGAATTTGTGTTTTTACATTATAAAAGCTTGGTTATAATGCTTACTAAGTGTGTGAAAATATGCAGGAGACAAGATAGAATATGAAGTTTTAAATGTGTGCAAAGTGGTCTCCTTAAATAGGCAAAACTTCTGCCTAGTTTTCAGGAGTTGGAGGATCCATGGATCCTTTCAAAAGGATCCATTTTTGTATTATAAGGATCCGTCCTACCAGATTTGCATGTTTTGTCTTTTTGTCTAAACCAAATATCTTTCCAAATCTTCTACAAAATCCCATAATGTACTTTTAATCTACCCAATATTATGTTTGATCTTCTTTTATAAGGAAAATCAAGCTTATCACTAAAAATGAAAGATTTACAAGATATGACTTGATCTTATAAGATTTATTTCCCAAAGTTGTAAATCTCATCCAATTAGTTCAAGTAATTAATTTTGTCTTATTCATTGTAGTGATCTTATAAGTGATTAATTACTTAGCTAAGTGTTGGGTCCGCTTGAGCACACACGTTCATGCAAACCATGAAGGATATGAACAACAGTTTTAGCAAGTGAGGAAAACTGATAAACATCAACATTGTTAAGGTTGGGTTTGCTTGAGAACGACACAGACATGCTAATAACACCATTTGTACTTTTCAACTTTATTAATATTATTAGAAATGAATCCAAGATTTACAAGGGATAGCCTATGGAAAACTACCCCGGCTGATGACAGATTAACTCTCCAAACTTAAATAACAAGAGGCAACTAGCTTTGCGTTGTTGTTCCTAGGAGAGGAGGATCATGACTATAATACTTTGGATTATTTTTCTATGTTTGAATGTCTACTCAATTCAGTTACAACCTTTGGTTTATATAGAGGGGGAAACAGTGGTTGCACATGGGTCCACAGTAAATTGTCCACTTGCTATAGATAGGCATGTGCCTAGTAGGCTAGTCTGAAGTGTACTTTCGGCTTTCCCGATTTGATAACTTATAGTTCCAATACCTTTTTCTCGTATATCGGCAAGCACTTGAACTTATCTTCCTCATGAAGTTTCCTGCCCATGCATTAAGAGGTTGAGGTTGTAAAACTGATTCAATTCTTCAGAGTCATAGAGACATTTGTTAGATCCTAGTGACCCTGGTGTTATTTTTAGCTCCTCGTAAATCACTCTCTGACACCGCATCAGTTTGTGAAATGTTTTCTTCAGTTAGTCTTTGACGTCTCTGAAGCCAGACAGGTGGTTGAGCTTTATACAATACTCACTGATTTCTTTATCAGTGAGTATCACTTTCTGAATAATAATGAGGAGACATGTTCTCTGATAACTTATAAAGGAGTATCTCAATTCTGATAACTATCAAGTTCACATTGATAGTTATGAAGTGATATTCTCTTTGATCGTTATCAGAGGCTTTATGCTCACTGGCCTTCAGAAGGCGTATTAGGCTATTTAATGGTTAAATACTTGTCACAGACAATTGGGTCGGTTTTTCAGACCCAACAATCTCCCCCTATTTAAATATACAAATAGACTAATTATCATTAGTAAGTGAGTATAACGACTTCTTCTTACATACTGATTTTACAACAAGGATAAAATAACAAATTAGTTATCTTCCGAGTCCTCATTGTTGCTGAATATCCGACAGACTCTTAGAATTTGATATTTCTTTGTCGAACATCCTGAGTCAATTGTGGTTCAAAACTTTAATAATATTAGGCTATTCTAAGTAAATCAAAGATTGTAGGGTCACCATCAGTCTCCTACCGTTTAAGTATGGGAATAGCCTAAAATGAATAATTTGTAAGTGAGCATAACAGCTTCTGCTTACAAACTCATATACAACAAAGTATTAAAGAAATCAAAAAAGGCTTGGTACTTTGTTGCTCTTGTATTCAGTGAAGTTTCATAGGGGACACTTCATCTACCGAGTATTCCTAGATGTCGTTTTGAGCATAATCTGAAGACAATACCATCTTTCCCCTGATGTTCCCATTGAATCATCTCTACTGCCGCTTCTTTTAACTCTAGAAGCTTCTTTACTCATGTTGGTTACTGCTGATGGCAACCATTTTTCATACCTTTCAAGATCACTCTTCATGGCTTTTAAGTATTATACGCATGCATTCTTGAGATGCTTTGAAACAAAAATTTCAGAATATTTTCAACATCATATATCCTTATTTCTAAACACTGTGACATCTCAGAATGTAAAGATTAGAAGAGTGTGGTAAAGAGAGTTGGAATAGAGGCTACTGGTGCTTCTTTATTCTTAAAAGATCATTGTGTGAAGACAAGATCTTGCAAAAATGAAGCGTGATGATTTTTGGGAAGGGTAGATTTTGGTGGGGTTGGCAGATGATGGTTCTGGTTTAGTGTTATTAGGCGTCATTCAAGAACCGCTATATATTATTCGCAGTCAATCAAGAACGGATCTGGATTAAGAAAAACCCACTCGCTCTGATACTACTTGTTGGCTCCGCTTGAGCACACACGTTCATTCAAACCATGAAGGATATGAACAACAGTTTTAGCAAGTGAGGAAAACTGATGAACATCAACATTGTTGAGGTTGGATTTGCTAGAGAACGGCACAGACATACTAATAACACCATTTTTACTTTTCAACTTTATAAATCTTATTAGAAATGAATCATAGATTCACAAGGGATAACCTACAAAAAAATACCCCGGTTGATGACAGATTAACTCTCCAAACTCAAACGACAATAGGCAGCTAGCTTTGCGTTGTTGTTTCTAGGAGAGTAGGAGCCTAACTATAATACTTTGTATTATTTTTCTATGTTTGAATGTCTACTTAATTCAATTACAACCTTTGGTTTATATAGAGGGGGAAATAATGGTTGCACATGGGTGCCCACAGTAAATTGTACACTTGCTATAGATAGGCATGTGCCTAGTAGGCTAGTTTGAAGCATACTTTCGGCTTTCCCGATTTGATAACTTATAGTCCCAATGCCTGTTTCTCGTATATCGATAAGCACTTGACTTATCTTTCTAAGGAAGTTTCCGTCCATGCATTCAGAAGTTGAGGTTGTAAAACTGAATCAAGTCTTCAGAGTCATAGAGACATTTGTCAGATCCCAACGACCCTGGTGTTGTTTTTAGCTCCTTGTAAATCACTTTCTGACACCGCATTGGTTTGTGAAATATTTTCTTCAGTTGGTCTTTGACATCTCTAAAGCTAGACAGGTGGTCGAGCTTTATACAACACTCACTGATTTCTTTATCAGTGAGTATCACTTTCTGAATAATAATGAGAGATACATGTTCTCTGATAACTTATCAGGGAGTATCTCACTTCTGATAACTATCAGGTTCACATTGATAGTTATGAAGTGACATTCTCTCTAATCGTTATCAGAGACTTTATACTCACTGACCTTCAGAAGGTGTATTAGGCTATTTTATATTTAAATACTTGTCAGTGACAAAATTGGATCGGTTTTTCAGACCCAACACTTAGTGTAGGATACTTCAAAAAATGAAAATCATTTGTGTAAGTAAACCTTTATATAATGTTAAGCAATGGTTTGCAAATGTTTAATGTACGATAAACGTTTCTTTGGTCTAATTTGTAAAATTATGTCTATGCTTTGTATGAAATATAAAATGAGGTTCGAAAGAGAATGATTGAACTTTTAAATACTTAATAACTTTAAAATGTATTTTAAATATTCTCAATAGTTTGTTAAATGTTTAATCATAATACAACATAACAAACATATTTGAACCTGTGTTAAAGCATGAAAGGATTGGAGATATCGAGAGGTATTGATGAATATATGTTTTGATTATTTGTAGTTACGAGTAACTTGCGTATTTTACGTTATATATTACAAGTTACTTATTTGTCATAATTAAAGCATAAGAGACCATTTAGTTTAAATATCGTAATATTTGCACTAAGAATGTGATATATTAAAGGTTTAGAAATAATACATATTCAATTACGAAAGTTTAAAAATGATATATATGCAATTTTTAACTTTTAAAAAAATATGCAATCTTCTTATTATTTAAGTTGGACTACAAAGTTTAAGTTTTGCAATTTTTTTAATATTTAACATATTATAGGTTTGAGTTATCATGTGCACAGTTTTTTTATCTTATAATTGTAAAGTTTAATATTGAAAAAATTACACGAATGGCCATGTGGTTTACACAGATTTTATTTTTAGTCCCTAACTCGTTTTAATTACGTCAGAGATGCCTATTTTTGAAACCTTTCACTCATTTAGACCCTATTTTGAATCGATCGTAAGTGTGACCAATAAATTATTTGCCCGTTAGCCCCTCCGTTAATATTTTTTGCCCCATTAGTCATCATTTTCTAAAATCAATTAAAAAATGCCGCGTGACTCGAACTCAGGTCCTGTTGCCAAAAAACCAACGCCCCAACCACTGGACTAACCGTCCATTGGTGTAATTATATGAAAATAAATTATATTTAACCTTTCTTTGGCTCAAACTCGTTTTAATCCGTTTTCGTCCGTTTTTATATGTTTTCGTCCATTTTTTTACAGTTTTATGCGTTTTTAAAATTGTCGTCCGTTATTTTACGTTTTTGTCATTTTTTTTTACATTTTTGTCCGTTTTTTAATGTTCTCGTCTGCTTTTTTTACATTTTCGTTCATTTTTTTTACGTTTTGCCCTAACATTTTCGTCTGTTTTTTTACATTTTTGTACGTCTTAACGTTCTCGTCCGTTTTTTTTACGTTTTCGTCATTTTTTTACGTTTTCGTTCATTTTTTTATGTTTTCGTTCGTTTTTATACGTTTTTCGTCCTTTTTTTTACACTTTTGTCTGTTTTTTACGTTCTCGCCCGTTTTTTACGTTTTCCTCTGTTTTTTATGTTTTTGTTTGTTTTCTTACATTCTTGTCCATTTTTTTTTTTACTTTTTTCGTCTGTTTTTTACGTTTTTGTCCATTTTTTACCTTCTCGTCTATTATATAACACAAAAGCGTAAAAAAGACAAAAACATTTAACAAAGGAGACCAAAACGTTTAAAAATGAATGAAAACTAAAAAACCAGACGAAAACGCATAAAAAGGGGACGAAAACGTAAAAAAGACAAAAACGTAAAAAAACTGAAAAAAATGTAAAAAAAGGGGCAAGAAATTAAAAAATGGACAAAATGTAAAAAAAACAAACGAAAACGTAAAAAAGTGAAAGAGAACACAAAAAACGGACGAGAAAGTAAAAAACGGACAAAAATGTAAAACCACTGACTATAACGTAAAAAAACTAATGAAAACGTAAAAAAAGGATAAGAACGTAAAAAATGGACAAAAACGTAAAAAGGGACTAAAACGTTAAAAAACGGACAAAAACGTAAAAAAACGGACGAAAACGTAAAAAAGGCTAGCCGAGAACGTTAAAAAACGGACAAAAATGTAAAAAATGGATGAAAACGTGTAAAAACGTATAAAAACATAAAAATGACAAAAACGTAAAAAAAGGGGCGAAAATATTAAAAAAAAAAAGGACTAGAACGTTAAAAAAATGGACAAAACGTAAAAAAAATTGACAAAAACGTAAGAAAACGGACGAGAACATAAAAAACGGATAAAGCTGTAAAAGAATGACGAAAACATATAAAAACGTACGAATACATAAAAAATGGACGAAAACGTATAAAAACAGACGAAAATAGATTAAAATGAGGTTGAGCAAAAAAAAAAAAGGTTAAATAGAATTTATTTTGATATATTTACACCACCGCTTAGTCCAATGGTTGGGGTGTTGGTTTTTGGGCAACAAGACCCGAGTTCGAGTCATGCGGCATTTTTTAATTGATTTTAGGAAATGTGCACTAACGGTGCAAAAAATATTAGTGGATGGACTGACGGGCAAATAACTTAATGAATAAATTAACGGCCCATCCAAAATAAAGACTAAATGAGTGTAAGGTTTCAAAAATAGATATCACTGGCGTAATTAAAACGAGTTAAGGACTAAAAATGAAATCTGAGTAAACCACAAGGACCATACGCGTAATTTTTTCTTTAATTATTTTAACTTCTTTTGATGTAAAATCTTCAAGATCTATAAAATAAGCTATCAAAACGAATTTAATTTGGTGTTAACATCTACATTGACAACGCAACCAATTTCTTTAAGGGTTTTCCTAACAACAACCCAATGGGTGTTGTTTAAGCTTACCTTAAATAACATTGTTTCCGAATATAAATTCATAATTTCTATAAATATATGGATAAGTAAATTTAATAAGGTAAGTATTAATATAAGTGAGTTCATATTTGGAAACATTATTAATTATGATAAGCTTAAATAACACCCATTGGGTTGTTGTTAGCAAAACTCTTTCCTTAAAGTCAAAAAAGACGATTAAGCTTTTATGTAATTGACATTATAGTACTATATGGGATATAAAGTTCGATTTAACAAAACATGAGAAAACGATGTTTATGAAACAAACTCCTTAAAGTTGTCAAATTAATACATCTGAATTATTATCTTATAATTTTTTTTTTTTTTTTTTTTTTTTTTTTTTTTTTTTTTTTTAATCTTATCTTTTACCACACTTATAGACATTGTCAATTTATATTTATCATTTTAAACTTCACCATGGAGATATAAAATATATTATGTTTACAGATTTTGTGAACTATTACAGATACGAAATTGTTTTCTTCTTAATCAACAAGATAAATATAGACCGAATTTGAGTTGAATAATAAACAGGTGGAATTGATCATACAATACTCACACATGCGGGCATACGAGGCCAAGAACCATGATCGAAAGCTTGTCGAGCAGCTTTCACTGCTAAATCGACATCTTCTTTAGCTCCTTCTGCGATTTTTGCTATCACTTCTTCTGTCCTCGGGTCAATTGTCTCAAATGTTTTTCCTGTTTGGTTATACGCATTATTTTACTTATTACTTTATTAGGGCAGAACAGGTTAATAAATAAAGAGAACAAACTTATTAAATACAACATAGTACAAATCACGTCATACAAGATCAGACTCCATAGATTGTAGTTCACTTAAATAATCGAAAGAACGAATTATAACAAGGTGACGGTTCATATGGGAATTTTTAAATTCAACTGATATTATTGCATTTTTTTATTATTATCATTTTTTTTATTTTTTTGAAGATTCGAACTTGTTGATGATACTGATTTTTTATTTATTTATTTATTTTTTTCTTTCTTTCTTATAGTTTGTTGTTTGATATTGTACTTACATGGGTTTATGGAATTGGATAGAAGTGTTAAATGTTACTATAGAATCCTAATTTTTTTAGCTGGCAATAACATCAACACCAACCAAGTAGTTAGCAAAAAAGAGGTCCAATATTTAATAAATTACTCCGTATTAGTATTCTTTTTCACCACCGGCAAATGTAGATTTGAAGTGAAATACTTGTGCGTTGCCCGGATAAACCGCTAAATCGTGTTCGTTAAATTAAGAAATTCAAAAGGAAAAACTAAATACAATCACATACTTATGTTTTACTTTAGTTTTTTCGGATACATTATGAAAAAAACAATAACGAAAAGTTTATAAAGTTGGATCCTTGTTACTTATCATTCCAGATCTAGTTAAGTTTATAAAATAGGGAACTTAGGCTATGTTTTTTTTTTTTTTTTTTTTTTTTTTTTTTTTTTTTTGGTGGAAGGAAGATGCGATTTATCTATTTAATATTATTACTTTTTTTTATTTAAGCTCACTAATTCCACTATCTCATCTATATGTGGAGAGTGTGAAATATAAGCCTCTCCCCATTAAGATGATACAATGAAATGTGAGACTCATTTTCCCCTTAGCTAACAAAAAAATAAACAACCTCTTAGGCACGGATTAATGTCTTTTACCTCTATATCTTTTGTGACTTCAATTAAAGTATCCGCATATTTAATCATTGCTTATATGCTATTACGGCCACTCTCTAAAATATCACATGCATTATAAAGTATATATATCTTTTATATAATAAAACAAAATTTTAAGTGTGGACTTTCGTATTTTCAAAAAAGAAAAAATTATTTCATTTTAATTATTATTTTTTAATTTATAAATTTATAAATTATATACTAAACAAGTAGAAGATAAATATAAAAAATATAAATAAGATACAATTAACAATATGATTAAACTTTTTAAATAATTATCTTTAATAATAAAAAATTATAGTTAAAAATTATAAATCAAACAAAATAAAGATTAAATTATTTGTTTTTGTAATAAATAAAATATATCATTCTAAAAATTAAAAAAAAAAAAAAAGACGTGCGTGAGCATTATAAATAGTTATAACTGAACTATAAAACATAATGACAATCCATACCCTTAATACTTAGCTTCTTTTAACTGAAAGCGGGGACGGAAGTATGATCAAATATTATCGGGTGCACAAAATTTTTTTATCCGTAACATAGAAACACATTTTGATGGACCAGGTGCATTTAAGGTACGTTTATGAAAAATTGATGTTTTTTTTTCTTTTTTTTGTTTCTTTTCTTTTTTTTTCAAAAACTAACACTGCATTGTAAAAATTCATAGGAGTTCCGAACACCCGCGGAAACATTGGTTCCGTCCCGGACTTAAAGACCACATGCATTTTTAAAAAAGTCACATCTATCATGCTTAACTGAACGTTTGTGACCGCTATGAGGTTTGTAGTTTCTAAATATGACAAAATCGAGACATTTAAGTGCCAAAGAATAAATTGACCGTGTGAGAGAGACTATGGACAATAAGACATGGTGATTGCTGATTTTTGTGACACAAAGGTGTGGTTAATTCCCGACGTCAAATGCGAATACTAGTCCAAGAGGGGGTGCCAAGAAGTATTGACCCTCATTGCCATGACATCATAAACTTATTAATTAATACATGAATTAAAGAAGGAAGTGGTTAACAAATTAAGTGAAGAAACTTAATACAACTTTGAACAACACGTACCACAAACCAAGGGCGGAGTTTAGTGAGGACCGGGAATGGTTCCGGCCCATTTAGGCCTAAGTCCGTTAGTGTAATTTTTCGTGATTTCATGTGTTAAAAAAATAAAATTTTCATCTCGGCCCTCCTATTTAATGTTTTTTTTAAAAAAAATTTGTTTCGGCTCTCTCACAATTTTTTTTCTAACTTCGCCACTGCCACAAACACAACAATTTTGAAACATTTCCTAAATGTCATTCCAATGTGATTATAACTTAAGCCATAAGACCGTAAACAATGGCTTGTGTGGAAAGAATTTTGGAATTATTTTGGCATTCAATTTAAAGTATCAACAAACATCATGAGATTTTTGCTATTGAAAATGATTTGCTCATTTAATTTTTTTATTGACAGACTTCGATTTATGCATTAGTCTGTTGTATCATGTATATATTCTGCTTTAATTGGTTGTAACATTAGAGTGTGCAAATCAAAGATTAATGTGTGCAAATCATCTATTTTTTTGCTATAGGTTAATCAGATTGGATCTACCTTAATATGTGTTAATTACCTCCCTAAAGTTAAGGTAATTGTTTATGTATTAGGTTAACTTCACTTTAGACGGTCGAGATTTATTTTTTAAATTGATTCTTCGATGGAAAGGGGTGTCATGTTATCATTATTTCTCTATGCTCCATTGGCAATATATATAGTAATGTAGATTTGAAAATGGGATTAATATCCGAGTATTCTTCACCTGAAAGCCTCTTGGTCCAGAGGTATGTGAGTTGCGCGCCCATCAACCTAGATATTGTGGGTTCAAATCTCGTTGAAGACATGCGAGATATAATTTGTAAGTTTTGGACCTAGAGATTGTGGGTCCAGCGGTATATGAGTGGCCTATCATCCTAGAGACTGTGAGTTCAAGAATATCATATTTCTTACTTTTTTATATTTCTAAACATAAAATCTTTATTATCAAAAGTTTTCATTTCATTTTTATTTTTTAAAACTAACTTTGTAAACTAACTTATTATATTCTAAAACGAGTTATGCTTTTTTTTTTTTTTTTTTTTTTTTTTTTTTTTTATAACACAATACTAATTATATTCTTAAATTAGATTGGTTATACAAACATAATATTTGGATACTATGGTCTGTGGTTTTCTTCTAACAATTCCTGAAACAACTCCATTTATCATTTATGCTTCATATACCATATGAGGCCTAATATTCCCATGGTATTCTCTCCTGGTCAAACGATCATTAGAGTATCTTCAAACGGATCGAGAGGTTTCATAAAAGTAAAATAGTACACAAAAAAAAAAAAAAAAAAAAAAAAAAAAAAAAAAAAAAAAAAAAAAAAAGTTTAAATGGTTATACTCCGTATTTGATACTGAGTCGGTAATGAATATTGCCCGAGTCGGTAATGAATATCTCAACTAAATTGTATCATTTCAAAATATCAGTAGTTGGTAAATTCTGTTACGTATCAATTTATGCAACATATATTATCAACCTAAGACCATTATTAGAAAAGATAATCTTTAGTTGTTTGATAGCGGCCAGATGAACATAATAGGGTGAAAATTAGATTAAAAAAAATGTATAAAACTGATCGATATGATTATGAAAATAGAACTCTCTTCTTAAGAAATTTCATTGTCACTTTATGTTCTTTTCCGTTTGAATTCTCGATCAATTCTTATTAAGTAAAGATTCTATTTATGTTTTAAAAGCTTCAACCACTAATTAAACAAATAACTACTATGTTCAAATACTTAAATTTTTAATAATTCACATGCACAACACAGTGAGAGACAGAACCTGAAATGGAATCCACAAAATCTCCATTGATGAAAAGTTTTGTAAACTTTATATTAGGAATCTTCTTGTAAGTATCTGAGTTTGTGTTTCCATTACTTGCAGCCGCCATGGATACTCCCTCTTGTTATTTTTGGTTTGTGGTTGTGTTGTTAATGCATCCCACAACCCTTATTATATAGAGTAGCCGTTTAAAAATAAAATAAAAAACTTATATAGAGTATAAATGTGAAGAGATTTAGTGAGAAGAGAAATTGAAATAAGAAGAATGAGAAGAAATTTTAGCCTCACATTTCAAATGAGGAGGAGAAATTTAGGAAGATATGCATCTATCTTTTTAGGTGCATCTAAAATATGCGGCTGTGGTTTCCTCTCATTATTCTTATTTTAATTTTACTTCTCATTTGATCTTAACTCGAGTATAAATATAGATATTTAATGTTGATTACCTTTTTTGAAATTTGCTCGTGCATAGGCCATAAATATTGGGTTTTGAAAATGGCAAATGAATTGTGTGTTTAAAATTATTACCTAAATTTTGTCCAAAAATGTGATTGGTTTATTTAAAAAATTAATTGATGAAAAAAGAAAAAAGAAAATAAATGTATGACACTTGTCATTAAGGGCCCGTTTGGTATGTGTGATTTGCTTGGGTTTTAGATTTAATAAATGCAAATCAAATGTTTGATTGTGTTTATAGGGTTTAAAATTTGTACTCAACCCCAATGGTTCTACACTTTTTAAAAGTAAGGGGAGGGTGTGGTTTGATAAATATTTAGAGTATGTTTTTTGTGAGCCTACTTACAATTCTATTCTCATTTATTTCTATTTATTTTTAATAATAATATTTTTTATTACAAAAATATTATACAAAATAATTAATACTATTAAATATTATTTTCTCTCTCCTAAATCAAATCAAATCAAATCCAAATCTTAATCTACAACTTTACATTCAAATTCAAATCATAATCTAAATTCATCTACAAACCAAACGGACCCTAAATGAATGAATGATGTCTATTAGTAGGTCTATGCTTTAGGTATATATATCAACACTTTTTGAAAATTTCAGCATTAAGATTAGAGAACTGTTATGCTTAGACAAGATTTATGCAAAAGATTTCACACAATGATTTGCCAATATCATTTGTGTAAAAATAAAAAATAAAAAAATAAATAAAATAAAAATCTATTTGACTTGAAAAGTGATGTTATGACCGTGATACATAATTGTGTAATTAAAAAAAAAAAAGAAAAAGAAAAAAAAATTTATGCATGATACATCAAATTGGTTTCGATGATTATGACCTAGATTCGTTAAACCGATCTAAATATCAGGCTAGTTACAATGGCATGTGAGGCCTCACCCTCACCATGCCTAATCGCGCGACACCCTCTTTGTAGGTGCCTTGTGTTGGGTCTGTTATAACTCAAACTCCTTAATCTAAGATTTGAACATAAAATACCCTAAGTGTTTGATAACCGTAAACACTCAGTAAGTCACTGACTACACAGTCTTTCAGTGAGTCATCCTCAAGATGCTTAGGGCGAATCTATGATGAAAGGTTCACCATTCAGTGAGGCGGTTCTCAGTGAATGATACCTGAGCCAAAGAAGCAGATGATGGACTCAGTGAGTGATGACAATAGCTCACTGAGTCCCAATAACTCCTCACCAACTAAGAAGACTGAGTGAACAAAGACTGAAGATACACATACTAAAGTAAAGGCGGGACTAGGCGGGATAAGTTTGAATGAATAAGGAAGGGTCCTTATCAAGCAAAGGTCAACTTTTCCTGAAAGGGTATAAAACCAAGATGTGTGTCAACACTGAAGACCAGAAAGCATCCCTGCTCTTTACTACTTATAGACATATGTAACAGGGACAAAATACCTATGTATTTTGTCCAATATAGGCTTATGTAATCTTTGTCTTATAGTATTTGTCTCCTAGGTATCTGTTAGAATCTACTTGTGTATAAATAGAGAATAAGAGAGAGATGTAAAGATTAAGTTTGTGCAGTTAATGCTTAGATATTCACAAACCAAATCTTTACTCTCTCCAAAGAACAACACAATCCCTGAGATAGCTCAGTTGGATCTTAGTTGTCACTCAAACTTGGTTTTAGTTTAGTGAGGAGTTTTACCATACTTGTCATTTCAATCCCAAGTGTTGTTTCGCAAACACTTGGGTATAATTCTTTTTGATTAATTTCTAATAAAGAGTTAAACGTTGAAATGTTTCTTATCTTTTACGTTTATTTACTTTTAGTTATTAATCATTACATTACTATATCATGAAACTTGGTTAGATTAACTTCGTAGTTAAGATTAACCAAGTCAAAGGGTCCAACAAGTGGTATCAGAGCCTCTGATTTGTAAAACTTTTCAAAACCTTTTTCAACCAAAAGAGTGCTCAAAGTTTTTTCAAATCAAGATCCCACCATTGCTGATAGCGATGTACCCTAGCTAGTTGACAAAAAGGGAGGTGGCTATTCAGCTATAGCTCCTAAACTAGAAGCTGGTAAATTTAGCAAATGGAAAAAGCGTATGCTTTGCTACTTGACTGGTGTGGAACCATACTACATCACATGCATCAATGAAGGTCCCTTTGTCCCTAAGACTGCTCAAGGTTTGCCTAAACTTGAAGTACAATGGACTCCTGATGAGAGGATGGTGGTCAGTCAGGACCAACGCCTGAAAAGCATCATTATATCGTGTCTCCCTGAAGATACAATGGAATCAGTCATTAACTGTCCTACAACAAAACAAACATGGCTTGACTTGGTTCACAGCTTTGAAGATCCCTCAGATACCAAGGAAAACAAGATTATGGACCTGAAACTTGAGTATAACACTTTTAGGGCTAAAGACTCTGAAAGTCTCTCTCAGACTTATACCCGATACAAAACTTTGCTCAATGAGCTGTTAAATGATGGTGTAGTTCTATCTAAGCATGAAATCAATGTTGGCTTGTCACCAGTCTCCCTAAGAAGTGGTTAAACTTCTCTCAGGGTCTTAGAAATGCCAATCACATTCAGAATCTTAAGCTCCCTGAGATATATGGGAAGTTTGTCTATGAAGACAACTTAATCACCAGGAGATACCCTGGGAAAGCTCAAGAGACCAAAAAGACCCTGACTGTGTCACCCATATCCATTGCCTTCTACTCTAATGGTGTTGTGCAAGATTTTCAAGATGAGGTTGATGACAAAACCAGTGAAGAGTATCTCAGTGATCTTCATGTTGAATTTCAAGAAAGAGCTCTTTTAGCAAACTCAAAACGTTTTATCAAAAGAAACAAATCTAACTTTTAAAAAGCTAAGGCTAATGAATCCACTGAATGTTTCAATTGTGGCAAAAAAAGGTCACTTTGCTAAAGACTGTTTTTCAAAAATAACCTCAGACTCTTCATACAAATTTTCTGGTAGTAGTTCTTCTTCAGGAACTAGCAAGTTTAAACCAAAAATGCTTTAGTCCACTCAACATTTTCAAAATGAAAATATTCAAAAAGACTTTGAAGGTAAGTATAGAAAAGCTAAAGCTAAACTTGCTCTCCTTGAGACCACTCCCTCAGTACCCCAGGCTGCACCATCCAAACCTGTTCAAGCCAAGAACAAGGTACTAGTTGCTGAAGCCTTTGACTGGGATGAGGAAGATGTCTCCTCTGATGAAGAAGTAAGGGTCAGTGCACTGATGACACTCTCAGATGATAACAAGCTGGCGGTTGGAAAAAGCCATGATAGAAATGGAGAATGGGTCAACATCACCATGAAAAAGGTAAACATTTTACTATCCATGGATGATGATGCTGATTGGCAATCTTATTTGAACTATTTGAATGTGGATCTTAAGTTCGTTGAAGAGCAACAATAAGATAGTTTTTGAGTTAAATAAGTGTAGAGATGAACTACTTGTTTTAAAACAAGCCAAACTTGAGGCTGTTACGCTTCAAATTCAAAACACTGAACTTGTAAAACAAAATCAAGCTCTTCAGGATGAACTTAAGAAAGAAAAAGATGTCATATATAAGTGGACTCAGAAAAACCCTAGAGTTTTTGACATAGTGAGTCTCACACCAAGCAATAAGAAAAGTATTATTAGTGAGGGTCAAAACACCGAGTCTTCAAGTGAAAGTCATAGTGAAAAGGCATTCCTGCCTTCAGGCATATCCTTCAATAGGGAAATAGGACCAAACTCCAGTGACAGGATTGAAAGAGTCAATCCTGATAGTAAAATGCCAAATTTTAACACTGGAAAAATATTGGAACCTGAAAGTCAGGCCATCAAAAATATGCTTGGAGTCACTGATGAACCTAGTCATCATGAGTCCATAAATGAGTCTGATTCTGTATCATATAATCCACTCCCATAACTGAAAGTTCTTTAGGGAGCTGAACCAAGCTCTGAGTTAACACCTTTGGTGTGCACTCAACACTCTCCAAGAGAGAAAGCTGAGTTCACACTGATGACTCTACAACTTCAGTCTCTCCTGAGGCTATCACTGACATCCCTGATTCTAAATATGATCAGTTGGCTGAACATGTTAGGAAGCTAAGTGAAAAGATTGAATCATCTGAGAAAACTACTCAACCCTTGGGTAAGGAAATTAAACCAGCTTCCGCAAGTTCCACCAAATCAAAAGCTACATCTAAGCCAAAGCTGAGATGTGAATTGTGTAACTATACCACTCATACCACTGATGACTGTTATAGAATCCATTTTTGCATGATAGGTAAGAAGGAAGATCACAAAACCTCTGATCATTTATCTTACACAGTCTCATCTGGTGTAGTATCCTACTACAATGCTCAGTCTCTTGACTATGCCTCAGGCTCCAAACAAATAAAGCAAAGGGAAAAACCTTTTTCACCCCAACAACCCTGCACTCACTATGGATTTAATGATCACCTTCCTGATGATTTTTTGATGTATCCATGTTGTGACATCTGTGGTGACCCTACTCATGACAGTTTAGGACATGAACAGGTCATTTAGACCAGAAGAGGCATCATCAAACCAACCCCACAACCTACCTCTTCTTATCCCAGATGTAAAGTCTGTGGCAGCACTGGTCACACCATCACTGATCATGGATCAATTTCTCGGTTCAAAAAGGCCATTAAAGCCAAACCCACCAGAAAGTGGGTTCACAAGAAAAACCAACTCAGTTTACATTTGTACAGAGACATGCCAGGGAGCCTGTTTGGCATCTTGATAGTGGATGTTCAAGAAGCATGACTGGCGTGAAAGAATATCTGCACAAATATGTAAAGGAACCAGGAACAAAGGTGGTATTTGCTGATAACTCATCTTGTCTCACTGAAGTTCAGTAAACTGTAGTGGAATAGTTTTACTAGAATTGTTTATGTTAATGGTCTCAAATATAACTTGATCAGTGTCAGCCAACTATGTGATGCTAAGTACATAGTTCAGTTTGATGATAAGCAAGGCACCATCTTTAATGCAAACAAAAAAGTTGTTCTTATTGCACCAAGAAGGTATGTTTTAGATATGTCCTCACTCACTCAGAATGGAACATGTCTTTTCGCTAAAGCCACTGAAACCCTCAATTGGCTTTGGCATAAAAGACTTTCCCATTTGAACTTCAAAAACATTAATAACCTTGCCAAACAAAACAAATTCCTTGGCTTACTATCACTTGTGTTCTCAAAGGATAAACCCTGCCCTGCCCGTGAAAAAAGTAAACACCACAGGGCTTCCTTTAAAACCAAACAAAATTCTTCTATCACCAGCTGCCCTCACCTGCTTCACATGGATCTTTTTGGACCCATCAGTCCAATGTCAATCCACCATGAGAAGTACACTCTGGTCATTGTGGATGAATATTCAAGATATACATGGGTTTACTTCCTAACCAAAAAGAGTCAGGCAGCTGAAACAATCATGTCCTTTATCAGGAAGATTGAAAACCAAAATGACATCAGGGTCAAACAAATCAGGACTGATAATGGGACTGAATTCAAAAATAATGACCTCGAATCTTTTTGTGATGAGAAAGGAATCTCTCAAAACTTTTCTTTTCCTTATACCCCTGAGCAAAATAGGGTTGCGGAAAGAAAGAATAGAACCCTCATTGAGGCTGCAAGAACAATGCTTAATGGATCTGCACTCTCTAAACATTTTTGGACTGAGGCAGTTAAAACAGCCTGCTACACACAATACAGGTCCATCATTGTTAAGAGACATAGCAAAACTCCCTATGAGTTGTTTAAAGGAAGAATTCCTGATATCAACTATTTCCATGTCTTTAGATGTCTTGTGTTTATTAATAATCATAAGGATCATCTTGGAAAATTTGATTCCAAAGCTGATGATGGTTACTTTCTAGGGTATTCCCTTGTCTCAAAAGCCTTCACGGTGTTCAATACAAGGAGACAACAAACTGAAGAAACCTTCCATGTCACCTTTGATGAGAGTATTGAAGCCGTCAGGTTCTCAAATTCCTCAGTTGAAGAAATTGGTATTGATGACTTATCAAGATATCCTCCTGATGAGTATCACACTGAGAATAACCTCTCTACTCAATACCAAGCTGATGCTGACATCTCATACTTCATCAATCCTCACAATTTACCTTAACCAATCAACAGTGAGTTCATAGAAACTCAACAAGTCTCCAATGAGAGTATAACCACAGAACCAATTGTTCAAGATACCTTAATTCAAACTGATAACACTGAGGTTGTTGAAGATCTTAATCTTGAGGCATCTCAGGATCAAGTGACTGAACCACTCCTCCAACAAATCAGGCTTCTACAAGTTCTAACTCCTATCCCAGACCTCTGGATAGCTAGACTAACTCCAAAACAATCGAACTTGTCAACATCATTGGTAAGCCTACTGAAGGAATGCTCACTAGAAGCATGGCTGCTAAACTCTAAGCAGCCTCAGCCAATGTATGTCTTTATGTGGACTTTCTCTCTAACATAGAGTCTAAAAATGTTAAAGAAGAACTAAAACATGAAATTTGGGTTCAGGTCATGAGAGATGAGCTGGAATAGTTTGACAGAAACAAAGTAATGACCCTTGTTAAATGCCCCCAGGGTGTTTATGTCATAGGAATGAAATGGGTCTTCAAAAACAAGACTGATGAATGTGGAACAGTCATAAAAAACAAGGCAAGACTTGTTGCAAAAGGATATAATCAACAAGAAGGAATTGATTATGAGGAAACCTTTGCACCTATTGCTAGAATGGAAGCCATCAGGATCTTCCTAGCCTATGCAACATACATGAACTTTAAAGTTTACCAAATGGATGTAAAAAGTACCTTCCTAAATGGTAACCTTAAAGAAGATGTTTATGTGCAACAACCTCCAGGGTTTGAAAGCAGTGAATTTCCCAACCATGTCTGCAAGCTAAACAAAGCCCTTTATGGACTAAAACAAGCACCCAAGGCATGGTATGAAACTCTTTCAGCCTTCCTGATCCAAAACAAGTTTGTCAGAGGCAAGATTGACAATACATTGTTTACCTATAGGACAAAAGAGGATGTGATTCTTGTCCAAGTGTAAGTGGATGACATCATATTTGGTTCAACAAGCTACAAACTTTGTAAACAGTTTGAAAAACCGATGACAAAGAAGTTTGAAATGAGTATGATGGGTGAACTTACTTACTTTCTTGGATTACAAATCAAATAAATTGAAAAAGGCACATCCATTAGTCAAGAAAAGTACATTAGGAACTTACTGAAAAAAGTATGACCTCAGTGACTGTGCCTTAGTGAAAACACCAATGGTACCTCCTAACAACTTAGGTCCTGACCTTACTGGAAAACTAGTTAACCAAACTCTTTTTAGAGGTCTGATTGGGTCACTGATGTATCTTCTAGCCTCAAGGCCTAATATTCAATTTTCAGTCTGTTTGTGTGCTAGATATCAATCTGACCCAAAAGAATCACATCTCATGGCTGTCAAGAGGATTATGAGATACCTGAAGGGTACTTCCAGTCTTGGGCTTTACTATCCCAAATGTTCAGGGTTTGATCTAAAAGGATATTCAGACTCCGACTATGCAGGATGCAACATGGACAGAAAAAGTACTTCAGGCTCCTGCCAATTTCTTGGAGGAAAGTTAGTCTGTTGGAGTGCTAAAAAGCAACAATCAGTTGCAATATCCTCAGTAGAAGCTGAATATGTTGCTGCAGGAGGCTGTTGTACAAATGCGTTATGGATGAAAAGTCAACTTAGTGACTATGGTATTTGCTAACGTACCCTCCGTTCTGCTAACGAGCGTTACCGTCACTCTGGTACTTAGCTTACTATTTGTACAAAGGGTAATGATGTACCCTTATAAAGGATGAAGCCTACGCCTTCGTCCTACACATAATGTTGGCGTAAAGTCATTCACAATGGCTACCGCAAGGGAATCCGCCAACCTTCACCCAAAAAGCACTCGTAGTGTCAAACCTCTGTTGAGGTTCGAAGCCTCACCTCTATCACGGTTCGGAGGGGCCTCCTTCACTGTTCGGAGCCTGGCCTTTGTCATGACCTGGTCTTACCCACGTACTCTCTTTCTCATTGGCTTTCCCACCAATATAGGGAGAGTGGGGCACTAAGCCCTAGCGGTTACCACAAATCATGTGACACCCCCATGATCTCCTAAAATCATGGGACACCCCCATGATCTCCTAAATTTATGCAAACACTTTTCAAGGTTATTTCTTCCCCTATAAATAGTCTTGGACGAGTTAAAATTCTGGTATGCAATCTTTTCTACTCCACTTTACTACGAATTTCACTAAACTTATCATACAAAATACTTATTCACACGCCGGCGGTGGTTTTGCAGGGTCCCACTGATTGGATCCAAACAGTCAACTAAATTGACCAAGGAATGGTCAACAAAGTCAAACAACCTAGAGTCAATGCTCCGCGGATAGTATAGTGTTTCCCCGGGTCGTTATGTCCCGACGAGGTGTGAATTGTTATCAAACGGGTTTGTGATCGGGTGAATTTGGACAGAAAAAGGTTTGTGATTGATCTGAACTAAGGAATCTACAAGGAAATAGCTTAAATAAGCTATTTGAACAAGACTGGAAAGTTGGAAAAACCAGAAACGTTTTAAACCTAAAAACGTGTACGTTCAGATTAAATTTACGCGAATGTACAAAATAAAAAGTGAAAACTGAAATCTGAAAACCCCCAGGGGATGAAAATGACTTTTTTACAAACCTAAGGACAAAAGAAAATTTTTAGAAAAAGAAAATAAATTTTTACACTAATTAATTCTTTAATATTAATTAAATACTATTTAATACTAATTATTAATATTTAAATAACTTAAATACAATATAATATTAATTTAATACTAGAAAAGTGAAAATTAAATTTCTAAAATTATAAAATAACTAAAAACTAATTTTAAAATTAAAAATATGTATTTTTCTCTTTTTGTGATTTTTCTATTAATTAATTACTAATTATATTAATTAAACTATTTAAATTATTTGTAAATTACTAATAGTTCTAAAAGTGACTAGAAAATTATAGAAAAATTTAAAAATTTAATTAACCATTACAGGAATCCTAAAAAATTATAAAAAGTTTGTTTTATATGATTTTACACTATTTTACTAATTATTATCCTAAATATTAATTAATTGCTATTTAAACTATTTAAATTATAAAAACTAGAAGATGAACAGTAATAATTATAAGAAAATTCCTAAAATTCTTTTATAACATCTAAAAGGTAGGAAAAATATAAAAACTAGGTGTTACTTTATAAAAACTAATTTTGCTATTTAATGCTTAATTATTAATTAATTATTAATAATCCTAATATTAAATCTAATAATTACCAAATGATAATATAAAACTCTGAGAAAATGACTAAAATTACTTTAACATAAAAGAAATTTAAGAAAAATATTAAAATGCAAGTTACTTAATAAAAAACTAAAAAGAAAAATTAAAAAGTTAAATTAAATTAAATAGAAACTATCACTTATAATTAAATTGGTTTTTCTAGATTTTCTTTTTGGAAAACTAATTTATAACTAAAAACATGAAACTTTTGTAAAAACAACTTTTTTAAATATAAAAAATAAGCACAATGGGAGCTTAAAAGCATGACAGTTGACTTTTGGTCAAACTATCTTGAATAAGCTTCAAATAAGCTCAAAACTGAGTAATAAGGGTGGATTAAGGTTCAAATAAGTTAAGTGAACATGAATGAGCAAGAATTCAGCCAATAAACTCACAGAATAAGCAAATAAGCCAAAATAAGCACTTGGATTACTTGTTTCTAAACTGAAAATGGGACAGACAATAGGGGTGGATTCAAGTGGGGTCCACTGAGCTTGAGCTCAAAAGCTAGCTCAGACTTTGAAGGTGGCCAGGAGGGGAGTCCAAGGAACCAAGGAGGGGGTGTGGGTCCCACTGTGGAGGCCTACAGCAACCACCAAAGGTGGTGGTGGTGTGGTGGTCTGCTGATGCAGGGGAGAACACTCCCCCTGCAGGTGTGTTTGATCAGGTGTGGGCCCCACTAGAAAAATCCTAAAAATGAAGTGAAGGTGGGACACTGAAGTTAAGCTGGGAGACTATGATTCCTAAAAATCTCAGAGCCTAAAAGCAAACACAAAATTCAAAACAAATCCTACAAGTTTCGGAATTTCCTGAAAAATGTAAATTTGACTTTCTCACTTGTGATGAAATTTTGACTTTTATGAGATTTGAAAGCTTCTAATGAACTGGAAACTTGATATTAAGCTAAAATAAAACTATCATAACTTAAGGTTTCAACTTATAAGCTAATTATGAGGGTTTATGGGTCTTGATACCCACACAGTGGACAGACAAGGGGTAATTTTGAAGATTTTGACTCTTGTTGTGAAATTGACCAAGGAAGCAGTTGTATTAGACTAGAAATGATCTAAGGACCTTCCACCAATAAAACTTAACAACAAATAACAATAACTAACTAGCAGATTAGCCAATTCCAAACACCCCTTATGTAAACTGCCTTGGAGTTTTAAACTACAACAGGTCAATGTAGGGTGAGATTTGCATACAGATGATTCAAACTAGGTTTAGAAACTTCAATAGAACACATTAGAACACAGAATAAGCTATCAAAATGAGCAAGGTACAATAAGTAGTATCAAGCTATAAATGACAGTTGACATGTAAATCTTAACAAAGAACATGTAATCTAACAACTAAGCATTAAATTGAACATAATTAACCAAATGAAATAGGAAATAGACATGAACAAACAATGTTTAAGCTGATTCTACAGTAAACCATTTGGTGGACTTACAATGGTTCAAAAATCTTTCAGGATACTCTATCCATTTCCAACATAAACCTAGTGCTTCCCATAAGCTCTAAATCCACATCAAACTAAAAGACACCTTATTTCTGCTTCCCTTCTTCATTCTTTCTTGTTTTTTGATTTCTTTGCAATTTAATTGCTATTTTTTTTTTGGATTTTTATATTTTTGAACAAGAGTGAACCAAACTAAGATTTTAAAATCTCACTAAGTGATTTATGCTTAAGGAAACTCAAGGAAACAATAACCATTACCTTTTAACAACTATTGAGCCAAATGAGAATTTACTCAAGATTTTGCAATTTCTAAAAATAACAAGAAACACTTAATTCTGGATTCAATTATCTTTGAAATACACTAATAACCTTGAAAATACAAGATAAACACTGGTTTTCACAACTGGAAAGGAAAATTTTACATTAAAACAACATTGAGACTAAATTAAAACTACTCTACTAACTACTGATTAACTACTGCTAACTCCATCTTTTTTCTTCACTTATATAAGTCCCAGTAAGGTCCTGAGTCTTTCCCATCAGCTTTATTGACCATTGGATTGGTCAATTTAATCCTAGCCTTTGAAAGTTGTTTTGGCGCCAAAAAGGAGTTTATCCACTAGCAGGTTGCTTGGAGGGATTTAGGAGCAATAAATGCTCCTTGGGGTTTAGTGGAGGTCAAGGGAACATAGTTTGGTAGAGGTGAGGTGGAAGGATGGGGGTTGCAGAGCAGGTATACAAGTGGGAAAGGAGAGGGGTGAGTTGTTTGACCTGGTTTGACTGAGGGAGGGATATTAAAATGGTGGATTGGGTTTTGTTATTTTTATTTGGGCCGTGGGAAGGATTGGGCTTGGGGGTGGTGGTGTGTTGGATCATGTTCTGTGTTTGGGTTGGATTAGGAATTAGTTTGGTTTGTTTATTATTAGGCATAGAAATCACAAGGACCAAATTGTAATTTCTGAAAATGAGGGGGCTGGTTTTGTCATTTTTCCATAGTATTCCAAGGGGCCATTCATGCCACATTCCATTTATATAAGGACCCAAATTGAAAATTTTCCATTTTAAAATACCTGGGGACCTTTTATGTCAATTTTCAAACTCCAGGGACCAAACATGTAATTTCACTAAACCTTTTACCCAAGGACCATCTTTGCCAACTTGTGATTTCCCAAGGACCCAAAAATGATTTTTTATCCAAAAATTCCCACTAGGGACCAAATCTGTCAATTTTGAAACTCCAAGGACTAAACTTGTAAATTTCCAAAACTTTTCCAATTTTTCACCAAAGGACTAAATATGACAACTTATGATTTTGAAAGGACCTTTGATGATAATTTTCCATATTTTGAATGACCAAGGACTAGTTTTGACATATTATGAAAGTTGGGGGACTGAAACTGCCAATTTTGCAAACTTTGTACGTTTTTCATCTGCTTTTACTCTTTTTGCATCTAAAACATATAAAACACAATTTTGAAATATTTTCAGTATTTTGATGCATTTCTGAGTGTTTTTGTATGTTTTGCAGTTCAGATTTGACAAAAAATGATGAGTGTTTGAGCACTCATCACCCACCCATGCGCAATCACTTAACGTAGTGTCTTCTATTTCTTATTTTCAGGTTATCTTGCACTTGGCATCACCACAATCACCCCTAATTCCGTTAATCACCATTGACGGCCTAGTATGTGCATCTTTTTGTACAATCAGTATTCATTAGAAGATGGTACCCATCTTTTGTGACAACACAAGTGCAATAGCTATCTCAAACAACCTTTTGCTTCATCAAAGAACAAAACACATTGATATCAGATATCATTTCATTAGGGATCATATCATGAAAGGAGATATTGAATTACACTTCATCCCCACTGAGTACCAATTAGCTGATATCTTCACAAAACCACTGGATGAACCTACTTTCACCAGACTGAAAGCAGAACTAGGCATGTTAGATATTGATAATCAGCACACTGATTAAAAATATCCTAACATGTTGTATATTCTCTCTCTGGTCCCTGATCATTTACTTTCCTCAGTGAAACCCTTCTACTTCACCAAAATCCATTCGCAGGGAGTTTATCACATATTGATAAACTCACTGAATATCCTACCCAAAACATTCACACACTGAATGATTTCTCATTCAAGGGGGCTCGTGACATTTACTGATGCAATTCAATGCACAACTGAATGCTCTAAGTATCTAGTTAGTACATGTCCTAGGTTGGTGATGAGATCAAATAAGTACATTTTATTAGCATCATTTATCTTATTTAATTGACTTGTTTTATATTATTTTGTATGAGAATTGGTTCCTTAATGTTTACTTTAGTGATTCTCAGGTAAAAACAGGCAATTAGGTGAAAGTTAATGATATTGGACGAATTATAGAGCTAAATGATCAAGATTTGAAAAGTTTACTGAAATTCAAGAGATGCGCCGTATCTCTCTCAACAGATACGCCGCTACATCATACTTAGATGAATTCGAATACCATTTCCCGACTTTGAAGAATTCGTCGCATCCAATTACAACATGCGTCGCATATGAAACTTTGGTCAACGAAGAATAATCAACTTGTTCTACTCCAAAATACGCTGCATCTCATCTACAACATGCGGCGTATCAGCTAAAGACTTCACCAGATTCTATCCAATACGTTAAAGAACATGCGCTACATCGACCCCTCAGACAGAACTTATAATTACCCCAAGACATATACGAGTTTGGTGTACAGAAAAACCCTATGGAGACGAATTCAGTCAAAGAAGCATCACAAGACACGCCCCAAACGAAGATCTTAGAGCCGTAAGAAGGTCCTCCATGTGTATAAGTCATTAAGTAGTTTTGTTTATTGTATTAGTAAGCTTTAATCCATCAGGATTGATGGGCTTGTGGCCACCATACTGCTCCCTTTAAAATTGCTTTCCCATCGGTTAAAGTTTATATGATTGATATTTTTGGTGACTTTTATTTGTGCATTGATAACCTCTGTGTTTAGTTGAGTCTTCTGGGCTACCATACTTGTTCCTCGCCTGCTTATCTAGTGTCTAAAAAGTAGGATAAACATAAGTGATCATTAAGAGTTTACTCGCCGATAATTAGGATCCAACGAGACAGATTAGATTACGATACTCATCATATAAAGCTAGCAATATAACAAGTGACAAGCTACTTAATTATAAGGACAGGTCTTCTTACGTGTTTCTATTATCTATCTGTGTATGTGATTGCTATTCACTGATTCGTTCTCATTAGTTTTACTTTTACTTTTATTAAATCCGTGTTAGTCTCTCAGGCTAAACCCCCGTTTTATTATATTAGGATTGTAAAACTAACTTAGATATTAAAATACTGATTAAATCAACTAGATATTACGTTCTATTCTTAGTGTTCGACACTCTACTTACTTACCAGTATATATATATATTGATCGGGTACACTGCTCGTTAAGTCTGTGTGTTAGTTATAAGTCGGCTAAATATAAATGTAAAACTTGAAAAGGCTTAAACACCCTATGCTACACTGACATATCACACGCATCAAGTTTTTGGCGCCGCTGCCGGGGAATGAACTGTTAATATCTGTTTATTTGATTAGTAATTTAATTAGATTCTAACCACTAACTTTGTTGTATATTAGTATAGATTGCATTCATTGTATACTTTGCATATTTTATTTTTTCTTGTTTGTTTGTTTTCTTATTTTCTTTATTTTCTGTTTTGTTTGTTTGTTTTTCTTTATCTTTGCATATTTTTGTTTTCTGCATTTTATCATTTGCATTCTGCATATACTTTGATCGTTTCACTGCTTTTGTGTAAGTTAGTGTATTTTCAGGATGATGGATGGATCTAGTATCACTATGAAAGATTACACTCTGTACCTAACCAGAAACGCATGTTGGGATGACCAAATCTTCGATGACTGGAACTCAGTGAAGGTAACATTGGGTGTCTTCGATTCTTTGAACTTAAATTCCCAGCTATCATTTACAATGATTCACATAGCTATAAAGAGAGTCCTTCACAAGACTCCTTACTTAAATTTGGTAATAAAAGTGAATTATCTTTACTTACTACTGATTATTGCAAGGATATGTCTGATAAGAAATTTTTTAAGAAATGGTTTGCTAAAAAGGAAAAATTTGATATACTAAAAATTGATACAAACCTATTTTCTTACGAATTACCTAAATTTGAAAACACCGAAATCAACAACGAAAGTTGTGACTTCAGTAATAATTTCTCAGACGTAGTTCTATGTAATATACCATCTCCAAATCAGGATCTCGATTTTGATAAGCTTAAAGCGTCATTTATTTCTAATCATGGAATGAATTATTATTTAGTAAACAATGAGATTATGATACGTTACAAAACGGTTATACCAATTATTCTTTATTTGAATTTATTTATACCGTATGGTATACCGTTTGACCCCAAGTTGGTGTATAAGGAAAGGTGTTGCGGAAGCCAAGGTACGTTCCTTATTTAAATTTTGTTCACTGGCAAAACAATACGGCGCTTCTATCTAGTCAGTGCGCCGGATCCCTGACCTATGATAACAAATTGACCAATCAACTAATTTAAATAAATACAGCGCATCATAATTATTTAATGCACCGCATCTTGAACTGTCTATATTATGCTTCACATAATCAGCCCCAATTCTAGATCATATTAAATACCTATTCATAATCCTCTTTAATTATTGATTGGCTAGACTATTTTCTTAATTCCTTGGTCAATTGAATGATAAAGGTATTACTTCTAATCTATTATTGTTCGTGATTTTACTATTTTAATTTTCTTTGATGCAATTTGTAGAATATAATTCATGATACATTATAATTGGGGAATGATTAAAAGGTCCTATAAATTGCTTGGAATTATAATTAAAACTGTAGAAACTAGAAGGAGGGTTGAATAGTTTCACCGTTATTAATCACTTTTTTATAAAATTGACTTTACAAATTCTGTTTGACAAAAAGGTTCGATTCGAAGCTTACGTGAAATCAACAAAACAATAAATATAAGCAATGATAAGTAAACAAGTAAAGATAAAGAAAGGAAAGATCAAACTGGCACACGAAGATTTATAGTGGTTCGGCCACGAAGCTCACTTCTTCGTTCCTACTCCACTCCTCGAGTCTCACACTCGAGAGTTTCACAAACACTATATCAACACGCTCCCTTATGGCAGAACAAACCTTACACAAGCTTACACCAAGTTTAACGACACTAAGCGGAATGTCGAGTCCTAATCCTAGCTAGAACCAATCTACCAAAGCCCATGTGGCTTCACACCTCGTACCAACACGATGGCACGATACAACACAATACACAATATAAGACTTGCACTCAAGTCATATTACATACACGAAACAATGAATGAAGGTAATGATAGATCCGCAACAATAAGATGAGATGAGCAAAACTCTTCTTCAACACTTCGTTTCTTGATTACAACGAACGTTCTTCTCTTGCACTTAGAGGAAGGATGAGTGTGATCACTTGTAAACAACTAGAACTTGATAATGTGATCAAAGAGTATGTTTTGGAAAGAATTTTGGAATACAGAAGGTTTTGGTGCATAAGAGGTGAAGTTTTCTGGAGGAAAACAGTTCTGTATTTATAGGTGTCAGGAGAGAAGCGACGGTCCTTTAAATGCCTGACGGTCCCTTATTGATAAGGGACCGCCACCCTATTTAAGGAACCGTCCAGACAAACGCTCCCCGTTTTGTCCTGACGTGGTGAAAAACTATCTGGTGAAGTTTTGTTGTCGGTTTTGAGCGGGAAATATTGCTGTTATGTTTGAATTTTGAAAACATTTTCTTAATAAAACATTTCTTTAAATTATACCAAAATACTTTTGTAAAAATGTTTTGTGACATGAAAATGTAAAGTTTTTAACTCCTTTGATCACATACACAAGTTGGTAGAAGTTTGTACATACCTTAAGTGATGTTGATGACGAAAATGAGTTTTCCCGATTAAAAACTTATTAGTCGCAGTTTTATGTAACGTGTGTTTGTATTTTGTAATTATCAAAACTAGTAGAGACCGATTAATGCAAATGACGTTTTTGACATTATTTGTATTAACAATCTCCCTCTTTTTGATGATTACAAAATATAAACTCATTTTAGATAAAACTAGGCGTTAATGAGTTTCAAAACGTGTCTCGTTTTGTTCTCCCCCTTTTTGTAGAATCAAAAAGGCTTCGTAGAAGAAATGGAATCCGTGCTATGATGATGACTCCCCCTAGCTTAGTGCTCACCCATGATGAGGACACGTGGGAATTGATCGATGGAATTAATCTGCAAAATGTTAGAAGAAACATGCAAGTAAACATAGAAATCCTGCAGAAAAGATAAGGGAAGGCAGGATAAACATCTACCGAGGACGGCCCCATAAATGGGTCGACGGTCCTTTAAAGTTTGGGACCGCCATTTCGATTAGGGACCGCCGGTAGGAAGATTATATG
The DNA here is from genome assembly GCA_030686995.1 of Artemisia argyi. Taxonomy (NCBI): domain Eukaryota; kingdom Viridiplantae; phylum Streptophyta; class Magnoliopsida; order Asterales; family Asteraceae; genus Artemisia; species Artemisia argyi. The sequence goes on along the minus strand of CM060679.1, from coordinate 98,255,144 downwards.
TAACAATATTTCAACAGTTCATGCATAAAATAGATCATTCATTAAAAGATAAGAATAATTTCATTCATATGAAATTTACAACATGAGTGTACAAGCATGACCCTAGTATAATCTCCTAGGATATCTCATGTTAAGTCTGGTTTTATTGGTGATCATGCATGTTTTCCTAGAACTTGCGACCACAAGGTGGAGATGAGTTTTGGGTAAGGGTTGGAGAAACCCGGATGAAAAGAGGATGGAAATGATGTAGTCAAGATCATTCTTCATCTTTTGAAAGTGGTTGTGATTGTAGATACAACAAGCACAATAACCCCCATGGGCATCCACTTGGGCAAGAGTGGGATGAGACATAGTTGGAAGATAAAGTTTTTGGGATAGGATGATATTGAGGAGGCTCAAATCAACAAGATTTGAGAATTCTTGAGCTTTGATGGAGTGTAGGGAGTTGAAATTTGTCATTTGAGGTGGAAACAAGGGTGGTAATGAATGATCTTGAGGAATCGGGTTTGTATACTCATTGTGAGTAGATGGTGGCCCATTTTGTGGTTGAGAGGCAAAGAAGGAGAAAGAAGAAGATGATGCCTCATTATGTAATGTTGGATTGGAATTGACATGGTTATTGCCAAGGTTTTGTTTCTTCCTCCATATGGGTTTGATCGATATTCTTGGTTTTCTAGGGGATGAAATTTTGTTGGATGACATTGTGAGGAAGAGGTTATTCCATGGCAATGAATGGAGGAAGTGGTGGTTTAAGTAGAGGATGAAAGTGGCTAGAATAGCAAAGCATGCATGCTTGATTAGATTAGTTCAAATGATGCTTAAACAAATTAGGAATGTCCACAAGACCTAAGGGTAGGCTAGTCAAACATGCAGGAATATAAAGCGGTTAACGATTCAGGCACAGATGGACGGTCCTTCAAATAAGTTGACGGTCCTTTATCACATAAGGGACCGTGGGTCGATAAAGGACCGCCACCAGAAGGATTTCCAGGTTTTAGAAAATGTTTCTAGTGTGTGCCTATATGAAACATATGTGGACATGTGATTATCTTGACTCTAAAAGAGAAGAAAAATCCTAAGAGATAATCCAAAGTCTCCTAATTACACTTTTGCTCATCTTTCCATGTCGGATAACATATTTGTTACATGATCCGATAGAGGAATTGAGCGCATCATGCATGCATGGAAAAACGTTTTTGAATTGTATTAACAATGCAAGAAAAATTGATTTTTCCTATTCATGAGAAGATTTTGAACACATGAATTGTGGTTTTTATGCACAAAATCAAGTTTTCTTATTATCATGCAACAATGATTGTTAATAAAAATAGTTACTTCCCCAATTCGAATTTTTGTGCGCAAGAGAATCCTAGACTTAGATCAGAAGGCATTCTTTAACAATGAAATCTAAGAAGATATGTGTTCCATCATTCCTAATCCTAATCGAAGATAAAAGAATGGTTCACTCTTAAGTGGTTTAGTAAGAATATCAGCTATGTTTTCCTCCGTTGGCACTTTTTCAATAGATATGTTACCCTTTTGCACATTATCCCTAAGAAAGTGGTGACGAATCTCAATGTGTTTGGTACGAGAGTGGTACATGGGGTTTTTACTTAAATCTATTGCTCCTTTATTATCACACATGATTGGAATGCCATCGAGTGTAATACCATAGTCTACGAGAGCTTGTCTCATCCATAGTGCTTGTTGGCTTGCCTTTCCGGTGCTTACATATTCGGCTTCGGGTGTGGAGATAGCTAGTGCCGTTTGTTTCTTGGAAAACCAAGAAATTAAGCAACAACCCATGAAAGTTCAAATGCCACTAGTACTTTTTTGATCCACATAATCTCCCGCATGATCAGAGTCGGCGTAAACTACAGTTTCTATGCCGGTCCCCTTAGGATACCATAATCCTAAGTGCATAGTGCCTTTAATGTATAGGAAGATACGTTTAACCGCTTCTAAGTGAGATGATTTGGGATCTTCTTGAAAGCGAGCACAAAGGAAGACACTAAACATGATATCGGGCCTACTTGCCGTTAGGTACAATAAACTTCCTATCATACCTCTATACTTACTACTATCTACGAATTCACCCTGTAACATTCCGCCTACTTAGACCACAATATTGCTCACGGCTTTGTTTTTGTGGCCTCATTTGAAGACTTCTCAGCAGGTCACCCAAGTCAGTACTACTCTCACATGAGCACGCTTAACTACCAGTTCCTTAGAACTCCACCTGCAGTAGACCACAAAACACGTTGTGTCATTGTAAGGCGAATGTTATCTTATGAGCCCAACATCTCTCCAGGCCACAGCCGATGTGGGATTTTACTAGGGTGTTACAATCACCCCCCACCCACCTTAGAGACTCATCGTCCTCGATGAGGTTTGCCCTACCATCCCGAACGGCTCAGGAGTGGCTCTGATACCACTTGTTACATCCCACCTACTCAGACCACAATTTGTCCGCTTTGCCCGAAGGCTCACGACTTTGTTTTTGTGGCCTCATTTGAAGACTTCCCGACAGGTCACCTAAGCCAGTACTACTCTCACATGAGCACGCTTAACTGCCAGTTTCTAAGAACTCCACCCGTAGTAGACCACAAAATGCGTTGTGTCGTTGTAAGGCGAATGTTATCTTATGAGCCCAACATCTCTCCAGGCCACAGCCGATGTGGGATTTTACTAGGGTGTTACAATCACCCCCCACCTACCTTAGAGACTCATCGTCCTCGATGAGGTTTGCCCCACCATCCCGAACGGCTCAGGAGTGGCTCTGATACCACTTGTTACATCCCACCTACTCAGACCACAATTTGTCCGCTTTGCCCGAAGGCTCACGACTTTGTTTTTGTGGCCTCATTTGAAGACTTCCCGACAGGTCACCTAAGCCAGTACTACTCTCACATGAGCACGCTTAACTGCCAGTTTCTAAGAACTCCACCCGTAGTAGACCACAAAATGCGTTGTGTCGTTGTAAGGCGAATGTTATCTTATGAGCCCAACATCTCTCCATGCCACAGCCGATGTGGGATTTGCCTAAGGTGTTAGACACCCTCTTCATCCTTGGTGAGCTTTGTGTCCGTAGCTATTGGAGTTTTCATAGGTTTAGTATCTTCTAGTCCAAATTTCTTAAGCATTTTCTTAATATATTTAGATTGATTAAAGAATATTCAATCATCTAATTGTTTTATTTGTAGTCCAAGGAAGAAGTTAAGCTCGCCCATCATACTCATTTCAAACTCGTCATGCATGATTCTTGAGAATTCATCACACACGTCTTGACAAGTTGAACCGAATATAATGTCATCAACATATATTTTGACGATTATGATGTTTGAATCTTTTTTCTTGGTGAAAAGAGCGTTATCTACCATTCCCATCGAGTATTCATGATTAAGAAGAAAATCTTTCAACCTATCATACCAAGCCTTAGGGGCTTGCTTTAAACCATATAAAGCTTTCTTTAGTTTATAAACATGCTCGGGGTACTCAAAATCAATGAATCCTGGAGGTTGTGCAACATATACCTCGTCATTGATGAGAATGTTTAGGAATGCACTTTTCACATCTATTTGGAATAACTTAAAATCTAATGCACATGCATATGCGAGTAGTATCCTAATGGACTCAAGTCTAGCTACGGGTGCATAGGTTTCGTCATAATCAATTCCTTCTTGTTGATTATAGCCTTGTGTGACTAACCTAGCTTTGTTCCTAGACGCTATAGCATTTTCATCTAGTTTCTTTATAAATGTGACACCTCGAAAACCGGATCAGCGGAAGCATACAAGTTTAGGGTTGCTACTCGATTGTTATCATAACAAAGGGTAAAAAGAACGGTTTTGTATAGACCATTTTGAAGGAAATTTTATAATTGAAAACATTCAATTTACAATAGTAAAATAGTGCGGAAGCTATAATTCAAAGATTAATTAAAATAAGTCCCAAACGGTTTTCGGAATCTTCTATGACCAAGCCATGCCCTTCACCAAGCTCCTCCAAGTAAAATATGAAACGGCAGTATCTAACACCTGAGATAAACATGCTAAAGTCAACACAAAGGTTGAGTAAATCCATATGTTTAAAGTAAAGTAGTTGATCACAATATTCCAAATTTTTAAGATAAAGGGGCTACGTTGTTATACGCCCGAAAAAGGGGCTACGTTGTTATACGCCCGAATATACCACTGCACTAAGCTCATGACACCAAACGTTAACCAACCAATCATAAGTCGAAAATAACCGCGGAATTTCATAATATAACAAATGCCCCCTTCGCTAGGCACTGCCAAATACCTAGCCAACCTCAAATATAGCTCACCCGTGTTGCCAATCTCAGGTCACGGATGAGATGGTCAATCCTATAGGCCTATAAACTATATTCGCGCTCACTCGCAAGTGACTAATAGCTCATGATCTGAGGGACTTAATAGTGGCAAAAATCGTACTTAGTGCTCATCAAAAATCGTACCAGAAAATATCAGTTTTTCAGTTCCATAAAACAGTTTTCAAATCATTGTGATCATAGTAAAACAAAGCATGTATCTCACCCCAAGTATTTTGCAAAGCAGTTAAAATAGATAAAAGTGGGGCTATGAACTCACCTGAGTATGCAGCAATGCAAGATATAACGACTCGCACCAACTAGTCAACACAAAGGCATAAAAAGTAGGAGAGCACAACGGCATCAAAAGTATAGTCACACGGCATCAAGTGGTACAAGTACAACGAAACTGGATCGGCATAACCTTAATAAATAACATATTTCAGAAAACAATCCTCAAGTACTATACAAAGTAACGTTCGTCGAATACTCGTGTTGATTATGAAAATATTTAGTCTTCAATGGCGATAAAAGAAGTAAACATTTGTAATCTCGTGTGGATTCTAGGAAAACGTATAGTTTCGAGATAAAGACGAAGAAGGTTTGCGAAACGAAATCAAACAATAGGAAGGTATGACGAGAAAGAGAAACGTTCTCGTGAAGAAGTCTCAAAATGTATAGTCAATAATAACTCACGCCAAAACACATAGAACAAAAAATGAACGAATAAACATTATACAAGACTCAAGACAAATCGATGAATGAGTTGGATGTTTTCCCCGAATCCCAAAAGTATAACTTTGTATTAGTTTGAATAAGGTCATGTTATATAAGTTTATAAGAATTGGGAAAATATTTATAAGTTTATAAATGTTAAAAGATTTTATAAATTTTTCTCCTTTTATATTGAGTTCCCAAGTTAACGTAAGTATTTGTAAACAAGTTTTATAAGTTTTACAAGCCTTAGTCAAGTTTTACATCATTATCATTCGGGTGTATATTAGTTTTCGGCTTATTGGATAATTTGTGTCCGTTCGGGTGCAAATTTATTGAGCTCTAACGGGTCCAACATACTCTTCCGTCCCTTGTATCAAATCATACAATAATCCTATTCTAATACCGTAAATCCTCAATAACGGTTACAATGATTTTCTGAATAACTAATCTATTACAATAACTTTTACAAATTTAATAAATCGGTGTGAAAATCCCTGGTATAACTTCGATAGCATCCAATCATCATCAAATCACATAAACAAAACAAGGAAGATTAAGTTAGTAATGAACTTAATGAAAGACTCAAATGCATATAATAATAATAATAATAATAATAATAATAATAATAATAATAATAATAATAATAATACACACTCAAAATGTTACATCTACCAAAACAGTTGCGACTTATTCTAACACAACAAACAGATTCACCAGTTTTGTTCTATACTCTTTAAAACATTTTAACGAGAATAAGTAATTAATTGACATCAAATTTTTATAAACATACAACCCTTGTGAGACTCGACCCATGTCGAAAACGATTTTGACAAAACCTAAACAGTCACCACAAATGATACAAACGACTCAAAACGATCGTGTAACAACAAATAAATTCAAGAAATAATAAATTGAATACAAAATAACAAAGCATAGCCACGAGTTAAGTGACTCAGTGGCGAGTCGAGTTGACTCAGAGTGAGTCGAACGAGTCACGATTTTTAAGCAAAGATCCACACGAGTTTTGATGATAAATACGTTTGTTTAATAGTTTTAATTCGAAAATAATTTTAGTTTAAGCAAAAACAGTTTAGGGTTTTATAAAAGAAATGGCGAAATAACAACAGGAGGGCAGCGCGTGAGCTTACCATCTGAAGAAGGGAGGTGAGAGGAGGTGGCCGCGGCTCAAGGTGGTGAAGCGGCAACTACGGTGGTGCGGCTGTGATCCTCCAAAACCTAGCTAATGAACCCATCTCGGACTCTAGCTCACCCAGAAAGACTTGGCCGAAATTTGGCCGGAAAACGGCAGCGGCGCCGGAACCCTAAGGGATTCCGGTGAAGTGTTTTAGAGAGAGAGAGGAGTGGTGTGAGGTGTGTGTTTTATTAGTATGAAATGAATAAAAATGAATATTATAGGGGTATTTATATTAAAAAAAAGTATAAGGTAGTTTTGTTATTAATGAAATTCTAGGGTGTGAAATGAGAAGTAAGTTAAGGGACCAAAACTGCCAATCGTAATAAACTTCTCACGAAAAACACTTCGGGGTCAAAACGACATAGCAAACGGACTCGAAAAATTACGAAACTTGCGCCATTGTTCACGAAATAATTTTTCCCATCAAATCAAGCATAAACTTCAAAGTTTTTCTCATACTTCATATAATTCAAATAATTTGGAAAATGCAATACGATTCAAGTTTTTCTAGGTTGTGCCGGCTCGATAAAGGAAATAACGCTCATGTTAAATAAGATATCCACATTTTTTCAAACCCAAACAAGTTCAAAGAAGTTCAAAAGTTAAGGAAAATCAAAAGCAACGGTTTTGACTCGTAAAATAGTTTTAGGGAAAGTACTGGGGGTTACAGCACATACCCCTAAAAGGAATCGCGTCCCCGCGATTAGGTTCAAGTTATAGGTCAGAATAATGTTGGTGAAGAGGTGATGGTAATAGCAGCGGGTTTGGATCTCACTAGATTGCTCTTGGGGCTCCTTTTTGCTTGCGGAAGGGTATTTAGGTGATCTGCCATAAGTTGTCTCCTTCTAACATTTTGGTGAGGCATAGCGGTTCTCAAGGAGAGCTTAATAAGGGGAAAAAGTTTAAGTCTTGACTACGCAATGTTTCACAATTTTGTTAGTAGGTCTTCTCTTAGATTTCTCATAGTCTGAACTCAATATAGGGTCTATACTTTAATGACACAAAATCCTAGTCCGATACATGTAAGACGGTAGAGAAAATGGTGGGGTAACTAGTTTTCAAAATTTTTGTTTTGAAATTGCGCGTTTTTCCTTTTCACAGGAAGGGATAAAATTTCATTTGAAAACTCTACTTGGGTAAACGTTTGTACAAAATTTGACCAATATAACTTTCCAAATATTTCAAATTTCTTTGCTATGAATTAGTAATGACGTAAGATGACACGTTTTCAAAAGATTTTATAAATTTGTAAGAAGCACATTTTCGATCGTGGTAAAATAAATTTCGCAAAAATTGACGTTTGACACTTCTCAACAAAAGTTTGATGAAAATTTAACCAGAAAATCTAATCCTCAAAATAAGTATTTTAGAAAATGTTACCACGAGTTTCGAGTTAATATGAAAATATTTTATGAAAAACTTTAAAAGTTTGGACATCAAAGGAGAAGAGTAGTCGAGCACGAACATCCACCTATGTTCCTAATCATCTAAGGGGAGAACCTAGTTGCCGGTGCTAAGCGGGGTTCAACGTCCAATATCAGGCGAACCTCAAAGGTGTAAGTATTCCAATATGTTAAACAGTACTAAAAGGTATCCTGATAGAAATTGTAGTACAGGTGGGCTGGAAGGCGTAATTTGGTGCTAAGGGGTATCATAACATAAATGAATGCACTAGTGACCCGAGAAGCTTGAATCAAATCCAACACTATATTGAAAAAGTCTTTTCTTGTTTACATGGTGAGATCGAACATCAATAGTTGCCAAACAGGCTAAGTTCTCTTGGTATTCCGGTGCAGAAGTTGAGTCACATAAAAGAGACGGGTGTTGAGTCTGTGCCATCTAGAACTCTTAGAAGGCAAGGTATCATAAGTGTGAGAGTACATTGACAACCTAGTTCGCTGTCTACATTCCAATCAGAGATTCTAATCGCACGGAACAAGTGGGGTAACTTAGTCAGTGATGAGGCACAGGTGCGGGATCCACTCCTAAGGTTTGATTTATTTTCAAAAGGGGAAGTTATCGGTTATATGAAATAATAGTATAAAGACACTCTTCATAGAAGTAATTGGTCCACATAATGATTTGCAAAAAATATTTTATAAAATAGTTTGTAGAACAACTTATAATATGATGGAGATTGACTTATCATTTATAAAATAAAGACGAAATCATAGTCAAATTTGTGATTTATATTAACAAAATAGCAACTCAGTTCATACAACGACTTACGGAAAGATTTGTAAAATAGTTCATAGAACACTTGTAGGACAATTTATAGAGTGGTCGAAAATGAAAACAAAACCATAGTTAAATTGTGCTAGATTAGCAAGACAACAAAAACAGTTTATGCAATAATTTGTGCAGCGATTTGTAAAATGGTTCATAGGGTTATAGTAAAATAATTTTTGGAAAGAAATGGTGAAATAATTTGTAATGTAATAGTAATAGAATTTATCAAATAGTGACTAAATCAGTACTCAGGGAAGTAAAATGGTTTGTGGGACGGTAGTAAAAATTTGAAAGATAATAGTCATGTAATCTACAAAAATTTCGGTAAAATTGCCCGTATGTTTATGGAATAGTAGTAAGGTAGCAATCGGTATATGACTTAATAATAAAATAGTTTGTAAAATGAGTTGTAAAACAATTTATAAGGTAGTAGGAAAATAATTCAACATTTATAAAATAGTAACCAAATTTAGTTTGTAATATGTTAATAGGAAAATAAAACATTTTTATTGGAAACACTATGCTTATTAAAATAATTTAATTTATAAAAATTATTTTATAACAAAATATAAAAATAGTGATTGACATTAAGAATTTAATTTATTGTTTATAAAATAGTGGTAGGATCAAAATTTCATTTTCAAAATATAGTAGTAAAGCATTTTGTGGGTTGACCTCAAAACGGTCGGTAAAATAATTGGAAATCATTTGTTTGCGTAGTGGAAAATAATAATGGTAGGTGGAATAACGTAGTAAGTGGGTTAATTACTCATGGAAAACTTGGATAAAATCATTTAGGGCAAAGATATTTAAAGTGAAATAATGAGAAGACAAATAGGTTATTGTATGTATAAATATCATAATAGTATTTGGCACTTTGATTACTAAATGTTTAAAAATAGTGAAGTATAGACGTAGTTGAAATATGATGGATCGTAAAAGTTGAAGAAGAATGATATTGCTTAAGTGCGTAAATAATTAAAATAAAATAAGTTTATATGAAGCCAAAATAAGGGTTTGAAACTATTTATTTTTATAGCTAATATGCCCCAATGGTGGTGATTTTTAAAACAAAAGTGTTTAGAAGCGAAACATGTTTAGGATGTGAAAAATGATAAACAATGCTAATGAGTGTGCTATGTCTAACGACTTGTAGGTTATGGGCCAACGGTTAAAGTGTGAAGTTTAAATACGGAAAAATTTGAGTAGGTAAAACGAGGTAAATGCACAAGTATTGAAAATAGTTTAACGAAGATTAGTGAAAGCGAGTCGTAGTGAAAAGTGCAAACATATAGATAGTGTGTAAGTAAAATTAGTAGTTTTAATATACCATAAGACACTTGTTTTGACTAAACAAAGTAGTGGTAACAAAGTAGATGCAAAAGGGGTAAACGACGTGGATCCCTGGTTAAAGCATAAAGGTGTGAAACGATTAATGGTCTATTGGGGTAAACAGTTTATCAGATTTCTAAACCAATATCAGCTTTGAAACATAAATTCTAGGGCAAACCTCTATCATGGTCGTTACAAGTAACTCTTTCTTACAAACTTAAGGTTACTCCTTCCTCGTGAGCATTATTATCTCGTTTATAATCTCCACGGTCCATCTTATACAACTAAACCATTATTGCGTCCATTTCAATCGTCGAAGTGTTTTCTAAGGCGACCAACAGTGTCATCTAACTCATCAGCTTATAATGTGGGGTATCCTAATTTCTCACAAATCGTGAGTTCTGGGACAACAATGCATGACCTAATGATCTAGGGCAATACCAGAGAATTTATGTTTTCAAAATAGCTTTCAAATAGCATTCCTAAAATAGAGTTTTCAAAACAATACATTCAACTCAAATGGCATTCCAAAGATAGAGTTTTCCAAAACAATACATTCAAAATAGTGCATTTCCAAAATAGAGGGCTTACAGTAGTGTATCAAAACCTTTAAAATAGTGAAACCAAGTTGACTGCCCAATACAGCATTTAAAATAGTATGTCAAGGTAATGTATTTTTCAAAATAGATTGCCCAAAAGAGTGTTCCCAAATAGTTCTAAGTATAGTGTATCGATAGTGTATCCAAAACAGTTTTCAAATTAGTATACCGATACGATTCATCTTCTAAATAGTGAAACAAACATTGACTATCCAAAATAGTAACCCAAATAGTTTGTCAAATCAGCGTACCCAAAGTAACATACCCCTAAAAGAGTTTTCAAGTAGTATATCAATATAACACATTTTCAAGTAGCGAAACCAATGTTTATCGTTCAAAATAGTATTTGAAATAGTGTGTCAAAATTGTGTTCTCAAAATAGCATTGCTAAAAGTAGTTTTCCAGAAATAATGTTTTCAAAACATCGTATCATTTACATGTGTATTTTGTAAAATAACGTATCGCAGTTTATTGTTTTATAAAGGAAGTAATAAGGTGGGTATCTGGTATTCCCAAGAGATAAGTGAAGGGTTAGGTATCCTTCCCTAAAATAGTGGTTCAAATTTCTACATAAGTTCCTAAAACTTCTGCTAGGTTACAATTCAACCTATCGCATGTTTTCTAGACCTTGCCAAGAATTCAAAGATCCTTTCGTTGTTCACTTCCATCAAAAGGTTCATCTTACAAATGTTATGAAATGATCGCACTTAAACGACTAGTGATCTAACCCGGTTCATCAACAAAGTGTTAGGTTTGGGCAGTGAGGGCTGTAACATACCCCTAAAAAGATTAAAGAAACAATTTTTCAAACGAGGCTCAAAATTTACGTGATCAAGAAATCCAAAATCAACAAAGCTAAAACCAAATACAAACGCTCTAACAAACTCAAATGTGTTTATTACGACATCGATCGAGTTAAAGAAAATAATCAGCTCGAATTCAAAATGGTGACCTATCGGGTCTCACCTGACCCGGTGCGAGCAAAATCAAATGACGACGAACAAAAGTTCTGTAGAGGCGGAGAGCACATAACGATTCAAAGTGTCGTTCAATTCGTGAAGTTTCGTGATGCCAGTGTGTCGTGCTCACATGCAAAAATTCACCATTTTCCAAAATTTCAAAACCGAAAATCTTCTCGGAACATAATCCTGTTATAACTACTCTTGGTATCGCAAAATTCATTTGTGAGACGTAAGTGATCAGGTCATGTCCCCACTATCCCTGGTTGATCATAGGTGATCAATCTACTCCCAATCGAGGATCAATGAATCTTGGTATACTCAGCTTAGTTATACTAGTACCATGTCCCTCGCTTTCAAAATCGTTTAGAAAACCATGACGAGTATCCAAACTCGAAATCAATAATGCATTTACAAATGTAAGTGTATGAAAATATTTATAGTGAAAAACGAAAGTGGGGTGAGTTCAAATCATTAAATATCATATCTCATATCTCGTCAAACATGCTATCAAGCATGACATCAAAAATCATCAGTTATAATCACACGCGAGGCATCAGATTGGCAGGAAGGCACATTCTGATCATAGGAAAAATGGTTATAGTCTGGGTTTTGAGAATACCAGTTCTCTATAACAGTGCTCTGATACCATTCTGTGACACCCCGAAAATCGGATCAGCGGAAGCATACAAGTTTAGGGGTGCTACTCGATTGTTATCATAACAAAGGGTACAAAGAACGGTTTTGTATAAACCATTTTGAAGGAAATTTTATAATTGAAAACATTCAATTTACAATAGTAAAATAGTGCTGAAGTTATAATTCAAAGATTAATTAAAATAAGTCCCAAACGGTTTTCGGAGACTTCTATGACTAAGCCATGCCCTTCGCCAAGCTCCTCCAAGTAAAATATACACCGGCAGTATCTAACACCTGAGATAAACATGCTAAAGTCAACACAATGGTTGAGTGAATCCATAGGTTTAAAATAAAGTAGTTGATCACAATATTCCAAAATTTTAAGATAAAGGGGCTAGGTTGTTATACGCCCGAAAAAGAGGCTACGTTGTTATACACCCGAATATACCTCTGCACTAAGCTCATGACACCAAACGTTAACCAACCAATCATAAGTCGACAATAACCGTGGAATTTCATAATATAACAAATGTCCCCTTCACTAGGCACTGCCAAATACCTAGCCAACCTCAAATATAGCTCACCCGTGTTGCCAAAAATCGTACCAGAAAATATCAGTTTTTTAGTTCCATAAAACAGTTTTCAAATCATTGTGATCATAGTAAAACAGAGCATGTATATTTTGCAAAACAGTTAAAATAGATAAAAGTGGGGCTATGAACTCACCTGAGTATGCAGCAATGCAAGATACAATGACTAGCACCAACTAGTCAACACAAGGGCATCAAAAGTAGGAGAGCACAACGGCATCAAAAGTATAGTCACACGGCATCAAGCGGTACAAGTACAATGAAACTGGATCGGCACATCCTTAATAAATAACATATTTCAGAAAATAATCCTCAAGTAATATACAAAGTAACGTTCGTCGAATACTCGTGTTGATTATGAAAATATTTAGTCTCAATTGCGATAAAAGAAGTAAACATTTGTAATCTCGTGTGGATTCTAGGAAAAAGTATAGTTTCGAGATTAAGACGAAGAAGGTTTGCGAAACGAAATTAAACAATAGGAAGGTATGACGAGAAAGAGAAACGCTCTCGTGAAGAAGTCTCAAAATGTATAATCAATAATAACTCACGCCAAAACACATAGAACCAAAAATGAACGAATAAACATTATACAAGACTCAAGACAAATCGATGAATGAGTTAGATGTTTTCCCCGAATCCCAAAAGTATAACTTTGTATTAGCTTGAATAAGGTCATGTTATATAAGTTTATAAGAATTGGGAAAAGATTTATAAGTTTATAAATGTTAAAAGATTTTATAAAATTTTCTCCTTTTATATTGAGTTCCCAAGTTAACGTAAGTATTTGTAAACAAGTTTTATAAGTTTTACAAGCCTTAGTCAGGTTTTACATCATTATCATTCGGGTGTATATTAGTTTTCGGCTTATTGGATAATTTGTGTCCGTTCGGGTCCAAATATATTGAGCTCTAACGGGTCCAACATATTCTTCCGTTCCTTGTATCAAATCATACAATAATCCTATTCTAATACCGTAAATCCTCAATAACGGTTACAATGATTTTCTGAATAACTAATCTATTACAATAACTTTTACAATTTTAATAAATCGGTGTCAAAATCCCTGGTATAACTTTGATAGCATCCAATCATCATCAAATCACATAAACAAAACAAGGAAGATTAAGTTAGTAATGAACTTAATGAAATACTCAAATGCATAAAAAATAAATAAAAATAATAATAATAATAATAATAATAATAATAATAATAATAATAATAATAATAATAATAATAATAATAATAATAATACACACTCAAAATGTTACATGTACCAAAACAGTTGCGACTTATTCTAACACAACAAACAGATTCACCAGTTTTGTTCTATACTCTTTAAAACATTTTAACGAGAATAAGTAATTAATCGACATCAAATTTTTATAAACATACAACCCTTGTGAGACTCGACCCATGTCGAAAACGATTTTCACAAAACCTAAACAGTCACCACAAATGATACAAACGACTCAAAACGATTATGTAACAACAAATAAATTCAAGAAATAATAAACTGAATACAAAATAACTAAGCATAGCCACGAGTTAAGTGACTCAGTGGCGAGTCGAGTTGACTCAGAGTGAGTCGAACGAGTCACGATTTTTAAGCAAAGATCCACACGAGTTTTGATGATAAATACGTTTGTTTAATAGTTTTAATTCGAAAATAATTTTAGTTTAAGCAAAAACAGTTTAGGGTTTTATAAAAGAAATGGCGAAATAACAACAGGAGGGCGGCGCGTGAGCTTACCATCTGAAGAAGGGAGGTGAGAGGAGGTGGCCGCGGCTCAAGGTGGTGAAGCGGTAGCTACGGTGGTACGGCTGTGATCCTCCAAAACCCTAGCTAATGAACCCATCTCGGACTCTAACTCACCCAGAAAGATTCCTCGTGTCTCGATCTACATGTTTGGATAAGAAAAGACTTGGCCGGAATTTGGCCAGAAAACGGCACCAGCGCCGGAACCCTAAGGGATTACGGTGAAGTGTTTTAGAGAGAGAGGAGTGGTGTGAGGTGTGTGTTTTGTTAGTGTGAAATGAATAAAAATGAATATTATAGGGGTATTTATATTAAAAAAAAAGTATATGGTAGTTTTGTTACTAATGAAAGTCTAGGGTGTGAAATGAGAAGTAAGTTAAGGGACCAAAATTGCCAATCGTAATAAACTTCTCACGAAAAACGCTTCGGGGTCCAAACGACATAGCAAACGAACTCAAAAAATTATGAAACTTGCGCCATTGTTCACGAAATAATTTTTCCCATCAAATCAAGCATAAACTTCAAAGTTTTTCTCATACTTCATATAATTCAAATAATTTGGAAAATGCAATACGATTCAAGTTTTTCTAGGTTGTGCCGGCTCGATAAAGGAAATAACACTCACGTTAAATATGATATCCACAGTTTTTCAAACCCAAACAAGTTCTAAAGTTAAGGAAAATCAAAAGTAACGGTTTTGGCTTGTAAAATAGTTTTAGGAAAAGTACCGGGGGTTACAATAAATACCCACTTAATCCCTATTATTGTGACATTCTTAGGTCGTGGTACTAAAATCCAAACATCATTAGATCCAAATTTTTTTAATTCTTCTTGCATTGCGATGATCCAACTTTCATCTTTCAATGCTTCATTGACATTTTTAGGTCCAATGATTGAAACAAAACAAAAGAGGTTGCTATTGTTTTGAACTTGTGATCTAAGGGTTCTTTGGTTTTGGCTTCCTATGACATTATCTAAAGGGTGGATTTTAGATTCTTTAACATTTGAAGTTTCACCTATTTTGATGGTTTCTTGAGATATGTCTAGGTTTTTCATGTTTTCAACTATGGTGTTTTCTTCATCCATATCATCATCTACCAAAGGTGATGTTTTAGATGGAGGGGGACTTTCATCGATCATCACGTTGAGTGATTCTTCGACGACCATTGTTTCCTTGTTTAACACAATGTAGGCTTTACCAGTTTGAGAGTAACCTAGAAATACGCCTTCGTAAGACTTTGGATCGAACTTGGTGAGGTAGTCATTGGTGTTTAGAATGTAGCATTTGCTACCAAACACTCTAAAGTAATCTTGGGAAGGTTTCCTACCTTTCAAAATTTCATAAGGGGTTTTTCCTATGATTTGTCTTATTAAAATTCTATTAAGAATATAGGTGGATGTATCTACGGCATAACACCAAAACGTTTGAGGAATCGATTGCTCATTAAGCATGGTTCTACTCATTCTTGTAGGGTTCTATTTTTCCTTTCGACTAGCCCATTTGATTGTGGAGTTCGTGGAGCCGAGAAATTGTGAGTAATACTATTAGCGTCACAATAAGCTCCGAATTGAACTTCATTGTCAAATTCTCTACCATTGTCCGTCCTAATGGATTACATCCTAATTGATTTTGAATTTTCTTACTAAATATTTTGAATTGATCAAAAGTTTCAATCTTGTTTTTAAGAAACCTAATCCACGTATACCTATAGTAATCATCTATGATCACTAGGGTGTAGAGATTTCCTCCATAACTTCGTATGGCAGAAGGACCGAAGAGATCCATGTGAAGAAGCTCTAGACATCAAGATGTTGAGATCATATTCTTAGGTTTATGGCTGGAGTGAGCTTGTTTTCCAACCTTGCAAGCATCACAAAAGTGTTGATCAAACCTAAGTTTTGGATTGTTTCTAACTAGATCCTTAGAGGACAATGATTGTATTAGACGCATGTTTGCGTGTCCTAATCTTCTATGCCATAAAGTAGAGTTATCATTAACCGTAGCTAAGCATATGTTTTCACTAGGTTTGTTACTAATTTTCATAACATATATGTTACCTTTTCTAATTCCTTTAGCAATAACTTTTCCGTTCTTAATTATCTCACTATCGTCTTTGGAAAATATTACCTTGCAACCATTATCACATATTTGACTAATACTAAGCAAATTAAAACCTAGGTTATCCACATGTTCTACATTAGTAATAGTAAGAGAGTTATGAGTGATCGTACCTTTGCCAATGATATTGCCCTTGAGCTTACTACCAAATGTAACATTACCTCCAGTACTTGCATTGTATGATGAGAATAGTTTGCGATTACCCATCATGTGATTTGTGCATCCACTATCCTTGACCCATTTGTCGGGCTCCAGGCCAATTCCCAAGCATACCTAATGATAACACAGATAAACTCAAACATATGGTCCCCAATATCTCATGGGTCCATAGTTGTTAGCGCCAAAGATCCTATACATGTGTTGCATTTGTCTAGGGTGTGGAAATGGGGAGAAGAATCCCATGAGTGGGAAATCATTTTTCCAATTCATGAAGTAGTTCTTATAATGTTTTTATTTTTAGTTATTTTTTTATCCTGTTTGTCTATTTGATATATTTGTTCTCCTAGGGGATGGAGGTGTAGATCTTATAGTTGGTTTATGGTAACCTAGTCGTGGTTTTAGTATTGGTCTATAAAATTGTTTTAACTTCTTCTATACTAGCAATGGGTGTTTCTGGTTTTCCTAGTATTGGCTGTTTTAAACCAGAATTTGTAGTGACTTCGGGTAAAGTCAAAGTCTTCCTTACTAGGGATGGTCCTTTATCGATGGGACGGTCCCTTAAAGGTGAGCGACCGTCGGGTGGATCCGACTGAGATTTCACAAATTTTATTTGTTTTGATATGTTAGGTGATGCTTCAAAAAAGTTATAACCTAGACCGGTTTTATTGTCGGAAGCCTTTTGAACTCCTATTAGTTGTCTAAGAGAGTGAGTACTCTTTTCAAACTTATTCAATTTTGAGACTTCCTCTTTGAGTTCCTCATTTTCGATTTTAAGAAGTTTGCACATTTTACACTCTGAAACGATTTCTTTACCTTTCTCAAGTCTAGATAACATCTCTTTTAATTCCAATATCTCTTTTTCTAATTTAGATTTGGTGGATTTTAGAGATTTGTTTTTAACAATTATCTTTTGATTCACTTCGCAAATTTTATCATATTCATTATCTAAGTCAAGTGAATCTAGTGAGCAAATATCAAAATTGTGAAAATCAGTTTCGGTACGTACCTCTTTTGAAGATCTGGCCATGAGACAAGTCTCAGTCTTATCATTTTCTTCGCCATCACTCCAAGCACCGCTAACATACGCCCTTTGGTTTTTGTCCCTTGTTTGGTGTGGACAATCTCCAACTAAGTGTCTTGTATCACCACATCCAAAACATCTCTTCTCACCTTTGATGTATCTATCTTCACGAGCTTTTTGAGGAGTTTTCTTTTCCTCTCGTGGTTGTCTTACAAATCTTCCTCTTCGTTTGAAGAATTTCTTGAAATATCTAACCGCCAATGCATACTATTCGTCATCACTTTCCGAGCTTGAGTCTTCATCATCACTTAATTCCTTTTAGCTTTTAATGCAATTGATTTTCTTTCCACCTTACTATTTACAATATCGGAATCATTTTTGATGATTAACTCATAGACCTTCAAGTTACTAATGAGCTCATCTAATGATAGAGATGCCAAGTCTTTGGATTCTTCAATCGCCGTGACCTTTGCTCTCCACTTTGGATGTAAAGCCCTGAGATATTTCCTAATGCAACTGTTGACAGAAATTTCCTCATCGAGTTCTTTTAAACTCGTGATTATGGTGTTAAATCTAGCAAATGAACTATCTATAGATTCATCTTCAGGTATGATAAATTGTTCATATTGTTGAACCAAAAGATCGATCTTATTGTCTTTGACTTGATTATTAACTTGATGAGTGACTAACAAAGTTTTTCAAATATCTTTAGCCGTATTGCACATAAAAATTCTTTGAAATTCCTTTTTAGGCAAGGCATTGTAAATAACCAGTTTTGCTTCATTATTTTTAGCTAATTTCTTTTTAAGAGTATCACTTTGTTTATCATAAGGATCAACTTCATTTTGTTTAGTTTCAAGATTAAATTCAATAGGTTTAAAGTCACCCATTGTAATAACATGCCAAAGATCAAGATCTTTTGATTTCACATACGTTTCGTATCGAGTTTTCCAATAAATAAAACTATCAGCCTCAAAGAGTGGTGGTCTTTGCATAGACTGCCCTTCTTGATATTTTTCAAATTCCATTGATCGTTTCAAGTTTTAAAATACAGTATATTTTAAAAATCCTTGAGCAACGAAGCTCTGATACCAATTGTATAAACTAGAAGGTGGGGGGGGGGGGGGGGGGTTGAATAGTTTCACCGTTATTAATCACGTTTTTATAAAATTGACTTTATAAATTGTGTTTGACAAAAAGGTTCGATTCGAAGCTTACGTGAAATCAACACAACAATAAATATAAGCAATGATAAGTAAACAAGTAAAGATAAAAAAGGAAAGATCAAATCGGCACACGAAGATTTATAGTGGTTCGGCCACGAAGCTGACTCCCTCGTCCCTACTCTACTCCTCGAGTCTCACACTCGAAAGTTTCACAAACACTATATCAACACGCTCCCTTATGGCGGAACAAACCTTACACATGCTTACACCAAGTTTAAAGACACTAAGCGGACTGTCGAGTCCTAATCCTAGCTAGAACCAATCTACCAAAGCCCACGTGGCTTCACACCTTGTACCAACACGATGGCACGATACAACACAATACACAATATAAGACTTGCACTTAGGTCCTATTACATACACGAAACAATGAATGAAGGTAATGATAGATCCGAAACAATAAGATGAGATGAACAAAACTTTTCTTCAACACTTTGTTTCTTGATTACAACGAATGTTCTTCTTTTGCACTTAGAGGAAGGATGAGTGTGATCACTTGTAAACAATTAGAACTTGATAATGTGATCAAATAGTATGTTTTGGAAAGAATTTTGGAATACAGAAGGTTTTGGTGCATAAGAGGTGAAGTTTTCTGGAGGAAAATAGTTTTGTATTTATAGGCATCAGGAGAGCAGCGACGGTCCTTTAAATGCCTGACGGTCGCTTATCAATAAGGGACCGCCGCCCTATTTAAGGGACCGTCCAGACAGACGCTCCCCGTTTTGTCCTGACGTGGTGAAAAACTATCTGGTGAAGTTTTGTTGTCGGTTTTGAGCGGGAAATATGGCTGTTATGATTTTGAATTTTGAAAACATTTTCTTAATAAAACATTTCTTTAACTTATACAAAAATACTTTTGTAAAATGTTTTGTGACATGAAAATTTAAAGTTTTTAACTCCTTTGATCACATACACAAGTTGGTAGAAGTTTGTACATACCTTAAGTGATGTTGATGACGAAAACGAGTTTTCCCGATTAAAAACTTATTAGTCGTAGTTTTATGTAACGTGTGTTTGTATTTTGTGATTATCAAAACTAGTAGAGACCGATTAATGCAAATGACGTTTTTGACATTATTTGTATTAAGAAAAACCATGATTGATTATATGAGTTGGGTAAATTGATTTTGGATTTATTAAAAATTGGAGTTCTGAACTTATTTTGATGGTTTATAAAGCTAATTGGGTAAAAATTAGATTTTGGTTGTCGATCTATGTAATATACTTAAATGCGGTGCATATCTCAATTAATGCTTCGTATCCCCTGTTTCAATAAGATACGGTGCATCTAATTTCTATCATACGCCGCATTATTAATAGAGTACCAATTTATCATACTAAATTTTTTCTTGTAGAAGATTTTTCAACGCAGGAAAACTTGGATGACGGTCGCTCTTTCAGAACAAACTCTTTATGGAGTCCTATATCATATCGTATCAACAAATTCTGGATATACCCATTATCGTATTATCAGGAATTGACAACCTTTCCTTTGAAAGGATTATGTGCATTGGATGCAGTTCCACCTGCATACTATGCACCCTTGGGAAAGTTAACACCATCCTTCCGGGAACTGTTGACATAATATTTCTGTATATTTCTTAATATTATTATTACAATAATATAAGTCTTGATTATACGCGGGCTTATAATAAAGGGACATCGGAAGCTGACCTTAAACGAAGATAATTGAATATTGATGCTCATGTTTGTTTTATCTTTGTTTATATATTGTTAACTTCTTAATTGTAATGATCTTAGATCTCTCATATTTGGAATATCCGATTGATTTCTGATTTAGCTTTAAATAACAAGTCTGGCATTAAGTTCAGCACCCTTTTAATGATACAAACAAATTCAAACCTTGAGGGAATTCAAGAAAGTGTGAGTAATATCAAAAAAATTTGTCAATTACAACAGACTGTTAGCAGTCTGTTTGGTAACTACATGTGCCGCATCTAGTAAAACAAATGCGACACATCCTATCTTTTATTTTATTTTTATTTTACTTTATTTTATTCCGTACCAATTCCAGGCTCGATACGGCGCATCTTCTTCAATAAGATGCGGCGCATCGACTGACCTGATGATTTACAGTTTTATTTTTATTTTTATTTTTATTTTCTAACCACTAATGAATTTTGTACAAGTATCGATCTTCTTAAACTCATGTGTATAATTGGTGGTATTTATATTTATTGCTCGCAAATGCATAATGGAGGATCAAACCGAGTAAATCTCAGGGGAGTTTTTCTTTCTAATTCTTTTTAATTTCCTATTTTTAATTTTAATAAACAACGGGAACGTTGTTTAACTTAAGTGGGGGGATGGAGACTTAGAACTTTTACTTAACTCTCACTTGTCCTTATTTTTCTAGAATATGCTTTCATTTGCGCTTAATATATCAAAAAAAATTTTAAAAAAATAGCATGTTTTTGTTTAATCTAAGTTGCATAGCTGCACACAAGACTTTATTTTCTAAAATTGTGATTTTGAAATTCACAAATCTATGAGTGTGCCGGTGACTTGTAAACTTTAGAACTTGACTTGTATACTATTCGAGACCACCATAATAAGTATTATTTTTATAATTGGGGTGACTTGTCTAAATTGGTAAAATTTAGGATTACACCAAAAAGCCTTTATATGTTTTGTAATATTAACTAACTACACTGGTTAGTTAACCCCCGTATAAACGCTTTGTTTACTCTCATTTTTAGAGTAAGATACCCCTAGAAAAACACGTAGAGCCATTCCTTTAGGACTTATACACATTGTTATTATGTTTCGTTACACCTTACACCTTAGTCTACCTTGTAGATTTAAGTCCGTGGTTAGTTGCTTAGGCAAAGTGTGTTTTCTTGCGTTACATGTGTTCGTGTGCGTAAATTCATTATCTTTGGTTAGGTCGGGAATTGCACAATGCAATTGGAGTGAAAGTACATATTGTATATTTTTAGTTAGTTTTTCGTGTGTTTACTACTTTCACTGTTACATTATATCTAAAAGTCTGAAAAGTAAAAAATTATTATCCAGAATTATTGTTGATAAGGTGAAAAGTGTACCACTTTTAAGGGGTCATTTAAGCCCGAATTCGTGATTATTTGATCAATTACTGCCCTAAATCGTTCCTTTTGTCATTTTAGGTACTTTTGAGAAGAAATCTGGAAATGGAAGCATTTTGGACGTTTTTGGAGCATAAAAGTGAAGAAAACGGCAAAGTCTCAAAATCCTTGCTGGGAACAGTACCTGACGACGTCAAGACTTCACACATAACGGCGTCAAGCTTGGCAAAAGAGGTTGAAGTGGAAAATACACGTGACGGCCCATAACATTTTTAGTGTAATTGACCTGACGGCGTCACCAAGGCCGTCAGGGTCATTTTGCAAGTGACGGCCTAGAGCTCAATTTCTACATGACAGCGTCAAGACTGGATCTAGGCAATACGACCCTTAATTTGGCGGCGAGTTGACGACGTCAGAAGCTATAACGTGACGTCGTCACGATGTATTCTCTATATATATTTTTCCAATTTTTCAATCATTGTGTGTGGAACATTAGGAGGAACTTTACCACAAACCATAGGTCGAATTTTCATCATATAGTAGGGGTTTCAAACCCTTTGTTAATACAAATATCGCCTAAAAACGTTATTTATATTTTAACGATCTTTGCTAAGTTTTGTTAATGACAAAGTACAAACTTTAGATTGTAGTAAAACATCATTTTAGTTTAAGTCTTGTATAACTAGTCTTTACATTTCTTTTTAAACTTAACATGGTTTTTATTTTCTTAATTAGAAAGTATTTCTTTAATAAGAAAGTGTCACATCTCATCAATGTGCATTTATGGTAAGTTTATGTGTTTGACTATCCATGAAGTTCTTACACACTTTGGAAGTATTCCATGTTTGATACAATGCATGTTGACTAGTATTTAGTAGATGTGACATTGCTTGTTTATGTGTTTGACTATCCATGAAGTTCTTACACACTTTGGAAATATTCCATGTTTGGTACAATGCATGTTGACTAGTAATTAATAGATGTGACATTGTTTGTTTATGTGTTTGACTGTCCATGAAGTTCTTACACACTTTGGAAGTATTCCATGTTTGGTGCAATGCATGTTGACTAGTATTTAGTAGATGTGACATTGTTTGTTTTGGAGTGATTTATTGTAAGTTTGGTTGAACAGTTCTGGCGGACCCCTGGAGGAACACGGGCGGACCCCTTCTGAGGGTACCGCCGTGTCCGCCAGACTACTGACTTTCTTTGGTATAAATACCAAAGGACTTGCAAGAAATCCCACATCACTTAGAGTCATATTTTACACATATTCTCTCATTATACTCAGTAGCTACTAACTTGTGTGATTCTCTTATGTAGCAGAGGAGTTCACATATTCATCTAAGAAGTTACAAGTTTCAACTCTAAGTTGCAAGACTTGTTAGCTTTGTCATGTATAAGCTTTGGTAGTTTATACTTCATTTGTATCATGTATGTAGAAGTGAACGGTTAGTATTTTAGGCCTCAAAATACATAGTGTGTCGGGAATTGTTGTACCCTTATAAAAGAACTAACGGGAGTGGTTGTACCCTTGGTAAAGAACTCGACATCTTACTTTATGTCGGTAAAAGTGTAAGCGACGAACGGGAGTGGTTGTACCCTTGTAAAAGAACTCGACATCTAGCTTAGTGTCGGTAAAAGTATAAGCGACGTTGTAAAGGTTTCTCCACCGGAAAAGGAGCTTGTTGATTAGTGCTTATAACTCTCGAGTTGGAAACTCGAGGCGTGGATGTAGGGCAAGGAAAAAGAGTCCTTGTAGCCGAACCACGATAAACAATCGTGTTGTGGTTTGATCGTTTCTTTCTTTATCTTTGCATATTACATATTGTCTTTAGTTAGATTTGCTAATCACACGTAAAGCTTTTCAAAGAAGTAAACAAGTAAAGTTGTGTTTATATCCTTAAACAAACGTAAAGCTTTTCAAAGAACGAAAACAAGTAAAGTTAGGATTGCTATTTACTCGTAAAGCTTTCTCAAGGAATTGAACATATAATGTTGTGTTTATATCTTTAAACAAACGTAAAGTTTTTTAAAAGATAATCAAGCTAAAAAGGATTTAAAAAGCGGTAAACTATTCAACCCCCCCTTCTAATTTTCCACAATTGGCATCAGGAGCTACATTACTCAAGATATTTAAAATAGAATGTATTTTAAAACTTGGATCGATCCATGGATTTTGAAAATCTCAAAGAAGGGCAACCTATTCAAAACCCACCGCTTTTTGTATAAGAAAACTTACTTGAATGGAAAAGTAATTTTGAAAACTATGTGAAATCAATTGATCAAGATCTTTGGCATATTATTTCTTTTGGTGATTTCAAACCAAAGAAAACAAGTTTTTGAAAACCAAGATAACTATCTTAAACTTGATAAAAATACTAAAGCTAAAATAATGATTTATAAAGCTTTAGTACCGAATATGAAAGAATGTATTTTTGTCAAACGGCTAATGATATTTGGAAAAATATGTTAAACTTTCATCAAGAGATATGTCAAGTCAAAGATGATCAATTTGATCTCACATATGTATTAGAAGTCTTAGATATATTAATTGATTGACGTTTAGTTGAGATAAATACATGTACTACTAGTTTAAATGTTTTAAATGAAGGTGTAAGTGAAGATGATTACTCATGACGAGCTCTTAGTGGACTTGCTTACGATTCATGGAATAACACGGATGAAGATGAAGCCAACCATCCGGTTTGTAATTCTCAACTAGATAAAATATCAAGCAAGGTACATTTTGAAACCAAACACTTTTGCTTTGACAAATTTATCCTAGAGTTTTCTAAACTAGAAAATGAGTCTAAACGTTTATGCAACATGGACCTAAAAATTATCTTCAAGAACGAGTCTTCAAAATCTTTTAAGAATATCTTTGAAAAGGAAATCTTGTTAGAAGATAAAATGTCTAGAATTGAGAGTAATGTTGAAATTGATCTAGAATGTAAATTGTGTCTAGATTACAAACATAAGATTAAAATGCAAAATGAGAAAGGAAAAATATTAGTTAAATTTGATGAAAGCTCAAAATCTCTTGAAAGATTGTTGAGGAAAAGATAAAACCGGATTAGGATTTAACTCAAAAGCACCACTAACTAATAAAACAAAGCAAGTACAATTTGTCAAACCTAGAAAAGAGATTTAGAGATAATTCAATCTCTAATAGAAACTCATGATAAAAGAATTAAGATTATCATGATCTATGCTTTTATATGATTGTCTAACCTTCTTGGATATATGAGTAATTGAGTTTCAAAGCGTGTCGTCAAACCAAGATTTTACGCGTTGTGTTTATCCTCTTAATAGCATCTCTATGCAATTTAAAAGGTACGCATTACTTCAACTTGACTTTGATTGTCTATTGTCTCTAGCATTATGTGTTGGAATATGTGTTATTAGTAATACTCTAAAAGTGTTTACTTGCTATTAGTAGTAACTAAGATTAGATTCTATGCAACAAGGAATTTCGTCATTAGTACTAGTAGGAGATATAAGGTGCTTTGGTTCTTTAACCATCAAGAGATAAACACGAGAAACTCTTAAGTGAGTCTCACTCAACTCTTGCTTACAAGTAAGCTAACTAAGAATTTCCTTAGTGTTAAAATGTCTAACACTTTTGTGATGCTTGCAAAACAAACCTTTGTTAAACAACATTCTCAAACACCATACTTTGAGTCTTAAATTGTGTTTTTCTTCAATCACACCTTTATGATAATCTCACATAAAACACACAAGGTGAAATAAATTACATTAGCATACATTAGGATGTGTGGAAGAAAATGAGTTTTCAACATCTAGGATTTACACATCAAATGTGACACTTAGTCTCATGATGTTGTACCTCTTGGACTTTTTCAAAACAAATAGAGTTCATAGTGTCTTAAGTAAGAAAACCCAAAGAGTCGAGGAGTCGTTGACTATAACATTTAACGAGTGATCTCCTCCTTCTAAGATATCGTCTTTGGTAGATGATAACTTAGTCGAAAGTCCAATGATGGCAAGACATGTATGTTGTGTAAAACGTTAAGAGTAAAAGTACAAAATAACATCTTCTCACCTTGAGTCAAACATTGAATCAAGCAAAATTGACATAAGTTATAAAACTTGATTTATAGGTCATAGTTGTGTCTAAACAAATTCAACAAAAACAGTTTTTGAAATTTAGAGTAAAACAACTAGTGAAACATAATAGATTTTTCGAATTAATCAAGTGTTTATAGTGTCAATATTTGAAAGTATTTTTGATAATAAAAGCAAGCTCCAAAAGCAAGAGATTTTAACTAAAAGACATTCCTAGTTACTCTCTTGTTCTCAATGGTTAAGTTTTTGATGACTTATCAAGAATGAGATTAGTAAATCCATAGGTAAAACTAAACGTAGAGAAATGTTCGGAAGACTACTTGTTCTCATAACAATTAGATCTAACATTATGTTTAGCATTTTTCTATGTGCTCGTGTTTAAGAAGATCCTTAAACAACTCTTTAGTTGAGCTTGTTTGGATACATCATAAGGTACTACACAACTAGGATTATGGTATCCCAAAAGAACGGGAATAGAAACCATAGTACATGCAATATGGAATTATGACGGTAATAAGTTGATAAGAAAAGCACAAGTGGTACTTGCACTTTTATACCTACTTACCCAATGATTCTCCAAAACGCGTGAGGTTCTCTAATTAAGTATCGGATGGAGAAGCACATCAACAAGCTCCGCTTGAACAAGCAAACTCGCATCAACAACGGAATTCATCTTATCAACATTATTATACCTTCAACAAAGGAAGCATCGACTTCAGCGACAATTCAATCCATTATGTTCTTAATTGACATATTGTGATCCATCATCATCGTCTTGGTAAAAATGTTCATTGAGGAACATCTTAACTAAGAAAGTCTTATACATTAACCATTCTATCAACGTTTTTACAAAACCTCTTGAACGAGAAGCATTCATCATCCCTAGGATTAGTCAAGGACTCATAAGACCTAAAACCTTAGTTTTGAACATTAGGATAAAACCACAAAAATCAAAACAATTCCTTTTGAGTTTTCCCTGCAGATCCCACGGTACCCTCAGACAATACGGGCGGAACCCACTTTTTGGTTCCGCCTGGTCCGCCAAATCTACAGGATATTTTATTTTTAATTTCAAAACCAAACACCTCTATACTCACATCTCCAACTTACCATCAGCCCATATGATTCAAAAAATGAGCAAAACTTCAAGCATATTCCTCATAACCTTTCTTCACTCGAACCTCAAACAACCAATGTGAAATGAGAAACCGAGTTATCCTTTTTCATATCAATATCGAGTCATCCACCATTTCCATGCCCTCAAAGAAACCAAGAGTCTATATCATCTTCATCAATAACTCCACCTAGTCATCTTCACAAGAAGATTCCACAATGTAACCAAACAAGTGTGTCATCCCCACTATAACCTAACCTATTAAGATTAAACCACCTTTCATGATACATAAACCTATGTTCACCTTTGTGTCGCTCTTTGAAACAAAGGGCAATTGTCATATCCATACTCTCATTAACATATTTGTCTATGTCATCAAAAGTCAAGTGAATTTCATTATGAAATGCGTCTCTTCCACTTTCTAGCAAGTGAAGAACACAAAGAAGATATCCAAGCTTTAAGTGTTGTCAAACAATCACCACCTCATTTCACATATCCACTCTCGGTCGGCACCCATACTTTACCACCGTTCACCACATTGTTAAAACAAATGAAAAACGTCATTGAAATATCACTTGCATTATAAAACGTTTTTAAGCATCAAAACGAGTCAAGTTAACCGCACCTCCACATTGCTTTCATATAGGCACACACTAGAACATACACATTACAATAGTCGTTTACTTAGACTAAAATGTGAAATTTTGATTTTCTAGGAATCATCATGCCTCCTCTAACTCACTACGACCACAAGGACACCATCAAGTACCTACCCAAACACCACAAAACCAAAGGTCTTACTCAAACTCAAATCGTTTTCTTCAAAGCCTTAGAAAAACGATATGTCCATAAGGGTAGAACCATTGATCCATCCTTCTTAGAAGGTACAAACCTCTATACAGAATTTGTCACAATCAACTTTAGAGTGTCTCTTAGAAATCGACGAGCCTATTTGTTCTAGGTTCATTTTAGAATTCTATGCATCCGTCACCCTCTCCAAGGATGAGTATGGTCGCATGTCTATTAACTTTAGGGCTAGTAGTCATCAATACTCCTTCACTCTCGAGGAGTTTGCTCAAATCCTAGGTGTCCCAAACCATGGTACTTGCATCTACTCCGACTTGCACTCCCTCTCAACTCTTGACACACTCTTTGACCGCATCCATCCCTATGATACCCCTCTTGTGTCCAAAGATGAACTTCATGACCACCTCTTCATTAGGACCACCAACACTAGGAGAACTTAAACCGGAAATGAGGTCATCAAGGACCCATATGGAATGGAATTCAATGAACTCAAGCCCCAATTCAAGGAATGGGAAGAACTCCTTAGAGTCAATGTAATTAGCACCATAGGAAACCAAGATCACATCAATGTTTGCCTTCGCAACATGTTCTACTCCTTGTCCGTTAGACAACCCTTCAACCTTGCCTACTCATGATCACGAAAATGACCGACATTCCCATGCAAGGCACAACGTCTATGCCATATGGAATGCTCTTGACCCGTCTCTTTAGGTTCATCTCTCCCATTCCATCAACTCCTAGAGGTCTTCACCTAGACTGCTCTCTTATTCCACACGCTTTTGTCCGACTAAGTGATAGGAGAATCTACAAAGCCCAAGGTAAACATTTTCCAATTCTAGGCTTTGCCCAACTCTAGGCTCCCACATCTAGAATACATTTTCCAACTTTTGGATATTCCAAATGAGTCGGCGGAGTTCAAGCAAACAAATGGGATGTTCAAAAACATCGAGAGATTTCTTGAAATACTCAAGAAGAAGATTGACCGTCTATGAGAGCGGGTGTGTAGGAGTGTTTGGCACTAGGTGCTATTTGAACGATTTGGTCATTTAAACATTACGTGTTATGTATTTGTGTGTTGGTAAGATATTTGGTACTATTTGGAACTTGTAGGAACTAACAATGATCCAGGAAGACAACATTTGGCAAGTTGTCAAATTTTCATGTTTATGAAATTTTCACTAAGTATAGTGAAATTCTCGACCTCAAGGTCAAAGTCCTATGATATGTGTGTTTACATGTTCAATTCTTGCATTGCCTAACTAGATATGCAGTATCTTTTTGATTTTAGGAGTTTTCGAAAAATTTGAAAATCGTCTCGCGGGTCAAAATCGCGGACTGCCAATTTTTTCAGCCCTGGCGGATCTGGCGGTACCCAAAATTGGGGTCCGCCAGTGTAATTTCTGTGGGAAGGGATTCGTTCAAACACTTGGGATGTTAATCTTAATAATGTGTTTGGGATATTTATGAATGGATGTGATTTAGCATGCGGAATCTACTAAAACACACTAAAGGAACAAAGGTGGTGAGTAAGTAAAAGAGAATGAGCACAACAAGAATAACACAAAACGATTCAATATTATTGATGAAATAATACGGGTGATCTAAACTATCACCAGGATTACAAGTGTAACCTTTAATCTTTGATACGTGAAAAGGTTAAGGATGGAAGTTATGCATGGGAAAGCTATGCAAGCTGTAAGAAAAGATATGTCTGATATGTCTAAGAAGGTGTCTTAAGGGTTCCTTTTATAGCATAAGGAGCCCTTATTACAAGTGGTCAAGTTGCTTAATATAATATAATAGAGGCTTATCTTATCCTAATATTACACCTTTCAAGGTAAAACACTCCATTATATCTACTGAGTCTTCTGTACTACTTCTACTAAACGTATAACTTTGTACAAAGACTAATAATACAAGTAAATATTTCTAATTAAAATATAGCAACTTGTCGTGAAAAATGGCAGGACCTTCTTTAACTAGCAGTACCTTCTTACCCAGAAGGTACTGTTAGAATATCTTCAATATCAGCAAAAATGAGAAGGCAGGCTTAACTATCACTAGCAGGCTCTTCTGGCAGACTCTTTACTCTGTGCATTTTATTCCCAACAATCCTCCCCTAAACTTGTTATTCCTTTTTAAAATAACCAAGTTTCTTTGTGAATAAAATTCATACCTTGAGGATTTGAGGGAACTCTTCCAAAAACCTTATTTCTTTCTCCTTAGGTTTTCGTACTGATCAAGTATGCTCTCCTTCAATCTTTTGACTGCATTAGTTTCCTCTTCACACAAAAGCTTATTGGAGATCAAGACTGATAATACTTCATAGCTTAAAGGATACTCTTTCTCACCTAGCATAAAGATCTCTATTCCACTCTGAGTGGAAAGATGATGAACATGACTCATGCTGAAGTATTCCCATGTAACAGATAAATCATAATAAGGAAATTTCCAATGAGTATCAGTAGGATTTGGATCATACAGTCTGCTGAACTCAACCAATAGCTCTTGCTCTTTTGCATCTAGCTTGTACTTGGATTTCAGCTTCTCTTGAACTAATACCCATAATTCATCTAAATCCATTCTGCTACATGCTCTGAGTAGATTTTCAAAGTTCTTGAAAATCTCAACCTTATTTCCAACTCTTGTTATCTTCCATGCTTTGCCAAACTTATCATTGTAGATTTCCCAATCTATAACTGGATGCCTTGCATGTAAGGGTTCAGCAAAAACAATTTGTGGACCATGGACAACCATTTCTTTTGACTGAACAGGAGGCATTTCTGCTTTCTCTTTTTGTTCCTTCTGATCATCTTTTCTTCCTTTGAAAGACTTTTGAGTATCCATGAGAAAACTGGTTTTGTTTCTTCTGTAAGCCTCTAAGTATAGCAGCTTCAATTCATCAAAAGATTTACTTTTGAGTTGATGTTCTTTCATGTTCACTTCTCTTTTCAGATAAATCTTGAAGAACTTCTTCTGATCTGCTTCAGAATGTGGCATTTTAAATCCTTTTTTCTGATTTTTCTGAATCTGCTGATAGACATCATCTAATGCCTCTTGATTGTATTTCTTGGTGATGAAATCATTGAGCTTGATTGTCATTTCATCTGAGCTAAGGGATTCATCACATACCAGAGTGTAAGCTTCACCTCTTACAATTGGATCAATGGAAATGATGTACTGTAACTGAGCATCAAACTTTTCTTGCAGCATTCTTGATTCTTCCTCAGCCATTATGACTTCTTCTTCATGAAGTTGTTTGGACAATTTTTCATCTACAGCCAATTGTGCTTGCTCTTTCTGCTTCATCTTTTCAGGCTTTGGTTCATCTTCAACTAAGATTTTCTTGCCCTTGTCTTTTGGTGATGATACTGGACTTGGAGCAGCTGATTGTTCATCAGAAACAAGAAACCTCCCCTGAGGCTGTGCTCCTCTCTTTCTTTTGTAGGACAATTGATCAGAACCTTTTAAATTCATAGCTAATAACCTCTGAATCCCAGCAGGCTCTAGCTCTGCTTTAGCAGTATCTTGCTCTACTTCAGCAGTATCTTGCTTTGCTTCAGCAGCATCTTTTTCAGCAGTATCTTTCAAGCTAACAGATTCTTTTTCTTGAATAGCAGGCTCTTCATCAATCACTGGAGCTCCTTCATGAAACTGAAATTGAATCTCATCTTCATTTTTAGAACTACCCATCCTCCCCTTTTTGGAAGAGAGACCCAAACCCTCTGCATCTGAACTTGAGGAACTAGAAACAACCAACTGAGATGTCCCTTTACCCTTCAACAATTTCACCTTCAACTCTAATTTCTCAACCCTCTGAATTAACTTGGTGTTGATCTCTGTAAAATGTTTGTTTTGACTTTCAAGTGAAGTTTGCAAGTGCTGCACTTGCTCCTTTAATTCCTTGATAGTCAGAGCATCTACACTTTGTTGTGGAGGAGATTGTGGTGGTGAGTTATGATGTGATAATGATGGTGATGTTGCAGATGGTGTTTGTGTTTGTTGATGAGATGGTAAAGGTGCTGATGATGGTGGTGTGACTGATGGTACTATTGCTGAGTGGGATGGTACTGGCGATGGATGTGGTGATGAATGATCAGATGATGTTGATGGTTCTTCAGAATGTTGTGGTAACATTTCCTCAAAAAGTGGTACTTCTTCCCCTTGAAAACCAATTTTCATGTTTGAAAACACCTTGTGTGTAAGTTTTGGAGTCTTAAAAGGTTTGTTTGGGGGAAGTAACAAATGTTTGGATTTGTTGATGAGGCACTGAATGAACCTTGGGTACATCAAAAACTTTGTTTCACTGTCCACATTTTTAACCATTCCTTCAAAAATATATTTTGAAAAGTTGAATTTCTTGTTTGTTGCCAGGCAAATGAGAGTTGCAGCCAAGTTACCACTAAATTGCTCCCATGAGGTTTTCTTTTGGCTTAAACAATGAAGGATGGTGTGAATAAAAAATCTCCATTGAGGGGTAAAATGCTTTTTAAGAAATGTAAGCTTTGTAGAAGTTACATTATACCCCATTTTTGTCAAATTTTCAAATATTTTAGTATCAGGTAGTTGACTGATGCCATCTGAATCATCCAAACGAAGGTGTCTTCTAATGGATGATTCGGTAAAAGTCAATTTTCTACCATCCACTTTGACCATTAACTCCTGAATCCCATCCTCAAGAGTGTTAAGTTTAGCAGTTCTCCAAAATTGTGAAATTTGAGATTCAAAAATAGTGGGATTCACGAGTAAAGCAAACCTGACATAAGAATTGTTTAGAAAATTAATTGCTTGATGGAAAGTTTCATTGTCATCAGACTTTTCCAGAAAACCTAATTGGTTGTGGCGTTTGACAAAACTTAGGCGAGCCATGATGAAAATTTTGATTTTGATGGTGGGATTTTATTGTTGTACTGGTAGAAGATGAAAGGTAAGTGTGAATTGTGATAAGGATTGATTATGAGAAAAAATGACTTTTGACCGACTATAAAAGATATGGATAAGTAATTGAAGAGGCGGTCAAAAAGATCTTTTATTATAATAACTATATCCTTAATTCGAGGAAAACATGATTAATTCACAAAAATACCCTTTAAAGACAACGGCTATATTTTAACCTGAAAGACTCAACGGCTATGTAGCAGTACCATTTTACTCTACCAGTACTAAAATTTGAACTACTAGTACCTTGTTTTGAAATAAAACTTGGCAGTCCCTTTGAAATTTTAGAAAATATCCCTTATAGTTTTTAGCAAACTATCAGCTATCAATGGATTTGATAAGTCTTTACCAAGAGCCGTTTGCTTTGGACTAGTCAGTTCGTTTAAGATTTTGAAACTTGGTGAACTGATTACCTTATAGTTTTTAGCAAACTATCAGCAATCAACGGATTTGAGAAGTCTTTACCAAGAGCCGTTTGCTTTGGACTAGTCAGTTCTTAAAGTTTTTGAAAAACTTGGTGAACTGATTACCATTTCCATATCCTGATTGTGTTAGCAAGCTTGAGTAACCTGAAATGGTTAGTTGTAAACCAAAAGAAACAGAGTGCAAAACACTTGTTTTATAGCATTGTTAACATTTAAACATCAAGATGAGCAAAAACAGAGCAAACTTTGAACTAACAGTACTAATTATGTACTGACAGTACCTTATGACTAACTAGCAGTACCATGATTAGAGGCCAGAATTTGTTTATTTATATACAAAACACATGTTTTTCAAAGATTTATCATACCAATACCTGCTACCAGGTATTTAAACCTACCTAAATCAAAAGCTTTGGTGAGAAGGTCTGCAAAATTATTTTCAGAATCAATTTTGACAACTTGGATTAATCCTTTCTCATTGCAATCTCTTATGAAATGGTGTCTGATTTCAATGTGTTTTGTTTTTGAATGTTGAACTGGATTTTTAATGATACAAATAGTACTGCTGTTGTCAATGTAAATAATGGTGTTAAGAAAATTGTGCCCATAGTCAAGCAATTGATTCTGGATCCAAAGAACTTGTCCACAACAACTTGCACTTGCAACATATTCTGCTTCAGTTGTAGAATTCCCACCATTGTTTGCTTCTTGCATTGCCATGATATGAGTCTGCAGCCAAGAAATTGACATCCACCAATTGTGGATTTTCCGTCTAGGGTTGCACCAGCATAGTCACTATCTGAATAAGCTACCAAATCAAAAGATGATTCCCTTGGATACCATAGACCCAACTTTGGCTGGCCCTTGAGGTATCTTAAGATTCTTTTGACTGCTGTGAGATGAGAAACTTTTGGATTGACTTGAAACCTTGCACATACACATACTGAGAACATGATATCTGGTCTTGATGATGTAAGGTACATTAGGGACCCAATCATTGATCTGTAGTTGTGCACATCAACATCTTCACCTTCAGCATCTTTGAGTAACCCCTTCTCTGGATCCATTGGAGTACTTGCAACCTTTGAATCTGCAAACCCAAATTTCCTTAGGATCTCTGCTACATACTTATCTTGGCTGATAAATATGCCTTCTTTTGATTGTTTCACTTGGAGACCCAGAAAGAAAGTAAGTTCCCCCATGGAACTCATTTCAAACTTACTATGTATAAGTTTTTCAAACTCTACACACAGTTCCTGATTTGTGGATCCAAAGATAATGTCATCAACATAAATCTGCACCAGCAAGATATCTTTCTTGGTTCTTTTGATGAACAAAGTTGGATCAATCTTGCCTCTTTGAAATCCATTTTCCAATAAATAGAAAGCCAATGTTTCATACCATGCCCTGGGAGCTTGGTGTTGACCATAAAGAGCTTTGGTAACCTTGTACACCTTGTCTGGATATTCTGCATCAATGAAGCCTGGAGGTTGTGAAACATACACCTCTTCTTCAATAGTACCATATAAAAAGGCACTTTTGACATCCATTTGGTAGACATTGAAGCCTATGAAAGAAGCATAGGCCAAGAATAGCCTAATTGCTTCAATTCTTGCAACTGGAGCAAAAACTTCTTCATAGTCCACTCCTTCTTCTTGAGTATACCCTTGGGCCACCAATCTGGCTTTGTTTTTTTTTTATCATTATTCCCCTTTCATCTTTCTTATTTCTGAAAACCCATTTGGTTCAAATTGCCCTGTAACCTTTGGGCAAATCAACCAGTACCCAAACCTTCTGCAGTTTGAATTGAAGTAGCTCTTCTTGCATTGCTTCAACCCAACTTGAGTCATCTAAGGCTTTTGTAATGTTTTTGGGTTCCACTTGAGAGAGAAAGCATGAAAACAGGCATATGTGGGCAACTTCATGGTTCTTTTCTTCATACACAGCTAGGACAAACCCATCTTTGTCTGAAGATAAGACTCGAGTTCTTGTTTTAACACCAGAATCAATGCTGCCAATCACATTTTCAATGGAGTGATGTTTGAGAATTCTTGGGTTGTGTGTTGTAGGAACATCATAGGAAATTGGATGATTTCCAATCCCTGCATCTTCTGGTAAGGAATCATCTGATAGAACATTTAATGGTTCAGCAGGACCAATTTGTGAACTGGCAGTATCATCTGTTGAACTGGCAGTACCATCTTGTAAATTGGCAGTACCATTTTCATTTTCAGAATTTTCTTGATTCCCTTGATCTTGAGTTCCATGATCATCTTCAACACCTTCATTTGTAGTATTTGAAGGCTCTCCAAGACTTGAAGATGAATCCAATCCTGTCCAAATTGGCATCAAGATGTAATCTTGATCCTTAGATGTTTCAACATTGTCTTCATGACCTGCATTATCATTAGTATTTGTACCTGTGACAGGCACATAATTCATAGATTCTGAAAGCTTATCAATGTCAAAACACCAATCTGGTCCAATGCCTGCAACATTTGGTAGTTTCTCTTGAAACTCTATGTGCAGGTTTTCTTCCACTAGCCTAGTGCATTTATTGTACACCCTATAGGCCTTACTTTGCAAAGAATACCCTATCATGTAGCCTTCATCAGCTTTTCCTTCAAACTTTCCTAGATGATCTTTGGTATTGAGAATAGTGACATGACATCCAAAAGGTCTCATAAAACTTAGAGATGGTGTTCTACCAAACAGAAGTTCATAAGGAGTCTTTCTATGAGGTTTAATCACAAGAACCCTATTCTGTACATAACAAGCAGTACCTACTGCTTCAGCCCAAAATGAAATAGGCAACTTAGAATCTACTAGCATTGTTCTAGCAGCCTCAATAAGTGTTCTATTTTTCCTTTCTGCTACTCCATTTTGCTGTGGGGTTCTAGCTACACTATATTCTCTTTTTATTCCTTTTTCTTTGCAAAAGTCATCCATAACTCTATTCTTAAATTCTGTCCCATTGTCGCATCTAATTACTTTTACTTTCTTATCAATTTGGTTTTCTATCCCTGTAATGTAGGACTTAAGGATCTCACTTGTTTCATCCTTAGTTTTTAAAAAGAAAACCCAAGAGAATCTGTTGTAATCATCAGTAACAACAAGGCAATATCTTTTTCCATTCAAGCTATTCACAGAAGTAGGACCAAAAAGGTCCATATGAAGCATGTATAAAGCTTGAGAAATTGAGTTATGGGCTTAGGCTTACAAGAAGCTCTATGTTGTTTGCCTTTTAGACAATCAACACAGGTTTGGTCATTTTGAAAAATCTTTTTGGGTAAACCTCTAACCAAATCATATTTTGCAATTGTATTGATTGTTTTGAAGTTTACATGACCAAGTCTTCTATGCCAGAGCATAGATTCATCCAATGAGGCTTTTGCTACTAGACAGGTTAAACTCTCTTTAGGAACAATGTTCTTTAAATCAACAATGTACATATTGTTCTTTCTAGGGATTTTAAGAAGAATCTGACTTTCATCAGGAATTTTAAAATCAGGAGAAAGTACAATGCATTCAGTGTCAGTAAAAAGAACTTTGTTCTTTGTGTCACACATTTGTGAGACACTTAAGAGATTAAACTGTAGTTCTTTCACAAAGTACACATTTTCAAAATCTAATTTACTGGTTTTAATTGTACCTTTACCAGTAATCTTTCCTTTGATTCCTCCCCCAAAGGTAACATATCCTCCATCAAATGATTTGAAGTCTGTGAGGTAAGACATATTGCCTGTCATGTGCCTCGAACATCCACTATCTACATATCCTTGATCTGCAATATCATTTGAATGTTCCTGCACATGTATACACATATTAGTTTCCTTGGGGTACCCAAGCCATGACTGACTTGGGTTTGCCTCGTGCATCAATGTAATCAAACCTTTTTAGGACTGTTGATGCACCATTTGGTTGGAGTGGTCTCCAAATCCAACATGCTGAGGACTTAACAGCATTTTCATTTTTGACACATTTTGTGGTTTTTGGTGTATCAGTACCAAATTTGGCAGTACCATTTGGTCTAGCAGGACCTTTTGGTTTTGGTCTCCAGTCATGAGTTTTATCCACAAAATTTCTTTCAATATGACTTTTCACAACTTTTGGTGCATGTTTGAAAGTATTTCTTGCACCCTTAGTAGTGAATTTTGGGAAAACAGGCTCATTTGGTCTAACAGTATGATTGACTTTTGGTGTGTTAGACTTCACAAAGCCTTTTCTGGGGTTTGTTTTATTTGATTTAGCCCTTGATGTACTCCCAGAAACCCAATTGTTACAATAAGCATGAGTATGATTAAAACTACCACAGTAATAGCATGCCTTATTGTACAAAACAAAGTTATCACCAAGTTGATGTGACTTAAGATTGTTCCAATTTCTCTGACTACCTCTAGGTTTGCTATTACATTTAGCACAATATTCAACTGTTTTTAGAACAACTTTAGTCTTTGTGATACTTTCTACACTTTCAGGACTGCTTGGCTCTACTTTGTTTCCTTTCTTAGAAACTGTCTCTTTTCCACTATCATCAGATGTACTACCTTCAATAGATGTGACATCTGAGCTCTTATCAGTGAGCACCTTTTCTTTGGAGAGTGAAGTATCACTTGTACTCTCAAAAGGTTTACTGTTTTCTACAGGTTTTACTTTTTCTAGTGGTTTATTTGTGAGTTCATGTAAACCTGATTCAGCAAGATCTAAACCTGGGGGACAAGGAATTCCTCTGTAAGGAGGTGGACATGTTTTGTATCCAATCCCAGATTTGATTTTCTTGTTCATTTGATTTTCAACTATACTTTTAGTACCAGCAGAAGCATTTTCTAATGTTGTAATAGTTAGTTGAATATTATCTTTTGCTTGTTTCACTTTAGCAAACTCAGTTCTCAACAGGTTTATTTCAGCATCTTTAAGAAATATGTCTCTATTAAGAATAGCTTTTGTGTCAGAAAAGGTGAGTTCATTTTCTCTAAAGTGAATTATCTGTTTCTCAAGTTTGGACATACCACACTTATGATTAACTAGATCTTGATAGGTTTTTCTTTGTTCTTCTTTCAGTTCATCATAAAGTTTTCTTAAGATTTCTAGTTCTTTAAAAACTTCACAAGTAGCAGAACATTTAGTAATTTGTACCTCAGGATTGGAGAGAGCCATTAAAGCCATTTCATTAGAGGATGACTCTTCTTCACCCATGAAGCTCCAATCAAAACCCAGCCCATCAATAGCTACCATAGCTTTTGTTTCAGTGATGTCCACTTCTTTGCTTTTGTTCTCATTGTTTTCCCTGTTCTTGTTCTCAAAACCTCTTCCCTTATCACCCTGCTTCTTTGGTCTTCTACATTCCCTTGAGTAGTGACCCTTCATGTGGCAGTTGTAGCACTCCACTTTAGACTTGTCATACCCAGCAGGTTCATTGCCATTGATGACAATCTTCTTTCCAGTCCTCATCAAATATTTCTTAGCCCTCATGCTAAGAAGTGAAAGCTGCCATTTTATGTCCATTTCTTCAAGATCATCATCACTGATCTCTTGAAGATCTTCAAAGGTCAATGTGGAACCATTGTGTTGTGATGTTAGAAAAG
The DNA here is from genome assembly GCA_030686995.1 of Artemisia argyi. NCBI lineage: Eukaryota > Viridiplantae > Streptophyta > Magnoliopsida > Asterales > Asteraceae > Artemisia > Artemisia argyi. The sequence continues at coordinate 98,216,247 of CM060679.1, read as the reverse complement.
CACAACCAACTGTTTCATCTAAAATGGTTTTGGTACTGCTGGAAGTACTGGCAGTACCAAAATTTGTGTTGGCAGTACCTTCTTCTCTACCATCTTCTTCATCAACTTTCTTGGAAGGACCATGAGATGACATAAATGCCATATTTCCTGAGCTTGAGCTAGTAGACTTCTTTAATTCATGCTCTACTATTTTAAAGTTGCTGTAAAGATCATTGAGACTCATGGAATCAATATCTGGTTTGTTTTTCCAGACAATGACATGCATGGCCCATTCAGAGGGTAGGCTTCTAAGAAATTTGGAGTTTAAGTCTTCTTGAGATATAATCACTTCATGAATGGCTAACTGACTAGAAAGCTTTTGTAGTCTATTGAACATGTTGTCCAAAGACTCATTTGGTGTGGCTGAAAAGTTTTCAAACTGTTGCTTTAAAAGTGTTTTCTGGGTTTTCTTGGTGGCATCATTACCACCAAATCTAGCCACAATAGCTTGAAAAAGGGTTTTAGCACACTTGTATTTGTTAAAGACTAGAAGCTGGTCATTTGGAATAGACATGAGAAGCATACTCCTGGCTTTAAGATCATTTCTCTTTTGAATTCTTTCTTCAGCGGTTATTGGGTTTACTTGCACAGTTGTAACAAGTGCATCATTTACTGTGGAGGTGGTGGTTGCTGGCTTAAATGAGTTTCCTTCTTTAATAATCTCCCAAAGTGCATAGTCTTGCACTTGGAAGTATTGTTCAACCCTCAGTCTCCACATTTCAAACTCATTCTGTTTGAGTAATGGAAGTTTTGCAGCCACATTGGTTTGAATGTGCTCAACATCCATTTTTGCTTTGTTCTTTTATGTCGTAAATATCAGCCTCGCTCTGATACCACTTGTGGGAAGGGATTCGTTCAAACACTTGGGATGTTAATCTTAATAATGTGTTTGGGATATTTATGAATGGATGTGATTTAGCATGCGGAATCTACTAAAACACACTAAAGGAACAAAGGTGGTGAGTAAGTAAAAGAGAATGAGCACAACAAGAATAACACAAAACAATTCAATGTTATTGATGAAATAGTACGGGTGATCTAAACTATCACCAGGATTACAAGTGTAACCTTGAATCTTTGATACGTGAAAAGGTTAAGGATGGAAGTTATGCATGGGAAAGCTATGCAAGCTGTAAGAAAAGATATGTCTGATATGTCTAAGAAGGTGTCTTAAGGGTTCCTTTTATAGCATAAGGAGCCCTTATTACAGGTGGTCAAGTTGCTTAATATAATATAATAGAGGCTTATCTTATCCTAATATTACACCTTTCAAGGTAAAACACTCCATTATATCTACTGAGTCTTCTGTACTACTTCTACTAAACATATAACTTTGTACAAAGACTAATAATACAAGTAAATATCTCTAATTAAAATATAGCAACTTGTCGTGAAAAATGGCAGGACCTTCTTTAACTAGCAGTACCTTCTTACCCAGAAGGTACTGTTAGAATATCTTCAACATCAGCAGAAATGAGAAGGCAGGCTTAACTATCACTAGCAGGCTCTTCTGGCAGACTCTTTACTCTGTGCATTTTATTCCCAACAATTTCTGGGAAACCCAGAAATGGCCCAACGGACCAGACGGAACCCAAAATAGGGTTTCGCCTGTGTATTGTGAGGGTTCCGCCAGTCACCTGCAGAAAATTTTTGTCATTTTTCTTAAGTCCAAAACTTGTAAAGTGTCAAACCATTATCCTAAGTGAGAAACATCTTCCATTAACTCCAATAACCATATTAGAACAACTCTCACTCACTAAAACAATTAGGAAGCCACTTCCCTCCAAAAATTCAAATTCAAACATAACTAACCCAAGGAACCCTTTTAAAGGATCCTTCAAACCATTGAAACATTTTCAACCAAATCACATCCCATGATCACAAAGCATTGAGTGCATATGTTGATCTTTCACTCCACCCTATTCCATTGAATTAACATCAAATGATGTGACATGGTCATGAAAATCATTTGAAACCTCATTCTTTGAATGGTAGAACATCAAATCCAAACACCCATTTCAACACCTTTTCAACCTTATAAATTTGAAAGTTTTGCAACAATTCAAATCACACCATAACCATCAAAATCCTTCTCAAAAACCACTAGGATTAGTGTCAAACTTTGTTGCTTCAACAAAACCGTCAAGTCAAGCTCTTCAAGTGATGCTTCGCTTAACATTTCTTCACCTATCCAAGATTTCCTTAACCTCACTACCTCAACACCATCCTCAACACATTTCAATACCAATGTGATCACTATTCAAGATTTGCTTAATCTTGCTACTTCAAAACTTACACCAATGGAACTTTTCCATACACCACCAACATCACCACATCCACTATTGGAAACTTTTGAAAACCTATCACTTAAACCATCAAGCCCTCCGTCATTGTAACTTTTTAACACCATTGACGAAATGGAAACCCAACAACAACCAACATTTTAACCAAATGAGTCATTGGATGATGCACCTCATCCACCGTCATTGCTTGAGAGTTTGGCCTACCGTTATGCTAAATCCTCAATTTTTCCAAATGATCAAGGTCATACACACCTACAATCATTTGTGTTTCAACCCATTCACAAAAACCTTCATGGTAATCCTTTCGGAGAACCAAGCCTTCGTCACTTTGTTCAACTACCACCACCACATGAACCTTCCCAACATTTTGAATCTCTATTTTCTTCGTATAAGAAAATAGAAGCATCTCAATGATCTTCCATCAAGACCAACGAAATCACCACCTTTCACAAATGAAAAACCAAGGTCATTGCTTGACCAAAATGAGTCTTTTAACCACAACCAAACACCACAATAAGAATATCACCATCCAAAACCATTGATGTCTCACCTTATCTACAAAGAGACCCATAATCCCCTAAACAATGAAATGAGGTTATCCTAAACCACATTGTGGAACGTCTCAAGTTTAGAGTCTCCAAAATGAAACAAAACCGTTTCTTTTGGAAAATGTTTCCCATTTAAACCAACAAACCAAAACCCGTGTCACCCTCTCAACCTTCAAAATAAATCCCGCTACAACCCTCAACACACATTTTCATCCTTAAACAACCTTAGCCTTGTTTTCGGAAAATGTTTCTCATTAAGGAAAATGATGATTTCCTTGTAGCTTTTTATGCTCTTAGTTTATTTTTTTGTTTTTTTAGGTAGGATGTTGTCATCCAAATTTCTTGTCTTTTTAAGAGTCAAACTTTTACATGAAATGAATTTCATTCTAGTACAAGGTTTACATTGTTTGTTGACCATTTAGGTATAATAAGGGAACTATACCTTGCTATGGTAGCATACATATATCTTGTGTTTTACGAACTAACCTTTCTTTTTGTAGGATCATTATCCATGTTTTCCTTCCTTGATACTCCATTTAGGGGAGTAATATTCAAGGGGGAGCATGAGTGTTGCATTATTCCACTTCACAACTCTTAGTTGTGTTCTAGACATGAAATGCTTTCATGACTTGTCTTGTGCGACAATTAACTTTTTTCTTGTAGGTTCAAAATCCATGTCTCCTCTCTTGGCACTCCATTTAGGGGGAGTATCATCCAGGGGGAGCAAGTACATACTTCCGCCTCGCTACTCTTCTTTTTATTTCGACAAAAAAGGGGAGAATTTATATATAAACTTGTTTCAAAAACTTTTTGTTTGCATATCACATCTTTTTAGCAAAAACAAGTTTTTATACTAACTTTATAAGACTTAACACTAAAACTAGTGTTTTGCTTATAAATAAAGTTTATGTTTTGTCATCAACAAAAAGGGGGAGATTGTTAATACAAATATCCCCTAAAAACGTTATTTATATTTTAACGATCTTTGCTAAGTTTTGTTAATGACAAAGTACAAACTTTAGATTGTAGTAAAACATCATTTTAGTTTAAGTCTTGTATAACTAGTCTTTACATTTCTTTTTAAACTTAACATGGTTTTTATTTCCTTAATGAGAAAGTATTTCTTTAATAAGAAAGTGTCACATCTCATCAATGTGCATTTATGGTAAGTTTATGTGTTTGACTATCCATGAAGTTCTTACACACTTTGGAAGTATTCCATGTTTGATACAATGCATGTTGACTAGTATTTAGTAGATGTGACATTGCTTGTTTATGTGTTTGACTATCCATGAAGTTCTTACACACTTTGGAAGTATTCCATGTTTGGTACAATGCATGTTGACTAGTAATTAGTAGATGTGACATTGCTTGTTTATGTGTTTGACTATCCATGAAGTTCTTACACACTTTGGAAGTATTCCATGTTTGGTGCAATGCATGTTGACTAGTATTTAGTAGATGTGACATTTTTTGTTTTGGAGTGATTTATTGTAAGTTTGGTTGAACAGTTCTGGCGAACCCCTGGAGGAACACGGGCGGACCCCTTCTGAGGGTACCGCCGTGTCCGCCAGACTACTGACTTTCTTTGGTATAAATACCAAAGGACTTGCAAGAAATCCCTCATCACTTAGAGTCATATTTTACACATATTCTCTCATTATACTCAGTAGCTACTAACTTGTATGATTCTCTTATGTAGCAAAGGAGTTCACATATTCATCTAAGAAGTTACAAGTTTCAACTCTAAGTTGCAAGACTTGTTAGCTTTGTCATGTATAAGCTTTGGTAGTTTATACTTCATTTGTATCATGTATGTAGAAGTGATCGGTTAGTATTTTAGGCCTTAAAATACATAGTGTGTCGGGAGTTGTTGTACCCTTGTAAAAGAACTAACGGGAGTGGTTGTACCCTTGGTAAAGAACTCGACATCTAGCTTTGTGTCCGTAAAAGTGTAAGCGACGAACGGGAGTGGTTTTACCCTTGTAAAAGAACTCGACATCTAGCTTAGTGTCGGTAAAAGTATAAGCGACGTTGTAAAGGTTTCTCCACCGGGAAAGGAGCTTGTTGATTAGTGCTTATAACTCTCGAGTTGGAAACTCGGGGCGTGGATGTAGGGCAAGGAAAAAGAGTCCTTGTAGCCGAACCACGATAAACAATCGTGTTGTGGTTTGATCGTTTCTTTCTTTATCTTTGCTTATTACATATTGTCTTTAGTTAGATTTGCTAATCACACGTAAAGCTTTTCAAAGAAGTAAACAAGTAAAGTTGTGTTTATATCCTTAAACAAACGTAAAGCTTTTCAAAGAACGAAAACAAGTAAAGTTAGGATTGCTATTTACTCGTAAAGCTTTCTCAAGGAATTGAACATATAATGTTGTGTTTATATCTTTAAACAAACGTAAAGTTTTTTAAATGATAATCAAGCTAAAAAGGATTTAAAAAGCGGTAAACTATTCAACCCCCCCTTCTAGTTTTCCACACCCTTCTTACATCCATGTTTGAAAAAAGATAAGTCTTCCAATAATCATTCAATATGTCTATATGTTGTTTGATTCTATCTTATGCTTGTCTTTCTTTTAACATGCTAGGCTAGGTTTTTATTGTGTTTGCTTAGATGTAGTGAAACCTAGATGTTGATTATTGGTTGATGGTTTCTTTATAATTGTAGTGGATGATTGTATTCGATGTTAGGCTTAAGAAAACTGGCAGACTTCCATTGGTAACTTGCTTGAACGTCTTAAGAAACATGATCGGAGGTGTACTATGATTTTTGGTTGTATTTAATGCATAAGTGAATTATAATGATCCCATGTTAGGAGCTTTTAGTCGGCTCGACATAGGAGTGAAGTAGGAGCTTATAGAGTTAGGGAATATTGTACACGGCCCTACGACTAGTATTAAGGAATATAACCCATCATCCATGCAATTGTAACAAGCTAATCAACCGGTAAAAGATATCTAGGGAGTAATGAAATCTAAGTAAACACATTTTTTCTTATTATTGTTTCCATCACATAATCACATTAGTTTATTTTCATTTATTTTTATTTTATTTTGATTGCATCTGTAGTTAATTGGGTTAGTTAACTAGCAACTAATTCCGCCCACTCCTTCAAAACCCGAGATTTTAATTGCTTTCATAAAATATACAAAAATACAAAAAGAATCATCCCTCACCTCTAGGCCTAGTTTAGTAGGCTTTCTAATCCTAGTGACACTATTCCTGAGTTGAATGATCAATCCCCTGGTACTTGTCACTATACTATACTACAACGATCAGGTACACTGCCTGGCGGGGATTGCAAGCTTCTCAAGATCCCTTGAGAGGTAAAACCTGTTGCGAGGGCGCAATCCCGCGTATCAAGTTTTTGGCGCCGCAGCCCGGGGAATAGTTATTGTCTAGGTTAGAATTTCTTTTTATTAGGTCTACTTGCTAGATTCCTTTCTGGTAAGATTTTTATTTTTATTTTTAGGTTTTCTTTAGTCTATCTTATTTCTTCGTTTCTTTGTTCGTAACCTTTGCCATCCGCCATAATGGAAGGTGGTAATCTCTTTGATCCCATCAACCCACCACAACAAAACCTACCACTAGCAAACCAACCTCCTAGACCCCGAACGTTAGGAGAGTATTCCCCTCCTAGCCATCAAGGCTATCGAAACACCATTGAGCTCACTCAAGGAGCCAATGTGTCTCCCTTGCGATCCGACACCATCCGGTTGGTGCAAAGCGGATGTGCATTCCATGGACTTCGTTCCGAAGATCCTAATCAACATCTCAAGGATTTCCTAAAATTGTAGATTCCATAGACCTTGATGTTGCAACTAGAGAGACGACCCGATTACATCTATTCCAATTCTCTCTACGTGACCAAGCCAGTCAATGGCTTGAACGTTTTCCCGCGGGATCCATCACCTCTTGGGATGATCTCACTTCTCGTTTCCTTGCTCAATTTTTCCCACCGGGGAGAACTACCAAACTTAGAAATGACATCTTGATGTTCCAACAACCTCAAGGTGAAACTCTTTATGAATCATGGACTCGTTTCAAGGACTTACTCCAAAAAGTCCCTCATCATGGCATAGAACCTTGGCTCCAAATTCAAATCTTTTATGATAAAGTTAATTATCAAACGAGAAGGGCCATTGATTGCGCTGCCAATGGTAGACTAAACAGACTTAGCGTTGATAAGTGCTGGGAAGTTATTGAGGGTTTAGCACAATACGAAGAAGAAGGATGGGAGGATCCGATGTTCTTGAAGTAAGGGAATCTAAATTACGTAAACGCAACCCAAGAACAGTTATTGGAGAACATCGAGAAGCAGGTTAAGGAATTAATGAGGGCTGAAATACCTGCAGCTGAAGCCGAAGTAAGTCCTGATAGACATATGAGTGCAATTAGCAAATACTCTTTTTCTGAATGTTCACGACAAGAGGAGTTCGAAGGGATAATGATAACCTTCATGAATAATCAGGAGAAACAGATTCAGCACTTAGAAACTCGCATTGAAAGCACTAGGAATGCTTTTATGGACTTGGCTGATAAGTTTATATCAAGAATTAAGAGAAGATTAGGGAAAAATCCACACCGAGGAAAATCAAAAAAATCTTTGAATTCCCAACCCCTTTGGTGTGTGACGGAGGGGATAATGGAAAAACCTCTCCAAGTGATTCACCTTCAATTACCCCTTACTTCCATGAGCTTCCTCAAGAAGAAAAGAACTTGCAATTTCACAACACCTTCATTGGAAGTTTGCAAGTCACGCTCCCTAATTTGCATAAGAAACGTTCCTTTGGTTTTAAACCTGGTGTGAAAAGGGTGCGCCTAAAAAACACTTCAGCTTCATAAACCTCTATGGAACAACTCCTCCCCCACCCACTATTTACCAATATAAATATTACGACCTAAGTGGGATTGTGACCAACCCTATTCATAACCACACCTCACTTCGTGACAGTAACAAAACGTTTGACCCTGGTGGACTCCACTAACGGGAATGGCTATTCATAGTTTATACCCTTGATTAGCTATTAACAAAAGTGTAGGTACTAAACTTGAAATTGTCACAAAGTATCCATAATCCGGGCATCTGACGGCGTCAGAATTCACTCATGACGCCGTCACCTCGCATTCTCAGCAATATTAACCTCATATCCATCATTTTCAACACATACCCCACAAACCATATCCAATTGATACTTCACCACCGAGCTTTCAAGATCAAATCCAACATCTTCCGTAGCCGATCTCCACATGGTAAGTAACTTTTCTTCATCCTTATTCGTTCAATTATCCTTAGGACCCACCAATTTTGAAAACCCCCATCATCCGAAACCCTAACATTGATTCATTCTTAGAACTCGTAATGCCCTTCTGTAGATATTGTGTAACCATAATTAAGGCATTGGGTAGTAGTGATTGATAGGGTTCATGAGTCAATTGCGAGAAAAAAAAATTTCACACCACGAATTTTTTAATCCCCCACCCATGTTTTCTGTAAAAAGGGTTGTTTGGCTCATGGATTTAGAGTTTGAAAATTGATTTTTCCCTCATAATTACATGACTCAACATCTGTTGGGTCTGACGGCGCCAGTCTTTATGGTTTGACGGCGTCAGAAGGGTCTGACAGCTTGACTTCATTGAACTCTTATTCTAATCACTTCCATTCCATTCCATCTTTTTCCAGGAAAATGTGCAAGCGTACCCGACAACACCAAGGGAGTTCTTCAAGATCTCAACACATGAACTTGGGTGACACGGTTCATAGTTGGAGTGTGTTTGAGGATAATGCCTCTACGACCAAATATGCTGAATTGCTCTACCACCAGATTGATAGGGGCAGTGATTGATTGGGACTTCTTGAGGGCCCAGGGCCTTGAGAATGCATTTCTTGAAAGGATCCAAACTGATGCATTCACCAGTCCTCAATGGGAAAGTTTGTTCAGGATGAGGGAACCAGTTTATAGTGAGTTGGAGCGAGAATTTTTTGCTACTTTTCATTTCGATTTGGCTGAGGCTAGAACTGACATGGGTGGTACTACCATTTACTTTAGGCTGGGGGGAGAGCTTAGGACTTGCTCAGTTACAGAGTTTGGTTGGAGATTGGGTTTGTATAGTCAGCATGAGGCAATTAAGGGTGGGTTTATGCAGACACTGTTGGGTGGTGAGACGATGAGGAATGATGATGAGTGCTCAAACACTCATCATTTTTTGTCTAATCTGAACTGCAAAACATACAAAAACACTCAGAAATGCATCAAAATACTAAAAATATTTGAAAATAGTGTTTTATATGTTTTAGATGCAAAATGAGCAAAAACAAATGAAAAACGCACAAAGTTTACAAAATCGGCAGTTTCAGTCCCCCAACTTTCAATAAATTACAAAACTAGTCCCTGGATATTCAAAATATAGAAAATTATCACCAAAGGTCCTTTTGAAAGCATAAGTTGTCATATTTAGTCCTTTGGTGAAAAATTGAAAAGTTTTGGAAAATTACAAGTTTAGTCCCTGGAGTTTCAGACTTTGGCAGATTTGGTCCCTGGTGGGATACTTTTGAAAGAAAAATCATTTTTAGACCTTGGGAAATCAAAAGTGATCAAAATTAGTCCCTGGGTGAAAGTTTGGAGAAAAGTTCATTTTGGTCCCTCAAGTTTCAATAAATTGCAATTTTAGTCCCTGAAGGACCAAAAGTGAAAATTATATTTTTAAAACCTTGGACTTTTGAAAGATGGCATGTTTTACCCTTGAAAAAAGTTTGAAAAGTTTACAAAACAGCCCTTGGATTTTCAGTAATTACATGTATGGTCCTTGTGATTTGTCATTTACCAAATGGACCCTTTTGTTAATTTTAAACAAATCCAAATCCAATATAAAACTAATCCACCCAAAACACCCTCACCATCCAATCCAGCCTGATCCATGAACCCACCTAGCCTACCCCAAGCCCACTTCCAAAATCAGCCCACCACTACAACTAAAAACCTTACCCCGTTTTTTTAATATACCCTCCCTTGGTCAAACCCAAGGTCAAACACAACCTTCATCTCCCCCACTTGCCCTGGTAACCTACTGCAACACCCCACATCCCCCCTCCTCTTCCCATAACTTGTTCCCCCTCCAAACACTAGCCTCCAAACCACATTTATTACCTCCAAAGTCTCACAAGTTAACCATAACCTGCCAAAAATTCAATTCCCGCCAAAAATAGTTTAAACGGCCAAGATCAAAGGGACTTATCCAACGGTTCTAAATCAAGGTAGGAAAGACAGAGTATCTCTCCTAAGGCTATAAAAGATAAGAAGAAAAGAAGAAAAAGTATTAGGGTAGCAGTAGAGTAGGGTAATTTTAGACTTAGTTAATGTTTAATTTTCTTTATCTTGCATAATTCTTAGTTTGAAAAGTTTGTATTCTATGTTTCCAGTGTAATGAAAACTCAATTCAATCAAGAATTTCAGTTTCAAGTTAAAATTTTATTTCATCTCAGTTGAAATTTCAAATTTCCATAATTAGCTCTCACATTGTTCAATCCTGTTGCTCAGTGTTTGTTTAAGCTCATCTTAGCTTATTTATAAGTTATCTTACGTATTTGGAGTATTAGAATCAGTTTACTAAAAATCTCAAAAATATCTCAAAAATAGATCATAAATCACAAATCAGTGTGGAGAAGGTTATATGCAAGGATCAAGGTGAATTCTAAATGGATTCTGGTTTAGTAGCTCATGGGAGCATTAAGTTGTCCATTTGGGATTGATTCTCAGTTGGTTTTCAGATTTGGTGCCAAGTAAGTTTTTGGGTTACATTTTTTCTATAATCTGTATTTAGTGGTGTCTGTTGTTTGTAACTATCTCAACTTGCTTATTTATACTTATTTTAGCCTAGAGTAACTTAGTTTAGTAGGTTTGTGGTTTGCTTATTTCATTTCTTTTAGATTTAGCAAAACAGTCCATTTAGAGGGGGTGTTTGGTTCAAGCCAATTCCCTGTGCATTCTGAAGATTGGTGGTTAAATCTTGTTTAGATACCCCACATTAGGTTGTTTTAGGTCAGGATAAGTCTCAAATTCAAGTTTCTATTTGCCAAAAGTCAATTTCACACAAATCTTACCACCACAGTTAACTGTGGTGGTTTTTAGTCCCCATAACCCATCATTTCATAACATAGGTTGATCTTTTAACTCAATTTGGTTTTACTTTTACTTATAAACATGTTTTCAGTAGTCTAGACCCAATCAAAAGTCATAAAAGTCAAAGATTGAAGTTTCATTAAAAAGTCAATATGCATGTTTTCAGATTTTCCCAAATCTTGTGGGATTTTTATTGAATTTTGTGTTTGGATTGGAGATGTGAAACTTGTTTCTAGTTAAACTCCCCCAGCTCTACTTTAATATCCTTGTTCCCATTCATTTTTGTGAATTTTGTATTGGGCCCCACTCATCACCAAAGTAGGCTGCAGGGTGGGCATACCCCCTGCTGCACAGATCAGTAGCCACACCACCACCCTTGGTGGTGGTTTTCTGACCTCTACAATGATCCACAAGGCCTCAACCTTGGTCCTTTCCAACCCCCTCCTAGCACCCTTTAAGTGTTGACCATTTGTTTGACCTGAATGCCACTAGGCCCCACCTGGAACCACACCTCAAATCTGTCCCCATTTTCAGTCCTCAACCAAGTTACCAAAGTGCTTATTTAAGCTTATTTGCTTATTCTGGGTTTCCTTTGTGCTTTTTCTAGATCAACCTTGTTCATTATACTAGTTTAAACCAGAATTACCTAGCGTGGGTCCCATTTAAGCTAGTTTTAGCTTATTTTGCTTGTTGGTCAACAAAAGTCAACTGTTGATCTAATAAGCATTCAAAGTGCTTATTTTTAGTTTATAAAAAGTTTGTTTTTACAAAAGTTTGCTGTTTTTAGATGTAAAGTAAGTTTGTAAAAGAAAAATCCATAAAATCAAATTTATTTTTAAGTGATAGTTTCTATTTAATGTAATTTAATTTTAATTTTAATTTTTATATTTTTATTAAGAATTTAGCTTTTTTATATTTTTCTTAAATTCCTAGTATATTAAAGTATTTATAATAATTTTCTCAGATTTTTATTTTATTATTTAGTATTTATTAGAATTAATCTTAGTTTTATTAATAATAAATTAATAATTAGTTTAAAATAGCATAATTAGTTTTTATTAAGTAAAACCTAGTTTTTATATTTTTCCTAGCTTTTATATAATGTAAAATAATTTTAGAAATTTTCTTAGAATTTTTACTGTTCATTTAGTATTTTTCTTAATTTAAAATAGTTTAATTAGGTAATTAATGTTTAATTAGTAATTAATTAATAGAAAATTCATAAAAAGACAAAAATACTTATTTTTAATTTTAAAACTTATTTTTAGTTATTTTATAATTTTAGAAATTTTATTTTCATTTTTCTAGCATTTAATTAATATTATATTATATTTAAGTTGTTTAGTAATAAATAGTAATTAATTAATATTAAATAATTAAATAGTGTAAAAATTTATTTTGTTTTTCTAAAAATTTTCTTTTTTCTTTTAGTTTGTAAAAAAGTCATTTTCACCCCCTGGGTGTTTTCAGATTTCGGTTTTCACTTTTTATTTCGTAAGTTTACGTTATTTAAACGTAACGTACGCGTTTTTAGGTTTAAATCGTTTCTGGTTTTTCCTAGCTTCCAGTCTTATTCAAATAGCTTGTTTAAGCTATTTCATTGTAGATTCCTTAGTTTAATCAATCTCAAACCCCTTTCCATCCAGATTCACCCGATCACGAAACCGTTTTGATTACAATCCACACCTCGTCGGGACATAACGACCCGGGGAAACACTATATTCCGCGGAGCATTGACTCTACGCTGTTTGACCTTGCTGACCATTCCTTGGTCAGTTTAGGTTGACCATTTGGGGCCAATCAAATGACTTGAGGTGTGCTATGTTTTGGCCGAGTATAGGGAATGGGGTGTATACCTCGACTACTGGGGAGGCCTCCATTAGGGATCCTAGGATCAGGTTAGCCCACAGATGCATCACCTACAGTTTAGCAGGACGCCATAGCTCCACTCACCGCGTCAATGCTTCTGACCTCTTCTACCTGTACACCATTTTTTCAGAGGATGTGTATTGTAACATCCCATTTTGGGTGGCGAGTTATCTAAAGACGAGTGTAGGGGAGAGGGATGGTGATAAGATCTATGGAGGGATGTTTGTGACCCGCCTGGCTCATTCTTATGGGATCCTTGTACCAGAGATCATGGGATACTTGAGTGATTGTGGTGCATGCAGGGTGGTGAAGGCCAAGTCCCTCAAGCAAATGAGTATTGTGATGGAGTTTGGGGACTGGTCTTATGCTAGGTATGTTGTAGGGGGAGCGGCGGCTGCTGATGATGATGATGAGGATGATGATGAGGGTGCACCCCAGCAGCAGCAGTATGGGGATTATGAGGTTGGCTCTGCAGACTACTACCGGTACATGGGTCGGGGGGATTGACAGGCTCATCAGGGGGCCTGGATGGGTCAGATGGACACCTGGAGGGCCACTACTGACCAGAGGTTTGACTGGATGTACGATCACACGATCCGCCAGATGCAGCATCTATCGACCTGTGATTACATCGAGCCTCACTTGCAGATTGACCCATTCCCCGGTCGTGAGCAGGATTATCCACCCTTTGGGTACACCGGACATCTCCCATCTGGTTATGATTACCGTTTTGGTCCCCCTCCCAAGTGATGTTTTTATGGTAGTGTCGTGATTTCTGAACAATTTATCTTTGGTAGTATGATTTGAACAATTCGGTCTGTAATAGTGTAGGATTTGGCCTCTGTTGGCCATTCGATATTTATTACTATTTCCTTCTATGCATTTAGGATTCTTATTATTGTGGTTGTTTTATTAGTTTTATTAGTTTTATATGTTTTATTTGTTTTATTTGTTTTGTTTGTTTGATTTTATTTGTTTCCGTATGCGTGTTTTATTTTTATTGTTAGTAAATCATGTTTCAAAGTAAATTGTGAAAATGCTTTATTTTGTTTTTAACTTCGTCTTAATTACATATAAAGGTATTTTACAAAAGCTAAGTGTAAGGGAAATTCAAATTTGGTTATAAGAACGAAAATAAGCATGATTCACTACTATATTAAATGAGCATGTATATTAGTAATTGTTTGAGTCAAATGCTTGTATCGAGTCATAATGATGTTTTGTAGGATTTTCCAGGAAATAAGTCATAAGTTTTTCCAGAAATTCTCCAGAAACTTAACATAAGATTTTTCCAGGAACATTCTGACGGCGTTAGGAGTTACAACCTGACGGTGTCAGGTACTAAAATTCTGAAAAATTTTGCGAGTTTTGTTTAAACCGGAGTCTTAAAGTTTTTGTTGATTCTTTAGTTTTATAAACTCTAGGAAATCTGCAAACATTCACTCCACAAGCATTATATCTTAATTTTCTTTCTTGGATTTTTTAGTTTATATATATTGCCGCCGATTTTACGTGAATTTTGCCTTGATTGTTTTCTCAGGTTTAACATGTTATATATGACAAGAAGATGATTTATATTTCTGGAGAGAAGCTTTCAAAGTTCATTTTCTTGGAGGAAGATCTAACCTTGTTGACACACTATCCATACCGAACGAATCAGGGGAGTATTTATTTTCATTCTTTTACCTGCTTTACTTTTACATCCTTTAATTGAACATTGGGGACAATGTTTATCCTAAGTGTCAGGGGAGGGTAAATGATGATACCTTATAGGATATAATTGCACTTGAGTTTGTTTGTGTGATACTAGGTGTGTAATAAAACTAAGAGAAATACTTACTAGGGCAATTTTAGCGCCAAATTTAAAATTTTTTACAACATTTAGGAGTGAAACTTTAGCCTTAACAAGCGTCTCATGGATAGGAGTTGTATTACTAGCACAAAATCGTACCACTTAAAAAAAATTTCCACCCAAAAATGTGAGGTTCGCCTTTAGATTTGATAGGAAAAACATTCATTATTAGTGCTTATGAGTGTACCGGTAGTATTTAGATTTTAGAACTTGCGTTAGTGATGCATCCCGAGACCGCTAGTGAGACTACATTTGTGTAGTTAGGATTTACTACATGATAAGAGGCATTAGGATCACCCTTGTGTTTAAACCCGTATCATAATTACTTGACTATTTAAGTCATATTACTTGACTAGCGAAGTCAATTAATTTTCCCACACCTTAGCGTTGTACTCATTTTTAGTACACGAAACACCTAGTACACCCCTTCGAGCCTATATTTTCATTTCTAACTTTAAGTATCTTACTTAACGGAAGAATTTGTTACAATCTACCCACATGTGCAACCAAATCGCCTTAGCCTTCCTTGTATGCACTCATCTTTGGTGCATTATTGTTATTTGTTTAAACCCTTAGTTAATTATCTAATTAATTACATGGTTGCTAAGTCGAGTCATATCTTGTACATATTGTTTTGGGACGATTGGGACTCATGGGTAAAGTACTAGTAATATGGAGTAATGGGGAAGATATCAATATATAACCCCCATATGTGCGTTAATCTTAAAAAGTACTCCAAGTGTTTTGATTATCTTGATTCGAGTCATAAGAGTAGTTTATTGTAAAGTATGTAAAAATTCAAGTGTAAGGGGAATGCAAATCCCCTATGACGTATTATTTTGGATGGTAGGGCAAGAGTGTATGCAAAAAAATAAAATAAAAAAAATAATAAAAAAAATCGAAAAATTTAAAAAAAAAAGAAAAAAAGAAAAAGGAAATATATAGAAAAAGAAAGAGAAAAACATACGGACTACCATCCCATTTCATTTGTTTGTTTCATAGTGTAACACCCCCAATTTTAAAATATTTGCAGCGGAATAAAGATTTAGTGTTACTTCACAGCTCATAATTTTTCAGTAGAAAATGATTTTCTAAAACATTTATCATTCGAATATTTATAAATATCAGAGTTTTAAAAATGAGGTCCCAGTGGTTTTAAAATTTGTTAAATAGGTTTTCGAATGATAATAAAATTTTATAGCCTTTGTGAAAATTACGTGCTCTTCCGTCACATCCTTGCTCGTTATAGACCTGAGATAAACATGCTAAAAGTCAATAAAAGTTGAGTGATATTCATAGGTTTAAGTTTAAAAGTTGAACACAAGCTATAAGTGATAATTGCACCGTCATACAATTATAAGTTAAAAACAGTTGTTATTGCATTAAGCTCATGACACTCAGCCGATTAACAGATCTCATCACGAATGATGGATTATAGTAACAGGGGGCCCTCGGGATAGGTTCTTGCCAGTAACCTATTAGATTTCAAATAAAGTGCGTTTGGTTGTTTTCTCCAACGCCCAAACGGGGATGGTCAATCCCTAATAGATCTATCCACAATTATTTACGTTCACCTCTTGGGTGACTAAGGCTCATGATATGAGGGGCTTTTAGCAAGGAAAGGTACTTAAGCAATAACGAGATCAGGTAAAGTATACCAAGAAAATACTTGTGTTCAGTTTGTAAAAACTAGCATGTATCTCCCTCGCAGGGTTTATAAAACATTTAAACAAGTAAAGGCGAGGCTATGAACTCACCTTAGTGATTCAGTGAATAAAAATATCGATACTCAGTTTGCAAAATGGGAACGGCTCCACACACGACCTAGATAATATATGGCATGTTTTAGTGCTTGGTAGTCTTAATGTTTTAATTCGCGAGTAGTTTTTAAATGCGTGATTTGTTAATTTGACGTTAGTAAAACTTTTAGTTTTATAATGTATTGTACGTTTAGTTTAGTTATATATATATATATATATATATATATATATATATATATATATATATATATATATATATATATATATATATATATATATTACGTAAGGTTTAATAATAACGATAGTTTGAAATAAAACGTAACGTTTAATAATAATAATAGTAATAATAATAATAGTTTAAAAATAAACGTAACGTTTAATAATAATAATACTAGTAATAATAATAGTTTGAAAATAAACGTAACGTTTAATAATAATAATAGTAATAATAATAATAGTTTGAAAATAAACGAAACGTTTAATAATAATAATAGTAATAAAAATAATAGTTTGAAAATAAACGTAACGTCGCTACGTGAAATTGTAAAAATGGAAAGTAAAAATAAAAATATTAATTTTATATATATGGCCCTTGTACTTTCTAAAAATTTACACTTTTTACCCTAACGGCGTTAGTGTTACGCCGTTAGTCCAAAATTAAATATATTTACATTTTACGTCCAAAAACCTTATATTTCTTACACCTTTCACCCTAGAGTTTATAAAAATCATTTTTCACCCTTTAATTCACGAAATGACATTTTATACCGAAACTTTGAAAAGTTGACACTTTTAACCCGATTTTCATAAAATTTGCAATTTTAGTCCAAAATTCACAATTTTCAAAACTTAATGTTTTTATTTCTTAAATAGTTTCAAAATAGCTTATTGAGCTTATTCTACCAGCTTATTAGTTCGAAAAGTTAATTTGATAGCTTATGGGCTTTTAACGAAATGTAAGGCCCGTTAGCATTTTTAGATCCAATGGGCCTACGGGAGTTTTGGGCCTTGTTTTGGGTTAATGTTAGGATATTAAAAACGTTTCCAAACTGCTTATAGCCATAGCTTATTTGATCGGCTTATTTTGAAATGATTGGGCCTTAAGGCCCAATCGGTAATTTTAAAATTTAAAAACTAGTTTCCAAGTCGATTTGCTTTGTGATTTTTATAGGTTCAAAACACGATTTTTATTACCAAGTTTCTATACGAAAATGATTGTTTGTCATGAGGTCTATTAGTTTGTAAAATAAAATGGCATGCTCGTTAAGTAAATATTAAGGATATACGTGCGTTTTGGGCGTAGCTTTGGGACGAGTTTTATAAAATAAAAGACTTAGAAAAATTTAAGAGTTTTTCATACTTGTTGTGGTACGTTAGGAATGTATTCCAAAATAAATTATACATAGCTTTTTAGTTTCAAAACTTTACATAACTTAATTGTTAAGGTGTAAAATATATAGACGAATGTAAAATATATATATATGTTGTTTGTTTAGTTTTCGAGAGTTTTAGTGCAAGTGTTTGTGATTTATACGAAAATAATTAAATGTACGTTTTAAATAAAAATGGAAAAAGTTGTGTGAGACTTACTACACCAAAATGGTGGGGTAAAACGAGACGTAGAGTCGAGAAGAAGAGAGTACGAGAGTGTATTGTGTGTGTCGACTCAACCACGGTTCACAAACAAGGATTTATTTCTTCTAGACTCGATTTGAAAAGCTTGCTCTCTAGCCAAAGCAATTTGAAATAGAAACTAACACTAGGACTTAGTATATTTTTGTGATATGATTTGCATGGAAGTATGAATCGAGTATATGCATGCATGGTGATATATATATGGTACCTAGTGTGTTCTAGTGTCTAACATTTATGCGAGGTGATGGTTACTTGCATTCACAATTCATGAAATGTGTAAGACGCAACATGTACTATCTCGTTTGTTTCTTATGTGTCGACATCTCAAGATTCAAAGAAAACGTGTGCATTGAAATATTGAAATGAATTTGGTACTTGTGAAATGTATATTAAAAGGTTGTAGTACTTTGCCTAGTGAATATAATATGAATGTGTGTAAGCTTGAAATAGGGGAGTACTCATTTGTTTTAAAATATACATGTCGACACTTATTTCATTTGATACACGGTTTGGAATTTCATGTATGACTTGGTGATGCTTGATCGAATTTAATATTTAGACTTTAAATTGTGTTTAGAAATATTTTTAGAACTTCTTAGAAACAAACTAGAGTAAAAATGGTTTAGTTTTGGATTAGTTAAAAATCGTATGAAATCGTTTTTGGACAAAACGTTTTGCCTAGTAAATATGTTGTTAGACTCGATATGGGGAGCTAAAAATCGACACACTCGAAGTTGGCTAGGTGGCAAAAGAGAATGTGTAAAAAATATGTGTGAGTCGTGTGTGAGAATAAGGCGTATGAGACTCATTTCTGGCTTGGTCTAGTCGATGGTTACGAAAATTAAAAGAAAGAAAATGGGCTTAGTTTGGTTTGGGCTAGGAATAGTAACAGGCCGAAATTATTTTTGGGCTTAGGGTGAGATTTAAGGTCCGGTTAGGTGTATTTTAGGATTAGTAAAGTATTAATTGTGATTAGTGATAAGTTTAGAAATTAAGTAGTGAAATGTTTACGTGAGTCCGAGAGTGAATAGTGTTTTGTGAATAGTAAAACTTTTGAAAAACATCTCAATATCACTAATCGACTCCAAAAATGATGAATAGTGAAATGATGAATAGTGTTTTGTGAATAGTAATCGATGAATAGTAATTTTGAAAAATGTCTCGAAAATGCAGGTTCGTAACGAATAAAAGAAAATTTTAATATTCTCGTGATTTTAGACTATAGTGGTATATGTGTGAGCACCGTTCCAAGCAAACATGGATCATGAATATCGTAGAAATTTTTAAGTAACATAGCATATTTGATAAAGATAAAATAAAAAAAAAATGTTATTGGTAAAAACGTTATTAATTAACAAAATGATATATTAGTCTTTGATTTACTTGTACTATTTATAGGGAAATTTACGGGGGATTACAGTACCTACCCCTCATTCTGAATTCCGTCCCGAAATTCAAGTTTAACGAAATTTCTGTATTAGAAAATTTTCGATCAGATAGTTGTCGAGAGATTAAGATTTGGGAGACGTGGTTTAGTTAGACTTATTTGTGCTAGACAGGATCTAGTAACTGGTGTACTTAAGGGTTGTGAATATTGAAGGTAATGGTTTTGAATAGTAAAATAACAGCTAGGTGTACCGTGTCCAACGGTCGGGAATAGTGATTCCTAACGGTCCGTAATAGTGACCAAACGGCTAGTTTTCTTCCTACATATACCCCTTTCAAATTTCCATTTCTTCCACCAACCATTTTCCTATCATTTCCTATCTCCAAAATGCCGCACCTCATCACAATACTAGCGATTGTGTATGTCGTCCTTGCCGCTATCTACTTAGCATATGTTCCAGACGAAGACTTTGGGTTCTTGGTTGCGATCTTGTTGTTTGTCGTACCCCTCACGGTTCTAGCCATTACCGTGGACTAGATATGGGGGTAATAATCTTAAGCTAGGGTTGTTTTAACTTAATTCCTTGTCGTGTTTCTATGTAATCCTCAATAAATGTGAAATAAGACTTATTTGTCCTTATGTTTAAAAACTAGTCTTGCTATAGTTTTTAATGATTTGTTTATATTTATCTTTCAGCATAATTAAGGTGATTCATCCTGTGGTGGATTTTGCTATGGTTTTGTTGGTGGGGGTTTTTGTTGTCATAGCGGATCAACCTATTGAAGATTCTATGGTTTATATTGTAATTATTGTGACGTTAGCACTTCCGATGCTAGTTATTTGTTTATTTATTAATTTTCATGGATTCGGATAAATTTTTAGTTATTGGAGTTTTCTGTTAGTCTTTGCGAATTACTAGGGTTTTCCTATTTGTACTTTTGTTGGCTTCTCGTCATAATGACGAAGGAATAAGATAGGTTTTTATGGTAGTTTGTAATATTTATGAATAGTTCAGTTTATTTTAATTTGTTGATTTTAAATGAAGATTGTTATTTAGAAATTTTTGGTATTATGACTGTTCCATCATAACATGGTTCTTCCTAAATTAGACATAGTTGATCAGGCTATGTTTAATTGAGGACTAAACGATGTGATGCTTGGCTCAGTCACAATGGTGTTTATGCTTTTCTTAAATTGTTTTAGATGGTGTTCAACGTTTTGTTATTATGATATAATACGTAATTTCTTTTAAGAATAAAGTAGGAACTTTATTCATAGATTTATTTATTTATTTTATGTGTATATATATATATATATATATATATATATATATATATATATATATATATATAATGAGTCAGAAATTTCTAGGGAAATAACAGTATGCTGTTATTTGGTAAATGGGATAGAAATTGAAATTTACGTAGGTTATAATTATTTTGGAAATATTACAAGGTAGATTTTTCGATACGGTAGAAGGATAATTGTTTTACTTAAGTTACATCCATCGTAACTTAAAGTAAAATACAGGGAAGAGATACAATCTCAGGAAATTGTCGAACTAGGATTTATTTATTTTCAACAGGAATTTATTCATCTGCTTCAATCTAGTCATCATTCCTTTGATACTATCGAAGTTTTTAAATGTTCTTCATTTCTAAGAGTTTTTGCTTTTGTTTATTTCCATTAGGTATAACTCCTTACCTAATTCCTTGGTTATGGGTGATGGTATGGTTAGCCATTCCTTCTGGCGTTTTAAAGTGGGTTGGCCTATATTCCATGCAGTTTTCATGCTTATTGGTTATGTTCATTTCTCCCCTTGGATCAACTATGGTAGTCCCTTCGAGTACTACTGATACGATGTTTGTTACCAATTTCCTGACGGCTTCAGTAGTCATGGTGGTTTTTGGTGAAGATGGAGTACATGTATTGTTTACGTTGTCCATCTTCTGAAATCATTAATGAAACTTAACTTAGAATCCTTCTGATGTTAGAATAATTCAAATGAAGTTAATTATTTCATTGATGATAGACTGAATTGACTCCTTACTATAATCTAATTTCAAGATATGTCTGTGTTGTATCATAGATAGATAATCAACTCTTGATATGGGATTACTAAGGAACAAACCGATTCGTCCACTAAAATAAATTTTCTCTCCATTTTTCAGGTTCTCTCTTGAAAATTTATTTTTTAGACAATCCTTTGGTTTCTGGTCAATTATAGTATGTTTAAGAATTTCTTACAATTGTTAAGACTTCTTATGGTAGATTTGAATAGTATAATAGAAGTCATCATAATATTAATAACTTGACTGATCGTCTTTGTAAAACGATTAGTACAAGGTCTCTTATTAATATGTCAGGGATCTACGTGGAGTTATTTGTTTATCTAGGGAGATAACAAAATGATGAGATTTTTGCATGAAGGTATGAGGATTCATAGTATGCATGCTCGATACGAAAGAAACGATTGATTTATAACGGAAAGATGTAACGGAAGAGGAGGTTATTATATATTATTATTCGATTACAGATTCTGAAAGGTTCGGATTTATTGAACATTACATGAAATACTAACCAAGTCTGTCTGGTTTAGTAGATGCAGCAGGGATTCTTGTAAACTTAAGATTAGTTACGCCTCTGACGTAAATATCTAATCTCTTTCTCAAGTTCAAGTTGTATTGCTTCCATGTTTGAGAAACGTTCCTGATACATGTTCATTTGGTTTGCCAACATACTCTCTAATGCGGCAATCTTTTGACCTTGGCTCCTGGCTGTCTCTCTAGCCATCCATAAGGTCCTTTCAATTTCTTCAATCCTACCATGTGTATAACCGTGTTCTCTTCTTGCAGAACGGACCCTGGAATCCAAACTTCCAAGTTCCTGGTTGGTGTTGTCCTTTATCTCATTAATCTTTATTCCTAATTCATATATTGCTCGTCTCTCAGCATCCGCTCTTTTGAACAATGCGTCAAGGTTACGGTCGTACCATTCAAATTTTGTTGGTCGTAAACCTTTCAGCTGTTCAGTGTGAGCCTCTAATGTGCTGGCTTGTTGATAAACAAGAGTCCATATTGAATCAGGTGTGCTTATATCGTAGTTGGGGGAATTAGATGAGGATAAGGTATTTGGGATATCTGGTATTGGGGAATCTAAAGTGTAGGGTAACGGAGAATTTGGCTCAACATTCGTCCACGGCCTCTCTTGTCGTGAACTTTGTCCAACTTCGAATGTTGCTTGACCACCAATCACATCTTCATATGATTCAGTAGTTCTCCTAAGTTTTTGACGTACGGGTGAACAGATAGGTGACGATGGAAGTGATCTATGAGTGATTTCTATATTAAGTTGGGGCTGTGATATTTGTACGTAGGGATCTTCAGTGTTCGGAGAATTTTGATTTGACGGGGGATGTATTAGTATTACGGAGAGTAGTTTTGGCGTTCAAGGAAATTTTTGGAGACATGTTACTGTAGTAACCGGGAATAGTATTTTATAAGTAATTTTTTACGTTAAAGCTATAATAGTACGAATGAAATAAAAATTATGTAAGCGCAATTTCTAAACATATAGACTAATCTTAACAGGTAATGTACTGAGCAAGGTAGTATGCAGGCACGGAAAGCACGAAGAGTGTAGGGCTATAAAATGTTTTGTTTGTAAAAACGGTTATAGTTCAGATCCAAAATAGATCTGTTTTGCTATAACCAAAGCTCTGATGTCAATCTGTAACACCCCCAATTTTGAAATATTTGCAGCGGAATAAAGATTGGGTGTTACTTCACAGCTCATAGTTTTTCAGTAGAAAATGATTTTCTAAAACATTTATCATTCGAATTTTTATAAATATCAGAGTTTTAAAAATGAGGTCCCAGTGGTTTTAAAATTTGTTAAATAGGTTTTCGAATGATAATAAAATTTTATAGCCTTTGTGAAAATTACGTGCTCTTCCGTCCCATCCTTGCTCGTTATAGACCTGAGATAAACATGCTAAAAGTCAACAAAAGTTGAGTGATATTCATAGGTTTAAGTTTAAAAGTTGAACACAAGCTATAAGTGATAATTGCACCGTCATACAATTATAAGTTAAAAACAGTTGTTATTGCATTAAGCTCATGACACTCAGCCGATTAACAGATCTCATCACGAATGATGGATTATAGTAACAGGGGGCCCTCGGGATAGGTTCTTGCCAGTAACCTATTAGATTTCAAATAAAGTGCGTTTGGTTGTTTTCTCCAACGCCCAAACGGGGATGGTCAATCCCTAATAGATCTATCCACAATTATTTACGTTCACCTCTTGGGTGACTAAGGCTCATGATATGAGGGGCTTTTAGCAAGGAAAGGTACTTAAGCAATAACGAGATCAGGTAAAGCATACTAAGAAAATACTTGTGTTCAGTTTGTAAAAACTAGCATGTATCCCCCTTGTAGGGTTTATAAAACATTTAAACAAGTAAAGGTGAGGCTATGAACTCACCTTAGTGATTCAGTGAATAAAAATATCGATAATCAGTTTGCAAAATGGGAACGGCTCCACACACGACCTAGATAATATATGGCATGTTTTAGTGCTTGGTAGTCTTAATGTTTTAATTCGCGAGTAGTTTTTAAATGCGTGATTTGTTAATTTGACGTTAGTAAAACTTTTAATTTTATAATGTATTGTACGTTTAGTTTATATATATATATATATATATATATATATATATATATATATATATATATATATATATATATATATATATATATATATATATATATATATATATAACGTAAGGTTTAATAATAATGATAGTTTGAAATAAAACGTAACGTTTAATAATAATAATAGTTTGAAAATAAACGTAACGTTTAATAATAATAATAGTAATAATAATAATAGTTTGAAAATAAACGTAACGTTTAATAATAATAATAGTAATAGAAATAATAATTTGAAAATAAACGTAACGTCGCTACGTGAAATTGTAAAAATGGAAAGTAAAAATAAAAATATTAATTTTATATATATGGCCCTTGTATTTTTTAAAAATTTACACTTTTTACCCTAACGGCGTTAGCGTTACGCCGTAAGTCCAAAATTAAATATATTTACATTTTACGTCCAAAAACCTTATATTTCTTACACCTTTCACCCTAGAGTTTATAAAAATCATTTTTCACCCTTTAATTTACGAAATGACATTTTATACCGAAACTTTGAAAAGTTGACACTTTTAACCCGATTTTCATAAAATTTGCAATTTTAGTCCAAAAATTCACAATTTTCAAAACTTAATGTTTTTATTTCTTAAATAGTTTCAAAACAGCTTATTGAGCTTATTCTACCAGCTTATTAGTTCGAAAAGTTAATTTGATAGCTTATGGGCTTTTAACGAAATGTAAGGCCCGTTAGCATTTTTAGATCCAATGGGCCTACGGGAGTTTTGGGCCTTGTTTTGGGTTAATGTTAGGATATTAAAAACGTTGCCAAACTGCTTATAGCCATAGCTTATTTGATCGGCTTATTTTGAAATGATTGGGCCTTAAGGCCCAATCGGTAATTTTAAAACTTCAAAACTTGTTTCCAAGTCGATTTGCTTTGTGATTTTTATAGGTTCAAAACACGATTTTTATTACCAAGTTTCTATACGAAAATGATTGTTTGTCATGAGGTCTATTAGTTTGTAAAATAAAATGGCATGCTCGTTAAGTAAATATTAAGGATATATGTGCGTTTTGGGCGTAGCATGGGACGAGTTTTATAAAATAAAAGACTTAGAAAAATTTAAGAGTTTTTCATACTTGTTGTGGTACGTTAGGAATGTATTCCAAAATAAATTATACGTAGCTTTTTAGTTTCAAAACTTTACATAACTTAATTGTTTAGGTGTAAAATATATAGACGAACGTAAATATATATATATATATATATATATATATATATATATATATATATATATATATATATATATATATATATATATATATATATATATATATATATATATATATATATATATATGTGTGTGTTGTTTGTTTAGTTTTCGAGAGTTTTAGTGCAAGTGTTTGTGATTTATACGAAAATAATTAAATGTACGTTTTAAATAAAAATGGAAAAAGTTGTGTGAGACTTACTACACCAAAATGGTGGGGTAAAACGAGACGTAGAGTCGAGAAGAAGAGAGTACGAGAGTGTATTGTGTGTGTCGACTCAACCAAGGTTCACAAACAAGGATTTATTTCTTCTAGACTCGATTTGAAAAGCTTGATCTCTAGCCAAAGCAATTTGAAATAGAAACTAACACTAGGACTTAGTATATTTTTGTGATATGATTTGCATGGAAGCATGAATCGAGTATATGCATGCATGGTGATATATATATATGGTACCTAGTGTGTTCTAGTGTCTAACATTTATGTGAGGTGATGGCTACTTGCATTCACAAGTCATGAAATGTGTAAGACGCAACATGTACTATCTCGTTTGTTTCTTATGTGTCGACATCTCAAGATTCAAAGAAAACGTGTGCATTGAAATATTGAAATGAATTTGGTACTTGTGAAATGCATATTAAAAGGTTGTAGTACTTTGCCTAGTGAATATAATATGAATGTGTGTAAGCTTGAAATAGGGGAGTACTCATTTGTTTTAAAATATACATGTCGACACTTATTTCATTTGATACACGGTTTGGAATTTCATGTATGACTTGGTGATGCTTGATCGAATTTGATATTTAGACTTTAAAATGTGTTTAGAAATATTTTTAGAACTTCTTAGAAATAAACTAGAGTAAAAATGGTTTAGTTTTGGATTAGTTAAAAATCGTATGAAATCGTTTTTGGACAAAACGTTTTGCCTAGTAAATATGTTGTTAGACTCGATATGGGGTGCTAAAAATCGACACACTCGAAGTTGGCTAGGTGGCAAAAGAGAATGCGTAAAAAATATGTGTGAGTCGTGTGTGAGAATAAGGCGTACGAGACTCATTTCTGGCTTGGTCTAGTCGATGGTTTCGAAAATAAAAAGAAAGAAAATGGGCTTAGTTTGGTTTGGGCTAGGAATAGTAACAGGCCGAAATTATTTTTGGGCTTAGGGTGAGATTTAAGGTCCGGTTAGGTGTATTTTAGGATTAGTAAAGTATTAATTATGATTAGTGATAAGTTTAGAAATTAAGTAGTGAAATGTTTACGTGAGTCCGAGAGTGAATAGTATTTTGTGAATAGTTAAACTTTTGAAAAACATCTCAATATCACTAATCGACTCCAAAAACGATGAATAGTGAAATGATGAATAGTGTTTTGTGAATAGTAACCGATGAATAGTAATTTTGAAAAATGTCTCAAAAATGCAGGTTCGTAACGAATAAAAGAAAATTTTAATATTCTCGCGATTTTAGACTATAGTGGTATATGTGTGAGCATCGTTCCAAGCAAACAGGGATCATGAATATCGTAGAAATTTTTAAGTAACATAGCATATTTGATAAAGATAAAATAAAAAAAAAATTGTTATTGGTAAAAACGTTATTAATTAACAAAATGATATATTAGTCTTTGATTTACTTTTACTATTTGTAGGGAAATTTACGGGGGATTACACATAGTTTGTTAGATTTTGATTAGCTTAAGTCGAGTCGAGTCTTGGCTTAGCAACGCCATATTGTACATGTAATTAACCAAGATGATTAACTCGCCACCAGTAAATATTGCCTTTATTCAACAAAACCGTGTTTTCCATATCCCTACACCTAACGTTATAACCCTTTAAAAGAACTCTTTGATACTTTATCCTAGGTGCTTACGCCAAGTGGTGGAGGTTTGATCTTTTCCCAAGCCTATGGTAATCTATTTGCTATGACAGGTAGTGAGAGATGTTTTCCATTTTCATATTGTGATATATGCTTTATTACACCCGAGAGATGTGAGTATCTAAACACTATTTGTGAGTTGCTAGTGTATGACCTCCGTGCTTGTTTTTGGTTTTTAGTCGAACGATTATTTGTTGTAATTACTTTTATATTAGTGTTAAATGACCCCTAACTTGTATTTCGATTAGAATAAAGCGCATTTGCTTGAGGACAAGCAAATCACCAAGTGTAAGGGTATTTGATAAGGCGAAAAGTGTACCGCTTTTAAGGGTTCATTTAAGCCCGAATTCGTGATTATTTGATCAATTACTGCCCTAAATCATTCCTTTTGTCATTTTATGTACTTTTGAGAAGAAATCTGGAAATGGAAGCATTTTGGATATTTTTGGAGCATAAAAGTGAAGAAAATGGCAAAGTCTCAAAATCCTTGCTGGGAACAGTACCTGACGACGTCAAGACTTCACACATGATGGCGTCAAGCTTGGCAAAAGAGGTAAAAGTGGAAAATACACGTGACGGCCCAGAACATTTTTAGTGTAATTGACCTGACGGCGTCACCAAGGCCGTCAGGGTCATTTTGCAAGTGACGGCCCAGAGCTTAATTTCTACATGACAGCATCAAGACTGGATCTAGGCAATACGACCCTTAATTTGGTGGCGATTTGACGGTGTCAGAAGCTATAACATGATGCCGTCACGATGTATTCTCTATATATATTTTTCCAATTTTTCATTCATTGTGTGTGGAACATTAGGAGGAACTTTACCACAAACCTTAGGTCGAATTTTCATCATATTTTAGGGGTTTCAAACCCTTCTTTCATCCATGTTTGAATAAAGATAAGTCTTCCAATAATAATTCAATACGTCTATGTGTTGTTTGATTCTATCTTGTGCTTGTCTTTCTTTTAACATGCTAGGCTAGGTTTTTATTGTGTTTGCTTAGATGTAGTGAAACCTAGATGTTGATTATTGGTTGATAATTTGTTTATAATTGTTGTGGATGATTTTATTCAATGTTAGGCTTAAGAAAACTGGCAGACTTCCATTGGTAACTTGCTTGAACGTCTTAAGAAACATGATCGGAGGTGTACTACGATTTTTGGTTGTATTTAATGCATAAGTGAATTCTAAGGATCCAATGTTAGGAGCTTTTAGTCGGCTCGACATAGGATTGAAGTAGGAGCTTATAGAGTTAGGGAATATTGTACACAACCCTACGACTAGTATTAAGGAATATAACCCGTCATCCATGCAATTGTAACAAGCTAATCAACCGATAAAAGATATCTAGGGAGTAATGAAATCTAAGTAAACACATCTTTTCTTATTATTGTTTCCACCACATAATCACATTAGTTTATTTTCGTTTATTTTTATTTTATTTTGATTGCATCTGTAGTTAATTGGGTTAGTTGACTAGCAACTAATTCCGCCCACTCCTTCAAAACCCGAGATTTTAATTGCTTTCATAAAATATTAAAAAAATACAAAAAGAATCATCCCTCACCTCTAGACCTAGTTTAGTAGGCTTTCTAATCCTAGCGACACTATTTCTGAGTTGAACGATCAATCCCCCGGTACTTGTCACTATACTATACTACAACGATCAGGTACACTAGCTGGCGGGGATTGCAAGCTTCTCAGGATCCCTTGGGAGGTAAAACCTGTTGTGAGAGTGCAGTTGATGGTATTGTGGTGAACTTTTACACCTTTAGATATACAAAAAAAATAAAAAAAATAATAAAAAAATTGAAAAAATGAGAAAAGTAAAAGAAAAAAGAAGTTGATAGTTTGTTTAAACCAATGATGCAAAGTTTTGTATTAAAGTGGTTGATATCGCCACTATTGTTGTATTATATTTAAGGATTGAAAGGGAGTTGGGCGTTATGGGAACGCCAACTAAGGATTGTTTATTCTTTGTCTAAGATCTTATTGAGTATAATTTGTGTCTACCTAAAGCGTAAGTTACAAAAGAGTCAAAGCGTGAGTTATTCAGTGATATGAGTCTTATTCATGGGATGGTAGGGAAGTATTCTAACCACACTTAAGACTTTAATCTATTTGTTTCTTGTTATGTATTTTTATTTTACACCAATTTATATCCTAAATGTTATCCATACCTAACCGTATAGTTATATTCGTTGTTAGCTTTCGAGTATCCAAATATGATGATGGCCAAGTAAGAATATTAAATGTATGAATAATATAGTGACCATCCGAGTATTAGATTAATTAGCTAACGCGCCAGCAATCTGGTGTGTGAATTGGTGACCATCCGAGTTTAAGATTGATTAAATGATGCACCAGCGATCTGGTGTGCAACTTGGTGACCATCCGTTATGAAAATAATGCGCCAGCAATCCAAGGAACACATTAGTGACCATCCATCATTTGAAAGATCAAGGACTCGCGCCAGCAATCCATGAAGCATACTAGTGACCATCCGTTAGTTAAAGCGTCGAGGACTCGTGCCAGCAGGCAATGTTCAAACAAAGCTAGGTTTAACCCATAAATCAAAAACCCTTTTTACTGCTTTAGACTTTTTACTCCTTAGCTTTAGTGGGGGAGATGTGTATCCTTGTCAAGCATATGATATACTATTCATCACGATTAGATTTTCTTTTCGTAATAATATATTTTGTTTCTAATTGGTTAAGTGTTTGGCCGTGCAATTGTGATAAAACGAAAAAGTGCTTAATTGTAAAAATATCCTATCAAGGATACATTTTCATTATGTTTATTCTAAAGGTTTACTTGAGGACAAGTAAAGTTCAAGTGGGGGATATTTGGTGAAATCAAATAAGTACATTTTATTACCATCATTTATCCTATTTAATTGACTTGTTTTATATTATTTTGTATGAGAATTGGTGCCTTAATGCTTACATTAGTGATTCTCAGGTAAAAACAGGCAATTAGGTGAAAGTTAATGATATTGGACGAATTATGAAGCTAAATGATCAAGATTTGAAAAGTCTACTGAAATTCAAGAGATGCACCGTATCTCTCTCAACAGATACGCCGCAACATCATACTTAGATGAATTTGAAGACCATTGCCTGACTTTAAAGAATGCGTCGCATCCAATTATAACATTCGCCACATATGAAACTTTGGTCAACGAAGAATAATCAATTTGTTCTACTCCAAAATACGCCACATCTCATCTAAAACATGCGGCGTATCAACTAAAGACTTCACCAGATTCTATCCAAGACGTTAAAGAACATGCGCCACATCGACCCTCAGACAGAACCTATAAATACCCCAAGACAGATACGAGTTTGGTGTACAGAAAAACCCTAAGGAGATGAATTCAATCGAAGAAGCATCACAAGATACGCCCCAAACGAAGATCTTAGAGCCGTAAGAAGGTCCTGCATGTGTATAATTCATTAAGTAGTTTTGTTTATTGTATTAGTAAGCTTTAATCCATTAGGATTGATAGGCTTGTGGCCACCATGCTGCTCCCCTTAAAATTGCTTTCCCATCGGTTAAAGTTTATATGATTGATGTTTTTGGTGACTTTTATTTGTGCATTGATAACCTCTATGTTTAGTTGAGTCTTCTGGGCTACCATACATGTTCCTTGCATGCTTATCTAGTGTCTAGAAAGTAGGATAAACATAAGTAATCATTAAGAGTTTACTCGCCGATAATTAGGATCCAACGAGACAGATTAGATTACGATACTCATCATATAAAACTAGCAATATGACAAGTGACAAGCTACTTAATTATAAGGATAGGTCTTCTTACGTGTTTCTATTATCTATCTGTGTACGTGATTGTTATTTACTGATTCATTCTCATTAGTTTTACTTTTACTTTTATTAAATCCGTGTTAGTCTCTCAGGCTAAACCCCCGTTTTATTAGATTAGGATTGTAAAACTAACTTAGATATTAAAATATTGATTAAATCAACTAGATATTATGTTTCATTCTTAGTGTTCGACACTCTACTTACCATTATATACATATTGATCGGGTACACTGCTCGTTAAATGTGTGTGTTAGTAATAAGTCGGCTAAATATAAACGTAAAACTTGAAAAGGCTTAAACACCATATGCTACACTGACATATCACATGCATAAGTTGGTAACTAAATCTCCTATTTAATATATGAATACATGTCTCTGCCTCACTAGCATCCACACCTTGGGCCCCCACTTAATCACCAGTTATACCACTAGGCATTAATTTCCCCTACTCACAAATAATATCACTTGATATTTTTATGACATCATGCCTGCAAAAGCGCACCCCTTACAGACCCACGCACTGTTCACCTCGACAGTTGCGCAAAACCCGGGACAGTGGAGTGGCGGCATTTAATGCAGAATCCAAACGGTTATTCATTTTCATTTCCAAAAACTTAACATATTGGTATTCCTCACCCTCTATAAATACCCTCTTCAAAACATCCAAAACATACACACAAAATTTTCTAAGAAAACTCTACAAAAAATTTATTCATATTGCAAACTTGTGTGTATTTTATCTCAAAAAGGCTTTTTCAAAACATCATTTTTCTTGGTCAAGAAGATTTGCAACAAGAAATCCTTCCTTTTGCAATCATCTTGATAACAATATCACTCATTTCACGACAGAAAACAAGTTGGAATCAACTTGTGGATCATCTTGTGATCGATATTCTGCCATTCAAACTTTTAAACTTTTCTTGATCTAAATTGGCAGCTGACCAAGGAATCAAACTTGCACCTCAATGGGCAAAGTTGACTCTGGCTGATTGATGCGTGCGTTGTGTCATATGCAGTATAGGGATAATTGCCTATTTCAAGTTTTACATTTATATTTAGCCGACTTATCCAATAACACACACACTAATGGACAGTATATCCGATCAATATGTATATAGTGGTAAGTCGAGTGTCGATCACTAAGAGTGGAACGTAAAGCTTAATTTGTCTATCAGTATTTTAATATCTAAGTTAGTTTTATAATCTAATCTAACGCAAGGGGGTTTAGTCTGAGAGACTGGCACAGTTTTGGTTTTATTAAACAGTAAATCAAACTAATTAGAACGAATCAGCAAATAGCAACACGTACATAGATAGATAATAGAGACTACAAGAAGACATGTCCTGATAATTAAGTAGCTTGTCACTTGTTTTATTGGTAGTTTTATATGAAGTGTATCGTAATCTATTCTCTCTCGTTGGATCACAATATATCGGCGAGTAAACCCTTAATGATCACTTATGTCTCTCCTACTCATCCAAAGACGTTAGATTAAATAGGTGAGGGGCAAATATGGCAGTCCACGGGCTAAGCTAGACACAGAGGTTATCAAAGCACTAATATAAGTCACCAAAGACATCAACATATAAACTTTAATTAATAGGAAAGCAATTTTAAGGGGAGTGTACGATGTTTCGTAGTCACATATCACAAGCCCATCAATCCTGATGAACTAAAGCATATATTACAATAAAACAAAACTACTTAATAAATTAAATACATGCAGGACCTTCTTACAGCTCTAATATCTTTGTTTGGAGTGTGTCTTGTGAAGCTTCTTCGACTGAATTCATCTCCTTAGGGTTATGTTGCACTTAAAATTCGTAACAGTATTGAGGTATTTATACTTTCTGTCTGAGGGCTCGATGCGGCGCATTGAGTAACGAGATGCGGCACATTGACTTAACTTCGCGTGGGGTCCAAGATTAATATATTCTGGAATATTCGTACACCGCCTTTAGATGCGGCATAACTTGATTCTTATATGCGGCGCATGTCCTTTAGCGTCTTGGATTATATCTGGTGAAGTCTTGATAGTGATATGCCGTATGTCAGAAATATGATGCGGCGTATTTGGAGTAGAACAAGCTTGATCTTCTTCGTTGACCAAAGTTTCATGTGCAGCGCATGCTAGAATTGCATGTGGCGCATTCTTCAAAGTTAGGCAATGGTCTTTGAATTCATCTAAGTATAATATTGCCGCGTATCTGTTGAGAGAGATATGACGCATCTTCTGGGTTTCAGTAGACTTTTGACATCTTACTGGTTTTGCTCCATATTTCGTCCAAAATCGTTAAGTTTCACCAATTGCTTGTTTTTACCTGAGAATTGCTAAAGTGAATAATTAAGTAACGATTCTCATAAATAATATAATAAAACAAGTCAAATAAATAGGATAAATGATGACAATAAAATGCACTTATTTGAGTTCATCACTAATGTTCAGTTTAAAACCAACAATGTTGTAGGCAATTTTAATCACCCAACAAATGTCCCTGCCTACAAAGAAATCATGAAATCGTTATACAACTGTCCTTTGTAAAACGCCTTCACCTCTACACCCTACTTTCAGTACCACAACTACCTCAGGGAGTTTTGGGGTACTGCTCAGGCCTTTGACCCGTCACCCTCTACTGATGAGAATGAACTTAGGCCCCACAGGGAGTTTCTCATCAGCTTCTCTATTTTAAATGGGGAAAAACAATTTGTCCTGGATTTCAAAACTTTTTGCTCTACAACAGGACTTGATTACAATAATGGAGTTTATGTTGCCCTATCTGACCCAAACACTGTTAAAACAGGGTTAGAAAAAATTGGTTTGGATCCAAAATATTGGGACAAGGCCCATGTCACCAAAAACTCTTTTCCCGTGGCTTAGAAGATCCTATTCACCTTTGTGATTCAAGTTCTCGGCGGGAACCATTCATCCACTGAGCAGATTAACTCTGTTCAGATGATGATGGCCTATTGCCTAATGACAGGGGTCACTGTTGACATTGGAGAGATCATTTATGGTGATCTTGTAACCAAGCTACTGAATAAAACTAGGCTGCACTATGTGTCATACCTTAGGTGTATTTCATGTGCTTTACAAAGGTTACTGGGTTGTGACTACACTCAGGACATACATTTATGTTCTTTACCATCCGTCCTGAGCCCATCAAACTTTACAAAAGACCCATCCTTAGTCCCAAACATTGAATTGATGGCCCACATGGTTGCCATAAACAACCGGAGGGACTCAGTGTACCCACCTACCCCTCCTAGGAGGACAGGGAAGTCTCAGTCTGTGCCAAAGACCAAACCAAAGGCACAGGGCCCTGGGGCTTCAAGGACACAGGCTTCTAAGCCAAAAAGTAGACCTAAGTCTGATAAGTCCACCCAAGGCCAGGCTCCACCACCCCCAGGGACAACGAAGGACACTAACAAATCACAGTCAGGGTCCTTGGTCCACACGACTGCTCCCAAAGATCTAGAGGGAAACATACAATCCGCTAGTAGGGGAGTACCTTCCACTTTTCCTGCTAACGTCTCTTGTACATCACAACCAGGGTCTCAGGGAGTTACGGTCCCTAAACCTTCAACAGGCCAACACTAGCCTGTTGGAAAGGGGGACCTCACCATTTCACATGTTTCTAGTGATGCCACTGGCACAAACCCATCAGTGGCTGAAGGAATAACTGGGGACAAAGACTCAGGGGGACTGAAACCACCCACTAATATGGAACCAATGCCCCCCCCCCCCATGGAGTTGTGCATTCTTCGCAAACTGACCCAAAGGACCAGGCAGACAAATCCCAGTCTGCTAGAATAGAGGGGTCAGGGAACGACCACAACCAAGGAAAGTCTTCTTATGAAGAGGAGCCGGCTAACCTTCTTTTGCAGATTGAATCTATGGCTACATTTCAGGCTGTTCTTGACTCAGATGATGAAATGAGCAAAGCCAGTGAGGAGGAAGTTTATGAGGCTGGAGATGATTTGGAGGCTGATGTCACTACCACTGAACAATCACATCTGTCTTCCTCCCATCAACAAGAGGAAGAAACCAAATCTTAGGATGTTGAACCTAAAACTTCCTCCTCAGCCAGACTAGCCAAGTATGATGATTCTGAACCCCTCACTGAAAGAAAACTGATGAAGTTCCTGAGCAAGCCCTGCAATATTATCTACAAAGGAATCACTGATGATGTGTTTGACATGCACACTGAGCAAGCCGTTCACTACTTTAACCTCAGGGACTCTGTTGAAGCATTTCATGACAACACCTTGGAGCAACAGGCATAAATCTCCTTCTCCCTGACATCTCTTGATAATCATCACAGCAAGTTTAATGCTACGCTTGGACAAATTACAAAGAGCATTGCAACTATTCAAGAGTTTGTTAAAGATGACCCTGAGCTGAACAAGAAGATACTTCAGGCTGCTCAAACCTACCAGCAAAACTCTGCTCAATTCACTGAGCTTGTAAATGTTCTGAAGTATGCAAATCTTCAGGGTATTCAATCATCAGTGGCCTCCATCAGTTCCTCTTTGAGCTTAATGGAGAAAAACTTGGGTGTGTAGGCTAAATCTTCTAACTCTTTGGCCTGGAATCTTAGGCCAAGGATGTCTGATATTGAGCCTACTCAGGCTTCTCTTGATGCCAAGGTGTCTACACTACAGAAGGATACCTCTAACATCAAAACCATGCTCACTAAACTCTATTAGACCTTCAAGGGTTCTTCTGCTTCAGTGGATCCACCAACTCTTGCTCTCACTATGGCTCCAACAACATTTGAGGGGGAGAAGGCCACTGAAGCTCCTTCTACTGGAGTACTTGAATCCTCCACAAGTCAACCAACGGCTACTGATGTTGCTTCAAGAGCTACTGATGTTGCTTCAAGAGGACAAACTCCTTCTCACACTGAGGGGAAGCATATCACTGAGGCTACTCCTATCTTCTCATACCAACCTCCTGAAACAACTACTCTCTCAACTAACCAGCTGGACAAGGGCAAGGGCATTCTTACTACAGTGTCTGAACCCACAACACGACTGGTGCCTGCCTCCTCAGAATTTAGGCGTGACCCTGATACACCTGTCAGGGTCCCCTATGAAATTAACGGTGTAACCTATCTGATGAGTGAGGAAGAGATTTAGGATCACATAGATAAGGTAGAGATGTTGAGGAAAGTAGCATTTGAGGAACATGTAAGCAAGGCTACCCTCATTGAGATTGTGAATGAAGAGGCTAAAGCTATTGGGTTGAAACCTCAGGACCTTGCTGCCAGGGAAGGTAGAGAAAAGTTTAAGAAGGCTCAGGATGCTGCCATGGTTGCTCTTAAGATGAAAAGGGATGCCAGACTGAAGAAATCTGCTGAAATCAGGCAACAAAACATTGACAGGTATAAATGGATCATGACACAGAGGCTGAATCCTGAACCCATCACTGATGTCAAGATCCATCAGAATACCAAACCAACAATTCTTAGTGTCTTTAGAGTCCAAGACAAGCGACATTTTGAAGTTCATGATCCCTTCAAACTCTCTGAATTTGGGATCACTGAACTAGATGAGTTGAGTCCTATAATTGCAAAGAAGAACAATGTCGTGGTCAAGAACTTTATTAAATCCCTCAGGACTAGGTATGATAACCTGACCAAGAAGCATGAAGAACTTGGCATTCCTTCACTACTCCCAGCATCTGCCTCTGCCATTCTGGCTGCTCCATCTCAATCCTCTAGAAGGAAGAGAAAGAAGATTGAGACTGAGCCTGAGATCAGTGCTCCTGGCCTTAACTGCAATAGAGCCCTCCCTGAAGGAGTAAAATTTGTGAACAACTGGGTCATTGAGCAATCTGAAAGAGGTCTTTTCTTCACTGATGAATATGGGGTTCCAGCCTTCTAGAGATGGGCAGACATTGATCAAGCAGAAATCAAAGCCATGCTTGGATACTTCCTTATGGCCAACCCTATCAGGAATGAAGCTAATGCCAGGTTCTGCCATGACCTGATGATCAAGATACAAGAGCATCCTGATAAGCATGAACTGGAGTCCAAAAAGACAAAAACTTGAAGCCCTGGGTTTGAAGTTCTGAAGCCTGAGTGAATCTGCAACAACTATCCTTTATTTACTTTGTTTTGTTTAGGAATGTAATAACTATGAATAATATTGATGTTTTTTTTAACATTCAGTGTCCTAAACTTTACTTATTAATTCAGTCAGTAGAGATAAATACCTTTGCTATCTCTCACTGAACCTAGAAACACTTAGGCTATTTGTATATCCAAATAGGGGGAGACTGTTGGGTTTGTTAAAACCCAAACTCCTTAATCTAGGATTTGTACAAAAAATACCCTAAATGTTTGATAATCGTAAACACTCAGCAAGTTACTGACTGCACAATTTTCAGTAAGTCATCCTCAAGATGCTCAGGGCGAATCTATGATGAAAGGTTCACCATTCAGTGAGGCGGTTCTCAGTGAATGATACCTGAGCCAAAGAAGAAGATGATGGACTCAGTGATTGAGGCAAAAGCAGTCAACTAAAGTCAACCATGGATGTGGTCAATATAGTCAAACTCCTTAGGTTCAATGCTCTGCGGAATATAGGGTTTCCTCGGGTCGTTATATCCCGACGAGGTGTGAATTTTTATCAAACGGGTTTGTGATCGGGTGAATTTGGACAAAAAGGGGTATATGATTGATTACACTAAGGAATCTACAAGGAAACAGCTTAAATAAGCTATATGAAAGGTTACGTGAAAGTTAGATACTTAAAAACGTTTAATATCTAAAAAATGCGTATGTTTACATTTTAAATAGCGTAAACGTACAAAATAAAACATGAAAACTGAAATCTGAAAACCCACAGGGGGTGAAAATGACTTTTTTACAAACCTAAGGTTAAAAGAAAATTTTTAGAAAAAGAAAACTAATTTTTACACTAATTACTTATTTAATATTAATTAAATACCATTTAATACTAATTATTAATATTTAAAACACTTAAATACAATATAATATTAATTTAATACTAGAAAAATGAAAATTAAATTTCTAAAATTATAAAATAACTAAAAAAAAGTTTTAAAATTAAAAATATGTATTTTTGTCTTTTTGTGAATTTTATATTAATTAATTACTAATTATATTTAATTACCCAATTAAACTAAACAAAATTATTAAAAATACTAAAAAGACTTAGAAAATTAAGAAAAATTTTGTAAATCTAATTAACCATCACAGGAATCCTAAAAAATTATAAAAAGTTTGTTTTATGTAGTTTTAAACTAGTTTACTAATTATTATATTAAATATTAATTAATTACTAATTAAACTATTTAAATTATAAAAACTAGAAGATGAATAGTAGAAATTATAAGAAAATTCCTAAAATTATTTTATAACTTATAAAATCTAGGAAAAATATAAAAATTAGGGTTTACATAATAAAAACTAATTTTGCTATTTAATACTTAAATATTAATTAATTATTACTAAAACTAATATTAAATCTAATTAATATTAAATGAAAAAATTAAAATTTAGAAAAATTACAGAAAGTACTTTAAGTTAAAAGGAAATTAAGAAAAATATAAAAATGCAATTTACTTAATGAAAATCTAAAAATGAAAATTAAAAAGATAAATAAAATTAAATAGAGACTATCACTTATAATTAAATTGATTTTTATGGATTTTTCTTTTTGAAAACTATTTTGTATTCTTAGAAAATGAAACTTTAATGAAGAGACTTGTAAATAAGCTCAGAAATAAGCACAATACAAAGCAATAAGCCAAACAGTTGGCTTAATGACTTGTTTAATGGACTATTAGGCTCAAATAAGCTGTTCAGTTAGCACAAGCTAAAAATAAGGTGGAAACAACTTAATTGTAATGAAAAGAAGCTAAAACATGAGAAAGAATACACTAATAAGCTGAAATAAGCTACAAGCACTCCCAAACTTAACACAGACTACACAGGCCACAAGTGGACACTTGCAGGCCTAGTTTCATGCTTATCCAATAAGCTAAAGACCAATTTAAGCTAAGAACTATAACGTTGGGCTTATGAGCTTTTAAATAAGCTAAATGGTGACCCTGGGTCCCACAAATAGACACAGGAGGGGGCTTGGAACTATCGTCCAAAGTCTGAGTACTCAGCTTATTTGGGGGAATGGGACAAAGTTCAAGGGCAATGCAACCCTAGTGAACAAGCCACAAACCTCAAAATAAGCCCTGGACTTTCAAGCTTGGCTTATTGGCTTCCCAATAAGCCAAGAACCAGAGTGTGGGGCCCACTCATGAGATCAGGACAAGCAATGGAAAGTGGCTTAAAATCTGAGGTCTGTGGTGCAGGGGAGGTCACTCCCCCTGCATGTGTGTTTCATGGCTTTTGGGGGCCACAGAAAAATTCACAAAAATATAGTAACAATGGAAATTCAAAGTTAACATGGTATACTATACACCCAAGAAGTTTCAAATCATAAAACCTAACACAAAATTCTACATAATTCTTGAAAAAAATGGAAAATCTGAGACATATGCATTTTGACTTTTTATGAATACTTAAAACTTTGACTTTATTGAATTTTGAATGGATCCTAATGACTTAAACTGATGTATTATGCAATTATGAAACTAAATTAAGCTATTTTAACAACTTTTAAAGCTATGATGATGATTTGGATTCACCAAGCCCCAACAGTTAACTGTGATGAGGTATAATTGGTGATTTTGACTTTTAGTACTTGAGACTTGTGTTTTATGGTTGTATTACACTACTATAACCTAATGCAATCTAAAAATACTAAAACAACCAACAATAACAACACAGGACCTAGATGAGCAGTTTAACCCAAACACCCCTTATATGACTGAATTTGAAGATTTTATGAAGCTAAAGGGCACATTACACCATGAAACAGAGTTTTAAGCTTACACTAATCAACAATAATCATACACAAGCAGATATCAATAACTAGAACAAACTAAAACTCGTTATAACAAAAGATGAGCAATAAGCAAAAAACTTGAACTGAGAACTTACAATGAGCTTTGAGCTCTTAGCCAGGATCAAAGAGCTTCTACCCCAACCTACTACCTCCCATGAGGTTCTAAACCAAGGTCCACATTCTTATTCTTTTCTTCTTCTGTTTTTTTTTCTATTTATTTATTTGGAATTTTGAGGATTGTTATGGGTATATACCTAGAACTGATTGAACAGTTAAAGAAACCTTCTAAAAGCTTTTTGATATCTTATCTAAACTTAATGATCAACACACAACAGATTTTAACAATATGGATTTCAAAATGAGATTTTGAACTGAAAATAAGACAAAGGCTTAAACAAACAAGGAACTTGTAAATTATCACTGAGTAGAGTTGAATTACAATCAAAATCACTTAGTAGAGTCTTTGTAAACTACTGATTACAACTAGGAATTCAATAATTACTTAAACGACATTAAAAACTAATCTACAACTAAAACTATTAACTACTACTTTCCCTCTTCCTTTTTCCTTTACTTTTATAGGCCCCAGCATCATTCTATGACTTTCCCACTTTAATACAAGCCGTTGGATGGCTTCAATTAATCCAGGCCCTTGAAATCAATTTTGGCGGGAAAATTGGATTTCGCAGGTTAGTGGATTTGGTGAGGTTCTTTAATGAGGAGGGGGTTGTTTGGTGTAGGTGAGAGGTATTAAATGAAAGTTGGAGTTTGGTGAGGAAAATGAGAGGAGGGGGGAGACAGGTTTCAGGAAACGGGGGAAGAAGGTGGGAGTGTATAGTGTTTTGTGGTCAAAGGGTGTTTGACTAGGGTAATATTAAAACGGGGAGAAGGGTTTTGGGCTAAGGTGGGAGTGGGCCTGGTAAATTGGATCAGGGAATTGGATTGGGTTTGGGAAATAGATAATAAAGGGTCCATTTGGTATTACTAATAAAAACAACAAGGACCAACTTTGCAATTTATCCAAACTTGAGGGGCTGATTATGTACAAACTCCAAAGTGCTCACAAGTACCAATCTTGCCATATTCCAATAATATAAGGACCATAAATTTATTTTTTTTCATTTTAAAACACTAGGGACCAAAATTGACAAGTTTGTAAAGTTGAGGGGCCTGTTTTTCCATTTCATGAAAAATTTTATCCAAGGATCAATATTGAACATTTTTAAATTTCCAAGGACTAAAAATGGTTTTTTCTTCCAAAAATATCCCACCAAGGACCAATTCTGTCAATTTCTGAAACTCCAAGGACTAAACTTGTAAATTTCCAAAACTTTTGAGATTTTTCACCAAAGGACTAAATATGACAACTTATGATTTTAAAAGGACCTTTGGTGACTTTTCTTTTAAAATACGTGCTCAGGGACTAATTTTGCCAATTTTTGAAAGTTGGGGGACTGAAACTGCCAATTATGCAAACTTTGTACGTTTTTCGTCTGTTTTTACTCATTTTGCATCTAAAACATATAAAACACAATTTTGGAATATTTTCAGTATTTTGATGCATATTTGAGTGTTTTTGTATATTTTGCAGTTCAGATTTGACCAAAAATGATGAGTGTTTGAGCACTCATCACTCAGTGAGTGATGACAATAGCTCACTGAGTCCCTATAACGCCTCACCAACTAAGAAGACTGAGTGAACAAAGACTAAAGATACGCACACTGAAGTAAAGGCGGGACTAGGCGGGATAAGTTTGAATAAATAAGGAAGGGTCCTTATCAAACAAAGGTCCAACTTTCCCTAAAAGGGTATAAAACCAAGACGTATGTCAACACTGAAGACCAGAAAGCATCCCTGCTCTTTACTACTTATAGACATTTGTAACAGGGACAAAATACCTATGTATTTTGTCTAATATAGGCTGATGTAATCTTTGTCTCCTAGGTATCTGTTAGAATCTACTTGTGTATAAATACAGAATAAGAGAGAGATGTGAAGATTAAGTTTGTGCACTTAATGCTTAGACATTCACAAACCAAATCTTTACTCTCTCCAAAGAACAACACAATCCCTAAGATAGCTCAGTTAGATCTTAGTTGTCACTCAAACTTAGTTTGAGTTTAGTGAGGAGTTTTACCATACTTGTCATTTCAATACCAAGTGTTATTCCACAAACACTTGGGTATAATTCTTTTTGATTAATTTCTAATAAAGAGTTAAACGTTGAAAAAAAATTGTTTCTTATCTTTTACGTTTATTTACTTTTAGTTATTAATTATTATATTGCTATACCATGGAACTTGGTTATATTAACTTCGTAGTTAAGATTAACCAAATCAAAGGGTCCAACACCTTGGGTCACACGTGACATACACAAAACAAGAAAGAAATGTGAGGCATCTCACCATTG
Organism: Artemisia argyi; assembly: GCA_030686995.1. Taxonomy (NCBI): domain Eukaryota; kingdom Viridiplantae; phylum Streptophyta; class Magnoliopsida; order Asterales; family Asteraceae; genus Artemisia; species Artemisia argyi. The sequence continues at coordinate 98,173,756 of CM060679.1, read as the reverse complement.
TGTGGGAAAAAAAATAATAACTTTTTTTAAAATTTTACCATTTTATTACTGTACTTATAAATACACCCAACCTCACTATTTTTATATGCAACTTTTATTTACTCTAATTCTGTATCCACAATTTCTCATTCTATTTACTCACTTGTACAAAATGACTCAACAAAACACTCCAAAAACAAAAATCGCAAACCGTCAACAACAAAACGTCCAAACACCCAATTCAAATTTCCGTCTAGGTCCTACTCCACGTGCAAACTTTCGAGCCCCATCTTTTTCTTACGGAAACCAATAATACCAAAATCCACCAGTCATCGCTCCACAACAATACCCACAATACGATCCAAATATTGGTGGTTCTTCACAACCAAATATTTTTGGATCTTCATCACAACTTCAACCTCCACCTATGTCTCCCAGTCATCCATTTAATTTTGATGATATTCCAATGTACTCACTTCAATTTAAATCGTCTATGCATAATACTGTTGACGACGAGCAGGAAGTCGAAAAAGTAATGGCCCCAAAGAAGAAGCCGCCAAAAATATGTCAAAAGAGGACGGAGAAAAATGACGAAGAAGTCTGGTGCATTCCATGGACCCCTGATGAAGAAACTTTTTTTGTACAAAGGTTGGGTTCGTGTATCCGAAGATAGCGTCGTTGGTAATACGAGGAAGGAAACTGGGTTTTAGAAGGTTGTTTTAGAGTACCTTGAGTAAAAAATAAGGATAACCTATGTTTGAACGTATGATTCGTTAAATATGAGATGGAAGAATATGCGTCCTAGAGTGGCTCTGTTTTGTGGAGATGATGTCATGTGCAAGGTTGTTCGGAGTGGAGCCGGAGATTACGATTACACGTTCAAACATAGGTTATCCTTATTTTTAATTTCGTACGTTTAAATTTTTAATTATCAATGCAAGCTTTTTAATTTATGAATTTTTTAATTGAGTTTTAATTAAATTTGTTAAAAGAAGACAGGTTTGAAGGTGAGGGGGTGGTGACCATTGTGACTGGAAGATCAAGGGAGTGATGATGTGTTGTATGGTGATATGACGCTAATGTGTCAATGAAGATGAAGGTTGTTCTTAGTCTTAAAGACAGCTATTATCAATTATCAAAGTACATAATTATTAACCATATGTTTGTCAAAAATTTTATTTTATTTTATTTTTCTTGAAAGCTAGTATATCGAATTCCTAATAATAATCTTTGACATGTAGTTTTTCAAGTTTTCAAAAAATTGATCTAAGCTTTCAAAAATAAGCAAACTTTTAAGATAATCGAAAAGAGAAACAAGTAGCATCTTCCTCGATGTTTATATAAAAAATAAATAAATAAAAAGCATCTTCCTTATATTATTATGTATGGTCTATATTATGTTTACATATGCAAAGTCGCTAAGGTATTTAAAGAGGAAATCTGTTTTTTACTGTATGCATAATATAAATAAATGCCATAATACATTTTAGAGGAATATATTTCTTAGAGAAAGTTACATTGAAAATAAAACCTTATAAAGGTAGTACCAATGTTGGTTAATAGAGATGGTGGTGGATTGAATATGGGTAAGTGGACCAATGTTGTAATAGGGATTGTGGTGGATTAAATATGGATAGGCTGGAGTCGTATTTATATAAGTTTGCATCATCTATATTGTTGATACAAAAGTTAGGCGTACCTGGTTATGGGCTTGTACTCTCGTACCAATTCAATCCTTAGCACTTGTTACCTGCGTACTAAGAAAATAAGACAACACCGTTAGGCTTATCGAGGGATTGTCTCCCCCGATTAGACTCCGGCGTGAGAGTAAGTAATCGTTTTAGGTTCTCGTAAAGAGGTAGGGTTGCATATCGTACCTTGAATGGGAATCGTATAATTCTATATATAGGGGCTAAGAAACCGTGTTTCTTGCTCCTTACTCTTCGCACTCGTGGTGCTTATCCAAGGAAAGGATATCTATTCTATGAATAGACAATCCTTATCGTGTACCCGGTGGGTTTAGTTGCGCTTTGGGCCTCGTGAGCCCAAGGCGTTAATACTGCAGCCCGTACCATTGTCATGGTAGCCCACTCATGGTGGGCTTAGGTGCAAGTAATGTCTATCACTTGGGCTTGTGGCCCAAATATAGGCTATACGTCATCATGTCCCCCCAGTCTAGTGTGCGCGGCGCGTAGCCGCGGATACTAGACTTATATTAACAGCCGTAAGCGTAGCGGGAAAACATTGAAATATTGCCGCCCATTTAAAGTGCAATGCACCTAGTCATAGGTATTTCAAATGTATACCTAAAAAATTGGGGGTAGTATCCACGTGGCCCTCGTAAATCGGGAAAAAGTGCGTGTACAGGTTCAGTTCCAGCCACACGTTTTCGTTAGTGGGATCCACGTGGAGAGAAACTAGGGTTTTTACCACCCTATATAAGAGTCACCGCCCCCCATTTTTACACACACACAGTAAAACACACATTTACTCACTATTCACCTTCTTCGAGAGCGTTTTTTGCAAATAAACTTACTTCACTTTCGTAGGTAATTTGTGTGTGTCCCACTTAGTTTTGCAAATGAAAATGGTTGCTCAATTGGAGGAGTTTCGCTCCGCGATGTCCATTGAGGACGTTACTCAGTTCACTTCCGACTATTTCGTGCCTTTGGATGTACATCCAGAGGCTCCAGATGTCGACGCGTGTATAGCTGACTTCCCCGAAGGGAAGATAGGGCTATACACGAAATTTTTTGAGTACGCGAATTACCGCGTACCCATATCTATTTTTCTGAGCGATTTGCTCAATCACTATCGTCTTCACATCTCTCAGCTGCACTGTATAGGTGCGGCGAAGGTGTCGAATTTTGAAGTAAATTGCCGTTTACTTGCGATAGAACCGACCGTGGCCTTGTTCCGCTCCTTTTACCACACAACGTGGTCAAATGGTTGGGTTTCCTTTGCGAAGCGCCAGGGGGCGCTTCAGTGTTATACGGAAAAAGTTGACGCCCTCAAGAATTGGAGGGAGTTCTTCTTTTGGGTAGATGACGTAGTCTTTCCCTCTCCCTTTGAGTTTTATACTCAGGAATCCTTACCAAGGGATGGGCGCCCCGCACCCGGTTCCTACAGTCTTGCCAATCGACTGGCCATTAACCCCTATCCGGAGGAGTTTTTGGTACATGTGGGGTTGAGTCGCGCTTATTTTGGCGCTGCAGATGAGGTTCCTACTTTTTTAAGTGAGGATGGCCGGGGTGGGTGTTCATTCCTTATACTTCCTTCTTTGTAAGTCCTTTTATCTGTGCACCTTTAATAACTAATCCCTTCTGTTTTTTCTTGCTTTCTTTGATGTGCGCAGAAATGGATTTGTTCGCAGTGGTCAAGCTAGACAGGCCAAAGCAGGTGACCATAGGGGTGCGTCCTCTGAGGGAAGGAGAGCAGCCCTTACTCGATGCGACCGCGGGGCATTTGACTGTTTTGCTTGCGACGGTCCCCGAGGACACGCCACCACTTGTGGTGACGCCCGTCCAGAGTATAGCGCCTGAGGTAGTGGTGGCGCCCACTGTGGAGGCAATGCCTGATGTGGAGGTGGCGCGCGAGGAGGTGCGATCAGGATCATCTGACAGTATTCGGATCCTGAAACCTGAGGAAGTGCTGAGGGAGGAGGTTGCGCAGAGTTCTAAGCGCAAGGCCGAGGCTGGAGGAAGTGGTACTAAGAAGAGGCGTCGACACGTCATCAAAGACGCTGAGTTGAACGCGGAAGAGACCTCTACCTCTGGCGCTCGGTTGAAGGTTGATGACGCTTCTCCGTTTCTGTAAGTGTGCACTTCTTTTTTTTTTTTTTTTTTTCGATTACTTGTTGTAATTTTTGTTGACTGCCTTTGTTGCGTAGGGATGACGGCGCGAAGGATGATGAGGTTTCCTCTCCGCAGAATGAAAACAAGGAGGGGGATACCAAGGCTGCTGATGGTGGTGAGGCGCAGCAGCTGATGGATGAGCTGGCTGCGACTACCGCCCGCCAAGCTGAGCTTGTGGCTCAGCTGAAGAGGAAGTATGCTGGGGAGAGCCGTGCTCTTGCCCAAAAGGAGGAGGAGTTGGCGACCCTCCGTGCGCAGTTGGCGGATGCGCAAGTGGAGCTGGGGGCCTCAAAGGCGTATGCTGAAAAGATAGCTCAAGACAAGGTGAGCATATTAGCTGACCTTAAGTTCGCGAGGTCCAAGCTTGAGCAGATAAAGGCGAGGACTTCCTGGTCGGTGTCTTATCTTGAAGAGAAGAGGGCGGAGCATCATGCTAGCGTCCAGGAATTTCAGGGGCGCATGGAGAAGGCAGTTGCGATGCAAGAGGAAAAACTGCGCGCCCTCAGCATAGAGTATGACAAGGAGTTGTACCCCCATCTGATGTCCACTATAGCTGAGCGCAGGTATCTTCGTTTACTTTGTTGTTATAACTACTTTACCATCATGTTGTTTACTTACACAAATTTGCGCTTGTGAATGCAGATGGTTGATTAGCCATGGGCTGCGCCTGGCAGCCCTGAGCACCCTAGAGTCCGCTGAGGTAGTGGAAGCTTTTGGGAAGGTTGTGTACTGCGCGATTGCGCGTGGTCGGTCGCAGGCTATGGAAGACCTTCGTGAGGCCAAGCTGTTGGAGAAAGACTTGGCGGAAGTTCCTGGTTATAGCCCTACAGCTTATGATGAACTGCTGCAGGCAATGGCGGGGCTGAAGGTTCTTGAGTTGCCGCACATAGGGAAGTTGGAGCGCGATCAAGATGATCCCATAGCTGTGCTGATGGCGGGTCTAACTTTGCAGCGCCATCTTTTGGAGAACGCGGAAGAGGAAGTAGATTATTATCTAAAACCTGATGTATCGCAGCTCCAAGTCCCTGTTTTCGCACGGCCTCGCGATATCCTGAAGCCTTTTGCTCTTGAAAAGGAAATTCCTTTGAAAGAGGTACTGGAGCGACATGCGCAGAGGGTGGCTGTGAAGAAGGGTATCAAGGGCAAGGCCGTGATGTGTGGCATTGGCGCTGCACACCTTCCTAGATCAGATGGTGTGGCCGTAAGCGTTCCGACCGTGTCTATGCAGGATGCCATAACCTTAAGTAAGCTTAAGGAAACGGGGAGTTCCGCCACTCTAGAGGAGAATCCTGAGCATCGCCACAGTATATAGGCTTTTTGTATAATTATGTATCTTTCCTTGTAATTTATTAATAAATGTGGAATAAGATACGTTTTGGTTTTAAGTTCGTGACTTAAATATACTTGCATTGTTTGCTAAGTTTGCTTTATTTTTGTGTGACTAAGACTTTTAAGTGCGTGACTTTGAAGAATTATACTTGCATTGTTTGCGAAGTTTTATTATTTGACCAAGTGTCTTGGCTCGTTATATTGCTAAGCTCGCACGGTGTACTTGGTGTATGCGCATCCGTCGTGGGGTGCGCATGTGAAACTTACTTTGACGTCTCAAGAGTAAGGTGCTTAGCAAGGATACATGATCCAATGTTGATAGGTTTGCAACCCTCTTATTCAACGAGTAAATTAGTAGGTTAACTCATCCTTTATGCCTTCGTGGGTCTTTAAGTGGTGCATGCACGCCATGTAGGCAGAAATATAAAATAAACAATATTGACATATATGCAATAAAGTAAAATGCGCTATGGAGTTAGCTAGAAACCATAACATTTTATTAATACTTGCAAGTAATTAGAAAAAATAGAAAATACAATTCCTAGAAAGAAAAGAAAGACAAACACTTATTGGGCACCTCGTAGGATGCAAGTGTGTTTGTGAAAGGGCCGTAGCCTAAAAGTAACATTTTTTGAGATTGCAAATGTTCCAGGTGCGCGCCAGGTCGTGACCTTCCATATCGCGCAGCCTGTATGCGCCATTGCCGAGCGCGTCTGTGACCTCGTAAGGTCCTTCCCATTTGGGTCCGAGCTTGCCCGTGTCTTCTGCGTGGCTCGCATCGTTGGCGCGGTAAACAAAGTCTCCTGGTCTGAATGAAGTGTGTTTGACTTTTTCATCATAATACTTCTTCATTTTTGCCTTAGCCTTTGCTTCGCGTATAGCTGCGCGTTCGCGTCTTTCTTCCAGTATGTCTAAGTCTATGCGCCGTTCCTCGTCATTTGTCATGACGTTGACCTCTGCTGTGCGTATAGTTGGCATTCCTATCTCGGCTGGTATGACGGCTTCTGTTCCATAGACTAGGGAAAATGGCGTGTCGCCAGTACTGGTTTTGATTGTCGTGCGATGCGCCCACAAGACGTGCGAGAGCTCGTCTACCCACTTTCCTTTGTGTCTGTCAAGGCGCGCTTTTATTCCTTCGCCTAGACTGCGATTTGCGCGCTCAACTAGGCCATTGGTTTGTGGGTGTTTGACTGAAGCAAAGTGTTGTGTGATGTTCAATTGTGCGCACCAATCTTTGAATGGGTTATCACAGAATTGTTTTCCGTTGTCTGATATGATCTCGCCCGGTAGGCCGAAGCGACAGACAATGTTGTCCCAAACAAAGCGCTTGACTTGGTTTCCCGTGATGTTCACCACCGCCTTTGCTTCGATCCACTTTGTGAAGTAGTCTATGGCTACGATGAGGAATTTTACTCCTCCAGCTGCGACAGGGAATGGTCCTGCAATGTCAATACCCCATTTGTAAAATGGCCATGGTGAGGTAATTGGTGTCAGCTCTTGTTGTGGTCGGCGCGGAATTGGTCTATGTACTTGGCAATTACTGCATCTTCTTATCAGATCGCGTGCATCACGATGCATTGTTGGCCAATAATATCCTGACCTTAGAGCGCTTGCCACCACGGATCGTGGCCCTGAGTGCATACTACATGATCCAGCGTGAATTTCGCGGAGGACGTATTCTGCTTGAAGGGGTCCAACACATCTGAGCCATGGTTGTAAAAAAGATCGTCGATAGAGTACATTGTCGCGTAGTTCAAATCGTTGCGCTGCGCGGCGTATTCTTCGAGCGTCTTTATGATCTTGGGGTAGGACTCCCTTGCTAATAAATTCGATGATAGGTGTCATCCATGTAGGATCTTGTTCTACTATCACCGTTGATATCTCCCTCTCCAAGATTGACTTGTTTTTTAGAGTTTCTACCAATACCTGTTTTGAGAGGTGTGCGAAGCTTGTGGATGCGATCTTGCTGAGTGCGTCCGCCTTCTTGTTATCTCCTCTAGGCACTTGTTTTATTGTGAACCTATCAAAGTTTTTGATCAAAGATTTTGTCTTTTCCAGGTATTGGGTCATGTGTTCATCCTTGGCCTCGTATTCACCTAGCACGTGGTTAGCGACCAGTCGCGAATCTACGTTTGCTTCTAGGTTGCGAATCCCCATTTGAATTGCAATACGTAGTCCAGCTAGTAGGGCTTCGTATTCTGCCTCATTGTTTGTGGCTGTGAATTCAAAGCGTAGCGCATAGGTGAATTCCATACCTTATGGATTTGTGAGAATAAGGCCTGCGCCTGATCCTTCTACACACGAAGATCCATCTGTGAACAGAATCCAGGGTTCCTGTAAGTCTGTTTTAGCTGCAGATGTCGGGCTGTCGCTGTCTGGCTTTTCCACGATAAAATCGGCTAGGACTTGTCCTTTGATTGCAGTGCGCGGTCTGTATGAGATGTTATACTCACTTAACAGTACACTCCATTTTTGTAAGCGTCATGATGCGTCAGGCTTAGAGATAACTTGTTTGATTGGCTGATCAGTGATTACAACTATTGGATGCGCTTGAAAGTATCTGCGCAACCTTTTGGCTGCGAACACTAGAGCTAAGACCAGCTTCTCCATAGCGCTGTAGTTAGTCTCTGTTTTCTTTAGGGCTTTACTTACAAAATATATGGGTGTCTGGACGGAGTTCCTGTCTGTCAATAGAACGGCGCTGACTGCTCCATGGGTTGCCGATAGGTACATGATTAGTTCTTCCCCTGGTCGCGGTGCGACAAGTTTGGGAAGAGATGTCAGATGGTGTTTGAGTTGTTGGAAAGCTCCTTCCGCTTCGGTAGTCCAGCGAAAGTCTCCCTTTTTTGTACACTTCGTGAGTGTTTTAAAGAGGGGAAGAGATTTGTCTGCTGACTTAGATAAGAAACGGTTTAGCCCCGCTAACTTTCCATTCAGTGATTGGACTTCTTTGAGTGTGCGCGGTGAGGGGAGATCAATAACGGCCTTTGTCTTTTCTGGGCAAGGCTTGATTCCATCGGGTTCTATCAGGTATCCAAGGAACATCCCTTCGGTCGCGCCAAAGGTGCATTTTTTTGGATTTAACTTCATGTTGATCCGCCCCAACGTTCGGAATGTTTCCTCGATGTCGCGCACCAATTCGTCCTCTGTATGGCTTTTTATGACAAGGTCGTCAACATAGACTTCCAAGTTGCGGCCTACTTGTTTTTCGAAGGCTGTGTCCACCAGTCGTTGGTATGTCGCGCCTGCGTTCTTCAGGCCAAAAGGCATTTTGGTGTAGCAGTATACTCCTTGACTGGTGTGGAAAGCTGTTTTTTCTTCATCTTCCACTGCCATCTGGATCTGATGATACCCTTTATATGCAACTAGGAAGCATTTGAAGGGGTATCCGCATAAGGACTCGACCTTCCAGTCTATCTCTGGCAGTGGATAGCAGTCCTGCGGACATGCTTTATTGAGGTCCGTGAAGTCCACGCACATCCTCCAACTGCCATCGCTCTTCTTTACCATAACTGGGTTAGAGAGCCAGTCGTGATAGTATACTTCGCGCATGATGCCTGCGTCTACGAGCTTATGTACTTCTTCCAGAATAGCCTTTGCACGATCTGGGGCCTGGCCGCGCTTCTTTTGTCGTATTGGAGGGTATCCTTGTTGGATTTGTAGCTTATGTTCTGTGATAGAGCGTGGTACTCCCGTCATATGCTTTGGTTCCCATGCAAAGATGTCTAGGTTCTTTTGCAAGAGTGCGCATACGGCTGCTTTACCTTTGTCAGATAAAGATCCTCCAATTGAAACTTGTTGTTCCGGATAATCTGGGTGAATAGCGACTTTTAAATTTGGCGTTTTTTCCGTGCGCTGTTCTGGAATAGTCTTCGCTTCAGTTGTTACTGCGATGCATTCTCTTGGTGGTACTGTCGTGTTATAGAGAGTGACCACTCCTCCTTCTACTGGGAATTTAAGCATTCCGTGCGCTGTAGATGGTACCGCGCGCATGGATGATATTCCCGGTCTTCCAATGATACCGTTGTATGGTGAAGGAGACCTTATTACCATAAAGTTTATCCATGTCGCGGTTGAGTGTTGTTCATCTCCTACGACCACCAATAAGCATAACTGCCCCATGGGCCAAATCTTTTCTCCTGTGAATCCTGTTAATGACATTGTAGCTGGTATCAACTGACTTTGGATTTCAGGTCGCAGCCTTTTGAAACAGTGATCGTACAGGATGTCCGCGGATGCTCCACCATCAATGTACATGCGGTGGATGTCATGTCCCCCTGTATGTATCTCAATGGTTAGAGGCTCCACGACTGCGTTGTTCGCAGCTATAGTAGGGAAGGATATCTCTTTTTCTGGAGAGAATTTTTGGCTGACTTTTTGCTTTATCTTGCGTTGCCATGACTGTATCATGTATATAGTATCAGCTTTTTCCTTTGGGGGTTCTTTCTTACCCCCGTTTCTCTGTTTATCTTTTCCTTCCTTGATGTTTTTTACGAGGTGGTCCATCCTTCCTTCTCTAACTAGCTTTTCAATTAGTTGTTTTAATTGGACGCACTCGTTGGTTGTATGGCCTTTTTGGCCGTGGTACTCGCAGTATCCACCACCTAGGCGCTTTTCTTCTGCAGTGCGCATCGGTGGTGGTTTTGGGAAGTTCGCACCTTCTGTTACAAATATCTCTCTCGGAGTCTTAGTGAGAGGAGTATATTTGTCGTTGTCTCTTCCACTGCGATAATTCCTGCTGCGGTTGTTATTCTGATCATTGGATTGTCTCCGCGGCTGTTCTTGTTGCCTATAGTTTGGATAAACTTTTTTGCTATCCGCAGCAGCTGCTTCTCCTTGTATAAAGGATCTAGTGCGCTTTGTTAACTCGTCAAAGGTTTGTGGAACTTTGTCGTTCAGCTTGCGGATGAGTTCTGGGTTATTGATCCCATTCATGAACCCTGAAATTTTTAGGATTTTAGGACATGCTTTAACTTGTATACACTCATCCTTGAAACGTTCCATAAAAGCGCTGGTTGATTCCCCTTGACGCTGTTTCACTCTTGCTAGCTCCACAGGGTTTTTAGCGCACTTCTTTCGCTGGGTGAAGTTGAGGCGGAATGCTTTCCGTAGTTCCTCGAATCCCCCAATGCTCCTACGTGGGAGTTTGCAAAACCATGTGCGCGCGTTTCCCACTAACGTGGAATTAAACATATGGCACCACACAGGCTGTGGCCAATTTTCGATTGTTGCGGCTGATTCGAAAATTTTTAGGTGGTCGTCAGGATCACCTGTTCCATCGTATGTTTTCACATTAGCAGGCATGCGTCTGCGTTTGCGATCTGAGTAATCGCTGATGCGCCGTGTAAACGCATCAATTTTTTGGCGTCGCCATGGGAGGGACATATCTTCATTCTCTTCCTCACGACGTCTTCCTCTTGACTTCCAGTGTCCTGTTTCTTTGTCCTCGTTGTCTGAGGAGTCGCTGGAAGAAGGGTAATCTCTTTTTCGGCGCTTGCGCCGGCTTCTTTCAGAAGAAGAGTTTGAGGGATCTCTGCTTGGGGATCTTCTTCCCCCCAATCTGTCTTGAACCCTCCTACTCCCAGGTTTGGAAGATCCTTGGCTTGGCGAATGTTGAGGCCCTAGTCGATCTTGTATTTCCCGACTGCCAAGTCTGGAGTGGACATTGGTGCGCCTCTCGCTGTCTCCTGAGTATTGTGAATCAGATATCGTACCCAACCTATCATGGATAGTGGTACGTTCTGCGCGTCTTCCTCGTGGGTGACGCAATGGTGATGGTTCGCGTTCAGGACCAAAGTTGAGTCGGGCTTGTAGGCCCGCGCTTGCTCTTCTTGTTGCTTCTTCTTGCATGAGGGCAGTTAATGTTTCATAATTTTGGGATACAAAGTTCCCCAAAGTTAGATCCGGTGCGTCCTCAGTTGTTGCAAGAATTTCTGCCTCAGTGTTAGGCGCCCTGTTCCGTTCAGGCGCGCCTGGCGGCACAGTGTTGTTCACTGCGGGTGTAGCCTGATGAGGAGTGGTGAAGAGGGTGCCTTGGAGTTCCTCAACGCTTGGGACCACTAAAGAAATTATAGGTAGTTCCGTCGCTGGAAGAGGTTGGGTTGTCCCTGCCTCTTGGTGATCAGGTGCGCTGGTTGTCCCAGCAACCTGTCTAGAGGTTGAATCTTGTCGATTCTTCCTCTGATGGTCACATTTTTCTGACTGCGGAGTCCGCTGACTTGAATTCTTATGCTTCGTCATTCTAGTGTTTGGTTCTTAGTAGGGTCCCACGGATGGCGCCACTTGTTGATACAAAAGTTGGGCGTACCTGGTTATGGGCTTGTACTCTCGTACCAATTCAATCCTTAGCACTTGTTACCTGCGTACTAAGAAAATAAGACAACACCGTTAGGCTTATCGAGGGATTGTCTCCCCCGATTAGACTCCGGCGTGAGAGTAAGTAATCGTTTTAGGTTCTCGTAAAGAGTTAGGGTTGTATATCGTACCTTGAATGGGAATCGTATGATTCTATATATAGGGGCTAAGAAACCGTGTTTCTTGCTCCTTACTCTTCGCACTCGTGGTGCTTATCCAAGGAAAGGATATCTATTCTATGAATAGATAATCCTTATCGTGTACCCGGTGGGTTTAGTTGCGCTTTGGGCCTCGTGAGCCCAAGGCGTTAATACTGCAGCCCGTACCATTGTCATGGTAGCCCACTCATGGTGGGCTTAGGTGCAAGTAATGTCTATCACTTGGGCTTGTGGCCCAAATATAGGCTATACGTCATCAACTTGTTGATACAAAAGTTGGGCGTACCTGGTTATGGGCTTGTACTCTCGTACCAATTCAATCCTTAGCACTTGTTACCTGCGTACTAAGAAAATAAGACAACACCGTTAGGCTTATCGAGGGATTGTCTCCCCCGATTAGACTCCGGCGTGAGAGTAAGTAATCGTTTTAGGTTCTCGTAAAGAGTTAGGGTTGTATATCGTACCTTGAATGGGAATCGTATGATTCTATATATAGGGGCTAAGAAACCGTGTTTCTTGCTCCTTACTCTTCGCACTCGTGGTGCTTATCCAAGGAAAGGATATCTATTCTATGAATAGACAATCCTTATCGTGTACCCGGTGGGTTTAGTTGCGCTTTGGGCCTCGTGAGCCCAAGGCGTTAATACTGCAGCCCGTACCATTGTCATGGTAGCCCACTCATGGTGGGCTTAGGTGCAAGTAATGTCTATCACTTGGGCTTGTGGCCCAAATATAGGCTATACGTCATCATGTCCCCCCAGTCTAGTGTGCGCGGCGCGTAGCCGCGAATACTAGACTTATATTAACAGCGGTAAGCGTAGCGGGAAAACATTGAAATATTGCCGCCCATTTAAAGTGCAATGCACCTAGTCATAGGTATTTCAAATGTATACCTCGAAAATTGGGGGTAGTATCCACGTGGCCCTCGTAAATCGGGAAAAAGTGCGTGTACCGGTTCAGTTCTAGCCACACGTTTTCGTTAGTGGGATCCACGTGGAGAGAAATTAGGGTTTTTACCACCCTATATAAGAGTCACCGCCCCCCATTTTTACACACACACAGTAAAACACACACTTACTCACTATTCACCTTCTTCGAGAGCGTTTTTTGCAAATAAACTTACTTCACTTTCGTAGGTAATTTGTGTGTGTCCCACTTAGTTTTGCAAATGAAAATGGTTGCTCAATTGGAGGAGTTTCGCTCCGCGATGTCCATTGAGGACGTTACTCAGTTCACTTCCGACTATTTCGTGCCTTTGGATGTACATCCAGAGGCTCCAGATGTCGACGCGTGTATAGCTGACTTCCCCGAAGGGAAGATAGGGCTATACACGAAATTTTTTGAGTACGCGAATTACCGCGTACCCATATCTATTTTTCTGAGCGATTTGCTCAATCACTATCGTCTTCACATCTCTCAGCTGCACTGTATAGGTGCGGCGAAGGTGTCGAATTTTGAAGTAAACTGCCGTTTACTTGCGATAGAACCGACCGTGGCCTTGTTCCGCTCCTTTTACCACACAACGTGGTCAAATGGTTGGGTTTCCTTTGTGAAGCGCCAGGGGGCGCTTCAGTGTTATACGGAAAAAGTTGACGCCCTCAAGAATTGGAGGGAGTTCTTCTTTTGGGTAGATGACGTAGTCTTTCCCTCTCCCTTTGAGTTTTATACTCAGGAATCCCTACCAAGGGATGGGCGCCCCGCACCCGGTTCCTACAGTCTTGCTGACGCGCAAACTTTAGATGCCAATCGACTGGCCATTAACCCCTATCCGGAGGAGTTTTTGGTACATGTGGGGTTGAGTCGCGCTTATTTTGGCGTTGCAGATGAGGTTCCTACTTTTTTAAGTGAGGATGGCCGGGGTGGGTGTTCATTCCTTATACTTCCTTCTTTGTAAGTCCTTTTATCTGTGCGCCTTTAATAACTAATCCCTTCTGTTTTTTCTTGCTTTCTTTGATGTGTGCAGAGATGGATTTGTTCGCAGTGGTCAAGCTAGACAGGCCAAAGCAGGTGACCATAGGGGTGCGTCCTCTGAGGGAAGGAGAGCAGCCCTTACTCGATGCGACCGCGGGGCATTTGACTGTTTTGCCTGCAACGGTCCCCGAGGACACGCCACCACTTGTGGTGACACCCTTCCAGAGTATAGTGCCTGAGGTAGTGGTGGCGCCCACTGTGGAGGTAATGCCTGATGTGGAGGTGGCGCGCGAGGAGGCGCGATCAGGATCATCTGACAGTATCCGGATCCTGAAACCTGAGGAAGTGCACACTTACAGAAACGGAGAAGCGTCATCAACCTTCACAGTGGTGAGAGTAAGTAATCGTTTTAGGTTCTCGTAAAGAGTTAGGGTTGTATATCGTACCTTGAATGGGAATCGTATGATTCTATATATAGGGGCTAAGAAACCGTGTTTCTTGCTCCTTACTCTTCGCACTCGTGGTGCTTATTTAAGGAAAGGATATCTATTCTATGAATAGATAATCCTTATCGTGTACCCGGTGGGTTTAGTTGCGCTTTGGGCCTCGTGAGCCCAAGGCGTTAATACTGCAGCCCGTACCATTGTCATGGTAGCCCATTCATGGTGGGCTTAGGTGCAAGTAATGTCTATCACTTGGGCTTGTGGCCCAAATATAGGCTATACGTCATCATATATCAATATTCATATCAATTTAATTTTGATTCATTCGTCTATATCCATATTCAACGGGTGAAACGGGTATTTGGAAATAGAAAAAAAAATGGATCATCCAAAATTTTTTTTATTTTAATCGAAATAAAATGCATATTGTTATGGAAGCAAATACAATGCAACACTAAATTATTAAGAATGACATTTCATTCTCATGGTTTTATGTTTGCTTTTGCATCAAAAAGTTATTTGGATCACTTAAATTTATTTATATAAAAAATAAATAAATAAATAAAAATAAAAAGCATCTTCCTTATATTATTATGTATGGTCTCTATTATGTTTACATATGCAAAGTCGCTAAGGTATTTAAAGAGGAAATCTGTTTTTAATTGTATGCATAATATAAATAAATGCCATATTACATTTTAGAGGAATATATTTCTTAGAGAAAGTTACATTGAAAATAAACTTTATAAAGGTAGTACCAATGTTTGTTAATAGGGACCTATTTTATAATAGGGATTTGTTGTGGATTAAATATGGATAGGCTGCAGCCGTATTTATATAACTTTGCATCATCTATATCAATATTCATATCCATTTAATTTTGATTCATTCGTCTATAACTCTATATCCATATTCAATGGGTGAAACGGGTATTTTGAAATAGAAAAAAAAATGGATCATCTAAATTTTTTTGATTTTAATCGAAATAAAATGCATATTGTTATGGAAGCAAATATAATGCAACACTAAATCTCTTATATATATATAAAACAAAACCCCTATTGGGAATTTTTTATTTCAAAAAAATAGATTTACCTTATTTAGTAATAATTTTATTTAAAAAAAAAGATTATTTTCTTATTAGGTAACATTTTATATTTATCCATAACGCAAGTATAAGATAAATACAAAAAATATAGATAAGATGCAATTAATAATAGGATTAAAATTTTTAAATAATTATCTTTAATAATAAAAAACTATAATTAAATATCATAAATTAAACAAAACAAAGATTAAATTATATGTTTTTTAATAAATAAAAATATATGATTCAAAAAATTTTAAAAAACCCGCACGTGCGCGGGCATTATAACTAGTTATTAATAATGACATTTCATTCTCATGGTTTTATGTTTGCTTTTGCATCAAAAAGTTATTTGGATCACTTAAAGTTATTTGCATCAAAAAGTTATTTGTAACTTAGCATATTAGTTTACGTTTTTAATTTCGTACGTTTAAATTTTTAATTATCAATGCAATCTTTTTAATTTATGAATTCTTTTAATTTAGTTTTAATTAAATTTGTTAAAAGAAAACAGGTTTGGAGGTGAGGGGTGGTGACCATTGTGACTGAAAGATCAGGGGAGTGATGATGTGTTGTATGGTGATATGACGCTAATGTGTCAATGAAGGTAAAGGATGTTCTTATAGTCTTAGAGACAGCAATTATCAATTATCAAAGTACATAATTCTTAACCATATGTTTGTCAAAAATTTTATTTTATTTTATTTTTCTTGAAAGCTAGTATATCGAATTCCTAATAATAATCTTTGACATGTAGTTTTTTCAAGTTTTCAAAAAAATTTATCTAAGCTTTCAAAATTAAGCAAACTTTTAAGATAATCAAAAGGAGAAACAAGTAGCATCTTCCTCGATGTTTATATAAAAAATAAATAAATAAAAAGCATCTTCCTTATATTATTATGTATGGTTTCTATTATGTTTACATATGCAAAGTCGCTAAGGTATTTAAAGAGGAAATCTGTTATTTATTGTATGCATAATATAAATAAATGCCATATTACATTTTTGAGGAATATATTTCTTAGAGAAAGTTACATTGAAAATAAAACCTTATAAAGGTAGTACCAATGTTTGTTAATATGGATGGTGGTGGATTGAATATGGGTAAGTGGACCAATGTTGTAAACTTGTAATAGGGATTGTGGTGGATTAAATATGGATAGGCAGGAGCCGTATTTATATAAGTTTGTATCATCTATATCAACATTCATATCCATTCAATTTTGATTCATTCGTCTATATCAATATTCTGCGGGTGAAACGGGTATTTTGAAACAGAAAAAAAAAAATGGATCATCTAAAATTTTTTGATTTTAATCGAAATAAAATGCATATTGTTATGGAATCAAATACAATGCAACACTAAATTATTAAGAATGACATTTAATTCTCATGGTTTTATGTTTGCTTTTGCATCAAAAAGTTATTTGGATCACTTAAATACAAACCCCCCCCCCCCTCCCCCACCCACCACCACAAAAAAAAAAAAAAAAAATGATGTAATTAATTATTTTTTTGGTTAAAAGTTTGTTACCACATCACAGTTATAAGTTACTACAATGCCCCCCCCCCCTCCCCCCCCCCCCCCGAAAAAAGAATTGAAAAAAAAGCATCAATTTTTTTGGGTAAAATTTTATTACCACATCACAAATACAAGTTACTGCATCCCCACACCGCGAAAAAAAATTGTTTTTTTTTTGTTTTTTTTTTTTTTTTTTTTTTTTTTTTTTGTTTTGGTTACAAATTTGTTACTGTATCACAATTATAAGTTTGGCGCATCAATGTTTTGACTTACTTCATCACAGTTATAAGTTTCAAGAAAAAAAATTTCCCACCAAAAATTTGTTAGTGCATAACAATTATAAGTTACCGCAGTACAATTATAAGTTTGGTGCATAACGGTTTTAACTTACTGTATCATAGTTATCCGTTTGATGCACCAATCTTTTATCTTACTGCATAATAATTCTAAGTTATTGGATCATAGTTAAACTAGACCCCACTTTCGATTAGATAGGTTTCGGTCTTAATCAAGATAGGTCAAGGGCGCGTCGGAACGGAGTGCATCATGATTTTAACTTACTGCATCATACTTATAAGTTATTTCATCATAATTATAAGTTACTTTATCATAATTATAAGTGTAATGCATTATAATTATAAGTTTAGTGCATCATGTATGTATGTAATTGTATCATAGTTAAATGTGATTCTTTATTTATACCAGTAATGCATTTTTTTATACCATTAATACATCAAACTAATAAGTTTTATTGCATCATCATTATAACTTATTGCATCATAGTTATAAGTTTAGGGGGTGGCAATCTTTTCGGTTTGAACCTTCGGCAACTAATGCCGCTCGGCATCATGGAGAACTACATTTTCCGCATGCCAAATTCTGCATGCATTTCGGTAATACATACCGAATCGGTATGGCAGCTTCCCCCAAAAAATTTTAACGTTGCACATTTATTGTTATAGCCGTTTGAGGCATTTTTCAAAAAAAAATAATAAAATAAAATAAAATAAAAATCCCTTTAAATATTAACTTGATCTTGTTAATTTATTCACACAAACAAATCACAAAATATTTATCATCAAATCACACATTACTAGCCATGGCTTCATCATCTTCTTCGTCCTCGGACGAAATAATTATTCCCACTGAATCATCCGATCTATGGCTATCCGGTAGTACGTTCAAAACTTTGTTAGTCGCATACGATGCCCTTGCAGATACGGCAAGCTCTAACGAAATACGTGGTTATATCACCCGTTTTCATGAAAGAGCTTTAGAAACTCTAAAGAATGATTATTTTGTTGAACAACCAAAGTTTAATGAAAATGTTTTTTGCGATCGTTTTCGTATGCGTAAAACCTTGTATTTAAGAATAGTTTGTGAAATTGAAGCGCAAATCGAATGGTTTCAAGCGGGTTATGACGCGATGGGAAAAAAAGTTTTACGACGTTACAAAAATGCATGTCGGCCATTCGGCAACTCGCAACGGGTGAACTTCCGGATAGATTTGATGACTATTTAAACATGACACGAAGAACGTCAGGTTATTATTTATTTTTTATTTTTATAATTATTTCGTTATTTAAACATTTTGTATTTTTTTTAATTATATATATATATATATATATATATATATATATATATATATATATATATATATATATATATATATGTGTGTGTGTGTGTATGTATTATTTAATATGTTGTAGGTGAATGCCTTGATAAATTTTGTGATGCGATTATAATGTTATATGGCGAGAGTTCTTATGTAGGCCGACAACCCATGACATTGCACACATATTCGAGGCACATGAAGAAAAACATCACATTCCTGGAATGCTTGATAGCATTGATTGTATACATTTCGTTTGGCAAAATTGTCCTAAACATTTAAGAGGCCAATATAAGAGAGGTGATCACCAATACCCGACTATTATGCTTGAGGCGACGGCTTCAAATGATTTGTGGATTTGGCATTCATTTTTTGGTCCTCCCGGTTCAAATAACGATATCAATGTTTTGAATCAGTCTCCATTGTATGTTACGGAGAGAAACGGAACGGCACAAAACAGTTCATTTGTTTTGGGTGGACGGCTTTACAAACGTGGATACTATCTTACCGATGGAATCTATCCTAAGTATTCAACACTTGTTAAAGCATATCCGTATCCCACTGACCCAAAAGAAAAGAAATTCAAGAAGCTACAAGAGTCTGCAAGAAAGGATGTCGAACGAGCTTTTGGTCGTCTAAAGGGAAAATGGTTTATTCTAAGTCGTCCTCTCCGGGCTATGTCCGTCCAAAAGATTCGAAAAATCGTTTATACTTGTATTATATTGAACAATATGATTTTAAAAGACAATGGGATGACAATATCACCGGTTCATATAATGGATCCGCCGGTCGCGCCAGTTTATGATGATAGTGTACTCCATGAGTTACTCGACGAAAATATCCATAACCGTCTCCGATATGATCTTACAGAGCACATAGCGGCTCAAGACTTACCATACCTCGATGACTAGTGTTTTCATATTTTTTTCCTAAGCATTATGTAATTTTCTTTGAGTTATTAATAAAATTTAATGTTTTTATATAATTGTTTAATATAATTATGAATAAAAAAATAAAAAAATATAATTAGATTTTTTTTTTTTTTTTTTTTTTTTTTGCATCATCAATGCCACTAAAAATTGAAGGTGAGGTATGGTGAATTATGAAATGTGTTGGCAATATGTTATTGGTTAATTTTGCTTGATGTTGAATTATGGTGTGGCAAGGTTGCCACCCCCCTTAGTGCATCAACTATAATGCAGTAACTTATAACCTTGATGCACTAAGTTTATAATTGTAATTCAATAACTTTAAAACTGTGATGCACTAACAATTTTTTATTATTTTATTATTTTTTTTGGCGTGGGGGAGGGGTGATGTAGTAACTTATAAATGTGATAAAGTAAATTAATAATTGTGATGCGGTAACAATCAAGTTATGATAATATATGATTCACTAAATACGTATATATGATTCACAATTGTACATATATCGCAAAATCGTGAAATTTTCTAACATTGATTCAATTATTTTTTACACAATTTGGTTTTGAATCACATTAAAAGATTTGAAAAAAGTTGAGGAGTTGATAACAGAAAGGCTAAACTTGCGAGATTCATGGAAATGATTCGAAAGATACATAGGAGCTCGCAAGTATTCACGTGGTCAATCAAACTGCAGAAAGACCCAAATGATCTCCTTTAAAGGTAAGGGGGAGGTTGTTAGACTTTAAAAGACTGAAGACCATAGTATGGGGTCTATATTGTAGCTTGTAATAGTGTGGGGTTCGGTATGTAATATTCGTACGATGTAAGCATTCGTTTCATGTAGAGGGTATAAATACCCCTAACCACACACAATGTGTGATGTTGCATTCATTTATACAAGTTTCATTTTTCCCATTCTCGCTCTCTCTAAGTATGTGTGTGCACCACTCTCTCTCTCTAGAATTCATTATTGTGGACGTATGGTCCGGACTGGGCTAGGAATGGGTCAGGCCCGGCAGACAGCGGCCCATTCTACGCCTAAACCCTAATTCCATGCCTTATAAATATAGGGCTGGGATTCCCTTCTTGGGGACAGAACATAGCAGGTTACCCTAAACCTAACTCTTATATGCTATATCGCATGGAGACTAACTTGACCATCGGAGGTGGATCCCGGGGCTACGGCCTCGGGTCTACTCCTAACGGGTTCTCTTTGTTGACAGGTCTACTCAGGGCTCGAGAACTAACGGCCCAAGGAGAGTCGTCAGTTCCAGTCCGCGCCAGATTATGCATCAACAGATTGGCGCCATCCGTGGGACATGACTACGACAAGTTTCGTGCTCTCACATCACCGGAAAGCAATCACCGAGTTCAAAATCCAGAACTTTAAAACTTTTTATTTTTTTGGGTTGCACTTTAAAACCCGGCCGATGCGGTATTCATGCGTTAAGATATATTATCTTTTAAATATTCATAAGATTTTATGTAAATCTTTTAAACTTGGTAAACACGATTTTATCTATAGCCGCACTAAGTCCGCACGATCGGACCTACTTTATCTTTTAGCCGCGAACAACGCAGTTACGATAAATCTACCCGCGTTAGGCCGTGTGTTCGGACATCTTCGCAGATTGGCGCCATGAACGCACTGTCACGTACAGGCACCACGATGCTATTCAATCGCCATGAGCACATTGGACAAAATCCGTGGTCATGTTATGTTCATCTGCGATCATCCACAAACGTTCGGGTCTATGTAGTCACGATACATCCATCTGCGTCTGTGCGTGCATTTGAAACTATTAGTCGCGGTCACGGTGTGATTGAAACAACAATTTATTGTTTATGTAGTTTGTAAAACCTCACGATAGGTGTAATTCGCACTACTACTTCTCTTATGTGTTAATTTCACATGCTATGTGCTATATATTGTTTCACGCTAATCTTTTACTTCATTAGATTTTATATGTTGCGATTCGCGGCATATATTTTTAATATTTGCATTAAGTGTTTTTCAGGATTTGAATAACTAAGTTTAATGCTCCTACAAGCGTAGCACCATCAAACTTGGGGGGATACCAGAGTATAATACCACTGTTTCCGTACGCGTCACTAAGGTATATTTGGAAGCAGATCGTACGTAAAACGTATTGCAAGCCCGGTACAAAGACGGATTTAAATATTCGCACCATCTTGCCGCAGGGGAGACGTCCTCTGTCGGTTGTAAAGACGGATGTAATGTTCGCACCTTGTCGCGCACAGCGCGCACCTCTGCCACAGAAGCACGTCTTATGTTGCACCATGTTGCATTGCTATTGGTACAAAAGGTACGCTGTCACACCCCGCCACGGCGGAAACACGAGGGTGTAACTTCATGGATATCATCACAACATCTGGTGTCTATATGGAGAACAACTACATGCACAAAGATAGAGCAAAGTACAAACACAAAGTGTTGTAACAATACCCCAAAACAAAATAACCAAAACAAAATCCGGAACAATACATAAATTCAAACATAGATGCTAAACCACTTCCAATGCAACTAAGGTCTTGTCTATCCACATCCTTCTATCTTATCCTTAGAAAGCTCACCTGAAAATGATGCTTAAAACGTCAACATAATGTTGGTGAGATTCATAGGTTTGAGACTCAACACACAAGGCAACCAAATTCACTGTGATTACAAAATATAGCTGGACAAATAATTATAGTTATCATATAGCTACATGCATTTGCAAGTTAATATTCACACACAAAGGCAACAACACTCATAAGGCAACCAATAGGACGGCTCGTGTCCTCCGACCCCAAAATAATTACAACAGGACAGCTCGTGTCCTCCGACCCCACAATGATTACATTAGGACGGCTCGTGTCCCCCGACCCCAATAAACATCAATTAGGTCGCATGCGCGAGCAACAAGATAAATATCCTCCTAATTCGATCCTATATATATCCACACAAGCAAATAATCACACATAGCATGCATACGATAACATTATAGGTCCAAGCTCTTTAACACCATACACATAATCACAGTAATTCAAATCATTTAAGACAAGCATCATTCCCATCCCAAGTTTAAAACAAAGTAAAAATATGGGACTATGAACTCACCTTAAACTCCACAGCTTCCACAAAAACAACTCACAATCTATAGCACACAAAAATAATCCACATTACACAAGGTCAAGCTAAAAGCTACAACCCATGTCATACACATATGATGGATGTCTAAGACTCATATGACCCACCATGGATCTCCTAGACACCACACTAACCACTACCATAACTTAATACTCACTAAATCCCTTGCACTCTTAAAATCAGAAAACGCATAATTTTTGGGTACCTTTGCCCACATAAAACCACGACAAATAAAGCTCAACAACTCACACCAAAAATTCACCATGGTCTCTCATAAGCATAGAAGCTAATCCCAGAAGGCCATGGACCAATAACACACACAAGTACTCATAAGAAATTCAAACTTGTCAACTACTCAAATTCGGATCTGAACGCACACCAAAAAGTTTTGATTTTTTAATAATTACTTCCACAAGTTTTTATCGCGAATCCTCTTCGTAGTAGTCTAATATAACTTAAAAATTAACTATTCCAGAAGGCCAAGTCAAAATACCACTTTTACAACCACATGACACCCTCAAACTTTTACCCAAAATCTGTCCCGGTTTGACAGCTTTGACACCTTAACAAAGAAAAATCGAAAGACCAACTTCCCGACCTTGAAATCAATCGTGGATGGACTTTTTGGAAAGCTCTTTCATTAAACTTCAATTTAGACCTAAAATTCATGACTTAACTCTTCACCATTTGTTATTTACACTCACACCTTTACAGCCTTACAAATCTGTCCAAACCTTAACTCAATAACTAGCATGTTTTACGCTCAATTCTCTTAACCAATCATCATACTATTATTATTAATTGATCCCAACATGTTTAATAACATTAATTTACATAAGTTAACACAAACCCTAATCCATCATACTTTATATTACATGAATTAGATCAATAACTAATTAATTGAATAAAAACTAGTATCGAAAATATACATTGATCTTGATTTTAGCTTCAATAATAAAAACCCTAATTTTTTTCTCCTTATTCCCTTGTGTCGACTTCAATATGCAGGAAAAAGGGTTTTGGGAACTTTGATTTTGTATTTATAATTATTTAGTGGATAATTACCTAACTTAGAGTTGTAATTGGGCTACAATTGGGTTTCCTTTTCCCCCTATTTTTTCCCAACCGATATATATATATATATATATATATATATATATATATATATATATATATATATATATATATATATATATATATTAATTAATTTATTACACTCAAAACCTCATACTTTTCATATTTTATAAACACTCGTAGCTAATCCTAGCGTCTTACACGATAAACCTCAGTGTTTACGACAACCCGGAAAAATATCATTTTCAAAACAAAGTTTTCAAAAATAGATTTTCACACTCTTTTATAAACATAACACATAAAAACAAACTCCTCGTAACTTGCTAACGCTCAAATACTTGAACGAAGACTCGTTACGCAAAAACACAAGAACACCAAAACTACACAAGTCATTTCTACACCACAAAGGTGATCAAAATGAACTTTCCCAAATTTCAAACTTTCCAAATCACCATAATAACCATTTACGCAAAGGGATTTAGTGCTAAAACTCACCTATACCACACTTATATCACTTCAAACACCTAGGACACACCAAACAAACGTCAACCGAGTCAAGACTATCAGTCAAACTGACCTGCTAAAACCACGGTTGTTACATACGCCCTTACCCAGGATGCAGCATACGAGATCCACCTTCACCATTGTGAGACAATCACAATCGCAATCCTAGTGCGCACTATCGCATGTGAGCTGCGCAGTATGGTCCGTCCCATGTGCATACAAGTTGCGCACATATGGGCCATGCCGTCATGGTTGATTGGGCCTACGCGGCCATGAACAGAACCTAAGTCTAGCATAACATAGTCATGCACTATGTCACACTAGACTTGGGGGGCTTGTGGACGTATGGTATGGATTGGGCCAGGAATGGGTCAGGCCCGGCAAACAGCGGCCCAGTCTACGCCTAAACCCTAATTCCACGCCTTATAAATATAGGGCTGGGATTCCTTTCTTGGAGACAGAACATAACAGGTTACCCTAAACCTAACTCTTATATGCTATATCGCATGGAGACTAACTTGACCGTCGGAGGTGGATCCCGGGGCTACGGCCTCGGGTCTACTCCTAACGGGTTCTCTTTGTTGATAGGTCTACTCAGGGCTCGAGAAGACGACTAACGGCCCAAGGAGAGTCGTCAGATCCATTCCGCGCCAGATTATGCATCAACAGTTATTGATCTTGATTATGGGACAACAAAGCTCTTTATGTTGAAGTCATCGGGATCTTTTGGCTAAACTTTATCCCAGTTTTGCCGAGGGAGCAACCCCATTTTTAGCCTTGAATTGGTCAAAATATTCTAACTTTCTTACTTTTCTTGGAGGATTAGACCCGGTAATTGGAGGTCTATGGCTAACCAATACTGCACATCATCATTTAGCTATTGCAATTCTTTTTCTGATAGCGTTCGTAGAGTACATATATGTTTATATGCATGGCTACACGATAGTGCATACATTAAGTAATACAAATGACGGACAAATGCAGGGACGGAGGCAGCTTATGGATTGGGTTGGCCAAGGCACACCCAAAATGGATTTTTGTCAATAATATCATGCATGTAACGTATTTAGTCTCATTTATTTACTTTTGGCCCATCCCAAGAAGCGTAATTTATAAAAAAAAAATCAATGGTTATTATACTCGTAGATATTAATACATGTTAGTAATAAGGTTTCATAGTTAATGTATTTATTTTCTTGAACTTCTATTTTTGTATCGGCCCATCCGAGCGAAGATTCCTGGCTTCGTCACTGGACAAATGAAGAACTAAACCATAGTAGAACGACTAGCGTCCGTAGAGGACATATATGTTTATATGCATGGTTACACGATAGTTAATACATTAAGTAAAGTATACAAATGACGGACAAACGAAGAACTAAAACATAGTAGAACGACGACTAGTGTAACGAACGGAAAACGATCTAGAGAGGATTTCTGGCTCCAACTCACTGTTCTGTTCCAATCCTTGATCAAAATTTTGCATGTAAGTATACTCATCATAAGGAACTTGCTGAACATGCACCGATGCAGATCTAACCATTAAACTCCTTTTTTCTTTCTTCATTTTCTTCCACAACGCTTTCCAAACAGACTGCTTCTTAGCTGTTGGCTCAGTTGCTGAATTCACCGAAACAAGTGGGTCATATCCGCTGTCCAGTTTCATCGTTTTGCTACGTCATTTTTTTATATTCATGATGGTTTTATCAGGAATGAATGTTTAACATGTATATACATACATAGATAAAGGTCATAGGTCAAATTTGATAAGCTGGCTTAAATATAAAATTCAATAAGTCATTACAATTGTATTGTTTTTTAGTTGACAAAATTGCAATTAGCCACATTTTTTTTGACGTTTCAATTTGGATAATTAAACAAATCTTTATTTATCCTTTTTAAGGAAAATATTTATCCTTTTTTCACAGGGAAACATGTCTTTCCTCATTATAATTTTGTGATACCCAAATTGGCAAATTGTGTTTGCCTGTTTGGTGTGTCACATTTGAATTAAAAAAACCGTGGGAGTCCCCAGCGCATCTAAAACCTTAGGTAGGTGTATCACATTTGATTATATAAATAACTCGAGTATATGTATTCTTTGTAAATGTAATTCCATTTCACACTTTTGTGGTCAACTTGTCATATACATGAAATCCATCCTTCTTATTCTGTTGTATCCAAACTTCGTTTTTTAGACAATTTTTTTTTACTAACTTAGAGTAAAACTATTATTCATATTTCCGACTCATTTATAGAAAAAGTTGGTAAACGGCGATGCTTACTAGTCCACGTGTTTCTCCCCGAAAAACGCTTGAATGAAATGTCCAGAGATTGACCATCCGACCATATTGAAAATCTGACCATACTCTCGCAACATTCTTTCTTTCTTATCTAACTGCCCTATGCGAAAACACTAGCGTCAAAATTGTAGTGTATGGGGATTGAATGTCGGTCTCAACAGGAGAATCCCATGCCCCCAATTAGTAGACATATAGGAGTTTTATCATGATTCATGACCAGCTGACAATACAATATTAATTTGTTTAATTTAAACATCAAAGCTGGACGATATGAGATTACCATGTTATACAAGTTCTTTCTATAATCATGTTAACCAGCTTAGTTATCAACTAATTAAGTTAAAAAAAACTAATGACATAAAATGATAACATAAATTAGAAGGTTCGCCAAACAAATATGGTAGGAGAGTTGCTAATAAGGCACCCTGCACTTCAGATTAGCCAATTAATTTTCAAAACGAGCTTGATTGAACAAGGCACTGCAAAGGTTCGGTACTAGGAAATGCTGTGACAAGACACGCAATTGGCGTGTCCATTCATCAGGCAGACACAACCCTTATATACGTTATTCACACCTTAGTTTATCTTACATGCTACAAGTGAATCACTACTTAGATACCTCATGAATCTTAATGATCATACACACGCTACCTACTTTCTCGACAAGTATTCTCAAGCAGATTAAGTTCCCCTCCCAACCAAACATCATCCCTGATAGACCGACTTCCACCCTATGGTTTGTATTCTGATTTCTTCTAAAATCTGCTAAGTTTGTTCTGGCCCAACATTCCTATAGGGATACAAGGTCAAATAGCAGGTTTGTTAAATCAGATAATATATTTGTTTTACTATCACCCTATTTGTTTTGGTAAATAGCTTTCTATTACACCAATTTTCATGCGGAAGAAAACACCAGTAACCTATTTACCGTTCAGCATAAATTATAAAATACTGAAAACCCGCTTCTACCCATGAAACACGAAATCTGTAGCACATAATAGAAACAAGCCAATATGTAACATG
Source organism: Artemisia argyi (assembly GCA_030686995.1). Taxonomy (NCBI): domain Eukaryota; kingdom Viridiplantae; phylum Streptophyta; class Magnoliopsida; order Asterales; family Asteraceae; genus Artemisia; species Artemisia argyi. The sequence continues at coordinate 98,146,525 of CM060679.1, read as the reverse complement.
AATTAACGGCTCTCTGCCTTTTTTTCTTTAAGCATTTAAAAAGAATCACACAACTTATGGTTCCACAGCAACACCGATACGTTTAAAGTTGTAAAACAAAAAAGAAACAGAAATCCTGCAGCCATTACAACATTAGTACAGCCCACATTCTTACAGACGACATGCAGTTGAGGTATTCGGGTCAGATTCTTGACTATACACCCCTCCTCTTTGTTGGCTCATCATCCCGACAACATTAAATACATCATGACCCATTCATTGCTTTTTCATTTAGCGAAGACCACATATAGTATATCCAGTTACATTCTTTTTGCCTGTACATAATCTAAGAAAAGTTAAATACGCTTCCAGAACCGCGTAACAAAAACTTCTTTTGCTCATTTCACAGCCCACTCCCACCCTGTGACGATACCATAAAAAACACCATCATTTAAGAATTTTTACAAGATATCCGGTTTTAAGAGCATCGTGCACATATGTACGTAAAGTCCTTATAGATGAGCCATCTTTAGAAACATACCGGTAGAAGCCTATCTCTTGAAAATGTCAAGAAACCGTTCTTCCGTAGCAGATAGATGCTATGTACAAATTCTTGGACCATTTCTCCTGTAGAATACAAAAATCAGTAAAATAAAATTAATCCACTGTTTAAATGTTATTCTATTAACAGGGAAAATGACAAAAATACCCATTTTTACCAACATACTTCACCAAATACCCAATTTTTATCAAAAAAATCCAAAATACCCACAAAATCTGCAAGTGTTGCGAATTTATGAAAAAATTCGCAAGGTTTGACTTTGCGAGGTCAAGCCTGGCGATTTTAAAATCACAAGGTTTTACCTCACAAAGTCAAACCTTGCTAGTTTTCATAAAATTGGCAAGGTTGACTTTGCAAGGTTAAACCTTGAAAATTTTTGAAAATTGCTTTTTCTTTCGGTTTTCACGCTTAGCTCAAAATATAAAAGTTGTAGATATCTCCTCTCGTCAAGTGGCTTTTTGAATCACGCAAAAAGAAGTTCGTATGAGGAAGTTATGGCCAAAATACCACAACAACTAAACGAGAAAAAGTTGTGGTATTTTGGCCATAACTTACTCATACCAAACTCCTTTTTGGGTGATTCAAAAAGCCACTAAACAAGAAAAGGGATATCTACAACTTCCGTGTTTTGAGCTAAGAGTAAAAACCAAGAAAAAGGGAACAATTTTCAAAAATTCGCAAGGTTTGACTTTGTGAGGTCAAACCTTGCGATTTTAAAAAAATAGTCACATAAAATTCGCAAACTCTCGCAAAACTTGCGGATTTTGTAGGTATTTCGGATTTTTTGATAGATTTGTGTATTTGGTGAAGTATGTTGGTAAAAATGGGTATTTTGTCATTTTCCCCTATTAATTTGGTTACTGGTTAAAAACAAATAGACTACCTTGACATGGGTACTGGGAAAAGCAGATGTTCTTAGAGTTTCTTGAGTGACATCTTGCGATCTCTTCTTGGAAGTACTGAGAATGAAAGCGGCTTGATCTTCGGTTGCAGCTGCTGCAGTTATCCGGTAGCCGTTCTCCCATCTTCTATGAATCCCTTCACTAGGATACAAAAAATCAAGTTCAACCACCTGCAGATAAACCACAAAAATACATAAGCGTCATACAGACAATGGACCATTTAAGTAATAAGGAGTAATGAAGGGAGTGATACCTGATTAGAGTAAGTTGCATCTCGAGACATGACGATGCCCCATCGACTACCAGCAGTTGTCATTGAGGTTACTAAAAACCCTTCTTTCCATTTTTTGTTAATCCACTTAAAAGGAAAAACGTCGCTCACTTTGTATGATTGTTGTGTGTATGTTGTTCCTACAAGTAGTTACGAAAAAAAGAAATGCAATTAATGACAGATCGAAAGTCACAACAGATAGGGCTGTAAACGGACACTATAAATACAAAAGATGTTTCTATAAATTTATATATAATATTCACTATTAAATTAAGGTTAGGCTTAACATTAGTTTACAAATAACTACTACTCTGTTTGATACAACTTCACTTCTTCTATCATATTTATAATTAAACTTATTCTTCTGCACATTTAGAGATGCCTCTTTTCGTTTATCAACTAAGATGTACTATGTAACCACTGATCTTTTTTCTAAAACCTTAAAATTTGAATGTATTTATTATTAAGCAGACATTAAAAGTCAATGTAGAGCAACTAATAAGAAAGATAAGCACAATAATTAAAAACATCTATTCCAAGTATGCATATAATTAAACTATATTTGCCTTGTATGTATTTAGATATCAGACTTTCCAATATTAATTGAATAATTAAAAAATACTAAAATGTTGTTTGTTTTTGTATAATTGTCCGAATGATTTTAAGTGCTCGTTTCTGCAATTTATTTATTAAAACAACGCAATGCAATAATAAGTAACTTATGTAAATATGAAACAAGACTTTTTATTTTAAATATAATATAGTTAATAAACCATCAAATATATTATATTAACACGAGTCTTCAATCTCTTATCGAGTAAGAGGCACAAAAACAAGTCCCCCACCTCTTACTGAGCAAGATGTTGTATGTCTCTAACTGGGTCCGATTCAAAAGCAAAAAACAAACAAGCAAAATGTCTGACCACCTCTTACTGGTAAGAGTAAGAGGGCTAGTAAGACTTTTAAAAAAAACAAAAAAAAAACAAACAAACACACCCTAATAAATCTTACCCTTTGACATCACCACCAACGCGCTACCATTTGTTGCACCAGCGAGAGACGTGATGTAATAATTTTTCTCCCATTGCTCCATTATCCATTCCTTTAATACAGAAAAATAGCTATAAATAGTTAAAATGCCAAGATACTGTTACTAGTTGTATTGTGAAAAAAGAATTTATACTAGTTTTACCTTGTGCAAGAAAACAGGGGAAAGCTCATAAACTTGTGAAGTGAACCCTGTGCCGGCATCCATAACAATAGCCCATAAATTAGCAGAAGAAGCGACGCAACTAATATTCAGACCATCGTTCTTTCCTTTTTCAACATGTTGATGGAGTCTTGCATCCATTACATTGTAGTAGTACCTGAGGGTTTAAAATGTTTGACCAAAATGTGATGTCTGAATCAATCCCAAGAAGAAACATGGCATTTCTAGAAAGAACAAAGTTTCAAAGACTCGATATAGAAAGTTGGTGATTGCTTACAACAAAACATTCTGTTAGATCAAGAAAGTGGCAACTTTTAATAAAGTACGTGATTTGGGATAAAAATCGCACATATGTGATAAACATCAACGTCTTTGATACTATTAGGGTTTCAGGGATGAAAATATGCAAATAGACACTATCATAATCTTTTATGGGTTAAAAGCAAAGAATGGCAACAAACTTCTTGTTAGTCATAACTGCGGATATGATCACTAGTATGAAATTCACCAAGAAGTATCTTTAACTTTGCAAAAAGGATCATTTATGGTAGATTATGCAAATGTGGTTGCCAATCCTGTTTCTACGTAGGACCTATTAAGTGCAAATAAACAAACCAGTGTTGTAAATATCGGTCTTGGCGGCCGATATATCACTGATATATCGCTTATCGGTGGTCCACCGCCACGATATTTTGCATATCGGTCGAATACATCGGTCATGGTCAAAAGCGGCCAAAATTAGTCAAAATCGGTCAAAATTGGTCAATTATTGGTAGAAGACATAATCGGAGAGACAACCATACACAATTGGCCCAACAAATAACTTGGTGGGCTTTAATTAAAACTTACCAAAATCACATATAATGTAAATTTTTGCAACATATAAATAAGTGTATAACTAAAAATAATAGAAAGACTAATAAATTTAATAAAAATATGTAAATTATGCACAATTTATATCAAAAAAATGTTAAAATAGGTAAATTTCTTTATAATTTACGGTCTCTGATATATCACTGATATATCACCGCCAAGACCGATATGGCGCTTGGCGGGGGTCGACCGCCACGGTACCGCCGAGCGATATTTACAACCATGAAACAAACTTGGTCTATATTAACCTAAATGAAACTTTATTTGCAAAATTCAAGCCTTTAGCAGGTTATTTTCAAACTTCGTTGACCAAATTAGAGATTACAGCAAACTTGGTTACCATTTATGGCAAGTATTCTAATTTCCATGTGCATACTTCTATTGAAGATCTTAAGCGTCACAAACTTAGATTTCCGTAACTGTATCATTTACATACCTCATTTAAAACGTAATCAAAGGTAACAACCTAATATCAGGGTTTAAAAGAAACAATTAAGTAACGAATCAGAAGAAGACCACTGCATGTGGTATTTTGTTTGAAAATCTTGCTATATAATGTAACAGATGAGTACAAGAATTGAAGAATATGTTTGATTATCTTGTTATTGAATTATTTAAATGAAAAAATCGTGTAAGTGATCATTCCATTCTTTTCATCTTTTGCAACATACATAACTCGAGCTTTGAAATTTGCTAAAAGGAAAACACTGTAATCTAATGAAAATCCAAAAACATAAATTATTATAGTGAGTTATATAATTTCTCCACCTTTGTTTCATTGGCGTTCGTGAAGTATAAATAGAAATCCATTGAGTCGCTGGAGTGCCCAGCCGAGTTTTCTTCCTAGGCTGAGTATCTTCCTCCAAATCAATAGGCAACCTTCCCCTCTTTTGTCCCACCTAAAACACAAATTATCTACAGCTACATCAAGAAGCATAACAAAGTTCAAAAGTTCAAACATTTTTTTTGTCAAATTCACACCTTCAGGGCACCATCTATTCTGATGGGCCGCAACGATGCACTTGAAACTAGGCAATTTTCAAAAAGCCCAATAAGCTTCAAATAGTTCGGTTCTTCATCAAATTTCATGTTGGTCACCGTTTCAAGGAATAGTTTGAAAGGTGATGGACAAAGATAGCAAAGTAATTCCGGAGACGTTGCCATCTTTTTTTTACAAACTAGAAACCCTTTGTTTTCTCCCTGCAGTCGAATAATTGTTAGTTCTTTAAGAATCAGAATATCACATTCAAGATAAAATCATCATACAAAAGTCAAAACCCAGGAAATCTTGAAACACATGACTTTTTACCCTTTAATCTTTTCAACCACAAGTATGAAACAGTTCAATAAAACAAGATAACATTCAAACGATTGAAATCCATAAAATGAAAAGTATACAGCTTTGGGACGTTCTTAGAATGATTCCTTAAAGCTCGTTAAATTAAAAGCACCAAGCTTTTAATATTTCTATCGGAGGAAGACAAATCCCAGTTCCGATTGATAAAGATAGGCATGGTAAATAAAATAATAAAGAGCAAATTCCCAATAAACAGATGAAAAGGTTCGAAAGTTAGTAAATTTTTGTAACTTCATATGCATTTGCACACAACATACCTTAAAAAAAAGTTAAAACCCAAGTATGAAATCTTGATACTGTCTCAATGAAACCCAAAAATACCAGCTTTAGAAAAATGGATCCATAAAGTGAAGAATTCACAACTTCATAAAAAAATGATTCTCTCAAAACCCGCGAAACTGAAAGCACCAAGCTTTGTTCGATTCCCAACTTTGGAAAGTAAAATCCATTCTGATTGATGGATATAGATTTAAAGAAAAATATAATACATTTTCTTCTAAAGACGCAAAGAGTTTTTAAGCTGATAATCAGAAAGAAACTCACAATAAAGCCTTGCCAGGGAAGCTTTCCTCTTAGAAGAAATATTAGTGTATATGCCAAAGACTCGAGATCGTCCCTTCTGCTCCCCGTCCTCCCTAAATGCGCATGTACACTTGCATAACGCACGGTTCCCCTGTCAGAAGAAAGCACAAAATATTATAAACAGAACTAAGCCAAGAGACAAAAGGATGACATTTACAAGCATATCTATCGCTTGGGAATGCTACAACAGATACAAATGTTACCTAAAAACATCTGGCTTTTGGTCATAATCAACGTGATTACCAGATGATGTGTCCCTCCATTTTGATGCTGGAATATAAAAACATTAAGCCGTCAGTACGTAATCTTATAATCTGATATTATTAATAAAACAAAACAATAAGTAGAAAAATCCTACCTAAACCAAGATCAACCAAATACAGCTTTTTCTCATTAGGCGTCCCGGGCTGACCGAGCAAAAAGTTTTCAGGCTTTACATCTCCATGAACAAAACTGAGAAACGAATACAATTTAAAATCATACATTGTTGATGATAAATAAAATAATACTTATCTAAAATGATTTATTTTTCCATGGGTACCCTCTTAAATGAAGCTGCTCTAATATCGATAACGCTTCCACTGCTATACAAGCAACCATTTCTTCAGACAGACTGTCAAAGGAAACAAATTTAGACTTAGATACAACTTAGGATGAAAAAAGAAACTTGAAAAATATACTAATAATTTGCGTACATTTGGTTGCTAGAGTTCCAAACGTCCCATAAACTCGGGCCTAGTTTGTCCATAACCTAGATTAAAAAATTCAATAATCATAAGTACCATTGAATCACAGCACAAAGAGCAAAAAAAAAAAAAAAAAAAAAATCAAGAAAACTCACAAGGATATAATAGTCTCCTTGGCGGCCTTTATGATGGACCATCGGAACTCCGTAACACCCATTGAGGGAACTTAAAAGTAAAAATCAGAAATGGATTAGCATTTAGGATGCTTTTTTTGTCTGTTACTAACAAACTATAACATCACTCACCTGTAAACTTGCCACTCATAAGGAGGACCATAACTGCATCCCTTGCCATTTCGGTGTTCCAACTTCAAAGCAACCTAAATGACAGTACGTTAATAAAATCAGCCGATGCAATACCAATAAAACTAAATTTGTAAAATACAGCATACCTCAAGAGCATCAGCGCCTGTGTTTCCAGAGCCACCGCTCACCCTTCTTCCTACATAAACTTGACCAAATCCTCCTTTCCCGAGCTTTCTTTCTAGCTTGTATGCAGGAGAATTTCCGACTTGCACCTGCGCAAAGATTGTGCCAAAACCTAAAACATTGTAGCAACAACATAGTTCATAGAGTTTGTTAACATAGTGGTTTTTGCTTTATATTTCCTTGCTCGTGAAGCAAAAGTGATACATACGAATCATGATTTAAATAGCATATCAAAATGACAACTTATTGCATACTGATTGTTAGATGGTAATTTATTACTCAGAATGTTCATTGTGTCGTCAAAGAAAGTATATATTTGGAAGATTCCCTATTAAATCATCTTGAGATCCTTGCTAATTAATAACAAGACAAAACTAGAAGTACGAATTTGTGTGATTACCCTTTCAGGAAGCGGACTTGTGCTTCCTTCATCTTCGGCATCAGCAGCTAACTTTTCTGCACTTTTACCAACAACTAACGGATTTAAAGCTCCAACATCCAAATTCAAAGGTCCCCCACCAAATATCTCAGGGTTTCTATCTTGATCTGTTGGTCGACTCCCTCGGCCTCTGCCAGCTGGCCTCGGCATTGGGTAGGGATATGCAGGGGCCACTGGTCCAGCGGCAGGTGCTTTTGGTGCCGGATTTTTGGTTCGACGTGTCCCACGCCGAGGATTTGGTGCTAAAACAGGAGCTGCATTATTTTCAACATTATTAGCTTTTTTGGCTTGGCGAACTCCACGTCTCAAATCCGGCATCTTCTTCCATGCACAAATAAATATCCTCCGGCCTCCACGGAAGATATACTTATAAACCCTGAGTAAAAAAACCAAAAACTCAAAGTTATATGTGCATCATTTCAAATATTTACTACAGTACCCTGATTCAAACCAAGAAATCACCATAATATTTGCAAAATCTTAGAATACGCCACAATTTTGATACATAATATTATCAAAAACAAGAAATCACCATAAAATTCAAAGTTATGCAGTCATCGTATATATTATCATCAATGTGCATTAAACAATCCAATCGGATGTTTAAATAGTAGGATTTTCTGAACAAAATCAATAAGATGAAACCGGTTGCCCAAGAATAATCTCACTCTATGTCTATCTCATCATCCTAGCACTCTCAGTGTTATTTGTTTTTATACGAAGTTTCAGTTAGGTTATCCATGTCTTAACTCTTATTGCAATGCTTAACTGTTATAAAAAATCTTAATTTTGTGTGTATCTCAATGTTTCAGTACTAAAACTATCTCCTAAAATAAAACATACTTCCCCCTTCGGGTATTCTACCATCTTAAACATGAAAACCATAACGATCAAAGAAGCAAGCACCCGAAAAAGTTATGTAATTTGAATCAAATTCATAAATAGAATGATCACATCTATGCAATTACAACTACGTAAATATCGCTGACACTCCTTATCAGAAATAAAACACATGTGCTTTACGTCATTTCCAGTAACACACAAAAACACATCAGCGTAACGAAACAATGACTAATCAAAAATGATTTGACACAAATGTTGCAAGAGATTTTAGACCAAAAAGTACCAATTACTTTCATTCTTTTCGAACATAACTTTCCGAATAATCATCCAAACTTGTTCATCATTACAAACTAATCATTACTTTGCACCAAAAATCAAACACAAACAATTCAAAACATAAAAAACTAATCTTTGATCTTCCAAAACCACATAACTCGCAAGAAATGACCAAAGTCAATATAAATCCACTTGATTTTCAAACAACAATCACAAAAAGCAATCTCCTTTTTTTCATAACATAACTTTACCATCAAAATCAAGAATCTTGATGAGATCAATCAATACAAAAACAAAAACTGATCATCAAGTAATCCAATAAAAAAGATCAAACCCCATTTGAATACAATCAAAACCCATATAAAAAAATGTCAGATTCAAACAAATATCCAAAAATCAAAGAAAAAGATTATACCTTTAAGTAAAACTAATAACTACCCAGATTATAAAATCGAAAAGGGTGTTATAAAACTCAATCAAATTGATATAAAAATCTGATAAAAAATGATGATTGGATTTCTGAGAGGTCGGTAACTGTGTGTATGTGTGTTGGGATATGGCGCATGGAAAGACGGTGTAATGTACGTATGGGGCGTACGATAGCAAGGTCTCTTTAAGTTACACCATTGTTGTTGTTGTTGTTGTTGTTGGGTTGGTTTTGTGTTTATCAATGGACAATGGTTGGCTGTCTCCTATGTTAATGTGTTGTAAGTTGTAAGTACTAGTGTGGATTCACTTTCGATTTTATGGGGCCTTTGTACTTTCATTTCTTATTTTATTGATGGTAAAATGGGCTATCTTGATGTGTTTTATGGCTTTTTGTGTGGGCTCTTTTTTTGAATTTGTGCCCGACCCGATCTATAAACCGACCGGACATATGAGCCCAACCCGGGAGTTAGGTTTTTTTGTGAGACATAATGGTTAAATGATCTTTTTTAAATCGGAAACTTGATTGTTACGTTGGTTATTCTTGTGGAGAAATGATTTGTTTGCTGATAAAAATATTTAAAGATATACTTAAAAACGAGCAAGTTAACCCGCGCGTTGCTGCGGGGAACCTTTTTATTCTAAAGTGAAACAGTAACACCAATCAATTTGTGATTGCACTTGTACAGCAATATAAAGTCGCTAACAACTTAAACAATGTCAAACTGTATTGTATATGCATTTACAAAGTATTATCATGCAGCAATGTTGCTTTGATCTATAAGAAGTTGTATTTGCAATAGTTGATTGTTTAGTCAACTATAACAATTTTATTTTAAGATCAAATCTAAAGTCAGAATCATCTGATTAACACTCAAATACCCAACTTGATTGAGGCTCTTTTGACTCTTACTCTTTAATTCCAAACACATTATCGTGTGACCATTGTATGGTATTGCAGGCGTGTGTGTGGAAAAACGACTTCAGCCGTTCCTCGTACCAAAACAATGGACTCCAAATCTGGTGACAATTTCCTAGATGCGTATACTCTGACAGCTGGTCTGTACATGTATGTAAGTAAAGAAGATACATAAGTGAAAAAGGATAGTGCAAACAACGGGAAATAAATGTCACTGAGAATAAGTAATCAAGTTACCTCGAGTTGGCAAAGGGGACGGCCTATTATTTTCACACAAAGTATTGCATTCATTGGTGTGTGCATTCATTGGTGTGTGCATTCAAGTATTTGGAGGCCTAACCATGGTTTCCGACCTTTTGGCCGACTAATCCACGAATAGGTCACCAAATAAGCTCATTTGAAGTGTTTTTAAGCAGAAAGAAAGTGGTTTACCTATCTTTGATAAGAACAATCCTTGAGTTACCATTATCACATTGATAACACCTCTCATTGAGCCTATATACTTTGTGGTACCATTATTTGAAACTTGAGTTACCATTATCACATTAAAAACAATCCTTTGACTACCATTATCAAATAATCTGATAAACAATTCCAAACACCCCAAAAGTGCTTATTTATCATATCAAAGTCAAGGGTTTATAGTTTGATAAGCACTTTCAATAAGCAACATCCCAAAACCCGCTTAAAATTTCATCATATAAAGGCGCCCAAATATAAATAAGGCAACTATTCAACTTAAATGTTTAGTGTGCTGGAAGTCTCATAGGCCAGTATATGTGTTTGGCATATACAATTTTTAGCAAGTCAAATCCACCCAAATACATTGACCAGATCTACACGAATACATTCCAAAGACCCAGACTTTTAAACTCGACACCTCTTTTAACTAACCACAATAACATCAAAATCAAAACCCGTAATCACATAAGCAAACCCCTAAAAAATGTTTAGTAAATTGAATGGGTTTAAAAGTAAGGATAAATTAATACCAGCAGAACTATTTGCAAGAAAAATTTAACCGCGCAAAAAAATATACCTGTGATTTAGAACCGTCTCTCATCTCTGTTGCTTCATGATGTGATAATGGGTTACAAAAATCTCGATTTTCTCGATGGTTTTGGAAAAGGGTGTTGTGGGCGAGATGGGGTTGATGTTGGTGAGCCGCAGAAACCTATAACAATAAAATGACATTCATTTTGCGGCAAAATTGCATACGCAACAACCTAGTTCAAACAGGCTTACCTTACTATATGTTGTGGCTCTTCTTTAACACACAATTTCAACCACACAATCTGTTGGAAGCTCTCTTTATATCTGCAATACCAACTTGAGAAGATGAATCTGTGAGTTATCGGCCTCATCACCTGCATGAATCAATCTCGATAATGTGTAAAGCTCAACTAAAAAATGTAAGGATAAAGGGAATTTAAGCTGTTACAGTAAGCGTATATAACAATACTTAATGCTTTTAATCCATACATCACATTTTTAATCGTTATAAGCTAATAATCACTTATTCACCCAAACACTCTGTCCGCTCATCAAGCTTATCAAACATTATTAATCATTCCAATCCAAACGCTGTTCAACGCATTGCGAGTCAAAGTTGAAAATGGTTTCCTCTTGCCTGTAAATCCAAACCTTTTTTTACTTCACACTTCTTTGCAATCCATTAATCTCACTCAAAATAGTTGGAACCTCCAATAAAACAAAAGCCATCAATAAAAGGGAAATAGGTTTTTATAAAAAAATAATAAAGATTAACTGATGATTGTTTTCTTTGGATATGGAAGCTGAGGAGAGTGGAAGAAAAATGGACTTCTTGAAGCTTCTTGTTTCTTTGTTTCTTTGGCCCGCCATATTGGCATACTTCAAATATACAACCATAAATGCTATAGACGGTTACCTGAAAACAAAATGCCATTTATCGCTTTTAGTACTTCCTGAAACTCACCAACGTTATGCTAGTATGTAGCCATCATTGCAGAGCGAGATTGATTCCACCATTTTAATCCTGATCAAAATACAAAAGCTGCAAAAATCAAAAGCCTATCATTGAGCTTATTGATACTAATATAAATAGCAATAAGCATTAGTAGTTAAAGTCAATATTGGCATTTACAAAAATTAACGGGAAAATCAGTTAGAATGTTACATCTACTATAAATTTTCATATCGTATATCACAATTAGACCATACCCCATGTCAAAAGACATGATCTTTATGACGCTAGCATACGAAAAACAACAAAAGGTCCAAGCTTTAACAAATCGTGATTCACCAATAGAGTAAATTAAGTCTTAATACCACATCCAAATACTATTGTTAGCACACTTATGACAATTGTCTTTTGAGTTGGATCGTGTCTCACCACTATCTACCTTTATTTAACAGGTTTTGCAAGATCATAAAAATCCTTTTTCGTTTCAATTTTGGTAGTTTCTAAATGTTATTAAAAAGTGGAATCAAATAAATAATTTGAAAGATAAGCAAAAGAGAAACTCACCCATTTATTGGCCGTCTAAACTCACCCGTTTCAACCCCGAAACCCACACGTTTCAGCACAAAAACACGCAGATTCCAGCCCTCGTTTAAACACCCAAACCCACCCATTTCAGCTCTCAAACACGCCCATGTGAGTCCCATTTCAGAATCCAAATGCACCAACTTTAGCCCCATTACAACACCTAAATCCACCCCTTTTCAGCCCCCACTTCAGCCCCCAAACGCACCCACTTCAGCACCTAAACCACCCGATTTCAGCCCCCAAACCCACCCATTCCAGCCTCCAAACCCGCATCAGCAAATATTCGAACATATCTTCGCATATTCCATGTAACTTGTCCCTCAAACTTGTCATCCAAATCCTTATACTAATCCTACACAACATAAAAAGCTTATATTAATCACCAAATTTGATTCTAGTTATTTAATAGTATTATGTTAAAAAGGATTTGGTATTTAACATACCTCAAGGAAAACTACTCTAACATTCAACGAAAATCTCATCGTTGTCATACCTCTATGACCACAGCCACATATCCTGCACCGATAAACTATATCAAACTCATTTTTACTGCAGCTACCAATGACCATATACGTATCTGGTTTAGTTTATACTAAATCGTAATAAAGATTTGCCTTTAGTGCTTTTCTAAATTTGTTTACCCCGCGTGCGTATAGCTATACTCTTAGAATCATATATCAACTTGCCGCGAGCTTTTCTAAAGATTTGTTGTTTATGTTAAAAGATGAGGAAGAGAGAGTTCTGGTTATGTACTTTCATATCAGTTGGTGGGTTTGATGAGAGGGAAGGGGTATAGAATTTTGTAGGAGTTGAGGGAAGTGTGTGGATAAAAGGGGTGTTTTGGAACTGGAATAGATGAAGTTTGTGTGTGGGGAAGAAGGATCTAGATCTGGGTTGCGTGTATGTTAAATGGGCGGGATTTTTTTTTTTTTTTTTTTTTTTAACAATCACTGTTCTGCACTGTAGATGCTACAGTGTTTTTTCACTCACATACCCCAATGGGTTTTAGAATATAGTATAATAAGGTTAAAACATATAGCAAACTAAACTGTTAGATTTCGTAAAATAAGAAATGACTGAACCATGTGTCGATTCAAAAATGGCGTAGGCACATTTTATGTTAATTTACATGACACCGGATCCCTTGCAAAGTGAGTAAAATTAAAAAGTGTAGAAAGCTATTCATAGTTTGACAAGTGTCCCCCACTCTAAATTATACATAAAATCCGTCTAGGGGTAATATGGTCATTTGACTCGTTTTTTCTTTTTCACCTCAATTTTCAAATGCATATATCTCTTAAACGACAAACTTTTAGAAAAAACCGATTTCACCAAAATTTTTAAAATTTGATTCTCTTTAATTTGGTATAAATTTTTTTAATTTTTTCGAAACTTTTTTTTGACATATTCATTGGGTCAAAATTTTCTTGATGTTTTTGCTATTTTCGACCTTATTTTTTACCTTAAAAATTGCCAAATCATAAAATACTTAAAACACGAAAGTTGTAGATTTTGATTCACTCTTTACCCAGAAATTTGAATCACTCAAATCCGATATGATATGAGTGAGATATCGCACGTTAAAGATGATGTTTTAGTCATATTTATTGCACACAAGGCGTTTGATGAAATGTCTAGCTTATATTCTTAGTATTAAAATTGCGTTAAATGCTCTAATTTTTGTCTCACAACGCATTATTAATAATTTTATTAATGTAACATTCAAAAAGTGATGTTTTTTAATCATTATTATTTTTAAATATACATTTAGTTCATCAGTTACGTTATTAGGTTCATCAGTTAGGTTATTAGGTTCATCAGTTAGATAATGTTTTGTTCATCAGTTAAATTATGCATTGTTCATCAGTTAGGTTATAGGTTATAGGTTCATCAGTTATAGGTTCATTAGTTAGATTATGTTTTGTTCATCAATTAGATTATGTTTTGTTTATCAATTAAATTATTTACCGTTCATCAGTTACGTTATAGGTTCATCATTTATAGGTTCATCAGTTAGGTTATAGGTTCATCAGTTAGATTATGTTTTGTTTATCAATTAAATTATTTATCGTTCATCAGTTACGTTATAGGTTCATCAGTTAGGTTATAGGTTCATCAGTTAGATTATGTTTTGTTTATCAATTAAATTATCTATCGTTCATCAGTTACGTTATAGGTTCATCATTTATAGGTTCATCAGTTAGGTTATAGGTTCATCAGTTAGGTTATGAACAATACATAATTTAACTGATGAACAAAACATAATCTAACTGATGAACCTATAACCTAACTGATGAACCTATAAATGATGAACCTATAACGTAACTGATGAACGATAAGTAATTTAATTGATAAACAAAACATAGTCTAACTGATGAACCTATAACCTAACTGATGAACCTATAACCTAACTGATGAACAATACATAATTTAACTGATGAACAAAACATAATCTAACTGATGAACCTGTAACCTAACTGATGAACCTATAACTGATGAACCTATAACCTATAACCTAACTGATGAACAATGCATAATTTAACTGATGAACAAAACATAATCTAACTGATGAACCTAATAACCTAACTGATGAACCTAATAACGTAACTGATGAACTAAATGTATATTTAAAAATAATAATGATTAAAAAAACATCACTTTTTGAATGTTACATTAATAAAATTATTAATAATGCGTTGTGAGACAAAAATTAGAGCATTTAGCTCAATTTTAACACTAAAAATCTAAGCTAGACATTTTATCAAACACCTTGTGTGCAATAAATATGAGCAAAACACCATATTTAACGTATGATATTTTACTCATATGACATCGGATTTGAGTGATTCAAATTTTTGGGTAAAGAGTGAATCAAAATCTACAACTTTCGTGTTTTAAGTATTTTATGATTCGGCAATTTTCAAGGTAAAAAATAGGGTCGAAAATAGCAAAAATATCAAGAAAATCATAACCCAATAAATATGTCAAAAAAAAAAGTTTCGAAAAAATTAAAAAGATTTATACCAAATTAAAGAGGATTAAATTTTAAAAATTTTGGTGAAATCGGTTTTTTTTCTAAAAGTTTGTCGTTTGAGAGTAATGTGCGTTTGAAATTTAAGGTGGAATTAAAAAAACGAGTCAAATGACCATATTACCCCTCGGCGGATTTTATGTATAATTTAGATTGGGAGACACTTGTCATACTATGAATGTCTTTCTAGACTTTTTAATCTTTTCCACTTTTCAAGGGCTCGCAACTCTAATTTACATATTTATCTCATTAGTAAATTAACGTTTCCCAAATGTAAATCACTGTAGATAAACAGTGACTAAACATTTGGTAAATGTCAAAAGCACCCATCAAGCTTTGCTAATGCTACAAATTATGCATTATATTCTCAATAACATTTATAGATTAAGCCTCATAATATTATAAAACACCTCGTAATATTTATAAAACTCCCTCTTAAATTTAATAATAACACTAAATAGCTTCAAAACTCATTAAGTTTTAATTTTAACATTCATTATATTTCAAAACTATCTTTTTAAATTTAATAATAATACAAAAATTCCCCTAAACATATTAGATTTTAAAATTTACACTATCCTTAGGTTTAGTAGTACAACAAATTAGCCCTAAAATTCTACATTTTACTTCTTTATGTCACTTTAACATTATTGTTAACCTTTATTATTAAAAAAAACATATTATTATTAAACTAAATTGTGTATTTAATAAATGTTTTTGCACCCGCAGCAAAGCACGGACAAAAATATCTCGTTATACTACAAATAATGGTTTATAATTATGATTCAAATAAATTAGTGATTCTTGTGTTTAAATGCTAAATCAAAACATGTTTGGCTAAATTGTTATGCTCTTTAAATATTTATGATTTCACGCCATTGATCGTAATAAATGATAAGACGGTTTTCTTAACATGAAACATCAATATGTTAAAAAAAATAATATGAAACTCTTTTATAATAGATATGCTAACTTTCTCTAAAAACAAAATCAATTTAATAACTAAAGGGTTTCATGGGGATGATGACAAGTTAATGTGACAAGTCAAAACACACACATAATAAACATGATGTAGGATTTCTGACAAGGTTTAATATTTATAAAGTCTTATTTACCTAAGGTCTACCTACTGCACTAACGGGCAGTGTACCCAGTCGTGTGTAGTGTAGTAATCGGTAAAGTCGAGGTCGTCCCAAGAGTTATGAGTGCGAATCTAACTTAAGTTCTAATGTCACTGGTTTTAAAGGGGGGTTTTGAATTGATTAATTATAAACTAAAGAAATGAAAATAAAATAAAAGTGGAAGAGATAATCAGTAGGGAGAAATGTGCCAGCCTAGTTACTAATCTTGTTATGTCATGATTAGGTTTTCTAATTAGTGTTTTCTATCGCTTCACATGGGGGTTAAAGTCACTAGACTCCTTGGGTAAATTTATCTAGCCTATTTTCCATAGCGTCCTATTCCGTAACCAAATGATTACTAGAGTTCGTGGGTTTACCCTATGGAAGAGTCATTAAACACCGCTATGATCTAAGACTTATTCTACGAAACCCGGCCTCTCGGAACTTAGGTTCCTCCTAACTTCTTAAGCATTTCCTTTTGGAAGGTGATCCTATGATCAATTCTCACGCAAGATAGTGGTAGTCCCATGGTCAATTTTTACCACTATTCGCAACCTATTCCACTATAGTCATATGGTCAATTTTCCTAGTTTCCTAGATACAACCAAATATCCATACTAACAAAACAAGGGTGTCCGCAAATAAACAAAGAAAGCATACAAATAAAGCGCTATGAAAACAAAAAAACTAACTTATAGTAATAACAATTTCATAACTAGGCTAACACCAAAGGTGTTTAGCCAGTCATATTAATACATGCAGAAAATTCAATGTTTAATATTATGTTCAAAGACATTGAATCAAATACAAGAATGTAATACAAAATACTAAAACTCATGTAGTGTATGGCGTGAATTCTCCTTTGGAAAGGACTTGTATACGGATGAATATCATCCTCCTTGAAGCCCTAAATCGTCCTCTAGTTTTTATGTGTTGAGAAGATATATGAAAATGCAGAATTAGGGCTTGTATTTATAGCCTCGTTTAAGGTACGGCATAACCCCTAGGGTTAGTTACACCGTAACCTTCGTATCTCAGACAATCTTATCCATAGTAACAACATTACGGCGTAACCTAAAGATAAGTTACGATCGTAGAACTCTCATTAAATAGTTTACGTCGTAACCTTACAAATGGTAACGATCAAAAAATACTTCTCCCTTCGGGTAATCTACCATCTTAAACATGAGAACCGTAACGATCAAAGAAGCAAGCACCCGAAAAAAGTTAAGTAATTTGAATCAAATTCATACATAGAATGATCACATCTATGCAATTACGACTACGTAAATATCACTAACACTCCTTATCAGAAATAAAACACATGTGCTTTACGTCATTTCCAGTAACACACAAAAACACATCAGCATAACAAAACAATGACTAAGCAAAAATGATTTGACGCAAATGTTGCAAGAGATTTTAGACAAAAAATACCAATTACTTTCATTCTTTTCGAACATAACTGATGACGTATAGTCCGCACTCGGGTCACGAACCCAACCAATGGACACTACTAACACTCAAGCCCATCATGCGCGGGCTATCATAATAACGATTTGGGCTCACAAAAGCCCAAACTCAAATATTATTTATGGTCTTTATAATGATCTCTTATTTATGGATAAAGATCAATAGACCGTATAAGTCGAGATACGCCGAAGAGTAAGGAACACGAAACCAACAAGGATTTCGTGTGTATATAAAGAATATCACGGCTCTCATTCTAAAAACCCTAACTCTTCAGTATAACCCTAAAACCGATTACTTACTCTCACGCCAGAGGATAATCGTGGGAAACAATCCAACGATAAGCCTAACGGTGTTGTTTGCTTTCTTAGTGCGCAGGTCTCAAGCATTAAGATCCAATTAGTACGAGAACAGGAGTCCAAACAAGGAACGTCCAACTTTTGTATCAACAAGTGGCGCCATCCGTGGGACCCTACACTAAGAACTAGAATGACGAAGCATGGAAACGTAAGCCAGCGGACTCCACAGGTGAAGAAAACACATGGTGACCCTCAGGGGAAGAAGCAGCAAAGTGATTCAACCCCTAGGCAGGCCCCTGGAACAACCAGCACGCCCAGGCACCAAGGATCAGGCTCAAATCTGATCTTTCCAACGGTAGAACTGCCCACAGGGACTACCCAAACCACTACGACAAACCACTAGCGCGGAAGACCCCACTGAGCCGCCACGTGCGGTGCCAGAAACAGACCCCACTGAGCCGCCACGTGTGCCTAACCGAGACAGGGGTCCTGATATGGAAACAAACATCCTCGCGCTAGAAGGAGTCGCGCCTGAACTAGCACCAAGTGATTTCGTGTCTCAAAACTACGAAACCTTGGTTGCCCTTATGCAAGAGGAAGCAAAAAGGAGGTCAAGTCAGAGCTTGCAAGCTCGGCTCAACTTTGGCCCTGAGTATGAAGCATCTCCACTGCGTCACTGAAAAGAGAGGCGCGAGAGGGATAGCCGCCAACTCCCAGTGTTCACTAGGGTCAGAGAGAAAGTTGTGGATGATGAAGGAACTGACTTGCAATACCTGGAGGAGTACGAAGACGATGGAAGGCGTACCAATGTCCACGCTAGACTTGGTAGTCGCAGGATTCAGGATAGACTTGGGCGACAACGTTCACCAAGCGAAAGCCCTCCAAGGTTCAGTAGTCGAAGACTTCATGATAGACTTGGGCGACGGCGCTCCCCAAGTGAAAGCCCTTCAAGCTCGGACTCCGAGGAAAGTCAGCGCAAGCGCCGCAAAAGGGTAAGCTCATCCTTAAGTGACTCCTCAGACAACGAGGACAAAGAAACAGGACACTGGAAGTCCAAGAGAAGATATCGCAATGAGGAGGACAAAGATATGTCCCGTCCCTGGTGCCACCAGAAGATTGACGCATTCACTTGGTGCATCAGCGATTTTTCGGACGATAAGAGAAGGCGCATGCCAGCCAATGTTAAAACCTATGATGGGACAAGTGATCCTGATGACCACCTAAAAATTTTTGAATCAGCCGCTACCATCGAAAATTGGCCACAACCCGTATGGTGCCACATGTTTAATTCTACATTGATAGGGAATGCGCGAACCTGGTTTAGTAAGCTGCCACGAAGAAGCATAGATGGGTTTGAAGAGTTACGAAAGGCGTTTCATTTGAACTTTACTCAAAGGAAGAAGTGCGCCAAGAACCCTGTCGAACTGGCTAGGGTAAAACAACGCCAAGGGGAATCCATAAGCGCTTATGTGGAGCGCTATAAGGACGAATGCATACACATTAAAGCATGCCCCAAAATACTAAAGATCTCAGGGTTTATGAATGGAATCAATAACCCAGAACTTATCAGAAGATTAAATGATAAGGTTCCCCAAACCTTTGATGAACTGATGAAGCGCACGAGGTCCTTTATCCAAGGGGAAGCAGCCGCTGCGGATAGTAAGAAAGGTTACTCAAATTATAGGTCACAAGAACAGCCCAAGAGACAATCCTATGACCAGAGTAGCAACCGCAACAAAAGCTACCGCAGTCAGGGGAGCGGATGAGATAATGACAAATACACCCCACTAACGAAGACTCCAAGGGAGATATTTATGACAGAAGGTACGAACTTCCTGAAACCCCCACCAATGCGCACCCCAGAGGATCGGCGCGTAGGAAACGGGTACTGTGAATATCATGGACAAAAGGGCCACACCACCAACGAGTGTGTCCAATTGCGCCAACTAATTGATAAATTAGTGAAAGAAGGCAAATTAGATCACCTCGTCAAGAACATCAAGGAGGGAAAAGACAAACAGAAGAATGAGAGCAAGAAAGAGACACCTAAGGACAAGGCTGACACCATCTACATGATACAATCATGGCAGCGAAAGACTAGGCAAAAGGTCAGCCAAAAGTTTTCTTATGGGAATGAAATCTTTTTCCCCATTCTGACTGCGGACAACGCAGTAGTGGAACCGCTCACCATCGAGATAAATACGGGGGGTCATGATATCCACCGTATGTATGTTGATTGAGGGGCATCCGTAGACATAATGTATGAACACTGTTTCACGAGGTTGCGACCTGAAATACGAAGTCAGTTAATTCCGGACACGACGTCGTTGACTGGCTTTAGAGGAGAAAAGATATGGCCCATGAGGCAAATACGATTACTTGTGGTCGTTGGTGATAAGCAATACTCCACGGCGGTCTGGATGAATTTTATGGTGATCAGATCTCCTTCGCCATACAATGGCATTATTGGAAGACCAGGAATATCAGCCATGCACACAGTACCGTCCACAGTGCATGGGATGCTCAAATTCCCAGTAGAAGGAGGCATTGTCACCCTCTACAATACCATTGTATCACCTAGAGAGTGCAACACGGTTACATGTGAGACGGCACACACTCCAGAACAGTACGCAGCTAAAGTATCAAACCTGAAAGTTGCAATTCATCCTGATTACCCGGAGCAAGAGGTATCGATTGCGGGATCGCTGTCTAACAAAGGCAGAGTTGCCGTGTGCGCACTCTTGTAAAGGAATTTAGGTATCTTCGCATGGGAACCAAAGCACATGACTGGCGTGCCACGATCGATTATAGAATACAAGCTGAAGATCCGACAAGAATACCCTCCAGTACGGCAGAAAAAACCACGGCCAGGCTCCAGAGCACACAAAAGCCATTCTAGAGGAAGTACACAAGCTTGTGGACGCAGGTATCATGCGAGAGGTTTATTACCATGACTGGCTCTCCAATCCAGTAATGGTGAAAAAGAGTGATGGTAGTTGGAGGATGTGCGTGGATTTCACTGATCTCAACAAAGCATGTCCACAAGATTGCTACCCGCTACCAGAGATAGACTGGAAGATAGAATCTTTGTGCGGATACCCCATTAAATGTTTCTTGGGTGCATACAAAGGGTACCACCAAATCCAAATGGCTAAAGAAGACGAGGAAAAAACTGCCTTCCACAAAAGCCAGGGTGTCTATCGTTACACAAAAATGCCCTTTGGCTTAAAGAATGCAGGTGCCACTTACCAGCGATTAGTAGATAATGCATTTGAAAAGAAAGTGGGCCGCAACCTGGAGGTCTATGTTGATGACCTTGTCATAAAGAGCCACACCGAAGAAGAGTTGGTACGCGACATTGAAGAAACATTCAGGACGCTGGGAAGGATCAACATGAAGTTAAATCCTAAGAAATGCACTTTTGGCGCTACAAAAGGCATGTTCCTCGGATACTTGATAGAGCCTGATGGCATTAAGCCATGCCCAGAAAAAACAAAGGCTGTCATCCAACTCCCTTCACCATGCACGTTGAAAGAAGTCCAGTCCCTGAATGGAAAACTAGCCGGGTTGAATAGATTCATGTCCAAATCAGCGGATAAGTCACTTCCTCTCTTTAAAACACTCACGAAGTGTACAAAAAAGGGAGACTTTCGTTGGACTGTGATGAGTGCTTAATCACTCAACCTTTTTAGGCTTTAATTCAGACCAAAAATACCGAATACTAACCAAAAATGCCAAGAGAATGCATGTTTTTGTATTTGTGTATGTGCAGGTACGGATATTAGAAAAATGAACAAAAACAAGACAAAACCGACAAAAATGAGCACGAGATTGGAAAAAGGTCAAAAGCCGAAGCCGGGGAAGTCAAATGGTCAAAGTCCAAGCTCAAAATGACAAAATCAACCTCAGAGATTCATCATGTTACATAATCAGTCCCCGAGCAAAGTTTGAGTATTTGGCAGAATTAGTCCTCCAAGTTTCAGATATTTACAAAATTAGTCCCTGAAAGAAATAAATGAAGAAAAGACAAAAGAGATCCTTTATATATCAAAGGATGGCAATTTAAGCCCTTGGAAGAAACTTTGGATAAAATACAGTTCTGGTCCCTAAGCTTTGAGTTTGTACAACATTGGTCCTTGATTGATATAATACTAATCCTAAACCAAACTACAACCGGATCCACTAAACCTTAACCCATAATCCCACAAGCCCAAAGAAACAAAGCCTAGTCCTTTCTTTTATTAAACCCGATCCACCCTTAACCCCGGTCAAACCGGTCAACCAAATAAATAAACAAACAAACACCCCCATTTTTATTACTCCCGCCCCCCAAATCTGTTTTTACCCAGAAAAACCTACTGTAGCAAGAACCCTAGGTTTCACCACGTCTCAATTACCCCACAATAAATAATAATTACCCAATGATTAAGTATTCTAGAAGAGTCAGAACGGGCCAGGGAATGTTTTGAGGCACACGTGGACCAATAGGACAGCATACGCAGGATCAATCTACATCACATCAATCAATCAAGGGTCTCAAATGAATAGAAGCATCTAGAAATTGATCAAACGGCTCAAGGGGACTCAAACAAGCACACCCTCACACGGATTGGTGAGCTGGACATCCAAGACCTCATCTCTCAGCAGCTATAAATACCCCCTCCATCTCATGTAATAGTGTGCCTTTTTTATGAATTGTTATGCTGTTAAATTTACTTTGTATTGAATCTCTTTTATTAATGAAAAGTTTATTTCAGTTTTATTTTTATTTGTCTTAATTCTAGCTTCTCTTATTTACAGCTTATTACAATTTATCTGTTTTTAGCTTATTGTTTCTCTTTCATTATTGCTTTTAAATTCAGTAATACTTTTCAGCTTTATTTACTTATTGTTATTTACAGTTTATATATAAAAAAAAAATTAAAAAAAAAATCAGAAAATACTAAAAAATTAAAAAAATACAAAGTAGTTATAAAAACAAGCTTCAATAAGCTTGAGTTTTGTTAATTCAGTGTTCATATAAGCTTTTTATAGCTTTTGTGATACTTATTTTGGCACCAAAGTACTCAAATCTCTCATAAGCTCAAAAGGTCAACTGTTGGTCAACAGAGCTTATTGTAATAAGCTTTAGCTTATTTGGAGTTAAAGGTAGCTAACAAAGGAAGCAGTTAGCCTATCTAAAGATAGGCTGTGTGGGAGTCCCCCTCTGTTTGGCTGAGGGGGTTTGTAAGCTCTTATTTTCATTTTCTCCTAAATTTTGCATCAATAGTATAATCAGTAGTATAGTTTTGTGCTTATCTGTTTTTGTTGATTATTATTACTTATTCAATTCTGATTATAAGTGAGTGGTAATAGTTTGATTAATCTGTTTGGTTGTTTATTGATTAATTTGTAGTTTGATATCTCATTTCTATTGCATCTGTGTTGTAAGTACTTCTGTGGATCTGAGTTGTGTTTTTCTGCTTGAGTATTGCATCTGAGTTCTGTTTTTCTGAATTGGTTTAGAGGTTTTGAATCATTGTGAGTTAATAGGTTAAGGTTTGGATTGCTTTTGAGTGTATCTGTGGTGATCTTTAGTAGTAACAGACTCATCAGGGGTGTTTGGAACAATGTGGTTTGCTTAGGTTATTGATGTATTAGAGGTAGAACTTGGTTTAATCATCTCATTTAGGCTGCAAATAGGTTAAGTAAGTCATCAAAACAGTAGGTCTTATAGCAAAAGTAAAAAAATTAACTTTGGTTCATCATTAGTAACACAACTGTTAGCTTATTTGAGTAGTAGAATCATTTAAGTAGTTCATATTAGAATAATTTAGTTTAAATTAGTTTTATAATAGAATATTATAGCATTATTTAGCAGAAAGATTGGATCTAATTTCATTTTAGTCAAAGTTTGGTGTTTATCAAAAAGTCAAAGAAGTTTTTGGTTACCTATTTTGATCAGATTTTTAAAGAGAATCACAGACCTCATCTGTGATTCAAAATACTTTTGAAAAGCTGTTTTGTGAAGTTTGGTAGTAGGTTTACAAGTTTCAAAAAGAATTTTTAGGTTTGGATTTCATTAGCCTATCTAAAAAGCTGATTGAAGTGGCCTGATTGAGACTCATAGTGCCCTGCACATTCAGTGTCAACCTAAGTTTCTAGGCATATTTTAGGTGGTTAAATTAGATTGGAAGTCTGACTTCTGAGTGAATTTATGATCACTAGTAGCTAGTCAATAGTTTGGATCATTAAGTTTGCTTGTCTCAGCTTATTTGCTCACCTGAATTGCTTATTCAGTTGAGCTCATTGGACCATAAGTCTGCCATTTAGATCAGGGCTGCATTTGTTTAATTCTGGTCATAATCTGAGTTTTGTGGGTTATCTGAGATCACTTGCACCCTAAGTAGTTGTTCTCAGTTGATTTGTGTCTATTGCTTATTCTGTTCAGCTTATTGCTTTTTCTTCTTGGCTTATTTGATCTAATTGTGCCTTAATCTGTGTTTCTGAGTGATAGCTGGTCTCAAATCTTTTCCAATAAGCTTCTTTTAGTCAAAAATACATTGGTTTAAGTTCTGGTCAATCTTTGGTCAAACTGCTTATTAATAAGCACATTGTCTTAAGCTGTTTTCAAAGCAAAGTGTAGCTACAGTACCTATTTTTCAAATTTTTTATTTTTCCTAGTCTTTAAATATTATTTTAGAATTTCCCTGAAATTTTCATATTTTTCTGAGCTCATTTGCTATTTTTCCCATTTAATTTTCATTTTTATTCATTTTTAATTACTTTTTAATTACTAAAAAATACAAAAAATTCAGAAAAACCCCAGAAAAATCCAAAAAAATATTAGAAAATTATTTTTAGTTATTTTAGAATTTTAGAAATTTATTTTGCATTTTTCTCAATTTATTTGCATTTTCTTTTAATTTTTAATTAGTTTAAATAGTTTTTAATTCATAAAAAATAAACAAAAAGTCAAAAAAATATTTTTCTTTTTCTCAAAATTTTCTTTTATCATTTTTGATTTTTGAAAATTATTTCCAAGTCCGTAGAAGTAGCGTAGCTTAAAAGTCGCGTTTTATTTCATTCGTTAACGTTTATTTTCCGTTTTAGCTTACGATTTTCGTTTCTACGTTACGTTTCTAGTTGCTTTATTTGAATTACGTGTTTAGTTGATTATTTGTGCTTCATTTACTATTTCATTAGTGTAATCTCATTCACATCACTTTTTACCACTTTTCACGACACGTTTTCCGAATCAGAAATTCGGAATTCCATTCACCCTTCACACGGAATACGACCTCGGATTATCCGTATTTCTTTGCGGATCTCTTGAGCTTATATCTATACTATAATATTGATTTTTCACGAATCAATTTTGGCGCCGCTGCCGGGGAAGGTTGAAGTGAATTTTTGAATATTCATTTTTGAAAAATTGTGTTTTGATAAGCCTTCCTCTATTTTGTATATATTATATAAATATCGAAAAATCAAAAACACTTTTCCTAAAATGTTTTCACAAAAATACCAAAAAAAATAATAAAGTTACAGCCTCGACTCGATCGAAAGAAAGGGCGTTGTAAACCAAAAAAGTCTCCCAATATAATTACGCGTGAAATTAATTGCTAATCGGATTACTTTGATTCTACGACCGAATAAGCGGAAAATACGGAAGCTTTGACATTAAATTGCAAGCTGAAGAGAGATCCATTCTTCTCTCCCGTTCCGTCGCGAGTAGATTAAGGGAAACGTTTTACAATTAACGTAACGTTTGAAAAAGAAAAACAAAAGTTTAAGTTTGTGAATTTTGCTTTATAAAAACAAAAATACAAAAACATTTTCCTTTTCAAATTTGTTTTTCCTTTTATTTTTCGAAAATTTGATTTTTGTGGTGTATGAACACACGTTCTACGTCTAAACGACTTGTTTCACCACTTTCAAATCCGGAAAGTTTGTTTCGTCACACACACCGAGTTCTATTTCCTAATACGGAGGAAATGAACCCGAACGAACAACACTTGGGACCCCCGCCGATGGGTGGTATCCAAAACAATGTGATCCCGCCGATGGGACCACAACCGGTTTACGATCAACGTACTATGCAAGAATTGCTCCAGTGTCCCACCGAGGGATACGGGGATGCAATTGTTTTACCACCAATCCTTTCCGATAATTTTGAGCTTAAAACTGGGTTGATTCAACTTGTTACATCAAAACAATTTCACGGTTTTGAGAGGGACGATCCTCACGCACACATCCGATGGTTTAACAAGTTAACTTCGACTTTAAAATTTAAGGATGTCCCTCACGATGCTATCAAATTGATGTTGTTCCCATTTTCACTCGAGGGTTCAGCCCGGATTTGGCTTGAAAAAGAACCCCCTCGATCAATTCACACATGGGAAGAACTCGTCTCGAAATTTGTTAATCATTTTTTTCCGCCGTCCAAAACGACTAATCTTAAGAATGATATAACTAATTTTCAACAACGTTTTGATGAGAACTTTGGTGAGGCTTGGGAACGCTTTAAGGATCTTCTTCGAAAATGTCCTCGCCATGGTTTCTACGAGTTACACCAAATTGACACGTTTTATAACGCTTTGACGCAAAACGATCAAGATTCTTTAAACGCAGCCGCCGGTGGCAATATCTTGAATCGTACGCCTAGGGATATTTTGACGATTATTGAAAACAAATCTAAGGTTCCGACTTCGCGTAACAAACCAAATGTTTCGAAAGTGACTTCTTTTACTCCTCCTTCACCTTCGTCGGTCCAATCATCGGAATTGGCCGAACTTACCGACGCTATCCGTTGTATGATGAAAGAGTTTAAGTTGCAGAACCAAAAACCCGAGACCGTTAAAGCCGTTAATGAAAAATGTGTGATTTGTGGTGGACCGCATCCGTATTATGATTGTCAAGCCACCGATGGCCAAGTTTATAATGCTAACATAGCAGCCGTAAACTACAATCAAAACCAAGGTTTTCGTACTAACCAAACAAGTCCACCTGGGTTTCCACCCGTGCAAACTAATCAAAACCGTTATCCTCAAACTAACCAAGGTTACAATCAAAACCGTGGAACCAATTATCAAGTCCCTTCACCACAACAAGTTTATCAACCACCGCAACCTTCTCCTGAGCTTGCTAATTACATAAAAACGAACGAAGTTAACCTTCGAGCAATGCAAAATCAAATCAACAATATGAGGGTGGAACTTAAGAAGGAAATCGACACAACCATGAGTCGACAAACGAATGAGCTTAAGCAAATGATGAGTAGTTTTATACAAATGAATCAAGCATCGACGTCTGGTTCTCTTCCGAGCAACACAATTGCTAACCCGCGGGGTGATGCAAAAGCAATTACGACTAGGAGTGGTGTTGTAATCGATGGACCAACGGCTCCGACTACCCCTTCTTCTTCTTCTTCATCTCCTAAGGTAGTCGTCCGCGAAACCGAGGCGACAACGGATACGGAAATTCCTAGTAATAATGGAAGGACTGAGAACATCCAACCTCCGGTGGTCCCGACGTCCAAAGGAAAAGATAAAGTTGTTTACGAATCTGAGAAAGAAACACCCGTCAAAACAAAATTACCTTATCTGTCACGCTTAAACGAACAAACGCACCGTGAGAAAGATAAAATTCAGATGGAAAAGTTTTACCAAGTTTTTCAAGAACTACATTTTGACATAACTCTCGCGGATGCTATACTTTCGATGCCTAAATTTGCTTCAATGCTAAAAGGTCTTTTGAATAATAAGGAAAAATTGTTTGAAAAATCTCGAACCCAGATGAATGAGAATTGTTCGGCGGTTATCCTCAAAAAGCTTCCCGAAAAGCTTGAAGACCCCGGTCGATTTCTCATTCCATGTAATTTTCCTAGGATGGTTAAATGCTTCGCCTTGGCCGATCTTGGTGCTAGCAT
Source organism: Artemisia argyi (assembly GCA_030686995.1). NCBI lineage: Eukaryota > Viridiplantae > Streptophyta > Magnoliopsida > Asterales > Asteraceae > Artemisia > Artemisia argyi. The sequence goes on along the minus strand of CM060679.1, from coordinate 98,118,351 downwards.
TAACCTAATGTCGTTATCAATTTGGAAGAAATTGTCTTTACCCAATTTGACTCCGACTTGCATGACCCTCGAGCTTGCCGACCGATCTATTTCCCGCCCGATGGGAATAGCCGAGGATGTCTTTGTTAATGTGGGAAAATTCCATTTCCCTGCCGATTTTGTCGTTGTTGATTTTGATGCCGATCCGCGGGTACCTCTCATTCTCGGGAGAGGTTTCCTAAGGACCGGCCGTGCTTTGATTGATGTTTTCGATGAGGAAATTACCTTACGCGTTGGTACCGAAGCCGTAACTTTTAACTTGGATCAAACCGCGAGCTACTCCTCCGAGTTTGACAAATATTCCGTTAACCGAATTGACGTTATCGACGAAGTTACGGAGGAGTACGCTCAAGAGTTACTTGGTTTTATCGAACATGCTTCGAGTGGCAATCCCACTCATTCTTCTGAACCGATAATTTCCGATCCTTCCCCTTCCCTTACTCCGTTTGAGGGAAGTGATTTCATTTTGGAAGAGATCGAGGCCTTTCTTGCTAATGATTCGATTTCACCGGAAATTGATCATTCTAATTGTGACCCGGAGGGGGATGTACTTTTGATTGAGAAATTGTTAAACGAAGATCCCAACCCGTCCCTCCCTCCGCTTGACCTTAAAATGGCCGACGTTAAAGAAGTTAAGCCATCTACTGAGAATCCTCCGGAGCCCGAGCTCAAGGATTTACCTCCTCATCTCGAATACGCATTTTTGGAAGGAACCGACAAACTTCCCGTCATAATTTCAAAGGAACTTAAAGATGAGGAGAAGAAACGTCTCTTAGATGTGCTCAAGAAGCATAAAAGTGCCATCGCTTGGCAAATTTCTGATATTAAGGGTATCGACCCTCGTTTTTGCATGCATAAGATCTTACTTGAAAATAATTTCAAACCGTCCGTTCAACAACAACGACGGGTTAACCCGAAAATTCATGAGGTTATCAAAAAGGAAGTTATCGAACTCCTCGATGCCGGAATGATTTATCCAATCTCGGATAGCTCTTGGGTTAGCCCGGTCCACTGCGTACCGAAGAAAGGTGGAATGACCGTCGTAACAAATGAAGATAATGAATTGATTCCGACACGTCTTGTTACCGGATGGAGAGTTTGTATTGATTATCGTAAATTGAATGATGCGACTCGTAAGGACCATTTCCCACTTCCATTCATGGATCAAATGCTAGAACGCCTAGCGGGAAATGAGTTCTATTGTTTTCTTGATGGATTTTCCGGCTATTTTCAAATACCTATTGACCCTCCGGACCAGGAAAAGACTACCTTTACTTGCCCTTATGGAACATTTGCCTATCGTCGTATGCCTTTTGGCTTATGCAATGCTCCAAGCACGTTCCAAAGGTGTATGATGTCGATATTCTCGGATATGATCGAGAAAACCATGGAAGTTTTCATGGATGATTTCTCGGTTTATGGAGATTCTTTCACTTCGTGCCTCTCCCATTTAGAAAATATGCTAAAACGGTGTGAAGACACCAACTTGGTTCTAAATTGGGAGAAGTGCCATTTCATGGTCAAAGAGGGCATTGTCCTCGGCCACAAGATTTCGAAATCTGGGATTGAGGTCGATAGAGCTAAAGTCGACGTGATTGCAAAATTACCTCATCCCACGACCGTTAAAGGAATTAGAAGTTTTTTAGGTCATGCCGGCTTTTACCGACGTTTCATTCAAGACTTTTCTAAGATAGCCCGGCCTCTGACCCACTTACTTGAAAAAGATGCTCCGTTTATCTTCTCAAATGAATGCATCGAAGCATTTAATGTTCTTAAAAAGAAGTTGACGGAGGCTCCCGTCTTAATTGCCCCCGACTGGGACTTGCCCTTCGAGCTAATGTGCGATGCTAGCGATTATGCCATTGGTGCAGTCCTGGGGCAACGTAAGTCAAAACATTTTCAGCCGATACACTATGCTAGTAAAACTATGACTGACGCTCAATATCATTATACGACTACTGAGAAAGAAATGTTAGCCGTCATTTACGCTTTTGAAAAGTTTCGATCTTATTTGCTTTTGAAGAAATGCATAGTGTATACGGATCATTCGGCTCTTAAGTACCTTATGGCAAAGCAAGATGCTAAGCCACGCTTGATGCGGTGGGTTCTCCTCCTTCAAGAATTCAAAGTTGAAATTCGAGATAAAAAAGGAGCTGAGAACCTTGCTGCTGATCACCTATCGCGTTTAGAGAATCCCCACCAAAGTGTTTTCGAGAAAAAGGAGATTAACGAAGCATTTCCTCTCGAGACACTGGGGAGTTTATCACATTGTGATTCTAGTACCCCATGGTTCGCCGACTTTGCGAATTACCATGCGGGGAATTTTATCCGGAAAGGGATGTCTTTCCAGCAGAAAAAAAAATTCTTCAAAGATGTTAAGCATTATTTCTGGGACGATCCCTATTTGTTTAAGATATGTGCGGATCAAGTGATCCGGCGGTGCGTTCACGGCAAAGAAGCCGCTGACATTCTTATGGCATGCCACAATGGACCCACGGGGGGACATCATGGTGCCAATTTCACCGCTAAGAAAGTTTTTGATTCCGGCTTCTACTGGCCGACGATTTACCGGGATGCTCATGAGTTAGTTAAATCATGTGATTCTTGCCAGCGTCAAGGAAAAATTACTCAGAAGGACGAGATGCCTCAAAATGCTATCCCAAGTCTGTGAAATTTTTGACGTTTGGGGGTATCGATTTCATGGGTTCATTCTCGTCTTCTCGTGGTAACAAATATATACTCGTGGCCGTCGACTACTTGTCTAAATGGGTCGAAGCGAAGGCGCTACCCACCAATGACGCCCGAGTTGTTGTGAAATTTCTCAAAAGTCTCTTCGCCCGATTTGGTGCACCTCGTGCTATTATAAGCGATCGTGGGACCCATTTCTGTAACGACCAATTTGCTAAAGTTATGCTCAAATATGGTGTCACACATCGTCTTTCAACGGCATATCATCCACAAACAAGTGGTCAAGTTGAGGTCTCCAATCATGGCTTGAAACGTATTTTAGAAAGGACCGTAGGTGAACATCGTGCTTCATGGGCCGATAAGTTAGATGATGCACTTTGGGCCTTCCGTACAGCTTACAAAACACCAATTGGGTGTACACCATATAAGTTGGTTTACGGGAAGGCCTGCCATTTGCCCTTTGAACTTGAGCACAAGGCCTACTGGGCCTTGAAACATGCTAATTTTGACCTTCAAACCGCGGGTGATCACCGAAAAGTTCAATTGAATGAATTAGTCGAGCTTCGTGATCAGGCCTATGAGAATTCTTTGATCTACAAAGAGAAGACAAAGAGGATTCACGATGCTAAAATTCAAGATCGCGTCTTCAATGTTGGTGACCAAGTCCTTCTTTTCAATTCTCGATTGAAGATTTTCTCGGGCAAGTTAAAAACCCGTTGGTCTGGACCATTCACCATTACCCAAGTATTTCCTTATGGAACCGTTGAACTTGCTCAACCTAATGGTCCCAATTTTAAGGTGAATGGTCATCGTGTTAAACATTATTTTGGAGGGGACATACCACCCATGGTTGTCCCGGATCTCCAGACTTTCCCCAAGGACGATTAAATTCGGGGATCGAGTCAAGCTCATGTGACTCGGTGAACAAAAACAAGCGCTTCGTGGGAGGCACCCCATGCTTATCCATTTTCATTTTCTCTATTTTCTATTTTCTTAATAACGTGACGTGAGGGGGGCGACCCTTTCCAAACTTGTGTTTTCGTGGTTGTTGTTTATGAATGTTCAGGAATTTCCCCGAAGATTGAGGACTCTCATGCTCGTGATTTGTCGTTATCTCTTCACTTGGAGTCTCATTCATCGGTGTTATTTGGAAATCCTATATCCGTTAAATCTTATCGACTAACATTTATCTCTTGGCATACTTAATAAACGGCCTTAGATTTTACGTAGGATTACCTTTACCCTTAAAACATTGAGGACAATGTTTCACTTTAGTCTGGGGGGAGGGGGGTGAATCTTCGATTCGATTTGACCTGTACCATCGTCTGAGCTGTTTAACTTACGCAACTCCGTTTTCCACCAAAAATTTTAATTTTTGTCACCACTTTATTATTAAAAAAAAAAAAAAAAAAAAAAAAGATATATGAATAATAAGTTTTGACACCTTGTTTTGACTTTCCTACCGGCGAGAGTAGAAATAAATGTTCCGACTTGACCGGGCGTGTTGAGCCCTAGCTTGTCTCCCTTAACCAAAATAATCATAAGATTATGGCTAAGCATCCGCGGATCTTATTATTTGGGATTTTAAATTTGCGGAGATCGAGGAATGATAGAGTTTATTTAGAAGTTTCGTGCTATACACGGATCGCATTACTGGGATTTAAAAAACCCACGAGAGGTACTTGTGGCCTCCTTGTTCCCATCAGCAACGTCACAAATATATAAATAGATGTCTAAGATTAATTAAGGGTATACGGTTTGGGCAATACTTAGTTTTTTCTCGTTCCCAACAAAATCTCTGCATATGGGGGTTTGGTACACATAGGGGTACTGCCAGTGTTACAGTGAAATAGACTAGTGCATCTTGCCGGTTCGCAGCCGATGTTGTGATCTTAGTAAAGGCCGTAGGATTCGGGGTTTGGCATATGATTATGAATATCGATAATAATAGTCCAAAGCCAAATAAAAAGGCAGAGGAATCCAAAGCTATAAAAAAGCAGCGGATAGAAATCCAAAGTCATAATAAAACTCTTACATCTTGGCGGCTCATAAACCGTTGACTGTAAAAGAATAAAGGACTAAGGACAAAAGTATTATTAATGTGCTTATGATTATGCAAAAATGCCAAGCTTCGACTCCGGTGGTTTCCCTAATAAAAAGCTTCCTTTTCGGGTATCAAACATGGTATGTCTCGGTTGTAAATAAAAAGGGGGCCTCCACAAATCGTGTTAAATCAGAGACCTTCATGTGGACCCGATTTCTGTATGCAGGGGTTTTCGAGGGAAAGTTTAGAAACTACTTAGCGTTCAAATTTTGTGCTCTTATCGGACTAACAAATATCGAAACGAGAAAATATGAAGCAATTCATTTCTCACAAATTAAAATCCTTAGATACAAAACTTAGGACCTGGGGACAAGAGGTAATACACAAGTAACTTTTGTGGGCAGTGTTAGCATCTAACTTCTGATAAACAATGATCTCGATTTTACGCTTAGTTTGGGAGCTTGTGAAAAATCAAGGATGACGATTTTTATCCATACGGTCTCTTCTCTGTGAGAAGTGTTTCTACTCGTAGACCCTGAAAGTTATCAACAAATAAGAATTGATAATGAAAGTCAAATCAAACAGTCACTTATATAAAAATGAAAAAGTACAAAAATAGTAGTAGTAGTTGTTATTCATGAAAATCGGAAAACGGAGCGTTTTTGAGAATAAATGATTTTACTATCTCTTTTGAACATCATTGCTACTTTACAACGTCAGTAAAGAGAGGTTTTGAAATTATTTATCTCTTAAGCGTGAGGTGATGACATTGCGTGAGGGCACGACAATACCTTAGTCTAGGGGATTTTGATGAGTGCTTAATCACTCATCCTTTTTAGGCTTTAATTCAGACCAAAAATACCGAATACTAACCAAAAATGCCAAGAGAATGCATGTTTTTGTATTTGTGTATGTGCAGGTACGGATATTAGAAAAATGAACAAAAACAAGACAAAACCGACAAAAACGAGCACGAGATTGGAAAAAGGTCAAAAGCCGGAGCCGGGGAAGTCAAATGGTCAAAGTCCAAGCTCAAAATGACAAAATCAACCTCAGAGATTCATCATGTTACATAATCAGTCCCCGAGCAAAGTTTGAGTATTTGGCAGAATTAGTCCTCCAAGTTTCAGATATTTACAAAATTAGTCTCTGAAAGAAATAAATGAAGAAAAGACAAAAGAGATCCTTCATATATCAAAGGATGGCAATTTAAGCCCTTGGAAGAAACTTTGGATAAAATACAGTTCTGGTCCCTAAGCTTTGAGTTTGTACAACATTGGTCCTTGATTGAAATAATACTAATCCTAAACCAAACTACAACCGGATCCACTAAACCTTAACCCATAATCCCACAAGCCCAAAGAAACAAAGCCCAGTCCTTTCTTTTATTAAACCCGATCCACCCTTAACCCCGGTCAAACCGGTCAACCAAATAAATAAACAAACAAACACTCCCATTTTTATTACTCCCGCCCCCCAAATCTGTTTTTACCCAGAAAAACCTACTGTAGCAAGAACCCTAGGTTTCACCACGTCTCAATTACCCCACAATAAATAATAATTACCCAATGATTAAGTATTCTAGAAGAGTCAGAACGGGTCAGGGAATGTTTTGAGGCACACGTGGACCAATAGGACAGCATACGCAGGATCAATCTACATCACATCAATCAATCAAGGGTCTAAAATGAATAGAAGCATCTAGAAATTGATCAAACGGCTCAAGGGGACTCAAACAAGCACACCCTCACACGGATTGGTGAGCTGGACATCCAAGACCTCATCTCTCAGCAGCTATAAATACCCCCCTCCATCTCATGTAATAGTGTGCCTTTTTTATGAATTGTTATGCTGTTAAATTTACTTTGTATTGAATCTCTTTTATTAATGAAAAGTTTATTTCAGTTTTATTTTTATTTGTCTTAATTCTAGCTTCTCTTATTTACAGCTTATTACAATTTATCTGTTTTTAGCTTATTGTTTCTCTTTCATTATTGCTTTTAAATTCAGTAATACTTTTCAGCTTTATTTACTTATTGTTATTTACAGTTTATATAAAAAATAAAAAATAAAAAAAAAATCAGAAAATACTAAAAAATTAAAAAAATACAAAGTAGTTATAAAAACAAGCTTCAATAAGCTTGAGTTTTGTTAATTCAGTGTTCATATAAGCTTTTTATAGCTTTTGTGATACTTATTTTGGCACCAAAGTACTCAAATCTCTCATAAGCTCAAAAGGTCAACTGTTGGTCAACAGAGCTTATTGTAATAAGCTTTAGCTTATTTGGAGTTAAAGGTAGCTAACAAAGGAAGCAGTTAGCCTATCTAAAGATAGGCTGTGTGGGAGTCCCCCTCTGTTTGGCTGAGGGGGTTTGTAAGCTCTTATTTTCATTTTCTCCTAAATTTTGCATCAATAGTATAATCAGTAGTATAGATTTGTGCTTATCTGTTTTTGTTGATTATTATTACTTATTCAATTCTGATTATAAGTGAGTGGTAATAGTTTGATTAATCTGTTTGGTTGTTTATTGATTAATTTGTAGTTTGATATCTCATTTCTATTGCATCTGTGTTGTAAGTACTTCTGTGGATCTGAGTTGTGTTTTTCTGCTTGAGTATTGCATCTGAGTTCTGTTTTTCTGAATTGGTTTAGAGGTTTTGAATCATTGTGAGTTAATAGGTTAAGGTTTGGATTGCTTTTGAGTGTATCTGTGGTGATCTTTAGTAGTAACAGACTCATCAGGGGTGTTTGGAACAATGTGGTTTGCTTAGGTTATTGATGTATTAGAGGTAGAACTTGGTTTAATCATCTCATTTAGGCTGCAAATAGGTTAAGTAAGTCATCAAAACAGTAGGTCTTATAGCAAAAGTAAAAAAATTAACTTTGGTTCATCATTAGTAACACAACTGTTAGCTTATTTGAGTAGTAGAATCATTTAAGTAGTTTATATTAGAATAATTTAGTTTAAATTAGTTTTATAATAGAATATTATAGCATTATTTAGCAGAAAGATTGGATCTAATTTCATTTTAGTCAAAGTTTGGTGTTCATCAAAAAGTCAAAGAAGTTTTTGGTTACCTATTTTGATCAGATTTTTAAAGAGAATCACAGACCTCATCTGTGATTCAAAATACTTTTGAAAAGCTGTTTTGTGAAGTTTGGTAGTAGGTTTACAAGTTTCAAAAAGAATTTTTAGGTTTGGATTTCATTAGCCTATCTAAAAAGCTGATTGAAGTGGCCTGATTGAGACTCATAGTGCCCTGCACATTCAGTGTCAACCTAAGTTTCTAGGCATATTTTAGGTGGTTAAATTAGATTGGAAGTCTGACTTCTGAGTGAATTTGTGATCACTAGTAGCTAGTCAATAGTTTGGATCATTAAGTTTGCTTGTCTCAGCTTATTTGCTCACCTGAATTGCTTATTCAGTTGAGCTCATTGGACCATAAGTCTGCCATTTAGATCAGGGCTGCATTTGTTTAATCCTGGTCATAATCTGAGTTTTGTGGGTTATCTGAGATCACTTGCACCCTAAGTAGTTGTTCTCAGTTGATTTGTGTCTATTGCTTATTCTGTTCAGCTTATTGCTTTTTCTTCTTGGCTTATTTGATCTAATTGTGCCTTAATCTGTGTTTCTGAGTGATAGCTGGTCTCAAATCTTTTCCAATAAGCTTCTTTTAGTCAAAAATACATTGGTTTAAGTTCTGGTCAATCTTTGGTCAAACTGCTTATTAATAAGCACATTGTCTTAAGCTGTTTTCAAAGCAAAGTGTAGCTACAGTACCTATTTTTCAAATTTTTTATTTTTCCTAGTCTTTAAATATTATTTTAGAATTTCCCTGAAATTTTCATATTTTTCTGAGCTCATTTGCTATTTTTCCCATTTAATTTTCTTTTTTATTCATTTTTAATTACTTTTTAATTACTAAAAAATACAAAAAATTCAGAAAAACCCCGGAAAAATCCAAAAAAATATTAGAAAATTATTTTTAGTTATTTTAGAATTTTAGAAATTTATTTTGCATTTTTCTCAATTTATTTGCATTTTCTTTTAATTTTTAATTAGTTTAAATAGTTTTTAATTTATAAAAAATAAACAAAAAGTCAAAAAAATATTTTTCTTTTTCTCAAAATTTTCTTTTATCATTTTTGATTTTTGAAAATTATTTCCAAGTCCGTAGAAGTAGCGTAGCTTAAAAGTCGCGTTTTATTTCATTCGTTAACGTTTATTTTCCGTTTTAGCTTACGATTTTCGTTTCTACGTTACGTTTCTTGTTGCTTTATTTGAATTACGTGTTTAGTTGATTATTTGTGCTTCATTTACTATTTCATTAGTGTAATCTCATTCACATCACTTTTTACCACTTTTCACTACACGTTTTCCGAATCGGAAATTCGGAATTCCATTCACCCTTCACACGGAATACGACCTCGGATTATCCGTATTTCTTTGCGGATCTCTTGAGCTTATATCTATACTATAATATTGATTTTTCACGAATCAGACTGCGGAAGCGGAAGAAGCTTTTCAACAGCTCAAGCAACATATAGCAGCGCTTCCTACACTAGTCGCACCACGACCAGGGGAGGAGTTGATTGTGTACCTGTCTGCAACTCATGGAGCAGTCAGCGTGGTGCTATTGACAGATAGGAACTTTGTACAAACACCGGTATATTTTGTAAGCAAAGCACTCCAGAAGACAGAGATTAACTATACCGCAATGGAAAAGCTGGTCCTGGCGTTAGTATTCGCAGCTAAAAGACTGCGCAGATACTTTCAAGCATACCCAATAGCAGTGATTACGGACCAACCTATCAAGCAAGTTATCTCCAAACCCGACGCATCGGGGCGATTATAAAAATGGAGTGTGTTGCTAAGCGAGCATAACATCTCTTATAGACCACGCACTGCGGTTAACAGGCAAATACTAGCAGACTTCATCATTGAGAAACCAGATACTGAGGCTCCACCTTCAAGCAGCAAGGTAGAACTACAAGAACGATGGATCCTATTCACAGACAGATCTTCGTGCGTGGACTGGTCAGGCGCAGGCCTTATCCTCACCAGTCCAGAAGGAATGGAATTCACTTACGCACTGCGTTTTGAATTCACAGCCACGAACAACGAGGCAGAGTATGAAGCCCTAATTGCTGGATTTCGCATTGCAACTCGAATGGGTGTACGCAACCTAGAAGCAAATGTTGACTCCCATTAGTAGCCAATCATGTGTTGGGCGAATATGTGGCTAAAGAGGATAACATGGTCCAGTACCTCTACAAGACCAAGTCCCTAATCCAGAGTTTTGACAGGTTCACCATTAAACAAGTTCCTAGAGGGGAAAACAGAAAAGTGGATGCGCTAAGCAAAATCGTATCTACAAGCTTTACGCACCTGTCAAAACAAGTATTGGTGAAGACCCTGAAAAACAAATCCATCTCGGAGATGGAGATATCCACGGTGATAGAAGAGCAGGATCCTACATGGATGACCCCTATCATCGAATTCATAAGTAAGGGTATATTACTCTAGGAGCAGAAGGACGCTCGACGGATACGGCGCACAGCGCAGAGGTTTGAACTTCGAGATGGTATCCTATATCGACGTTCATTTCTAAAACCATGGCTTCGGTGCATTGGACCTCTTCAGGCAGATTACGTACTCCGAGAGATCCACACCGGTTCATGCAGTATACACTCAGGACCACGGTCCGTTGTAGCACGTGCCTTGCGGTCAGGATACTATTGGCCTACCATGCATCGCGATGCGCGGGACATGATAAAGAAATGTAGCGACTGCCAAGTTCATAGACTCATCCCACGCCAACCACAACAAGAGCTAGCGCCTATCACTTCACCATGGCCATTCTATAAGTGGGGTATCGATATTGCAGGCCCCTTCCCTGTTGCAGCAGGGGGACTAAAATTTCTTATTGTGGCTATAGACTACTTTACTAAGTGATTGAGGCAAAAGTAGTGGCAACAATCATAGGCAACTAGGTAAAACGATTTGTTTGGGAAAACATTGTATGCCGCTTCGGATTACCTGGAGAAATCATTTCAGACAACGGAAAACAATTCTGTGATAACCCGTTCAAAGACTGGTGCGCGCAACTAAATATTACACAACACTTCGCATCAGTTAAGCACCCACAAACCAATGGTTTAGTTGAGCGCGCGAATCGTAGTCTGGGCGAAGGATTTAAAGCGCGTCTTGACAAACACAAAGGAAGATGGGTGGATGAATTGTCGCACATCTTATGGGCGCATCGCACGACAATCAAAGTTAGCACTGGTGACACACCTTTCTCTCTTGCCTATGGGACAGAAGCTGTCATACCAGCTGAAATTGGGATGCCAACTATTCGTACGGCGGAAGTTAATGTCACAACCCATGACGACGAGCGACGTATAGACTTGGATCTATTGGAAGAAAGGCGCGAACGTGCAGCTATATGTGAGGCAAGAGCTAAGTCAAAGATGAAGGGATACTATGATGCTAAAGTCAGAAGCACCTCATTCAGACCAGGCGACTTTGTATATCGCACTAATGATGCAAGCCACGCAGAAGATACAGGAATACTTGGACCAAAGTGGGAAGGAACCTATGAGGTCACAGATACACTAGGAAAAGGCACATACAAGCTGCGTGATATGGATGGCTGTGAGCTACAACGCACATGGAATATTTGCAATCTGAAGAGATGATATCTTTAGGAAAGGCTACGGCCCATGCACAGACACCTTTGCACTTTAGTAAGTGCTTAAAAAATGTCCGTGTATTTACATTTTGTTTTGTTTAGGCAAATGTCTTTTTCTTTTTCCAAAAACTTGCAAGAATTAATCAAATATCGCGGTTTCTAGCTAACTCCGCGACACATTTAACTTTATTGTTTACATCTTATTTATGTCTCAATATTGTTGATTTATCTTTTTGCCTACATGGCGTGCATGCATTTATTAAAACCCATGATGGTAAAAGGATGAGTAAAACCTACTAAATAACTCGTTGAGTAAGAGGGTTGCAAACCCATCAACATTGGATCACGCATCCTTGTTAAACACCTTACTCTCAAGACATTGGAGTAAGTTCATTGTGCATCCCACGACGGATACGCAACAATGCACACTGTGCGCGTTTAACAAATTAGGAGCCAAGACTCTTGACTCCTTCATATGGTATTTGCAGTACGCTGCATCTTAACCCATACACTTGTGAATTTTATATTCGCATATATATTAAGTTATGGACTTCATACACGATTATGTTCTAAGTGATTATAGATTCTGTAATCTCTTTTAAGTACGTTTAGATAACAAGTTTGATTCTTGGAGATAACATGGATGTCTTTTATGCAAAGGCAACATAACTAAGTACAAACTTCATGCAACTTCAACATAAACATTTTATTATAAACTACGAGTTTATACAAAACATAGATTTAACATGCACACGTGCAACAAAAATGTTAATCTATTACAAAACAAAAACAACCTACATACTATAGGAACGCTCAAGCTTTGAGCTGCCAACTTGGTGCACATCACTCCCAGTTGCCTCAAGCTTCTTCAGCAGATCAATATCCCTGGGTGACACCGTCGCCACACTAACAGGTACTCCATCAGACCTCGGGATGTGCGCTGCACCTAGACCACAAAGGGTGGCTTTCCCCTTCACACCCTTCTTCCTAGCAAGCCTCATGGCATGGGCTTCTAGGGATTCCTTCAAAGGGATCTCCTTCTCAAGGGCAAAAGGGTTGAGAATGTCACGCAGGCGTGCAAAAACAGAAACCTACAGCTGCGACACATCAGGCTTCAGGAAGTAATCAAGTTGTGCCTCTGCGTCCTCTGCTGTGTGCCTCGCCAAGGTCAACCCCTCCATGATAAAACCTATGGGGTAGTCTTGGTCGCGCTCCAGTTGAGCAATCTGAGGAAGCTCTAACAACTTCATTTTCTCCATAGCAGTGACAAGCTCAGCGTAGGCATCGCTATTGTAACCTGGCACTTCCGCGATGGGCACCGTCAACATTTGGCTCCCGTGCAGCTCCTCCATAGCTTCTGCCTTGCCGCGCGCCAAGGTGCATTGAACAACATTCCCAAATGCTTCTACAACTTCTTAGGACTCTAAAGTGCTCAAAGCAACCAGACGAAGACCATGGCTGATTAGCCACCTGCGAATAAAACACCATTCCCATCGTGTTATAGATAGACAATAATTTCAAAGGAATCAAAGGAATCAAATGCTACCTGCGCTCAGCAATGGAGGATACCAAGTGAGGGTACAGCTCCTCGTCATACTCTATACTAAGCTTGCGCAGCTTACCCTCCTGCTTCTCCAGTGCATCCTCCACAGTCTTGCGAAACTCATCTAATTGAGAGAAGTGTTTGCTCTTGTTCTGCTCCATGTACTTCAACCCCCATAGGCATGTGGACTTGTACTGATCAAAAACAGAACGCTCTTGGCTCACTTGGGCCAATAATGATATCTTCTCATCAGCGAGCTTCTTGGAGTACGCATTTGTTGACTCCACTGCAGCATGAGCACTAGCTAACTGCGCCTTCAGTAGTGCAATCTCTTCATCCTTCTACGCGCTGCTGCTCTCTTCACCAGCATACTTAGCCTTGAGCTGAGCAACCAATGAAGCCTGGTGCGCAGCAGCCAAGCTAAGCTCTTCTATCAGCAGCTCCGTAGGCACATCCTCGCATGCCTTCGAAGTCCTCCACTTGAGGGTGACTCACCTTAGGTGGCGATTGCCCAATATGCACAGCATCACTCCCTGCAGCTTCATCACTGCACGCAAATGACAAGGATTCAAGGTTATTATATTGACAGAGGATACGACAAAATAAATGAGGCATAGGTTTCATTACTTACTTGGGGGAAGGAGCATCAGCTGTATCATGAGCAGTGATGGATGGCGACGCATCCTCATCTGATGACACATCCACAGTAATAATGTGGCGTCTTCGCTTGGATATGCCCGCGCCACCATCGCCAGAAGCCTTCTTGCGCTTCACCCGTGGCTCGCCTCTTCCGGCTCGCTGTCAGCCTTAAGGATCCCCATACCCTCTGAAGAATCCGTGCGCGAAGGCTCTGGGGATTGCACCTCCTAAGAAGGAACACTGCGCACTGGGGTCGCCTCCAATAGTGGTTGGGAGACATTTGCCGATTCCTCCTGCACATACTCCATGGTGCACCCTGCTGTGGCCTCCAAAATTGGTGTCTCACCATCCCTCAAAGGGCGCACCCCCACGGTTACCTATGTGGGCTTCGCTAGCTTCACCACGCTAAACAGATCCATATCTGCGCAACAAACAACAAACAACAAACAAAATGGAGTTACATAAAGTTACAATACAAGAGAATGCTTACACTACAGATGCGAAGGAAAGGAAGGACAAGCACCCACCCTGGTTATCCTCATCCAGAAAAGTTGGCACCTCGTCAGCGCCTTGGAAGAAGTTGCGGCTGATCCCCATATGCACCAAAAACTCTTCTGGGTAGGAGTTTATAGGGATGCGGTTGGCATTTATTGTCTCCGCGTCATCTGCGTTGTATGTCCTGGGGTTTGGGCGCTCATCCTTTGGTAACGTCCCCTGGGTATAGAACTCAAAAGTCCAAGGGAACACTATATCATCAACCCAGAAGAACCTCTCCCTCCAATTCCTAAAGGCGTCTATCTTTTCTGTATAACATTGAAGGCGACCTGCGCGTTTGGAAAAGGATACCCACCCGTTTGACCACGTTGTGTGATAAAACGCGCGGAAGAGATTGATAGTAGGGTTGATGGCCAGCAAACGACAGTTTACTTCAAAATTGGTTATCTTCGCTGCGCCTATACAGTGCAGCTGGGATATGTAAAGGCGATAATAATTGAGTACATCGCACAAGAATAGTGAAATGGGCACGCGCTGATTCGCAAATTCGAAAAAGCGCGTGTATACCCCTATTTTTCCCTTAGGGAAATCAACTATAGATGCAGTCGCCACCGGTACTACCGGGTGCAACGCGAGGAGGATATAATAATCCGAGGTGAACTCATGCAGATCATCCTCGGTTATATTGGAGGTAAAATCGGATAACTGGAGAACCATTCTTAAAATGTGATGGTTTCAGATGCGCACGTGCTATTACCTTAGTATAAAGTTGATTTCTTGATTGGAGTATTGAAGGATTTAACAATGGCGAAAATGGAGTTTTACTGTGAAAATCACAGTGAAAAGGAAGATACCCTTTATATACGGTTACCCATGGCCTTGGATGCTTGACATGTGGATCCCACTAACTCTAATCGTGTGGCTGGGAGATCAACAGGTACAACACTTTTTCACCCACCTCCTCACGATTTCCGAGGAATACTTGGGACTAATTTGGACTAGTTACACCGTATATTTCTTTTTTTCTCGGGAAATACTTGAAACTTCCCCGCCACGCATTCTGGATAGCTTCCCGCTATATTTGTTAGTCTAGCATACGCGGTTGCACCTTGCGCATACTAGACTGGGGGGAAATGATGACGTATAGTCCGCACTCGGGTCACGAACCCGACCAATGGACACTACTAACACTCAAGCCCATCATGTGTGGGCTATCATAATAACGATTTGGGCTCAATAAAGCCCAAACTCAAATATTATTTATCGTCTTGATAATGATCTCTTATTTATGGATAAAGATCAATAGACCGTATAAGGCGAGATACGCCGAAGAGTAAGGAACACGAAACCAACATGGATTTCATGTGTATATAAAGAATATCATGACTCTCATTGAGGTATCATCTAAAAACCCTAACTCTTCACTATAACCCTAAAACCGATTGCTTACTCTCACGCCGGAGGATAATCGTGGGAAACAATCCCACGATAAGCCTAACGGTGTTGTTTGCTTTCTTAGTGCGCAGGTCTCAAGCATTAAGATCCAATTGGTACGAGAACAGGAGTCCAAACAAGGAACACCCAACTTTTGTATCAACAATAACTTTCCGAATAATCATCCAAACTTGTTCATCATTACAAACTAATCATTACTTTGCACCAAAAATCCAACACAAACAATTCAAAAAAAAAAAAAAAAAAAAAAAAAAAACAAAAAAAAAAGAAAAAAAAAAAACAAAACTAATCTTTGATCTTCCAAAACCACATAACTTGCAAGGAATGACCAAAGTCAATATAAATCCACTTGATTTTCAAACAACAATCACAACAAGTAATCTCCTTTTTCTATAACATAAATGTTAGGAATATGAATATTCATGTAAAAGACTCGGTCACCCTAATTAAGCTTTAGCATTAAGTAGTTCGTAGTATTTATCAGATTAGTATAGATATTGTTTCACCATGGTGTCGGGTCGGGTATTTACCCACTGTCAGCCCGAACCATAACCTACTAGAGGCGTTTATAAGTTGTGTATAAATACCCTCTACAACCAAGGGAGAGGGTTGGACCTTTCACTTCATTCTAATCTAATATTTCGTTTTCTCTCTCAAGGTTCTTCTTTCTTTCTTTCTCTCTCTAAACAAATCGACCAAACTGTGGAAAATTAGAAGGGGGGTTGAATAGTTTTACGTCTTTTTAATTTTATTATGAAAACTTAGTTTAGTTTTAAAACCTTGTTTACTTTTAAACTTTGATTCGATCTTATGTGAACTCAAATCTTGAACAATATGAACAACTATATCTAAGCATGAACAATGATAATAATGTAAGCTAAGTATGTGAAATCAAAACATGCATAATAAACAATTATAGCTATATACGATAGATAAGTAAGTAAACGTTTATTTTATAATCCTTAATTATATTTTGTATGAAAACTATACTTGATCGAAATGATCAATTATATGTATATTACCTTTTTAGTTTGATTGTAAAAACTTTGTTTTGTGAATGAAACTTTTGTTTGATCTTTAAGTGAAATCAACACTAGCGCTATATGAGAAACTATATATATACGTCTACGTCAACAAAAGTAATAACGATATAAGTAAGATAATAAGTAAGAGATGGAAAGATCTAACCGCGAGACAAAGGAATTATAGTGGTTCGGCTACAAGGACACCTTCCTTGCCCTACTCCACTCCCCAAGTCACCTACTCGAGAGTTTTGTTCACTATGTCAACAAGCTCCCTTATGGCGGAGAAAATGATGCGTGGGAATCGCAACAGGCTTTACCTCTCGAGGGATCTCGAGAAGCTTACAACCCCCACCAGGCAGTGTACCTGATCGTTGTAGTATAGTATAGTGACAAGTACCGGGGGATTGATCGTTCAGCTTAGGAATAGTGTTGCTAGGATTAGAAAGCCTAATTACTAGTTCTAAAGGTGAGGGATGATTATTTTTGTGTTTTTATATTTTTTAGAAAGCAAATAAAATCTCGGGTTTTGGAAGAGTGGGCGGAATTAGTTGCTATTCAACTAACCTAAAACTAAGATCCAATCAAAATAAAATACTAAAAATGAAATTAAACTAATTTATACTAAGGTTGTGAGCAGTAATTGAAGAAAATGTGTTTACTTAGATTTCACTACTCCCTAGATATCTTTTACACGTTAATTACTTGTTATAATTGCATGGATGACGGATCGTATTCCTTAATACCATTCATGGGGTGGCATACATAACTCCCCAATTCTATGAGCTCTTATCTCCTCCTACACCATGCCCAGCACAACTATAGGGATTGTAAACAGTGGCTCATGCATTAAATACAACCAATAAAGACCTAGTACGCCTCGGTTCATGTTTCTTAAGACGTTCAAGCATGTTACCATTTGGAGATCTGCTAGTTTTCTTAAGCCTAACATATAAATCATTCATCTAAGACAATAATAAACAAGTAATCAACACATAATCAATATCTAGGTTTCATTAGATCTAAGCAAACACAAAAGAGATCTAGCCTAGCATAATGGAATTGAGACAAGAACAAGATATAGACAACCAACACATAGACATATTGATTGAATTAGAAGAACACTTATCTCAATTACAATGCAAGGTATCAAGGGTTTGGAACCCTTGAAAAACCAGTAAAAGTTGCACCAAAATCGTCTTTAGGGTTTCTCCAAAACTTCTCCTTTTTTAATGTGAAAAACTAGAAAACTATATATAGGAAAATAGGGATGACGGCGTCAAGAACAAAGGTGTGACGCCGTCATCTCGCCGCCAAATACTTCCTCGGACGGCCTTGATCTACTTCTGACACCGTCAAGGCCTAGGCCGTCACACAAATTACTCTTGACGCCCTGTGTGTGACGCCGTCATCAACTACGGATTTTAATTCTTGAGGTTTGACGCCGTCATGGAATTACTCTTGACGCCTTCATGTACAGTTCCCAGCATGGAAAATTGAGACTTTGCCGTTTTCTTCACTTTTATGCTCCAAAAACGTCCAAAATGGCTTCTTTTCCAGAATTCACTCTCCAAGTACCTAAAATCACAAAAGGAACGATTTAGGGCAATATTTGATCAAATAAAGTCGGATTCGGGCTTAAATGACCCCCTAAAAACGGATCATTTTTCGCCTCATCATATACCCTTACACTTGAGATTTGCTTGTCCTCAAGCAAATGCGCTTTATTCTACTCAAAAGACAAGTTAGGGGTCATTTAACACAAATATAAAAGTAATTACAATAAATAATCGTTCCACTAAAGGCCAATAGACAAGCACGGAGGTCATACACAAGCACCTCACAAATAGTGTTTAGATACTCACATCTCTCGGGTGTAATAAAGTATAAATTACAATATGGAAACGGAAGATATCTCTCACTACCTGTCATAGCAAAATAGATTACCATAGGCTTGAGAAAGGATCAAACCTCCACCACATGGCGTAAGCACCTAGGATAAACTATCAAAGAGGTCTTTTAAAGGGTTGTAACGTTAGGTATAGGGATATGAATTACACGGTTTTGTTGGATAAAGGAAGTTTTACTGGTGGCGAATTAACAATCTTGGTTAATTACATGTACAATATGGCGTTGCTAAGCCAAGACTAGACTCGACTTAAGCTAATAAATGAGAAATAACAAAAACATAAAATGAACATAGAATGAAACGGGATGGTAGTCCGTATGTTTTTTCTCTTTTTCCTTTTTCTATTAATTTTTTTTGATTTTTTTTTTTTTTTTTTTTTTTTTTTTTTTTTTTTTTTTTTGCATACACTCTTACCCTACCATCCAAAATAATACATCATAGGGAATGAAAATTCCCCTTACACTTGAATCTTTACATACTTTACAATTAAACTAATCTAATGACTCGAATTAAGAAAATCAAAACACTTGGAGCACTTTTAAGATTAACGTACATATGGGGGTAATAATATTATGTTCTTCCCCATTACTCCATAAAATAAGTACTTACCCATGAGTCCCAATCGTCCCAAAACAATATGTACAAGGATATGACTCGACTTAGCAACCATGTAATCAATTAGAAAGTTAACTTAGGGTTTAACAAATAACAATAATGCACTAAAGATGAGCGCATACATGGAAGGCTAAGGCAATTTGGTTGTACATTTAAGTGGGGTGTAACAAATTCTTCCTTTAAGTAAGATGCTTAAAGTTAGAAACGAAAAGATAGGCTCGGAGGGGTGTACTAGGGGTTTCGTGTACTAAAAATGAGTACAACGCTAAGGGTGTGGGAAAAATTAGTTGACTTAACTAGTCAAGTAGTATGACTAAAATGGTCAAGTAATTATAATACGGGTTTAACACAAGGGTGATCCTAATGCCTCTTATCATGTAGTAAATCCTACCACACGAATGTGGTCTCACTAGCGGTCTTGGGATGCATCACTAACGCAAGTTCTAGAATCTAAATGCTACCGGTACACTCATAAGCACTAATAATGAATGCTTTTCCTATCAAATCTAAAGGCGGACCTCACATATTTGGGTGAAATTTTTTTCTGAATATACGGTTATGTGCTAGTCATACAATCTCCTATCCATGAGACGCTTGCTATGGCTAAAGTTTCACTCCTAAATGTTGTAAAAAATTTTAAATTTGGCGCTAAAATTGCACTAACAAGTATTTCTCATAGTTTTATTACACATCTACCATTAAACAAAACAAACTCAAGCGAAAGTGCATATGTAAGGTATCATCATTTTACCCTCCCCTTACACTTAAGATGAACATTGTCCCAAATATTCAAGTAAAGAATGTAAAAGTGAAAAAGTAAAGAGAATGAAATCAAATACTCCCCTGATTCGCTCGGTATGGATTATAGGTTGGCCAAGTTAGATCTTCCTCCAAGAAAATGAACAATCAAAGCTTCCCTTCCAGAATATAAATCATCTCCTTGTCGAACATAACCTGTAAATCCTGTCAAAAATAGACAAGACAACCTCGCGTAAAATCGGCGGCATCCTATATAAGTTACTAAATCCTAGAAAACAAGATAAGATATAATGCTTGTGGAATGAAGTTTGCAGATCTCCTGGAGATTATAAAACTTAATAATTCACAAAAACCATAAGACTCCGTTAGAAAAACAAAACCGGTAAAATTTCCAGATTTTTTACTCCTGACGCCGTCAAGAGTAAACCTCTGATGCCGTCAGAATGGACCTGCAGAAATTCTTATGTTAAGTTTCCGGAAAATTTCTGGAAAAACTTGGTCTTACTTCCTGGAAAATCCTGCAAAACTTCATTATGACTCAATACAAGCATTTGATTCTAACAAATACGAATATACACGTTCATTTAATATTGTGGAGAATCATGATCGGTTTGTTTCTTGAAAACATATTTGGGGTTTCCCCTTACACTTATCTTTTGCAAAAATACTTTTAGGTTGGAGTTAAGACTAGGCCAAACAACATAGTAAAGTATTTCCACTTTTTAATTGGAAACATGATCTACCAACAATAAAAATAAAACATGCATACGGAAGCAAATAACAAACAAACAAAAATAAAATCACACAAAACATGGGTTGCCTCCCAATAAGCGCTTGTTTTTGTTCGAGTCACGAGCCTGACTCTACCCTTATTTCACGGATAAAGGTGAGGTTTTCCCTACACTTAGGATTAAGTGCGGGTGATAGTAGCGATACACACCATCTCGGTGGAAGTATGCCACATGAGGAAAGAATGGTGGATGAATTATATGCTCAAAGGGGTGTGCTCCTATCATCATAACCTTACCTAGTTCACTTTGGTCAATGGGTGAGTTGAGATTTTCTCCTAGAAAGGGATCATTTTCTATCATCTTCAAGAGACTACTAGTTGGGGATCCATCTTGACCTAATAAACCCGGTTTAAACCCATAATGTTTCTTACGATCAATCATGAATGGGTGATGTAAGTATGTAAGGTCATGGTTCACTCCTATGTTGGCTTCTTCTCTACAAGGCTTGGGGTCTACTACCTTCAACGTAAAACTACCCGGACTATATGGTTTGATGGGTGGATCGGGACCTATTTCAATTCCTAAATCTTCATCCAAGGATGGAAGATTAGGTGACGGTTTTGGTTGAGGCTCCGGTTCATCAAAACTAGGAACTTCCCTAGACCTGGGAGTAAGGTTCTCACTGCAAGTATTCAAACCTATATCCTCAAGTGGTGTTTGGTTCAAGGGCTCTACCTCTATTGGGGTTCCTATAGTCTTTTCTACTTCTTCAGGGTAAGTCACGGGTGGTATGTGTGCCTCAAATGATGGTAGGACTTGTGGGGTACTTTGTGGGCTTAGATTATCCACCTCATCCTCCATTGTATCAAGATTACCTATGTGCTTGTTTTGTACTATGGCTTTAGGTGACATCCACACAGGTATCCCTGAGTAATCATCCCCAGACAAACTTCCTGTTTGCTCCTTCAAACTTGTTTTTGATTGATTTGTGATGTTGTTTGTTGGGTTGTCTACTCTATATTAATATTAGGCACAGTCTTCTATGGTATCCCATGCTTCTTCAGCACTTAATTCCCTAGGGCCCCCATTGGCAAAATCATCAATGCACATTTGGTCACATCGGCTGACACGATAGTAAAAGGTTTGGGTTAGGGATGCTAAAGAGAAACTATGATGAGGGAATTTTCGAAGTAAAATTTTAAAACGAGTCCATGCATCATATATGGGTTCATCTCGATATTGTTTGAAATTCGAGATGTCAATAGGGTAGAATGGCCTTTGTGGTTGGTGGTATGGTGGATTCGCGTACTCCATAATGGTGAACGGAAGAGTCAATGGAAATTACGAACAAACACACAAAGAAAAAGATAGACTAAAGAAATCCTAAAAATAAAAATAAAATCTTACTAGAAAGGAATCTAGCAAGTAGACCTAATAAAAAGAAATTCTAACCTAGACAATAACTATTCCCCGGGCTGCGGCGCCAAAAACTTGATGCGTGGGAATCGCAACAGGCTTTACCTCTCGAGGGATATCGAGAAGCTTACAACCCCCACCAGGCAGTGTACTTGATCGTTGTAGTATAGTATAGTGACAAGTACCGGGGGATTGATCGTTCAGCTTAGGAATAGTGTCGCTAGGATTAGAAAGCCTAATTACTAGTTCTAAAGGTGAGGGATGATTATTTTTGTGTTTGTATATCTTTTAGAAAGCAAATAAAATCTCGGGTTTTGGAAGAGTGGGCAGAATTAGTTGCTATTCAACTAACCCAAAACTAAGATGCAATCAAAATAAAATACTAAAAATGAAATTAAACTAATTTATACTAAGGTTGTGAGCAGTAATTGGAGAAAATGTGTTTACTTAGATTTCACTACTCCCTAGATATCTTTTACACGTTAATTACTTGTTATAATTGCATGGATGACGGATCGTATTCCTTAATACCATTCATGGGGTGGCATACATAACTCCCCAATTCTATGAGCTCTTATCTCCCCCTACACCATGCCCAGCACAACTATAGGGACTGTAAACAGTGGCTCATGCATTAAATACAACCAATAAAGACCTAGTACGCCTCGGTTCATGTTTCTTAAGACGTTCAAGCATGTTACCATTTGGAGATCTGCCAGTTTTCTTAAGCCTAACATATAAATCATTCATCCAAGACAATAATAAACAAGTAATCAACACATAATCAATATCTAGGTTTCATTAGATCTAAGCAAACACAAAAGAGATCTAGCCTAGCATAATGGAATTGAGACAAGAACAAGATATAGACAACCAACACATAGACATATTGATTGAATTAGAAGAACACTTATCTCAATTACAATGCAAGGTATCAAGGGTTTGGAACCCTTGAAAAACCTGTAAAAGTTGCACCAAAATCGTCTTTAGGGTTTCTCCAAAACTTCTCCTTTTTTAATGTGAAAAACTAGAAAACTATATATAGGAAAATAGGGATGACGGCGTCAAGAACAAAGGTGTGACGCCGTCATCTCGCCGCCAAATACTTCCTCGGACGGCCTTGATCTACTTTTGACGCCGTCAAGGCCTAGGCCGTCACACAAATTACTCTTGACGCCCTGTGTGTGACGCCGTCATCAACTACGGATTTTAATTCTTGAGGTTTGACGCCGTCATAGAATTACTCTTGATGCCTTCATGTATAGTTCCCAGCATGGAAAATTGAGACTTTGCCATTTTCTAAATGTCCAAAATGGCTTCTTTTCCAGAATTCACTCTCCAAGTACCTAAAATCACAAAAGGAACGATTTAGGGCAATATTTGATCAAATAAAGTCGGATTCGGGCTTAAATGACCCCCTAAAAACGGATCATTTTTCGCCTCATCATATACCCTTACACTTGAGATTTGCTTGTCCTCAAGCAAATGCGCTTTATTCTACTCAAAAGACAAGTTAGGGGTCATTTAACACTAATATAAAAGTAATTACAACAAATAATCGTTCCACTAAAGACCAATAGACAAGCACGGAGGTCATACACAAGCACCTCACAAATAGTGTTTAGATACTCACATCTCTCGGGTGTAATAAAGTATAAATTACAATATGGAAACGGAAGATATCTCTCACTACCTGTCATAGCAAAATAGATTACCATAGGCTTGGGAAAGGATCAAACCTCCACCACATGGCGTAAGCACCTAGGATAAACTATCAAAGAGGTCTTTTAAAGGGTTGTAACGTTAGGTATAGGGATATGAATTACACGGTTTTGTTGGATAAAGGAAGTTTTACTGGTGGTGAATTAACAATCTTGGTTAATTACATGTACAATATGGCATTGCTAAGCCAAGACTAGACTCGACTTAAGCTAATAAATGAGAAATAACAAAAACATAAAATGAACATAGAATGAAACGGGATGGTAGTCCGTATGTTTTTTCTCTTTTTCCTTTTTCTATTAATTTTTTTCGATTTTTTTTTTTTTTTTTTTTTTTTTTTTTTTTTTTTTTTTTTGCATACACTCTTACCCTACCATCCAAAATAATACATCATAGGGAATGAAAATTCCCCTTATACTTGAATCTTTACATACTTTACAATTAAACTAATCTAATGACTCGAATTAAGAAAATCAAAACACTTGGAGCACTTTTAAGATTAACGTACATATGGGGGTAATAATATTATGTTCTTCCCCATTACTCCATAAAATAAGTACTTACCCTTGAGTCCCAATTGTCCCAAAACAATATGTACAAGGATATGACTCGACTTAGAAACCATGTAATCAATTAGAAAGTTAACTTAGGGTTTAACAAATAACAATAATGCACTAAAGATGAGCGCATACATGGAAGGCTAAGGCGATTTGGTTGTACATTTAAGTGGGGTGTAACAAATTCTTCCTTTAAGTAAGATGCTTAAAGTTAGAAACGAAAAGATAGGCTCGGAGGGGTGTACTAGGGGTTTCGTGTACTAAAAATGAGTACAACGCTAAGGGTGTGGGAAAAATTAGTTGACTTAACTAGTCAAGTAGTATGACTAAAATGGTCAAGTAATTATAATACGGGTTTAACACAAGGGTGATCCTAATGCCTCTTATCATGTAGTAAATCCTACCACACGAATGTAGTCTCACTAGCGGTCTTGGGATGCATCACTAACGCAAGTTCTAGAATCTAAATGCTACCGGTACACTCATAAGCACTAATAATGAATGCTTTTCCTATCAAATCTAAAGGCGAACCTCACATATTTGGGTGAAAATTTTTTCTGAATATACGGTTATGTGCTAGTCATACAATCTCCTATCCATGAGATGCTTGCTATGGCTAAAGTTTCACTCCTAAATGTTGTAAAAAATTTTAAATTTGGCGCTAAAATTGCACTAACAAGTATTTCTCATAGTTTTATTACACATCTACCATTAAACAAAACAAACTCAAGCGAAAGCGCATATGTAAGGTATCATCTTTTTACCCTCCCCTTACACTTAAGATGAACATTGTCCCAAATATTCAAGTAAAGAATGTAAAAGTGAAAAAGTAAAGAGAATGAAATCAAATACTCTCCTGATTCACTCGGTATGGATTATAGGTTGGCCAGGTTAGATCTTCCTCCAAGAAAATGAACAATCAAAGCTTCCCTTCCAGAATATAAATCATCTCCTTGTCGAACATAACCTGTAAATCCTGTCAAAAATAGACAAGACAACCTCGCGTAAAATCGGCGACATCCTATATAAGTTACTAAATCCTAGAAAACAAGATAAGATATAATGCTTGTGGAATGAAGTTTGCAGATCTCCTGGAGATTATAAAACTTAATAATTCACAAAAACCATAAGACTCCGTTAGAAAAACAAAACCGGTAAAATTTCCAGATTTTTTACTCCTGACGCCGTCAAGAGTAAACCTCTGACACCGTCAGAATGGACCTGCAGAAATTCTTATGTTAAGTTTCCGGAAAATTTTTGGAAAAACTTGGTCTTACTTCCTGGAAAATCCTGCAAAACTTCATTATGACTCAATACAAGCATTTGATTCTAACAAATACGAATATACATGTTCATTTAATATTGTGGAGAATCATGATCGGTTTGTTTCTTGAAAACATATTCGGGGTTTCCCCTTACACTTATCTTTTGCAAAAATACTTTTAGGTTGGAGTTAAGACTAGGCCAAACAACATAGTAAAGTATTACCACTTTTTAATTGAGAAACATGATCTACCAACAATAAAAATAAAACATGCATACGGAAGCAAATAACAAACAAACAAAAATAAAATCACACAAAACATGGGTTGCCTCCCAATAAGCGCTTATTTTTGTTCGAGTCACGAGCCTGACTCTACCCTTATTTCACGGATAAAGGTGAGGTTTTCCCTACACTTAGGATTAAGTGCGGGTGATAGTAGCGATACACACCATCTCGGTGGAAGTATGCCACATGAGGAAAGAATGGTGGATGAATTATATGCTCAAAGGGGTGTGCTCCTATCATCATAACCTTACCTAGTTCACTTTGGTCAATGGGTGAGTTGAGATTTTCTCCTAGAAAGGGATCATTTTCTATCATCTTCAAGAGACTACTAGTTGGGGATCCATCTTGACCTAATAAACCCGGTTTAAACCCATAATGTTTCTTACGATCAATCATGAATGGGTGATATAAGTATGTAAGGTCATGGTTCACTCCTATGTTGGCTTCTTCTCTACAAGGCTTGGGGTCTACTACCTTCAACGTAAAACTACCCGGACTATATGGTTTGATGGGTGGATCGGGACCTATTTCAATTCCTAAATCTTCATCCAAGGATGGAAGATTAAGTGACGGTTTTGGTTGAGGCTCCGGTTCATCAAAACTAGGAACTTCCCTAGAACTGGGAGTAAGGTTCTCACTACAAGTATTCAAACCTATATCCTCAAGTGGTGTTTGGTTCAAGGGCTCTACCTCTATTGGGGTTCCTATAGTCTTTTCTACTTCTTCAGGGTAAGTCACGGGTGGTATGTGTGCCTCAAATGATGGTAGGACTTGTGGGGTACTTTGTGGGCTTGGATTATCCACCTCATCCTCCATTGTATCAAGATTACCTATGTGCTTGTTTTGTACTATGGCTTTAGGTGACATCCACACAGGTATCCCTGAGTAATCATCCCCAGACAAACTTCCTGTTTGCTCCTTCAAACTTGTTTTTGATTGATTTGTGATGTTGTTTGTTGGGTTGTCTACTCTATAATAATATTGGGCACAGTCTTCTATGGTATCCCATGCTTCTTCAGCACTTAATTCCCTAGGGCCCCCATTGGCAAAATCATCAATGTACATTTGGTCACATCGGCTGACACGATAGTAAAAGGTTTGGGTTAGGGATGCTAAAGAGAAACTATGATGAGGGAATTTTCGAAGTAAAATTTTAAAACGAGTCCATGCATCATATATGGGTTCATCTTGATATTGTTTGAAATTCGAGATGTCAATAGGGTAGAATGGCCTTTGTGGTTGGTGGTATGGTGGATTCGCGTACTCCATAATGGTGAACGGAAGAGTCAATGGAAATTACGAACAAACACACAAAGAAAAAGATAGACTAAAGAAATCCTAAAAATAAAAATAAAATCTTACTAGAAAGGAATCTAGCAAGTAGACCTAATAAAAAGAAATTCTAACCTAGACAATAACTATTCCCCGGGCTGCGGGGCCAAAAATTTGATGCGTGGGAATCGCAACAGGCTTTACCTCTCGAGGGATCTCGAGAAGCTTACAACCCCCACCAGGCAGTGTACCTGATCGTTGTAGTATAGTATAGTGACAAGTACCGGGGGATTGATCGTTCAGCTTAGGAATAGTGTCGCTAGGATTAGAAAGCCTAATTACTAGTTCTAAAGGTGAGGGATGATTATTTTTGTGTTTTTATATTTTTTAGAAAGCAAATAAAATCTCGGGTTTTGGAAGAGTGGACGGAATTAGTTGCTATTCAACTAACCCAAAACTAAGATGCAATCAAAATAAAATACTAAAAATGAAATTAAACTAATTTATACTAAGGTTGTGAGCAGTAATTGGAGAAAATGTGTTTACTTAGATTTCACTAATCTACAATACTTCTTTAACTTGATGTTGAAGGAGTATTCTTCTCTTGCACTTTGAGTGGTGAGGGATTTAATCACTTGAAACAAATACTTATAATCTTATGATCATAGGATTTAGAATGATGTTTAGAAAGGTGAGAAAAAATTACAGATTTGAACCAGTATTTATAGGCAAAAATTTCTGACAACTGGAGCGTGCCAGCCCCCTTAAAATTAAGGGGGGCGCCCAGACGAAAACGGCAGTTTTCTTGTCTTTTTCTGGGGAAGGTTTATCTAGTGAAATTTTAACTGTTTTTGGCTAAAAATTTAAATTCATATATTTATTATGAATTAAACATTTTCCTTTATTTACCAAAATATTTTTCTAAAATATATAAAATGTTTATAACATTTTATAAAATTTGTAGTGTCTAAATAAAAATCCCTTTGATCATAAAATGTATTAGGCATTTGTTTATTCATACCTTATGTGATTTAGTTGAATGGAATGATATTTGTAACTAAATACTTGTTTACGTAATGATTTTACATTTTGTGATCGTCGAAACATAGGGATATCGAGAAATATTAATAACGTTTTTATGCATTATTTATATCAACACAAACCACAAAGACCATACATGTTTGTGATTATGAGTAACCTACAAATGGTATCAAGAGCCTTGGTTTGATTTTGGGATTGTGTATACTCAGATTTGTAGCTTGGTCTTGTGGTTTCTTATTTGGTTTGAATAGTTTAGGTTAAAAACACCCTTGTTTGATCTTGTTTGTGGTTAGATTTGGAACATGTGTGTACTTTCTTCAATAGGAGTGTTGTATGAGCTTAGTTTAGTGCTTGGTTAGTTAGTTTCATAAGTTTATTGCTGAGTTTGAGTCAATTCGAGTGAAGATTGGAAGTGTTTCTTTGCTGTGATTTAACTATCGGACTGCAATTCTTCACTGCGATTTGAGGGCTATTTGGAAATTGTTGTTGCGATTTGACAGTGGTTGTGGGTTGCGATTTCGCTGTATACTATAAAAGGGAAAAAAGACAAATCGCAAGAAAGTGACTGTTTTGTTCTGTAGTAACTGCGATTTGAGTTAGCTGCGATTTGAGCTCTTATTGCGATTTGAGGTCTTATTGCGATTTGAGGTTATTGCGAGTTGATAGGTGTTGCGAGTTGAGGGTTATTGCGAGTTGATGTTTGCTACGATTTGAGGTTATTGCGAATTGAAAGGTGTTGCGAGTTGAGGGGTGTTGCTAGTTAAAGGTTGTTACGAGTTGAAGCTTGCTGCGATTTGAGGTTGCTACAATTTGAGGGTGTTGCGAGTTGATTAGTTGCGATTTGACTAGTTGCGACTTGACTTGGTGCGATTTGATCAGTTGCGATTTGACTTCTGCGGTTTAACCAAAGTTGAGTTTTTATGTCCAAACTTCAAACGGCCATAAATTTTGAACCGTAACTCCGTTTTTAGCGAAATACCTGTCAAAACGACCGGAATAGCCTGAATATTATGAGGTTTCATGACAAAGTCGTAAAACAAACTTTTCGAGGCCCAAATCCCCTCCGAAATGAAGTTATTGAAGTTTTATGTTTTTAGACCAAATTTTCACCATAACAACTTGCATCAACCAAACCAAATCACCACTAAACAACATATAACCTAGTCCATCAAACGATCATCACGTTTAACACACAACCTCTAATCGTTGTGCCGATCCAACAATTATCATAACACATATCAAGCATCATTTCAAGGTTTCTTCTTGATTTTGTAAAATTCCATGAAAGAATCTATTTCTTGGTTTAAATCATAGACTTGTAAAATCCCGTGCACATTGATATCATGTCAAACACTTCAGATTCAGTCATAGCTGAGGTACTCAAACTATACGACATGGTCGATGAACAAAACATTCCTAACAAAGTACAACCGACAAACGACGTCGGTTCAGATATTTTTGACATGGGAAATAGCAATGTTGACCCATATGAACAACATGTGAAACACAATGATGCGTGTTTTGCAACCTCACAAAAGGTTTTACCTCTCAAGGGACCTTGAGAGATTTTGCAATCCACCAGGCAGTGTACCTGACCGTTGTAGTGTAGTAAATGGTTGGTCCGAGGGATTGTGTAACACCCCAACCCGGTAAGGGTCAAAATGTCACATTATGGTGTCATACAAAGCATAAAAACACAAGCGGAAGACTTAATATACATACAAATAAGTCAAGAAACATTTTGACTTCCAAATCTTACAAAATCCCAACCGAACTGAAACAAAATATCCGAAACATAAGTCTTAAACATAATTCCATAACCAAAGGAAAATATAAGCATGGTCTTCTAAGCTCCTACTCTCATCACTCATGCCCGATGCCCCGCTTAATTACCTGCCGCATGGAAAAGAAAACGCGACTGAGCTTAAAAAGCTCAGTGAACAGATATATATGCAAAGCAAAGTAATAAGCAAATGAAACGAAGAAAGATCAAAGATGGCATAGTGTATCACAAGTCACAAGGAAATGAAACATTAAAGAGGTATCACATAAGCATAATCATAAGAGAAATAATGAGCACGTATCAACAAAGGCATGTCTACCAGAGCCACTCGAATAGACATAACGAAATATAGGAAAGCCACAAGCCGACCTACCTGAGCCACTCGAATAGGTCTCGAAATCACATAATCAAATATCAAAGGATACGAAGAAGGAAGACCTCTCTGTACCACATATTAAAGGATACGGAGAAAGACAACTCTCGGTACCACATGGAGTCGCGCACACTTCCGAAGGTGTATGGGTACAGAGCACGTACAACCATCACGCTACGAAACGAAATGAAACAAAGCCTAGGATACATCCATACGCCCCCTGCAAAACAAAATCATACATGCATCCTGCTCGCATGACAGGGCTACACATACGTTAAATAGCCAAGTGATCACATATCATATCATATCATATCGAAATGGGGACGCCGTGGATCAATCACACCTCCACAGAAAGTGTTATGCCATCGGTGCCTCGATGACACGCCCATGGTACCTCCATGAGTAGTTAAAAACTCAGGCATAATAACGAAACGAATCTAATCATATCATATAATCAAGCATATCAAAGATCATGTTAACAAAGCATATCAACGAATTATATCAAAGGATCACATCATAGGATCACATCAAATGAATCATAGCAAAGGATCATATCAATGAAACATATCAAAGAAAATGAATCAAAGTTAAGGATCGAAAAGTCATGAGAGAGAGAGAACACCCTTGCTGAAAAAGGGTAGAATATCTGTACCTTATCACAGCCAGCAAAATATCTCAAAAGCAAACAGAAACCGAAGCTACTCCTTCTTCACGGAACCTATACGAATTAATGATCACGTATTACTTATAAGCTCATTTTAATTAGATCACACATTTTAGGTTTATTTCTATTTTTGAGACTTTTCTATTTTTGAGACTTTCCATTTTTAGTAACTTTCCGTAATTAGTACTTTAGGGTACTAATCATTAATTAGCCAAATTTAAGGGTTTACAAAAGATAATAGGTTAACTTATAGGTTTAACACGACAAATATCATAGTTTAAGGTTTTATATGTCATTTTAGCAAAATCTAGGGCCTAATGTGAAAATAGTCAAAGTTTAGGCTAAATTTAGCCATATCGAATATGTATTTCACATATATATTTGCATGCATGTCTCATGCTTACATAAAAGCCTACAACTTAATATCTTAATTTATTTACTATGCATGCTTTATGTCTTTCTTTCTTTCTTATATAAGTGCAACGTCAATGACCTACGCCAAGTTCTATTTGACCGCGAGCTACGTAGACCGACCTCGGTGACCCTATCCACATCGAGATACAAGGCAGTAACCAAACACACTCTTGGTGGTACTTCAGTGAGCAAACACAAGGACAAAACCAATATCACTCTCGGCAAACAACTCCAACGAAACCAGGACATTAGCGAGGCAAAACTAGGGAAAAAGGACATGTGGTGAGGCAACTTTAAAGGCTGGTGCGAGGGTTTAAACGGGGCAGCAACAAACGTGAAACAACACCACTAATATACGATAGCAACATGTGCCCACGCGAACCAGTTTTTAACGAACTAAAAACGCGACTAACCTTCACATAAAATTATAGTATTCGCGAGATAAAACAGCCTAGGTTTTCCAGGTTTCACACGCATCATTAATGATCATTTATCACAGATTTTAGGGCTTGCAAAGTGGTTATAACCATGTTGACCAAAGGCTGAAAAAGGATATCCAAAATAGTCCACAAAAACCGACACCAACAGCCCACAAAATCGACATCAAAGACTAACATAGGCGTATAGTTTCATGATTTTCATGTGAGCTTTTAGGCTGATTAATTAGGCTCGTACAGGTGGTGATATGGGTCGACGTAAGATGGAACAAGGGTGTCAGACATGTCACAAAACGAACATCAAAACAGGTTCACATAAGCGCATATGTTTATGATTTTATGAAATTTTGTTAACGAGACAACAACATAGGTAAAACCATGGTTCAGTTTGGTTTCTTAGCATGATTTTTCTTGTTTAAATCTGTAATATGTCAAATAGAAAATAGAACAGAAAAGACCCCAAACCTGTGTGTCAACTAGAAATAGAAAACAAATGGAACAAAGAACTAGGCTCGAACCTACAATGAAATCCCACGACATGCTCTTCTTTTCTTGGCAACAAAGAAAGGATGTATGTGAATGTGTGTTTCTGGCTTTGAATAGATACGTGTACAAAAGATGGTATAAAAGATAGATATACGGTTTTTGTAAAAAGGTGAAACGTGTTTATAAGATATGGCAACACCGTGTACAGTGATGAGGTCAATGGGAGTATAATATCTTTCATATTAAGGAATAGATTTTGTGTTTCTTATTATCTTTATTCCACACGACACAACATATATGAAAGGCTAGGGAAAATCGGTTAGTGCTAGGAGGTAAATTAGTTTAGTTACTTTAGTTTATAATTTAGTTAGTTTAGGATTAATTTATATTATGCATTTTTTTATAAGGTAGTTTTCAAATGACATATTATTTATTATTAGAACTTAGGATAATTTCAAAATGGCGCAAAAATTATAGTTCAAATATTTCGGGTCTTACAGATTGATCATTCTCTAGGGGAATAGTGTCGTTAGATTTGAGATGTAGGTTAACTAGGTCTAAAGGTGAGGGGTGATTCTCTTTGTATTTTTATAATTTGTGAAAAGGAGTAAAATATCGGGTAATTGAAGAGTGGGCGGAATTAGTTGCTAGCCAACTAACCTAAAATTACTAATTAAACAAAATAAAATAAGTAACAAGAAAAGTAAATGCGGTGGATTACTTATAAGAGACAAATGTGTTTACTTAGATTCCATTACTCCCTAGTTATCTCTTATTGATTTATTGATTGTTACAATTGTTTGATTGAAGGATTGTATTCCTTAATACCGGTTGTGGGGGTGTGTACATCCTTCCCCAACTCTATGAGTATCTATTTCTTCTTATGATGACACGTTTAGTGTCCTACCATAGAATCATCAACATCTACTCATGCATTAAATACAATCAATAAAACCGTAGTACACATCTGATTACGTTTCTTAAGACATTCAAGCATGTTATGGTATATGAGATTAGCCAGTTTTCTTAAGCATAACGTGAGTCAATCAATCAAACAATCAATAACAAATCAATAATCAATAATTAACAACTAGGTTTCATTAGATCTAAGCAAACATTAAGAGATCTAAGCTAACATGTTAATGAAAAGAAAAGACAAACGATTAATTAAACAACACATAGACATATTGAATGATTAAAGGAGAACTTATCTTTCAATTAAACATGGAAGAAAATAGGGTTTAAAACCCTAAAGTTGCTATAAAATTCGGAGTACAAAATTCCCTCAAAGTTCCACAAGTTCCACATCTTTTTTAATGAAAGAATCTAAAAGTATATATAGAGATACATAGGTGACGGCGTCAGGTTATGAGTCCTGACGCCGTCATCTCGCCGTAATTAGGGTTTCTTGTCGCCCAATTAAGCTTCTTGATGTCGTCACTCTTTATCATCACTGGGCCGTCTCTTGTTAATATCATACGTGACGGCCTACTCCAGATAACACATGACGCCGTCACGTGTTAATCCTCCAAGAGTTCTCTGGTGCATCATATGCAAAGAATTTCATCACCTGAATCTTCAAGTGACGGCGTCACCCTGTAAGGCGTGACGTCGTCATGTGCAATTTTCAGCATAGTTTCTTGATTTTGTCGTTTTCTTCACTTTTAACTCCAAAAACGTCCAAAATGCTCCATTTTCCAGAATTCTTGTCCCAGGTACCTAAAATAACAAAAGAAGCGATTTAAGGTAATATTTGACCATATATTTAGGGCTTAAATGACCCCCTAAAAGCGTATCAAATAAATCCTTATCAAATACCCTTACACTTGGGATTTGTTTGTCCTTAAGCAATTGAGCTTTTATACTAATCAAAATACAAGTTAGGGGTCATTTAACATTAATATAAAAGTAATTACACCAAATGATCATTCTACCTTAGTCAAAACAAGCACGAAAATTATATACCAGCACCTCACATATAGTGTTTGGATACTCTCATCTCTCGGGTGTTATAAATTTATATATCACAAATGGAAATGGAAAAATATCTGTTGGGAAATAAATCATCAGTGGAAACACATTACCACTGATAGGCTAAGCAAAGACAACTGCTGAAGAATTGTACTAACAGTGGAAACGCATTACCACTGCTAGTACAATATATTACCACTGCTTAGTCTGTTTGTTTTTTAAATGGGTAGTTGATAAGTATAGAAAAGATTTAGTGAATATCTTATTTATTTTGCATAATACTTATCTTGTACAGGACTCCTTGTGTACTATAAAAGGAGGTCCTAGGTTTAGGTTTACGTACAAGTATTGATTAGCAAAAGCTCCAAGGTTGTAACCCTAGTGATACAAAGATCACTCGTATTATTATCATTAATAATATTGAAGCTAACCGTTTGTTAAAACACTTTGTTCATTCTATTTTACTTTCATACACTGTATACAAATCATACAAACACATCTTCTAAGTATCTTGTGGTAAATTCCACGTGCTCCAAGGTATAATATCAAGGTATCTATTTGACACAAGGTGTGTGTCCAAGGTCCATCAAGTGGTATCAGAGCCAGGTTTTGATACTTTGATTTAGAAGATCCGAAGTTTACTCACTCTTACAAGATCCAATGGAGATGGAGAACAATCAGTCCAACATAGTTGCTAAGCTTCCTAAGCTTAAACTGAATGACTATGAGATGTGGAGGATAATGATTGAACAGTTCTTTTTGGTGCAAGATTATGCACTCTGGGAAATCATTATGTATGGTGATCCCTTTAAACTAGGCACTTCCTCAGAGACTATTGATGGCAAGGTTGTACAGAAGTTAAATACAGGACCAGTTACAAGTGAAGAACGACTCCTAAAGAAGAATGACCGGAAGGCAAGAAGTTTATTGCTAATGACCCTTCCTAGGGATCAAATCTTAGCCTTCAGCAAGTACAAGACTGCTAAGACCTTGTTTGAAGAGATTTGTAATGTTTTTGGTGGCAATGATGCTACTAAGAAAACTCAGAAGACCTTGTTGAAACAAACCTATGAAAATTTCTTTTCAACAAGTAATGAATCAATTGATAGCATCTTCACTAGACTTCAAAAGATAGTAACATAACTCACTGTGTTTGGAATTGAGGTAGAAAGAGAAGACCTCAACTTGAAATTTATAAGAAGTTTATCTTCTGAGTTTCATACTAATGTTGCTGTTTGGGAAGACAAGCCTGAACTAGAAACCATGAAGGTCAATGATCTTTACAATAACTTTAAAGTTATTGAACAAAGACTGAAGAAGGCTGGGAAGCTAAGTACAAGCTCAGGGAACTTAGCTCTTATCGCATCATCTGTAAATGATAGTTCTGATGATGAAAGTGATGATGATGAAGATGCTGCTCACATTGCTGTTTCCACTAGCAGTGCAAGTGTTTCCACTGCTAGTTCTAAAAAGCAGATTACTGGTCTTGGAGATTCTACTTTTTATGCTTATCTCTCAAGTTAAGTCAATGGTTCAATTCTAACACATGAAGATTTGGATCAAATTGATGATGATGACATGGAAGAGATGGATATAAAGTGGCAAGTTGCATTATTGAGTTTGAAGGCAAAGAAATTCTGGAAAAGGACAGGGAGGAAGATCATTATTAATGGTAATGAAACTGCAGGCTTTGACAAGAAAAAGGTGGAGTGTTACAACTGTCACAAGATGGGAAACTTTGCCAAGGAATGCAGGAAACTAAAGAAGCCAGATAATAGATCCACTTGGTACAAGCAAGATAAGAAGAAGGAGCCTACAATTGAAGAACCAAAGGTGCTATTGGCCATTGATGGTGTGAGCTATGACTGGAGCTACATGGCTGATAAAGAAGAAGCATCTCAAGAATCTGCAATGATAGCAACTGAACTTGCTCTTATGGCTTTCTCTGATTCTGAGGTACACTCTAATAATGGTTGTTCTAAATCATGTAAAGCTTTAATAGAATATGAAAAACTTAAAGAGCAATATGATGAACAGAGGTTAGAGCTAAATCAAACTAGTTATAATCTAGCTAACCATAAAAGAGGTCTTGCTATTTTAGAAGCACAAATAGAGCACTATAGAGCAAATGAGTCTAAGTTTAATGATGATATTGCTGTATTAAGAAGAGACTTAGATTATAAGATTGTTGTAAATGAGGCAGTTAGATAAGAATTGGAGAAGGGTAAAAAGGCAAATGAAAGTATTCAGATAACCTGTAATATTTTAGATCATCAGTCTAAGTGCATTGACAAAATTTGGGAGGCACAAGTAGTCAATAAAGTCAAATCAGGTGTAGGATACAAGTCTGTTCCACCACCTCTAAGAGGTGTTCCATCACCTCCTAGTATAGACTTAGCACATACAGGGTTAGAAGAGTTTCAAGAACCAATTAGGACTTATGGCCCTAAATTTGTAAAAGAAGTTGTTGATGAAAAGGTTAAGGTTGAGACTGATGCATTTGAAAGTGCTAGTGATTCATCTCTTATGGATGAATGTGTGAAAGTTGAAGTTAAAACAAGTGTTCCTGAAACTGTTAAAGTTGAAGTTGGAACAAGTGTTCCTGAAGTTGTTAAAGTTGAAAAAGAAGAGCCTAGGAAACAAACTAATCATACTAGGCCTACAATTAAATATGCTGAGATGTATAGAAATAGGTCACCAGCTCCTAGGGGAAACAAGAGGAACTGGAATAATCTTCAATCTCAACGGTTTGGTAGTGATTTTGAGTTTAACAACAAAGCATGTCACATCTGTGGTAGTTTTGATCATCTTCATGCTTACTGTAACTATCACAAGGGAAGAAGGGATGTTTTTGGGAACACAAGGGTGAATGAAAACAAGTTTCAAAAATATATTCACCCAAATCCACTAAGTAATATGATTCCTAAGGCTGTTCAACTAAAATCTGACATCAAACCTCTTACATGTGCTAGAAAAGTGAACAATACTTACCCTAAGTCACCTGTTAAAATTGCAAGACCTAGTACATCTTTTGTTAAATCTGCACAAACAGGTAACAAGACCTTTTATGACAAGAAGGTTTTCTATGATCACAAGTGGGCACCAAAAACAAGAGTTTCGAAACCAGCAGTTGCCACTGCTAGACCAAAAGTTTCCACTGGTGGTTTAGTAAACAATAAAAGGGAGAGTGTGGGAAATGTTGTGAAGGCCTCAGCACGTTGGGAATGGAAACCTAAAGGAATCAACACCTCAAACAATCCCAATGGTGTATCAATGACCTTTGATAGATATAACTATATTGATACACGAGGCAGATCCAAGTCAATTGTGGCTTGGGTCTCCAAAAGGAACTAATTCCTTTATTTAATGTGCAGGGACATTGAAAGATTAAAGAAGATCAAGGATATTCAGATAGTGGATGTTCTAGGCACATGACTGGCAACAAGTCTTATCTTTCAGATTTTAAACCTTATGATGGACAATTTGTCAGCTTTGGAGGAGGAATTGGTGGTAAAGTTTCTGGCAAAGGCACCATCAAGGCTGGAAACTTGGATTTTGAGAATGTGTACTATGTGAAAGAACTTAAATATAATCTCTTCAGTGTGTCACAGATGCGTGACAAGAAACACAGAGTTCTTTTCTCTGAAGATGAATACTTTGTTTTATCTAAGGATTATAAGTTACCTGATGAAAGTGAGTGACTACTTAAAATTCCTAGAAAAGGCAATCTATACAGCATTGACATGAAGAATATTGTGGCTAAAGATAATGTTACTTGCTTGATTGCAAAACCACTTTGGATGAATATGATACGTGGGAATCGCACCAGGCTTTACCTCTCGAGGGATCTCGAGAAGCTTACAACCCCCACCAGGCAGTGTACCTGATCGTTGTAGTATAGTATAGTGACAAGTACCGGGGGATTGATCGTTCAACTCAGGAATAGTGTCGCTAGGATTAGAAAGCCTAAAAACTAGGTCTAGAGGTGAGGGATGATTATTTTTGTATTTTTATATTTTATAAAAGCAATTAAAATCTCGGTTTTTTTGGAAGAGTGGGGGGAATTAGTTGCTAGTCGACTAACCCAATAACTAGAGATGCAATCAAAATAAAATAACAGAAATGAAAATAAATCTAATTAAACTAATGTGGCGTAAACAATGATAGGGAAAGTTGTGTTTACTTAGGTTTCATTACTCCCTAGATATCTTCTACAGGTTGATAATTTGTTACAATTGCATGGATGACGGGTCATATTCCTTAATACTAGTCGTAGGGCCGTGTACAATATTCCCTAACTCTATAGGATCATACTTCACTCCTATGTCGATCCGTTAGAAGCTCCTGACATGGGATCATTAGAATTCTCCTACGCATTAAATACAAGCAAAAATCATAGTACACCTCTGATCATGTTTCTTAAGACGTTCAAGCATGTTACCAATGGAAGTCTGCCAATTTTCTTAAGCCTAACATCGAATATAATCATCTGTAACAACTATAAACAAACAATCAACCCATAATTAACATCTAGGTTTCACTACATCTAAGCAAACACACAAGAGATCTAGCCAAGCATGTTAAATTGAAGACAAGTGTAAGATATATTCAAGCAACACATAGACATATTGATTGAATTGAAAGAGTATTTATCTCAATTGAACATAAGAAGTTTCAAAGGGTAAAAACCCTTGAAAAAGCTGTGAAAATCGGACTAGGGTTTTTCTCCAAAGTTGCACCCTAAAAGTTACACTCTAATGAATAAAAATTGGAAAACTATATATAGATTTTACAGGGTGACGGCGTCAAGAAGAAAATTGTGACGCCGTCAACTCGCCGCCCATAATGAAATCGGATTACCTAGATCCACTTTTGACGCCGTCATGTGTAAAGTTGCTCTGGGCCGTCACTAACATTTGGACCATGACGGCCTATAGTGACGCCATCATCTCCTTAGTACAAAACTTTCTGGATCGTCATGTGCACCATCCACTTCCACCTCTTGTATTACTCTTGACGCCGTCATTAAGAAGCAAGTGACGCCGTCAGGTACTGTTCCCAGCAAGGAAAATTAAGGCTTTGCCGTTTTCTTCACTTTTATGCTCAAAAAACGTCCAAAATGCTTCCTTTTCCAGATTTCACTCCAAAAGTACCTAAAATGACAAAAGGAACGATTTAGGGCAGTATTTGATCAAATAAATTCGAATTCGGGCTAAAATGACCCCCTAAAAATGGTTCATTTTTCGCCTCATCAAATACCCTTACACTTGAGATTTGCTTGTCCTCAAGCAAATGCGCTTTTATTCTAATCAAAATACAAGTTAGGGGTCATTTAACACTAATATAAAAGTAATTACAACAAATAATCATTCCACTAAAAACCAAAGACAAGCACGAAGGTCATACACTAGCACCTCACAAATAGTGTTTAGATACTCACATCTCTCGGGTGTAATAAAGTATATATCACAATAAGGAAATGGAAAACATCTCTCACTACCTGTCATAACAAAATAGATTACCATAGGCTTGAGAAAGGATCAAACCTCCACCACTTGGCGTAAGAACCTAGGATAAACTATCAAAGAGGTATTTAAAGGGTTATAACGTTAGGTTTAGGGATATGGAATACACGGTTTTGTTGGATAAGGCAATATTTACTGGTGGCGAGTTAATCATCTTGGTTAATTACATGTACAATATGGCGTTGCTAAGCCAAGACTCGACTCGACTTAAGCTAATAAATCAAAAATAACAAAAACATAAAACAAACATAGAATGAAACGGGATGGTAGTCCGTATGTTTTTTTTTTCTTTTTTTTTTTTTTTTGCATACACTCTTACCCTACCATCCAAAATAATACATTATAGGGAATGTACATTCCCCTTACACTTGAATTTTTACATGCTTTACAATAAACTAGTCTAACGACTCGAATCAAGATAATCAAAACACTTGAAGTACTTTTAAGATTAACGCACATATGGGGGTAATAAATGATGTTCTTCCCCATTACTTCATAACACAAGTACTTTACCCATGAGTCCCAATCGTCCCAAAACAATATGTACAAGATATGACTCGACTTAGCAACCATGTAATCAATTAGATAATTAACTAAGGGTTTAAACAAATAACAATAATGCACTAAAGATGATAGCATACATGGAAGGCTAAGGCGGTTTGGTTGTACATTTGGGTGGGTTGTAACAAATTCTTCCTTTAAGTAAAATGCTTAAAGTTAGAAACGAAAAGATAGGCTCGGAGGGGTGTACTAGGGGTTTCGTGTACTAACAATGAGTACAACGCTAAGATGTGGGAAAAATTAATTGACGTTACTAGCCAAGTAATATGATTTAAATGATCAAGTAATTATGATACGGGTTTAACACAAGGGTGATCCTAATGCCTCTTATCATGTAGTAAATCCTACTACACGAATGTAGTCTCACTAGCGGTCTCGGGATGCATCACTAACGCAAGTTCTAGAATCTAAATGCTACCGGTACACTCATAAGCACTAATAATGAATGCTTTTCCTATCAAATCTAAAGGCGAACCTCACATATTTGAGTGGAAAATTTTTCTGAATGGTACGGTTTTGTGCTAGTCATACAACTCCTATCCATGAGACGCTTGCTAAGGCTAAAGTTTCACTCCTAAATGTTGTAAAAAATTTTAAATTTGGCGTTAAAATTACACTAACAAGTATTTCTCTTAGTTTTATTACACACCTACCATCAAACAAACAAACTCAAGTGCAAGTGTATCCTATAAGGTATCATCATTTACCCTCCCCTTACACTTAGGATGAACATTGTCCCCAATGTTCAATTAAAGAATGTAAAAGTGAAATAGGTAAAAGAATGAAATCAAATACTCCCCTGATTCGTTCGGTGTGGATAGTGTGGTAACAAGGTTAGATCTTCCTCCAAGAAAATGAACATTCGAAGCTTCCCTTACAGAAAAATAAATCATCTTCTTGTCATATATAACCTGTTAAACCTGAGAAAACAAACAAGGCAACCTCGCGTAAAATCGGCGGCAATCTATATATACTAACAAGTCCTAGAAAGCAAATTAAGATATAATGCTTGTGGAATGAATGTTTGCAGATTTCCTGGAGTTTATAAAACTAAAGAAATAACAAAAACTTTAAGACTCCGTTAGAAAAACAAAACTAGCAAAATTTCCAGAATTTTACACATGACG
Source organism: Artemisia argyi (assembly GCA_030686995.1). NCBI lineage: Eukaryota > Viridiplantae > Streptophyta > Magnoliopsida > Asterales > Asteraceae > Artemisia > Artemisia argyi. Next base: position 98,076,818 of record CM060679.1, on the reverse strand, counting down.
CCATCAGGAATTAATTCCTGACGCCGTCAGAAGTGACCTGCAGAAATATTTATGTTAAGTTTCCGGAAAATTTCTGGAAAAACTTATGTCCTACTTCCTGGAAAATTCTGCAAAACATCATTATGACTCGATACAAGTATTTGACTCTAACAAATACTAATACACATGTCCATTTAATATTGTGGAGAATCATGATCAATTTCGTTCTTAGAAACAAATTTGGGGTTTCCCCTTACACTTATCTTTTGCAAAATACCTTTATAAGAAGTTAAGACGAAGTTAAACGACAAAATAAAGCATTTTCATAATTTTAGTTTTGAAACATGATCTACCAACAATAAAAATAAAGAATGCATACGGAAACAAATAACAATCAAACAAATAAAAATCACACAAAACATGGGTTGCCTCTCAAGAAGCGCTTTTCTTTATTTACGAGTCTTGTAGCTAGACTTAAGGTCATGGGATATCCTATATGTGTGAGCTCCTCATTGAGGACATCTTTGAGATCAAACTTGGGTTTCAACTTCCTATCGGTTTTCTTAGTACGGTATGACCTTTCAAACTTCTCTCCATCCGGATCATATAAGATCATCTTCATATGCCATGATTCGTCACCTTCCTTAGGTGGCTTGTCCCACTTCCATTTACACTTATCCCTTTCTCTTTTCCACTTGTTCATCTCTATGTTAATAGGCATTACGCATAAGAACTCAATCATTTTCCTAAAGACTAGGGGATCCTCAAAAGGGTCTAGTTCCTCATCTCTAGCTATGAGTTGTTCTACCGAATATGTTTTATTAATGAAATCTTTTTCTAGATAGAATGGGCGTTGAGGTCCTATAAAGTTTCTTTCTATACAAGGCCCATATCTAGATGGTCTCCTATTCATCTCAACCCAATGTGGTGTTGGTTCGTCCTCACAATCGTAGCTATGCTTCTTAACATCATAGACTGACCAAGTATCGCCCTCACCTACCGCTATCTTAGACTCCTTACAATCTATCATGGCACTAGCGGTTACTAAAAATCCCCTTCCTACTAACAATGGGCATGTAGTATCACTAACCATAACTAGGATGTGAAAATCCGCTAAAATAGTTAACTTTCCTACGTGAACCACTACGTCCTTGATCATTCCAACCGGATGGGCAATACTCATGATTGGAGCTAAACAGTCAACCTAAATTAACCAAGTCAATGGTCAACAAGGTCAAACTACCTAGATCAATGCTTCCGGGTAACAAAGGGTATCACCAGGTCGTTATGTCCCGACGAGGTGTAGATTGTGCTTTAGCGTACTTGTGATCGGGTGATTATTCACAGAAAGGGGTTGTGATAAGAATTATTTGGAAATTATTAACAGATATAGCTTAGGAAAGCTACGTGATTGATTACGGGAATTGAGATTAAGAAGATTTGAGCTCAAATCTAAAAACGTACGTTTTAATTAAAAACGTATGCTGACGAACGAAACAAAAAGTACAACTGATGAACGGAAAAGGCTACAAGCGTGAAATTATTATTTTTACAATCCTAATAAATAAAGAAAATTTTAAGAAAAAGAAAAATTATTTTTACACTATTTAATTATTAATTATTAATTATTAATTAATTACTAATTATCTATTTATTAATTAATTAAACTAATTAGAATTATTAAAAAAATACTAAAAAGGCTTAGAAAATTAAGAAAATTTTTACAAATCTAATTAACCATCATAGGAATCCTAAAAAATTATAAAAAGTTGATTTTATGTATTTTTAAACTAATTTACTAATTATTAATCTAATTATTAATTAATTACCAATTAAACTATTTATATTATAAAAAATAGAAAATGAACAGTATAAATTCTAGAAAAATTTATAAAAATGTTTTAGCTTATATAAAAGCTAGAAAAATTATAAAAACTAGGTTGTACTTTATAAAATATAATTATGCTATTTAATTACTTAATATTAATTAATAATTAATTAAATTAAAATTAATTCTAAAAACCACTAAAAGACAAAAGAAAAATCTGGAAAAGTTTCTAGAATTACTTTAACCTAAAAGAGAATTAATGAAAATATAAAAATGATATATTGCTTATAAATAAGCTACAAAGAAAATTAAAAAGATAATTTCTATTAAATAGAAGCTATCACTATAATTAAAGTTGGTTTTTTTTTGTGTTTTTTCTTTTTCCAAACTAATTTTACACTAAAAACTAATAACTTTTATGAAGACACTTTTTATATTACCCAGAAATAAGCACTTGAGTGCTTATTTATCCACACAATTGACTTTGGTTGACTGAAAATGGAATTAAGCTCAAATGGAATAAGGTGGGGTCCACAATGGTAAAAGTTGGTTCCTCTGAGTTATATGAACAATATTGAGTAAGTTTCAACCAAATAAGCAGCTTGAATAAGCCACAAAACTTAAATAAGCACTTGCTTATTATGGAATCTGTGATAGAAATGGGACAACTTTGTGAGGCAAAACCAAGTGGGGTCCACTGGTCCCTAGGTCAAACAAAGGGTAAATTCTTAAAACCTGGTAGGAGGGGAGTTGGGAGAACCCAAATTTGGAGTGTGGGACCCACTGGGGTGGCCACAAACTACCACCAAAGTGGTGGTGGTGAGATGGGTCTGATCTGAGCAGGGCAAAGGCTTGCCCTGCAGCTGTGTTCTAGGGCAATTTAGTCCACCCAAAAAAATCACAAAAATATAAAAAGTGCAGGAATCAATAGATTAGCTGGTAGAGTACACACACAAGAATTTTCAATCCCTAAATCACAGCACAAAAATCTATAAAAATCTTGCTAATTTGGAGATTTCTGACCAAAGCCTTTTTTGACTTTTTGAGAAAAATGCTTTCTGTTGACTTTTATGAATTTCTAAGGAGCTTAATTGACTGAATAAGTTATGATATGCTATAATAATGCTAATTATATCTAAACCAACAACTTGTGAATTGAAAATGAGGTTTGTGGATCAAAAGATCCACACAGAACACAAATATGAGATGTTAAGGGTGTTCTTGACTTTTTGTGTTAATACCTATGGTTTTTATGGTTCAACTTAGTTTTACTAACCTAGTGAAACTTATATGAACAAACAATAACAACTTATACTAACTAGAACTCATGTAACAACCTTGAGCCAAACACCCCTAATGGACTGTCTAAACCTAAATTTCAAAAAGATAACACAAGACAAAGGTTGAAATTCACTTTTGATACTCTAATATTATTATGACAGCAGAAATAAGCAGAGAACAAATATCAAGCAAGCATAAACAGTGGAATAGAGAAAAATTTGGAAAATAGGAGATATTCTTACAAAGCTTAAGCAAGTGAGATTGTAGGACTAGAACCAAGAACAAACCTATGGCTCCCCTTAGAGCACTATTACCCAATCCAAGCTCAACTCTTATACCATCTCTGCTTCCATTTCTTCCTTCTTTTGATTTTTTCTTGATTTATTTTTTTGGTATTTTTTTCTTTTCTTAAAAACTTAACTTTAAAAATGATTGGTACTCAATATTACTTATAAAAAAAACTTACTGAGACTAAATGTGAGCTGAGGAGACAGTAGGAACAAAGTTTAACAATATCTCATTCAAACATACAATTTAACTAAAATATGAAAAAGTGAATTTTCATAACAATCTTGGATTTCATTAATTTAAAGGTTGATGATTACACTTGATAACACTTAGAATACACTAAAAAAGCTAAATAAGATTTGGAAATTAAGTTTTACAATAAGTAAAAAATTACAAAATAAGCTTAAAACTACACACTCCTATCTGCTGCTCCTCTTCCCTTTTTATCACCACTTCTAGGGTTTGTATTGACCACTTGACTTTTCCCAATTGAGTTCTCAGCCGTTGGATTCTTTTTGAGCAATCCCCACCTTTGAATGACTATTTGGCGCCAATATAAAGTCTTCACTGACTTTGGGTTTCTTGGGGGCAATTGATATCAATTAATGATTTTTGTAAGCTTTTGGGAGTTGGGGGGGGGGGGGGCATGGAGTGGGCTTGCTGATGTGGAGGAGGGGGGTTGTGTGTTACAGTGGTATTACAGGCTGGGAGGGGAGGTTTGGTTGTTTGTTGACTTTATTTGACTGGGGTGGAAGGGACGGGGTGAGTATTATTTTGAGTGGTGGGCTGGGGTGTTGGATGGGCTGTGAAGGTGGAGTGGGCCAGGAGTGGTATATGGAGTAATAAGGTGGTTTGGTTTGGTTTGGTTTGTTGGGTTAAATTTATTAAGGGTCCGGTTGGTAGAGTAGATAAACACAAGGACCAATTTTGAAATTCCACAAAACCAAGGGACTGAAATTGTAATTTCCCAAAAGTATCACCAAGGACCAATGTTGCCAAGCTTAATATTCCAAAAACCATTTTTGCAATTTTTTTTTAATTTTCAAAATTCCCAGGGACTATTTCTGCAAATTTCCAAACTCCAGGGACCAATCATGTAAATTTTCCAAACTTTTCACCCAAAGTCTATTTTTGATAACTTTTGATTTTTTAAGGACTTGGGTTGACTTTTCTTTCAAAATAAATGCATAGGGACTATTTTTGACAAATTTTGAAACTTGGGGGACTGAAACAGCCAATATTGCAAACTTTAATCGTTTTTCATTTGTTTTTGCTCATTTTGCATTTAAAACACATAAAACACAATCCCTGGGATAATTTCAGTATTTTGATGACTTTTCGATTGTTTTTGTATGTTTTGGCAGTTTAAACACGATAAAAATGATGAGTGTTTGCGCACTCATCAATCCCCCACACTAAACTATTGCTAGTCCCTAGCAATCTTTTTGGAAAACTTGATGGATTTGAAAAACTCTTTACCAAAAGCCATCACTTCTGGAGTAGCCAGATGTATCGATTCAAGTAAGAACTATGGTCCACCTGATAACCATGTGATTTTTAGCAAACCACCAGCTTTCAACGGTTTTGATTAGTCTTTACCAAGAGCCGTTTGCTCCTGGACTAGCCAACTCTTGATGGACCTAGTCAACATCTTGGTGAGTTGATTACCAATTATGGATTTCACTGCCTTTACCACAAGCCATAATCTTGCGGGCTAGCCAACTCATTCGCTTTATGGGATATGGCGAGTTGATTTACCATACAATTTTGGGCAAATTGCAAGCCCTCGACGGATTTGAGTTATCTTTACCAAGAGCCGTTTGCTCCTGGATTAGCCAATCCCTTTGTCGGTTAGACATGGCGGACTGATTACCACAAAAATTTTGAAATAAAGTGAAAATTTTTTGAAAATTTTGGCCAAAAACGGGGGTACTTGAAATTATATTTTGATAAAATTCGCTAGAATTCCCCCCCCCCCCCCCCACACTTAGAAATGAATATTGTCCTCAATATTCAAAGTCCCGGCTATTATGCCGACTTTTTGAACTTAAAAAGCCAATATTCGAATCTAACTGAGGAAACACCATATTTCACTTTATTTATATATATACACACCTTTTTTTTTTTTTTTTTTTTTTTTTTTTTTTGAACTTATATACATTTTTCAAATAGTGGGGGGTTGGCCATTCCCCCACACTAGGGTGGTAAAAAGTAGAAGGAAATCAGAGATACGGGTGAAAACCCGTATTGTGCTATTGTTTTTGTTTATCGAGTAGCTAGCTTGACTCGATCCCCGAATTCAATTGTCCTTCGGGAAAGTTTGGAGATCCGGGACAACCATGGATGGTATGTCCTCTCCAAAGTAGTGCTTTAAACGATATCCATTCACTTTGAAATTTGGACCGTCATTTTGAGATAATTTGACGGTGCCATAAGGATAAACCTTAGCGATAGTGAATGGGCCAGTCCATCGGGTTTTGAGCTTTCCCGAGAAGATCTTGAGTCTAGAGTTGAAAAGAAGGACTCGATCACCAACATTAAAAACGCGGTTCTTGATTTTTGAGTCATGAATCTTCTTTGTCTTTTCTTTATAGATCAAAGAGTTCTCGTAAGCTTGATCACGAAGTTCATTTAATTCATTCAGTTGAACTTTTCTATGATCACCCGCAGTTTTGAGGTCAAAATTTGCATGCTTGAGTGCCCAATAGGCTTTGTGCTCAAGCTCGATCGGAAGATGGCACGCTTTCCCATACACAAGTTTGTAAGGCGTACACCCAATGGGTGTTTTGTAAGCCGTACGGAAAGCCCAAAGTGCATCATCTAATTTGTCCGACCACGATGCACGATTTTCACCTACGGTTCTTTCCAAAATTCTCTTAATTCCTCGATTGGAAACTTCTACTTGTCCACTTGTTTGTGGGTGGTACGCAGTAGAAAGACGGTGAGTTACAACTTACTTTTGCATGACTTTATCAAATTTGTCATTGCAAAAATGCGTACCACGATAATTGATAATAGCACGTGGAGTTCCAAATCGAGCGAAAAGAGCTTTCAAGAATTTTACAACAACTCAGGCATCATTAGTGGGTAAAGCTTTCGCTTCAACCCATTTTGACAAGTAGTCAACTGCCACGAGTATGTATTTGTTGCCATGAGAAGAAGGAAATGGCCCCATAAAATCGATGCCCCAAACGTCAAAAATTTCACAAACTTGAATTGCATTCTGAGGCATTTCATTCTTTTGTGAAATGTTCCCATGACGTTGACAAGCGTCACAGGATTTGACTAATTCCTGGGCATCCTTGTAAATCGTGGGCCAAAAGAAACCGGAGTCAAACACCTTTTTGGCCGTGTAGTTTGGATTGTGGTCCCCCCCCCCCCGTGGGACCAGCATGGCAAGCCTTAAGAATTTTAGCGGCTTCTTGGTCATAAACACACCGCCGGATGACTTGATCCGCACATATTTTGAACAAGTAGGGGTCGTCCTAGAAGTAATGTTTTACATCTTTGAAGAATTTATTTTTCTGTTGGGACGACATCCCTTTCACCACAAAGTTACCTGCAAGGTAGTTTGCAAAGTCGGCAAACCACGGGGTAATAGAATCTCCACGAAAGGTAACCGCATTGAGTGTCTCGAGAAGGAATGTTTCATTAATTTCTTTCCTCTCGAAGACATCTTGGTGGGGGTTTTCCAATCGGGAGAGATGATCAGCAGCGAGGTTCTCAGCTCCTTTTTTATCACGAATAATGATATCAAATTCCTGTAGGAGGAGAACCCAACGGAGTAGTCTCGGCTTTGCATCTTGTTTTGCAAAGAGGTACTTCAAAGCCGAGTGATCCGTATACACTATGCTCTTGGTCAGTCTCAAGTATGGCCGGAATTTTTCAAAAGCATACACCACAGCTAATAATTCTTTTTCGGTGGTGGTGTAATGGCTTTGAGCCTCGGTCATAGTTTTGCTGGCATAGTGTATAGGCTGAAAATGTTTTGTTTTTCGTTGCCCCAAGACTGCCCCTATTGCATAATCACTAGCATCGCACATGAGCTCGAAGGGCAAGTCCCAATCGGGGGCAACAAGAATCGGTGCCTCGATAAGCTTTTTCTTTAACGTTTCAAAAGCTTTGATGCACTCGGGGGAGAAGATAAAAGGAGCATCCTTTTCGAGGAGATGGGTCATAGGCCGGGCGATTTTAGAAAAATCTTGAATAAACCTACGATAGAAACCGGCATGACCCAAAAAGCTCCTAACACCTTTTACGGTTGTGGGATGAGGTAATTTTGCAAAGACATCCACTTTGGCTTTGTCAACCTCAATCCCGTTCTTTGAAATTTTATGGCCGAGGACAATGCCCTCTTTGACTATAAAGTGATTCTTCTCCCAATTTAGACATAACTTTGTGTCTTCACAACGTTTTAGCATGTCGTCTAAATGGGAGAGGCATGATTGGAACGAATCCCCAATGACCGAAAAATCGTCCATGAAGACCTCCATAGTTTTCTCGATCATGTCGGAAAATATGGACATCATACATCTTTGAAACGTGCCCGGAGCATTACATAGGCCAAATGGCATACGTTTATACGCAAAAGTTCCATAGGGGCACGTGAAAGTGGTCTTTTCCTGATCTTGCGGATCAATGGGAATCTGAAAGTAACCCGAGAAACCATCGAGGAAGCAATAATACTCATTCCCCGCTAATCTCTCGAGCATCTGATCCATAAAGGGCAGAGGAAAATGATCTTTACGGGTGGCGTCATTTAACTTTCGATAGTCAATGCAGACACGCCATCCCGTAACCAAACGAGTTGGAATTAACTCATTCTCCTCATTTGTGACAACAGTAACGCCACCCTTTTTTGGAACACAATGAATTGGGCTAACCCAAGGACTGTCCGAGATAGGGTAAATCAATCCGGCATCAAGAAGTTTTAAAACCGCTTGTTTGATTACCTCATGAATTTTGGGATTCACCCTTCTTTGTTGTTGGACTGCTGGTTTGAAGTCATCCTCCATTAAAATCTTGTGAGTACAAAATTCAGGGTCAATGCCCTTGATGTCGGAGAGTCGCCAAGCAATTGCTTGTTTATGAGACTTCAAAACCTTTATGAGAGCAGCCTTTTCCTCAACACTTAAGTCTTTAGCAATTATGACGGGTAATTTATCATCACCCTCCAGAAATGCATATTCAAGATGAGGCGGCAAGTCCTTAAGTTCAACCTCAGGGAAGTCATCAGTTTTCTCAACATTTTTGACTTCCTCTTTATGAAGTGTTTGTGGTAGAACAGGAAGAGGAGAGGGATCTTCGTTTAATAATTTCTCAAGTAAGAGAATATCCCTCTCGGGGTCAATCTCTTGGTTATCGATTCCATCGGGAATCGAGTCACTTTTGAGAAAGGCCTCAATTTCTTCTTAGATGAAGTCACTTCCCTCAAACGGAGTGAGGGAAGGAGAAGAATTGGCAATGATGGGGTGAGAAGACTGAGTGAGGTTTTCACTTGAAGAATCATCAATGAAACCTAAAATCTCTTGAGCATACTCCTCAGCAGCAACATCGATGACATCAATTTGATTCACCGATTCACAGTCATAATTGGAGTATCTCGAAGTTTGATTTAGGTTAAAGGTAATGGCTTCCGTTCCAACACGTAATGTGATCTCATGCTCAAATACATCGATAAGAGCACGCCCAGTTCTAAGAAATCCCCTTCCAAGAATGAGAGGGACCCTAGAATCGGCATCAAAGTCAACAATCACAAAATCTACTGTAAAATGGAACTTTCCCACTTTAACAAACACGTCCTCGGCAATGCCAATGGGACGAGAAATCGAACGATCGGCAAGCTCTAAAGTCATGCACGTGGGAGTAAGTTAGGGAAGAGAGAGTTTCTTCCACACAGAATATGGCATCAGGTTAATGCTAGTACCTAGATCGGCCAAGGCGAAGCATTCAACCATACCCGGGAAAGTACAAGGAATGAGGAATTTCCCGGGGTCTCCAAACTTTTCAGGAAGCTTTTTCAAAAGAACTGCTGAGCAGTTCTCATTCAGAGGAGTTCTTGCCATCTAAAAGAGTTTCTCTTTATTACTCAACAGATTTTTGATTGTCGATGCAAACTTGGGCATCAAGAGAATAGCATCCGCGAAGCTGATATCAAAATGCAAATCTTGGAAGATTTGGAAAAATTTATCCATTTGGTGATTAGCTTTTTCGCGGAGCTTTTGTTCACTGAGACGTGATGGATAAGGAATAGAAGTTTTGGATTTAGGGTTGTCCACTGGAGTTTCTGGTGGTTCAAAGACAACTCCAGGCTTACATCTGGTTTCAGGATAACCTGAGGTTGGACGTGTGCTGTACTTCGTGGGCTAGGAGTTTGCACCTTGTCCTTTGTCGCCTCAGGATCACGATTCACTACCTTTGGAGGAGAGGAAGAAGAGGTAGTAGGAATCGCGGGTTCATCATATGAAGCACCACTTCGTGTTGTGATCGCCTTAGCATCGCCCCTCGGGTTAGCAATCGTGTTGCTCGGTAAAGTAGTACCTGAGCCCGAGGGTCGATCATTTAAAGACTTCTTGATGTCAAAAATCTGGCTGACCAGCAACTTGTTCAACTCTTCTTGGGACTTCATGAATTGTTTCAACAACTCGTCAGATGAAGGCCCGGTTGGAACAATGGCTTGATTCGAATTAGGAATATTTGGAGCTCGATTGTTTGGATTGGGACCTTGATTTTGAAAATTACCCTGATTAGGGTTGTTGTTTCCATGAAAATATCCCGGATTGAAATTACCCTGACCTTGGTTCCGGTTAAAGTTTCCTTGATTTTGATGTTGGAAAACTTGATTTTGGAAACCTTGGTTTTGATTGTGAAAACCATGACCCTGATTGAAGTTACCTTGGTTTTGAAAACCTTTGTTCACTCTATTTTGATTTCGGCCATGGTTTTGGACATTTTGGTTTTGATTAAAACCAGGAGGTCCAGGATAATGATGATGAGGACGATAGCTAGGGTCCATAGGAGGGCGATATTGATTGCCTCCTTGATTTTGGGACCCGGCTACAGCATGAGCTTCATATGGAATACCATCAGTAGCTGTGCAATTGTAGTAGGCATGCGGCCCACCACAAGTCACACAGACTTCCACTTTTTTAACCTCAGCAGGTGGAGGATGTTGTGGAAATGAAACTTTCTTTGTTTGGGCGAGAACCAAAGCTTGGATCGCTTCAGTGAGCTTGTCAATCTTAGCATCCGTGCTAGATTGACTCTCAGAAGATGAAGTGGAAGGACCCGCATTGATTTGAGAAACAATCGGTTTGCTTTGTGTAGAGCGGACCTTGGACTTGTTTTCTATGATTTGCAAAGCTTCTTTTGTGGTTCTACTCAAGAAATTACCTCCCGCGGAGGCATTGAGAGAATCCTGATCAGCTTGGCTCATGCCATTGTAAAAGTATCGAGTTGCATCAACTCAGAGAAACCATGATGTGGACACTTGCGAAGTAATTCTTTGAAACGATCCCACGCTTCACCAAAAGATTCATCATATTTTTGAGTGAACTTGGTGATTTCGTTCTTAAGACTTGTAGTCTTGGAAGGTGGGAAGAATTCATTTACAAATTTTTTGACAAGATCTTCCCATGTCTCAATAGATCGAGGAGGTTGTTTTTCAAGCCAAATCCGGGCTTGTCCCTCCAAGGAGAATGGGAAGAGAAGAAGTTTTATTTCTTCACAAGGGACATTCTTGTACTTGATAGTCGAAGTGATTTTATTGAACCATCGAATGTGAGCATGAGGATCGTCCCTCTCAAAACCGTAGAATTGACTTGAGGTTACAAGATTGAGTAACCCGGTTTTGAGCTCGAAATTATCAGCCACGATGGCTGGAACAACAATGGCATCTCCGTAACCCTCGATGAGTGCTTGGAGAAGCTCACACATGGGGCGGTCTTCCTCCATGGTGACAGTGGGTGTGGCAACAGTACGGATCTCAGATCCGACTGTTGGTGCTGAACGTCGACGAGGTCTTCGAGGTTTCCGAACAAGCTCACGTAATGGGCTCGTCGACCTTGAAGAACGAGTGCGCATGCACTAGAGATAAAACCAATCAAAACAAAATCGAGGCAAATCCACAGTGAACTTAAACCAATAATCACAAGCAAGTGGCTTCTTTAATAAAGGTACACCACTCACAGGGATACAAAGGCAAGTTTTATATCTTTGGTTTGGGAACTTATTATGTTCACACCCCCAGTTGGTAGGTAATCTGTCTTGGTTTGCGACAGTTGGTTATTATGTATTTATTATTATTCACAAGAAAAGACGGATGTTTTTGTGTTTTGTGTATGAGTTTAAAAACTTTTTGACAATATTTTTGGTATCGTCTCGTAATCTAAAATCGTTTCTCTTTAAGAATCACCTTAAAAGAAAACCGATTCAGAAAACGTTACGATCTATTTTGTTGTTTTTAATTTTTTTGGTGTTTTAACACTTTAGGAAAAGTGTTAATGACTTTTTTGTGTTTTGATTTAAAGTTTACAAAAGTGGTGATATTTGTACAGTGAATGAGGTGAGATAACACTAATCTCAAATGACGCTATAGAAACGCGCACACCTCCCCGGCAGCGGCGCCAAAATTTGATTGGAGCTAAACAGTCAACCTAAATTTACCAAGTCAATGGTCAACAAGGTCAAACTACCTAGATCAATGCTTCCGGGTAATAAAGGGTATCACCAAGTCGTTATGTCCCGACGAGGTGTGGATTGTGCTTTAGCGTACTTGTGATCGGGTGATTATTCACAGAAAAGGGTTGTGATAAGAATTATTTGGAAATTATTAACAGATATAGCTTAGGAAAGCTACGTGATTGATTACGGGAATTGAGATTAAGAAGATTTGAGCTCAAATCTAAAAACGTACGTTTTAATTAAAAACGTATACTGACGAACGAAACAAAAAGTACAACTGATGAACGGAAAAGGCTACAAGTGTGAAATTATTATTTTTACAATCCTACTAAATAAAGAAAATTTTAAGAAAAAGAAAAATTATTTTTACACTATTTAATTATTAATTATTAATTAATTACTAATTATCTATTTATTAACTAATTAAACTAATTAGAATTATTAAAAATACTAAAGAGGCTTAGAAAATTAAGAAAAATTTTACAAATCTAATTAACCATCATAGGAATCCTAAAAAATTATAAAAAGTTGATTTTATGTATTTTTAAACTAATTTACTAATTATTAATCTAATTACTAATTAATTACCAATTAAACTATTTATATTATAAAAAATAGAAAATGAACAGTATAAATTCTAGAAAAATTTATTGAAATGTTTTAACTTATATAAAAGCTAGAAAAATTATAAAAACTAGTTGTACTTTATAAAATATAATTATGCTATTTAATTACTTAATATTAATTAATAATTAATTAAACTAAAAATAATTCTAAAAACTACCAAAAGACAAAAGAAAAATCTGGAAAAATTTCTAGAATTACTTTAACCTAAAAGAGAATTAATAAAAATATAAAAATGATATATTTCTTATAAATAAGCTACAAAGAAAATTAAAAAGATAATTTCTATTAAATAGAAGCTATCACTATAATTAAAGTTGGTTTTTTTTGTGTTTTTTTCTTTTTCCAAACTAATTTTACACTAAAAACTAATAACTTTTATGAAGACACTTTTTATATAAACCAGAAATAAGCACTTGAGTGCTTATTTATCCACACAGTTGACTTTGGTTGACTGAAAATGGAATTAAGCTCAAATGGAATAAGGTGGGGTCCACAATGGTAAAAGTTGGTTCCTCTGAGTTATATGAACAATATTGAGTAAGTTTCAACCAAATAAGCAGCTTGAATAAGCCACAAAACTTAAATAAGCACTTGCTTATTATGGAATCTGTGACAGAAATGGGACAGCTTTGTGAGGCAAAACCAAGTGGGGTCCACTGGTCTCTAGGTCAAACAAAGGGTCAATTCTTAAACCCTGGTAGGAGGGGGTTGGGAGAACCCAAATTTGGAGTGTGGGACCCACTGGGGTGGCCACAAACTACCACCAAAGTGGTGGTGGTGAGAATGGACTGATCTGAGCAGGGCAAAGGCTTGCCCTGCAGCTGTGTTCTAGGGCAATTTAGTCCACCCAAAAAAATCACAAAAATATAAAAAGTGCAGGAATCAATAGATCAGCTGGTAGAGTACACACACAAGAATTTTCAATCCCTAAATCACAACACAAAAATCTATAAAAATCTTGCTAATTTGGAGATTTCTGACCAAAGCCTTTTTTGACTTTTTGAGAAAAATGCTTTCTGTTGACTTTTATGAATTTCTAAGGAGCTTAACTGACTGAATAAGTTATGATATGCTATAATAATGCTAATTATATCTAAACCAATAACTTGTGAATTGAAAATGAGGTTTGTGGATCAAAAGATCCACACATAACACAGATATGAGATGTTAAGGGTGTTCTTGACTTTTTGTGTTAATACCTATGGTTTTTATGGTTCAACTTAGTTCTACTAACCTAGTGAAACTTATATGAACAAACAATAACAACTTATACTAACTAGAACTCATGTAACAACCTTGAGCCAAACACCCCTAATGGACTGTCTAAACCTAAATTTCAAAAAGATAACACAAGACAAAGGTTGAAATTCACTTTTGATACTCTAATATTATTATGACAGCAGAAATAAGCAAAGAACAAATATCAAGCAAGCATAAACAGTGGAATAGAGAAAATTTTGGAAAATAGGAGATATTCTTACAAAGCTTAAGCAAGTGAGATTGTAGGACTAGAACCAAGAACAAACCTATAGCTCCCCTTAGAGCACTATTACCCAATCCAAGCTCAACTCTTATACCATCTCTGCTTCCATTTCTTCCTTCTTTTGATTTTTTCTTGATTTATTTTTTTTATTTTTTTGGTATTTTTTCTTTTCTTAAAAACTTAACTTTAAAAATGGTTGGTGCTCAATATTACTTATAAAAAAAACTTACTGAGACTAAATGTGAGCTGAGGAGACAGTAGGAACAAAGTTTAACAATATCTCATTTAAACATACAATTTAACTAAAATATGAAAAAGTGAATTTTCATAACAATCTTGGATTTCATTAATTTAAAGGTTGATGATTACATTTGATAACACTTAGAATACACTGAAAAAGCTAAATAAGATTTGGAAATTAAGTTTTACAATAAGTAAAAAATTACAAAATAAGCTTAAAACTACACACTCTTATCTGCTGCTCCTCTTCCCTTTTTATCACCACTTCTAGGGTTTTTATTGACCACTTGACTTTTCCCAATTGAGTTCTCAGCCGTTGGATTCTTTTTGAGCAATCCCCACCTTTGAATGACTTTTTGGCGCCAATATAAAGTCTTCACTGACTTTGGGTTTCTTGGGGGCAATTGATATCAATTAATGATTTTTGTAAGCTTCTGGGAGTTGGGGGGGGGGGGCATGGAGTGGGCTTGCTGATGTGGAGGAGGGGGGTTGTGTGTTGTAGTGGTATTACAGGATGGGAGGAGAGGTTTGGTTATTTGTTGACTTTATTTGACTGGGGTGGAAGGGACGGGGTGAGTATTATTTTGGGTGGTGGGCTGGGGTGTTGGATGGGCTGTGAAGGTGGAGTGGTGTATGGAGTAATAAGGTGGTTTGGTTTGGTTTGGTTTGTTGGGTTAAATTTATTAAGGATCCGGTTGGTAGAGTAGATAAACACAAGGACCAATTTTAAAATTCCACAAAACCAAGGGACTGAAATTGTAATTTCCCAAAAGTATCACCAAGGACCAATGTTGCCAAGCTTAATATTCCAAAAACCATTTTTGCAATTTTTTTAATTTTCAAAATTCCCAGGGACTATTTCTGCAAATTTCCAAACTCCAGGGACCAATCATGTAAATTTTCCAAACTTTTCGCCCAAAGTCCATTTTTGATAACTTTTGATTTTTTAAGGACTTGGGTTGACTTTTCTTTCAAAATAAATGCATAGGGACTATTTTTGACAAATTTTGAAACTTGGGGGACTGAAACTGCCAATATTGCAAACTTTGATCATTTTTCATTTGTTTTTGCTCATTTTGCATTTAAAACACATAAAACACAATCCCTGGGATAATTTCAGTATTTTGATGACTTTTCGATTGTTTTTGTATGTTTTGGCAGTTTAAACACGATAAAAATGATGAGTGTTTGCGCACTCATCAACTCCCATCCGCTAGATCAATTAGTACTTCCATCTCCTCTAACTTTCCTAGCTTAAGAGTGGTGAAAAGGGATAAGAGAATCAAGTTGAGGCTTGATCCTAAATCGGCTAGTGTGTCGAAAGCTTCGGATTTTCCTATCTTACAAGGCAAAACAAATATACCTGGATCATCAAGCTTCTTGGGCAACTTGTTTTGAACGAAGGCAGTCCTATTTTTACTCAATTTAAATTTCTCATATTTTTCTAGTAGGGCACTATAGTAGGGAGCATGGGCTAAGACATCAATGACGGGGCGTTCAAGGTGGAGCTCCTTGAATTCATCGTCAAGGTCTTGTGTTGGAGGTGTTTCAACTATGTTATTGACCGGTTTGATATCGGATGTTTTATTCAATTGGTCCTTTTGAAGAATTTGGGTTTGCTTGAAACACGTGCTCATTGATTTAACCGAGTAGTATTGTGGGCAAGAAGTAGGTGACGAAATCGATGATATAGCATTAACGTTTAGTTTCGGGTTCTTGACCGTGTCGCTTGGGAGTGCTCCCATTTCTCGGTCATTGAGAACTTTCAACAATGCGTCAATTTTGGTGGTCATCTCGCTTTGCTTTTGTTTGAAATCGGCTTCAAACTTAGATATGCGAGCTTCTTGAGATGCCATAAACTTGGACATCAACCCTTCAAGATTGTTGGTACTACCATAGTTGTTGGAAGGATTGTTGTCGAAAGTACGGTTAGAGGGTGGACTGTTTGGTTGGCAATGATTAGGCGGATTGGAAGAATTGTTTTGGTTTTGTTTCCACCTAAGGTTTGGGTGATTTTTCCAAGAAGGGTTGTAGGAATCACCGTAAGGGTTTGGCTCGGGTTTGAAAGTGTACCACTTGTCTCCCGCTTCGTCGGTACGCGAGGATGCGTAGTCCGCAAAAGATTGTCCGGGGAGTTCCACGCAATCACGAGTGTCATGGGGACCACTACATAATTCGCATGAAGAAGTGATTTTGTTCACTTGGCTTGAAGGCTTAGGAGCTTCATAAGATTTCATGAGAAACTTGACTTGGTCCTCAAGTTCGATGATCCTACGGTCGTGAGTGCTAGAATTGTTCGAAGGCAAAGATATTGCCTTGACCGTTTTGTTCAAATCACGGGGATCATTCCAACTTTCGTTGTCATAGAAAGCAAGATCTTCTATGAGTTCCCAAGATTCTTCCGCACTTAGATCATGTAGCTTACCACCGGCCGATTGGTCAATGGTTCGCCTTGTGGAGAGATCGATATGGTCATAGAAGATTTGGACTTGGAGCCAAAGATCTATGCCATGATGAGGGAATTTTTGGAGTAAGTCCTTGAAACGAGTCCATGCTTCATATAGAGTTTCACCTTGATGTTGTTGGAACATCAAGATATCATTTCTAAGCTTGGTAGTTCTCCCCGGTGGAAAAAATTGAGCAAGGAAACGAGTGGTGAGATCATCCCATGAGGTGATGGATCCCGCGGGTAAACATTCAAGCCATTGACTAGCTTGATCACGTAGAGAGAATTGGAATAGGCGTAATCGGGTCGACTCTCTAGTTGTAACATCAAGGTCTATAGAATCTACAATTTTAAGGAAATCCTTGAGATGTTGATTAGGATCTTCGGAACGAACTCCATGGAATGCACATCGCTTTGCACCAACCGGATGGTGTCGGATCGCAAGGGGGACACATTGGCTCCTTGAGTGAGCTCAATAGTGTTTCGATAGCCTTGGTGGCTAGGACGGGAATACTCTCCTAAGGTTCGGGGCCTAAGAGGTTGGTTTGCTAGTGGTGGGTTTTGTGGGTGGTTTTGTTGTGGTGGATTGATGGGTTCAAAGATGTTACCACCTTCCATGATGTCGGATGGTAAAGATTACGAACAAAGACACGAAGAAATAAGATAGACTAAAGAAAACCTAAAAATAAAAATAAAATCTTGCTAGAAAGGAATCTAGCAAGTAGACCTAATAAAAAGAAATCCCAGCCTAGACAATAACTATTCCCCGGCAACGGCGCCAAAAACTTGATACGTAGGAATCGCACCAGGCTTTACCTCTCGAGGGATCTCGAGAAGCTTACAACCCCCACCAGGCAGTGTACCTAATCGTTGTAGTATAGTATAATGACAAGTACCGGGGGACTGATCGTTCAACTGAGGGATGATTATTTTTGTATTTTTATATTTTATAAAAAACCAATTAAAATCTCGGTTTTTTTGGAAGAGTGTGCGGAATTAGTTGCTAGTCAACTAACCCAATAACTAAAAATGCAATCAAAATAAAATAACAGAAATGAAAATAAATCTAATTAAACTAATGTGGTGTAAAAAATGATAGGGAAAGTTGTGTTTACTTAGGTTTCATTACTCCCTAGATATCCTTTACAGGTTGATAATTTGTTACAATTGCATGGATGACGGGTCATATTCCTTAATACTAGTCGTAGGGCCGTGTACAATATTCCCTAACTCTATAGGATCCTACTTCACTCCTATGTCGAGCCGTTAGAAGTTCCTAACATGGGATCATTAGAATTCTCCTACTTATTAAATACAACCAAAAATCATAGTACACCTCTGATCATGTTTCTTAAGACGTTCAAGCATGTTACCAATGGAAGTCTGCCAGTTTTCTTAAGCCTAATATCGAATATAATCATCAGTAACAACTATAAACAAACAATCAACCCATAATTAACATCTAGGTTTCATTACATCTAAGCAAACACACAAGAGATCTAGCCAAGCATGTTAAATTGAAGACAAGTGTAAGATATATTCAAGCAACACATAGACATATTGATTGAATTGAAAGAGTACTTATCTCAATTGAACATAAGAAGTTTCAAAGGGTAAAAACCCTTGAAAAAGCTGTGAAAATCGGACTAGGGTTTTTCTCCAAAGTTGCACCCTAAAAGTTACACTCTAATTAATAAAAATTGGAAAACTATATATAGATTTTACAGGGTGACGGCATCAAGAAGAAAATTGTGACGCCGTCAACTCGCCGCCCATAAAGAAATCGGATTGCCTAGATCCACTTTTGACGCCGTCATGTGTAAAGTTGCTTTGGGCCGTCGCTAACATTTGGACCATGACGGCCTATAGTGACGCTGTCATCTCCTTAGTACAAAACTTTCTGGATCGCCATGTGCACCATCCACTTCCACCTCTTGTATTACTCTTGACGCCGTCATTAAGAAGCAAGTGACGCCGTCAGGTACTGTTCCCAGCAAGGAAAATTAAGACTTTGCTATTTTCTTCACTTTTATGCTCCAAAAATGTCCAAAATGCTTCCTTATCCAGATTTCACTCCAAAAGTACCTAAAATGACAAAAGGAACGATTTAGGGCAATATTTGATCAAATAAATTCAAATTCGGGCTAAAATGACCCCCTAAAAACGGTTCATTTTTTGCCTCATCAGAATCCATGTTATGGCACAGAAGACTTGGTCATGTTAACTTTAAGACCATCAACAAGATTGTGAAAGATGGCTTAGTCAGAGGTTTACCAGAGAAGAGATTTGAGAATGACCAAACCTGTGTTTCCTGTCTCAAAGGCAAGCAGCATAGAGCATCTTGCAAGACCAAGGCCTATAACTCTATTGCTCACCCTCTCTATATGTTGCATATGGACTTATTTGGTCCTACATCTGTGAGCAACATACATTTGAAGAAGTATTGTCCTGTTGTAACTGATGATTTTAGTAGGTTTACAAGGGTTTTCTTTCTAAGAACCAAGGATGAAACAACTGGCATTCTTAAAACTTTCATTACAGAAATAGAAAACCAAGTTGACAAGAAGATCAAGATTATCAAGTGTGACAATGGGACAGAGTTCAAGAATAGAGTTATGGATGATTTTTGTAGAGACAAGGGTATTAAGAGAGAATTCAGTGTTGCAAGAACCCCTCAGCAAAATGGTGTAGTTGAAAGAAGAAACAGAACACTGATTGAAGCTGCTAGAACCATGTTAGCTTATTCCAAGTTAAAAGTAACATTTTGGGCTGAAGCAGTGAACACTGCTTGTTATATTCAAAACAGGGTTTTGGTGGTGAAGACAAAGAACATGACACCCTATGAGTTATTCAGATGTAGACCCCCTATCTTGGATTTCATGAGATCATTTGGATGTCACGTTACAATTCTCAATACCATTGATCATCTGGGTAAATTTGAAGAAAAGTCAGATGAAGGCTTCTTTGTTGGATACTCTATGGTTAGTAAAGCATTCAGAGTATACAATCTGAGAACAAAAAAAATTGAAGAGTATCTGCATGTAGAGTTCCTTGAAAATAAACCTAACACTGCAGGTGCAGGTCCAGAATGGCTATTTGATCTTGAAACATTATCAAACACTATGAACTATGTACCTATTGCTCCAGGTACTGGGAATAATGACTTTGAAGGTTTAGAAGAGTTTATTGATGAAGATGAACCTAGCAAAGATTCTGAGGATGATAAGGATCAAATTGTTATGCCACTTTGGGACTTTGTAGATAATGATCATGCTTCAAAGAATGAAGATCCACAACCTTCAAAAGACAGTGGAAAGGAAGGTGATGCAGATGTTGTGAATTTGGATGCTCAGAATAAAGATATTCCTGAAAGCAGTGGTCATACAATTTCCACTACTATACCAGAAGTTTCCACTGTTGTACCAAATGTGGAAAACTCTACTTCTGCTGCTCAGGAAACTCTCATTAATGATGTGGAAATCACAAATATGCCTTTTGCATATGATGTTTCACAAACTCCTCAAGCTGCTATTCACAAGGTGCATCCACTTGACAATGTGATTGGTGATCTACAATCAGGAGTGAAAACCAGAAAACAAACAAAGATGACTGATGATCATGGATTTATTAGTGAAGTTTATGAGTCCAAGAAGCATACAGACAAGAACGAGTGCCTGTTTTTCTGTTTTCTATCACAAGTGGAACCTAAAAATGTTTATAAGGCATTAGAAGAATGAAGCTGGGTAGAAGCAATGCAAGAGGAATTGTTACAATTCAAGCTTAAAAAGGTTTGGGTTCTTTGTGATTTTCCGGATGGGATGAAGGTTATTGGTACAAAGTGGGTCTTTAGGAACAAGAAAGATGAAAGAGGCATAGTTGTCAGGAACAAAGCTAGGCTAGTTGCTCAAGGATACACTCATGAAGTGGGTATTGACTATGAAGAAGTTTTTGCTCCTGTTGTAAGGATTGAGGCTATTAGATTGTTTCTAGCCTATGCATCTTTTATGGGTTTTACAGTTTATCAAATGGATGTCAAGAGTGCTTTTCTCTATGGGAAGATTGATGAGGAGGTCTATGTTTCACAACCTCCAGGCTTTGAAGATCCTGAACATCCCAATAAAGTTTATAAAGTGGTCAAGGCTCTTTATGGCTTACATCAAGCTCCCAGGAAGTGGTATGAAACCCTAGCTGCCTACCTACTGAATAATGGGTTTCATAGAGGGAAAATTGATCAAACTTTGTTCATCAAGAAAGACAAAGGTGATATTCTACTAGTACAAGTTTATGTTGATGATATCATTTTTGTATCCACAAAGCCAGAGATGTGCAAAGAAATTGAGAAGTTGATGAAGGATGAGTTTCAAATGAGTTCTATGAGGGAACTTACTTTCTTTTTGGGACTTCAAGTAAATCAAAGAAAAGATGGCATCTTTATCAGTCAAGACAAATATGTGACTGAGATACTAAGAAAGTTCCATTTTACTGATACAAAGCCTTTAAGCACACCTGCTGATAAGACTACTCACTTACTCTTGAAGGATGATAATAAAGAAGCAGTGGATGTTCATACTTATAGATCAGTGATTGGCTCTTTGATGTATCTTACTTCATCAAGACCAGACATTATGTTTGCTGTGTGTGCTTGTACAAGGTTTCAAGTCACTCCTAAAACATCACACTTGACTGCAGTGGAGAAGATTTTCGGATATTTAAAGATATATCCTAATCTAGGATTGTCGTATCCAAGAGAATCTCCTATGGAATTGGTCACCTACTCAGATAGTGACTATGCTGGCGCAAGTTTGGATAGAAGGTCAACCACAGGAGGATGTCAATTCCTTGGATGTAGATTGGTGTCATGGCAATGCAAGAAACAGACTATGGTGGCTACTTTAACAACTTAAGCAGAGTATGTAGCTGCTGCAAGCTATTGTGCTCAGGTCTTATGGCTTCAAAACCAACTATTGGATTATGGGTACAATTTCATGAACACCATTATCTTTATTGAAAATAGCAGTACCATTTGCATAATTAAAAATCCTATGCAACACACTAAAACCAAACATATTGAAATTAGACATCACTTTACAAGAGATTGTTATGAGAAAAAGCTAATTCAGGTTGTCAAAATACATACTGATGACAACTATGATGATTTATTAACAAAAGGTCTTGATGTGGGATAGTTTCAGTACTTGGTAACATGTATTTGTTGTCCACTAAGCTTTTTGCAGAGATTCAATGATAAATACTCAAACAGTGGAAAAAGTGATGAACAGTGGAAAGAAATTTTCATTCATAATGTTCATTACAAAGAGTGTTGCATTACAAGAAGGATAATAAAAGACCACATATCAAACCCCTAAACCTATCACTCCATAGCTTCTTTGCCCTTTCCTTTGTAGCCAGGCATGGTTTTGTGAACACCTCTGGGTTGTTCTTGCATTCCATTCCACTTTCTTGGGCAGGGAACACCAAGCACTTGTTTTGCAGGCTTTGTTGGAGGAACAGGCTTCTCAGGAATTGGTATTTTCTTCATTGATAGGATCACTATTTCCAAAGCTTGTGTCAAAGCTCTTGGCAATTATTTTGAAAGTGTGTATGGTTCATCATCATCAGAAGAGCTGGAAGGACTTGGTGTTCTCATCTTTCTTTTAGGTTTCTTGGTGGATGATGTTGATGCACATGGTGGAAAGTAGTTGGACCACCTAGAAGATGCTGAATCATCAGAGTCAGAACTGATTTCTATGATATCAGGGTTGGAGCTCATTCTGATATTGATTTTGGTGATTATTTGATGTTACTTAAGGGTTTTGAAAGTTGTTTGTGGTTGGATGTTATGAGTCGAAGTGTTTATATAGGCCAAGTCAACCCTAGTTTTCTACCCAAAAGAGTAATTGCTATTAACTCTCTGGTTAGTGGGTAAAATTAAGTTTACAAGATATTTTTCTTTAAAGGGTTGACTATACCAAAGATATTTTTAGAAACAGTTATTTTTGGATATTTATTCTTAAAATTTGGTTTGCCTATGTTTGGTTTTGGACTAACACTTGTAGGTTGGTATGCAATATTGTGTTATAAGTTGTGCTAATGGAGGTGTGTCTCAAAGACACACAACAAATGGTTATTGATTCACCATGTCTAACGCACATAAGAATCAACTAGTCCAGAGCAAACGGCTTCTGGTAAAGACTCATCAAATCTGTTTATGGTTGATACTTTACAAAAAAACTATATGGTTATCAACTCACCATATTCATTATGATCAAGAGTTGGCTAGTCCATAGCAAACGGCTCATGGTAAAGACACATCAAATCCGTTGATAGCTGGTAGTTTGCTAAAAACTATGATAAAAGCAGTTTTTGATCAAACATATTTTTTCCACTGCTTTTATAATTTTTACCACTCCTAGTTCACAGTTACCACTGGCAGTGTAAATTTTACCACTGTTGAACTAGCCGTTGCAACTGTTGTGTCAGTGAAAATATTTTTCAACTAGCCATTGAGTAAAATTTATTAACCATATTTTTAGGGATTTACTTAAGAGAATTATCTTCTATTTCTTTATGTTATTCTTTTCCAAAGATAACAAAATTCTATGATATTCTCTCTTGCGTATTTTACTCAAACCCTAATAATATATCATTCTCATCTCATACGGCTTGTTGAACTTTCTTTGTCAAGTTCAAACAATCATGTTTTTCACTCAATTACATGGCTTCACTTACTTTTGTCAATGAACACAACCAGGTTGCTTACTTGGAGAAAACAGAGGTCAGGGATGGACCTATTTTTCATGAGATTGTGGATTTCCTCAATGCTACTCACATAAGGTATGCTTTAATCTTAAACCCCACAATCTATGTTTCTCAAATCAAAAGGTTTTGGCAGACTGCAACTGTCACAACTATTGAAGATAGAAACACAAATTCCCCTGTTGATGCTTTAAGTGCAACAGTGGATGGGGTAACTGTTAATGTTACTGAATCATCTTTGAGAAGGCTACTTCAAATAGATGATCAAAATGGTTTCATTACATTACCTAATTCAGAAATTCTCAAAAACATCTCTGATATGGGGTATGATACATCCAATGGAAAACTAACTTTTAAAAAGGGATGTTTCTCTCCCCAATGGAGATTTTTAATACATACTTTGTTACATTGCTTAAGTCCTAAGAAAACATCTTATGAACAGTTTAACACAACCATTGCTTATCCTTTGGTGTCTTTAGCTACAAACAGGACTTTTAATTTTTCAAAGTTTTTGTTCAATAATATGGTTAGCAATGTAACAAGTAACTACAAATTTTTTATGTACCCAAGGTTCATTCAAATGGTTTTAAATGAATATGAGTTGCTACCTCATAACAGGATTTACAAAACTCCTTGCCTTAAACCAAAAGGTTTTCAAAACATGAATAAGGCAAGTGAAGGTTATAATGGGGTAGTTCATGCTCTTTTTCCTCAAATGCTTACTGTCATTGCACAACCAAGGGGTGAAGGTGTAGCAATCCCAATTGCACCCCAATACACACCCACACTTACTGTTCCATCTACATCTTATACTCCACCAGTTACTCACACATATGTGAGGAGGCAAAAACAGCCAACTCCCCACATCACAACACTATTGTGTCTTCACCTTTTGGTGTAGGTACAAGCAGTGGTGGTTTAGGAGTACTTCCTAGTCCAACTAGGGAAGAAATTGGGCCAATGTCCCATGATGCACCTCTCTCAGCAGGTAACACAGCTGGAAGTGCTGAGGACAGTGGAAACATACATGAATTGATGGACAGATGTACCAAATTGTAGGAAAAGGTTCAAACTTTAGAAGATGAGCTCAAGCAGACAAAGATACAATATCAACATGATCTCTCCAAGCTTTAGGGTCAGTTACAAACTATGCAAGAAGAGATCAACTCAATGAAGCAAGAAAGGGCTACTCATCTTATCTTATCTTCTCCATCTTCTACTCATGATGATGATTCTGAAGCATCAGATGATGATATAGCTGATTCTCCCAAACAGGGGAGGAAAACTGATGCTATATTTAAGGGGAGGAGGTTGGATATTGAACAAGAGTTTAAAGATCTTGATGATCAGGGTGATGAACAAGAAGAGGAAGAAGTAGCGGAAACACATGAAGAAGCAGTGGATACTGCTGATGCTGAATTTGAAAGAAGAAGGCAAGCAAAAGGGAAAGTTCAAGTTTTTGAAGAATCAATTGAGCAACCAAGAAAAGTTAAACCAAGAACTCAAGCTCATATTGATATGGATCATGAATTGGCAAGAAAGAATGAAGAATAGGATGTTGCAAGATTCATGGATCAACACAGAATTCAAAAAGAGACAGAACATGAAGAAGATATTGTTCCCATTCCAAACATAAAAGAAGGTGCTTATCCATTGACTGATGGAGAGATTGAGCACATGATTGAAACAGATCCAGTCATCAAAAAGAAAGCTATTGAGCTTATTGCTGATGAAAGCTTAACAGCTGAACAAAGATCAGCCCAACTAGCTGATTTTATCAATATTAAGAATAATCATGCTTTTGACTCAATGGTGGATACAGTTAAGAAGACTCAGAAAAAGGCAAGACAACCATCTCAGGCTCAAGTTAATCATGGAATGAAAAAGTACTTGTGTCATGTAGGAGGATGGAAGATGTATCAGCTCAAAGGAAAACCTTATAAAGAAATTCAAAGATTGTATTATCAAGAATACAGAAGAGATAAAGATTTTCTTCCTATGCATTCAGAAGCAGAAGCTAAGAGATACAAAAGATCAGGAGAGAGTATTGAGTCTAAATAAGCCAAGAAATCAAAGGTTGAAGAAAAGTTGAATGATGAACAGCTAAGTGGTATGGTAATTCTTGAAGAAGAAGATTTCTATGTTGAACCTTTACAAATCAGAAGACCAATTGTTGATTGGGAAGTCTACACAGATGATTTTGCTACAACATGGAAGGTTACAAGATTAGGTGGTGAAACATTTTCATCCATTCTATTTGAAGATCTTATTAGAGCTTATGACAGAGGTGATTTAGATTTGTTAAGGAAAATGGTGAATGATAGGCACAAATCTGGAAAACTTCAACACGAAAAGGAGAAAGAACTTTGGGTTCAATTTCAGAGATTGTATGAACCTGACCCAAATGATAGGTTTTGGAAGTTTCAAGCTTTTGATTTGAACACATTGTGGAAATTTTATGATTCCTGCAACATTCATCATGTTTCAACACAAGAAGGAGTAGATGTATTTATGCTAGCTGAAAGAGAATATCCACTGAGAGCTGGAGTTTGGATGTGATGCTTTCTGCAAGGATCAAATGTTCAGAAAGAACAGAAGTGGTAGATGATCTTGTTCAAAAAATCTACAATCAGTGTAGAAGGGAATCTGCTGCTCTAAGAAAGTGATAAGTGTTTGGAAGAATCCCCCATCAACTTAGAAACTTATTGATTTACACATAAATCATAAGTTTAGGGGAGGATTGTTGGGAAATAAATCATCAGTGGAAACACATTACTACTGATAGGCTAAGCAAAGACAACTGCTGAAGAATTGTACTAACAGTGGAAACGCATTACCACTGCTAGTACAATATATTACCACTGCTTAGTCTGTTTATTTTGTAAACGGGTAGTTGATAAGTATAGAAAAGATTTAGTGAATATCTTATTTATTTTGCATAATACTTATCTTGTACAAGACTCCTTGTGTACTATAAAAGCAGGTCCTAGGTTTAGGTTTACCTACACGTATTGATTAGCAAAAGCTTCAAGGTTGTAACCCTAGTGATACAAAGATCACTCGTATTATTATCATTAATAATATTGAAGCTAACCATTTGTTAAAACACTTTGTTCATTCTATTTTACTTTCATACACTCTATACAAATCATACAAACACATCTTATAAGCATCTTGTGGTAAATTCCGCGTGCTACAAGGTATAATATCAAGGTATCTATTTGACACAAGGTGTGTGTCCAAGGTCCATCAATATCTCTCACTACCTGTCATAGCAAATAGATTACCATAGGCTTGGGAAAGGAACAAAACCTCCACTACTTTGGCGTAAGCACCTAGGATAAACTATCAAAGAGGTTTTTTTAAGGGTTATAACATTAGGTGTAAGGGTATGCAAAACACGTTTTGTTGGATAAGGGATAATTTACTCATGGCAAGTCAATTGTCTTGGTCAATTACATGTACAATGAGGCGTTGCTAAGCCAAGACTCGACTCAACTTAAACTATCTACGACTCTTTTTGGTATTTTTCAAGACATTATAATAACATAAACAAAAGAAACGGGATGGTAGTCCATATGTTTTTTCTACTTTTCTTTTTTCACTTTTTTTTTTCATTTTTTTGATTTTTTCTTTACACTCTTGCCCTACCATCCAAAATAATACATTGTAGGGAGATTGTTTCCTCCCTACACTTGAACTTTTACATAACTAAAAATAAAGACTCGAATTAAGAAAATCGAAGCACTTGGAGTACTTTAAAATATTAACGCTTAAAAGGGGGTAATAAATGACGTTCATCCCCATTACTCCATAACACTAGTACTTTACCCATGATTCCCAATCATCCCAAAATGATATGTACAAGATATGACTCGACTTAGCAATCATGTAATTAATTAGACAACTAATTAAGAGTTTATGTTGGGTGTACAAACCCAATCCCACATCGGTAGAACTATAATCTCAATGTTAACATCAAACCCAATCCCACATCGGTAGAACTATAATCTCAATGTTAACATATAATCATGGTGGGCTACTCCTTCTATCACCAATTGGTTTTAGAATGGAATCTCAGTTGGGCTTATATGTTGGACTTGGTGAGATGCTAGGCCGCAGGAATCTCTACAAGTGGTATCAGAGACAGGTTGGGCCCAGTGATGATGTTGATGGTGTTCCCTCGATTAGACCCCAGTTCGACGGTATTAATCGATCCCAGTAAACCTTGTACCGAAAGGAAGCCGGTAAAAGGCGGTGTGATCCGATGGTAAAGGTCGGCGGTATGAAAAAGGTGGGATCGTGGCTATAGTCGAAGGGGAGGCCCATGGTGGTTTGGGTTTGAGGGGAGGATTGTTGGTTGTACAAACCCAATACCACATCGGTAGAACTATAATCTCAATGTTAACATATAAGCATGGTGGGCTACTCCTTCTATCACCAACTGGTTTTAGAATGGAACCTCAGTTGGGCTTATATGTTGGACTTGGTGAGATGCTGGGCCATAGGAATCTCTACAGTTTAAACATGTAACAATAATGCACTAAAGATGAGTGTATACTAGGAAGGCTAAGGCGATTTGGGTGTACATTTGGGGGTGGATTGTAAACAAATTCTTCCTTTAAGTAAGATGCTTAAAGTTAGAAATGAAAAAGATAGGCTCTGAGGGTTGTACTAGGGGTATCGTGTACTAAAAATGAGTACATTGTAAAGGTGTGGGAAAATTACTTGACCAATGAAGTAAATGTAATTATAATGCAGGTTTAAAACAAGGGTTATCCTAATGCCTCTTATCATATAGCAAATCCTGACTACACGAATGTAGTCTCACTAGCGGTCCCGGGATGCATCACTATCGCAAGTTCTAGAATCTAAATACTACCGGTACACTCATAAATACTAACGATGAATGTTTTTTCCTAATAATCTAAAGGCGAACCTCACATATTTGGGTGAAAATTTTTAGTGGTACGGTTTTTGTGCTAGTCATATAATTCCTATCCATAAGCCGCTTATTAAGACTAAAGTTTTACTCCTATATGTTGCAAAAAATTTTTAATTTGGTGTCAAAATTACCCTAACAAGTATTCCTCTTAGTTTTATTACACATCTACTATTAAACAAAACAAAAATCAAGTGAAGTTGTAGTTTCTAAGGTATCCTAATTTACCCCCTTACATTTAAGTCGAACATTGTCTCAAATGTTCCAAATAAAAGATGTAAAAGCAAAGATAAATGAAAAGGAAAGAAACTAATACTCCCCTGATTTGCTCGGTATGGACGACATGGTAACATGGTTAAATCCTCCTCCAAGAGATGAACAATGCAAAGCTTCACTCCTTAAATATAATCATCTTCTTGTCCAATATAACCTGTTAATCAACTAAGAAAACAAACAAGAAACCTCGTGTAAAATCGGCGGTAAACTCTATATAAAAGTAAATCCTAGAAAACAAGTAAAGATATAGTGTTTGCAAAATAAATGTTTGTAGATTCTTGGAGTTTAAAAATTTTAGACTTTACGAAACTTTACAATTCCGGCAGAAAAACAAAACCTGGAAAATTTTTCAGAAAATAATACATGACGTCGTCAGGTTTTAACCCTTGACGCTGTCAGAAATGACCTGACATAATTTTTTTATATTTTGTTTCTGGAAAATTTCTAGAAAATTGCATGTTTTAATACCTGGAATCTTGCAAAACATTCATTGTGACTCGATGCAGGCATTTGACTCAAACAAATACTAATATGTATACTAATTTCTAATTGTTATTGTTCATGTGCAATCCGTTCTTAGAAAGAAATATGATATTCCCTTACACTTGTCTTTTTTGCAAAATACCTTTATATTTAATTAAGACGAGGTTAAAAACAAAATAAAACATTTTCACAATTTAACTTAAGACATGAACAATAAACAATAAGGAAAAGTATACATGAGGAAACAAATACAATCAAATAAACAAACAAACATGAAAAAAAAAACTTGGGTTGCCTCCCAAGAAGCACTTTTCTTTATTTACGAGTCTTGTAGCTAGACTCAAAGTCACACCCTATTACGTGACTTCATCATTTGTCACGTTCTCTATGTCATCTTTTCCATCCTCATCAGAATCACTTTCATAATGCAGATATTTCGGATCTTCAAGTTCTAAGATGTCCCTACTATATTTTGGACTAAGCTTACTAACATCCTTAAAAATCCACATGATAATTCAAATGTACTTTTACATCCTCTCCTCACGTCATCATCAGTCAAAACAAGTTGTGAACCCAACTTATCTAGCCCATCACAGTCTACTTCTCTGAAATCCCATGACTTGTATGGTGTTTGATATGAGATTGTTTTAATCCTGTCGGTGAAAGTCATAATCCCATTCTGTTCGTCAACCACTAAGCTAGTGATCCCACTAAAAGGTGCCCCGAAAACAACTTGTGATAACCTAGGATCAATGTAATCCTCAATGTTATCTACGATTGTAAAGCCTATCATAAATGTCTTGTTACCCACAAACACCTGCACATCATGGTCTCTACCGACACTATTTTATCCCTTGTATATTAATCCCCATCTGCAAATATTATTATAGTGAAACAAAGACATAATGTTCATGGGTAAGCCTACGTCTATGTATACATTATAAAAATAGATGTGACCAATCATACAAGGTATTTTAAGGTTACTAGGGTCACGTCGCTTTATCCTACTAGGTTTCCTAGTTTGTAGTTCCCTTGTATTTTCGGCTAACTGTGGTTGATATTCATACACTTCCTCATTGGAGTCTCAAAAGATCACTTTCCTAACACCATCGGTGAATAATACACTACCATCATCCCCGTCGAAAGTCACTCCCGTTTCCTTGATGAACGGTTTTTCGAAGATCAGGTTGGTTAATGTTGGGTTAATGATGGAGTCCATATCATTAATCATGGTTAGGTCAATGTTTTAAATGAACCCTCCAACCATTATTGGTACTTTTCTAATTATTCCAACAAAATTGAAACCCTTATATGTAACCTGTTCGGAGAAGACCTCGTTGTACAGAGAGAGAGAGATTGCACTCATTGGGGAGTCGGGATCAATATGTGCACCAGTTATAAACTTCTTCCTAGTCGTGCAAGAGATCTTAAAAACAATGGATCATTCTCCTCTATTCTATTTCCAAATTCAATGGAAAGTTTCACCGTACCTCTCTCAAGCTTCTCCATAAGTGAGCTATCCAATAATCCTAAAGATCCTTTTGGGTTTTTAGATTCTTCTCTTAAAACTTTCCCATCGTTGAACTTACCTTCACTTGAACTTCCAAGCAATTCTGAGGAGTTCTTAGACATATCAAAATCTTTTTCAAGAGTTTCGTTTTCGACTTCATTACTCTTTTTATCGGTTGGGTCGTGACATTTTGCCGCAATTGGGCTAGGTATTGTGGTAATGGTGTTTACGAAATGGATATGGCTTGAAGGAGAAGGAGAATCCCTAATTTCTTTCCCTTTTGGCAAAATATGTTTGAAAAGTTTACTAGGATCTTTTATTTTCACAAAAGGTGGTGTTCGGTTAGTGACGGTGATGTGTTTCGAAAGCTTTAAATTTATAATACTAGTTTTACCGATTTCATAATACACAAAACATACGGGTAAAGTATAACCCCCGTTTATAGTAAAGGTGTTTAGGTAAGACCAGGTCGTTCCAAGGGATTTGTAGCAATTCACAGAATGTTTATCAAGTAACAAAGCCAAATGATTGTCACGTACCAATTAGCTTAATCGTGTGCAAGCAAAACAAAGTAACAAACAAGGTATGATCCGCACAAGATAATAGATAGAGATAAATCAAGACTTGTATAAACAAAATCATGCAAGTTACAATTATTGGTGTATTAATCGTCACAAATATATCTACCAATAATGATATAGAATCCTTACGACCTATAGACTACATCATCACGAGCGCATTAAGAATGGTTTATATCGAATAAGCATACAAATGAATTCCTCCCAACCCGGCATTTCTACATAAGGAAGGGTCTTAAACATCATTCCACTTGGTTTGTTTATCAATTTATCACACAATTTCTACAAGCATGATATTGGACCATTATAGATAGATGTTCCAAAATATAATCATAACAACTAACCCTTTCGACCTATGATAGTTGAAATAATCAATCAAATGATAAACAAGCTCCAAACAAAATAATATCGAAGTCATAAGCATTCATATTCACAAGTTATAATAATATCGTCTAAATATCATATCACAACCAACCAATAACCAACATCACAAATATATAAAACTCAAAAACATTATCATTATTATTAGTAAAGAAATATACCAAATCGTTTATGTAAGTAATACGAATACAAGGAGTGTTTGGATCATTGGATCCAAAGAGACCCTCCCCTTCAATCTTTGCCTCCGATTTGATATATATGTTAAGGTACTCATTCTCCTGTAATTTTGTGGTTTATATAGTCTTTAGGAACACTTGGGGACCAATTTGGAGGGCAAATGATCGGATATAAATTGAATGAAAGCCAAATGAATGCTGAATTTGCTGTCAGGACCTGAAGTACGCGGTACTTCTTGTCAAGTACGGCGGTTTTGGTTCAATCTCAAATATTGGAAATAATTGGATGTTGTAGACAATTCTCTTAGCTTTATGTGGCCGCGAACGGGAGGTAAAACGGAGTCCGTATGCTCCAGATATGGCAAAAATAGTGGACAAGTGTCGGGAGATTATTAACTTGAGTTTGTTTCTTCGTTTAAGTTTCATATCTTTGTGTTCTCTTCCGATTCCTCCACGACACATCACATGAACCTACAATATCAAATATAGTCTATTAAGTATCGAAAGTTCATATAATTCATCAATATATATATACATAAAAGCATGGATAACGCATATAGGAATATGTATAATTTAAGCGTTATCAAATTCCCCCACACTTAAACCTTTGCTTGCCCTCAAGCAAATCTAAGAAAAGAAAAATTAAAAACAAGTTCCTAAATGACAAATGAAAAGAAAATTTTTAAATGGTCTGAAATTATCGAACAATATTTTTTGTTTTTCGTAAAAAAAATCGCAAGAAGCACAAGTACTCTCCCACACTTACGGGTTTGCTTGTCCTCAAACAAAGAAGAAAAAATAAGCTTTACAAAAAGAACATTTTGAAAAATATTTTTTGATTTTTTAATATGCAAGAACAGAGATGCATAATGATTCTCAAGCTGTCATAACTTGACTAAGCTCCTCACAAGTAAGGAAAAAGTATAATTCACTCACACTCATTATTTATATGATGGATAATATAAGAAAATCACACTCAATTGCTCACACATGATTCATTAAATTACCATAAGCTTGTACAAGAAACAAAACTGTACCGACATGGCGTAAGCACGAGGTATAAATATCGAAAGAGGGCTTTTATTCGGGTTATAATGTTAGGCTAAGGGTTAATAAGGGTATGGACAAGGCATGGGAAATATATACTGGAATTAGTTTAAAATAAAAATGAAATGTCGAAAAGTCCAAGAACCCATGTTGCTATTCACGTTATTCCAAAAACCTGAGAGATTATCGAACATCTCAACCTCTCAAATCTAACTCGAACTAAAATGATATATCAATACGCCAACTCTTATTCTTTTTTTTTCATCATTTTTTTCTTTTTCTTTCTTTCTTTTTTTTTTCTTCAACTTTTTTCTTTTTTTCATTTTTCTTTTATCTACTCTCCTCATTCACACAATCAATAATTCTCCCACACTTAGAATATGCACACACCACAAAAAATAAAAATAGAAGGTGATCAATCCTCATCTTCGTTGAAATGGCACAACACTTACAACAAGCGCGAACAGACTCTTAATCAAAAATCATCCAAACATAACAACCAACTAGCAACCAACCATTAGACTTTCGAAAGGGGTAAGGCAAGGCTAAATGTTATATATTTTTGTATTTATTTTTTTTAGTCGATGTAAGAAATGAAAGGGATGGCTCTGCAGGTTAAACTAGGGGTATCTAGCACTAAAGATGAGATGAGTGCTACAAAATGGTTTTATTTAGTGGTTAGCTAATCGGTGTAATTTGCTAAAAAGAATAAATAATGTGTAAATGGAATGGCCATTTGGGTTAAATCCTAATTTTGCCTCCTTATCATTTATAAATACCTATACCACACGAATGTGATCTCACTGCGGTCTTGTAAAGATTTCAAGCATAAGTTCTAGAATCGAATAAATCACCGGCACACTCATAAACAAAGAAATCAAGCATAAAAGACATATGCCGATATAGGATCAATATCCTCACATTTTAGTGGTAATGGACTAATGGTTATAAACGCACAAGTAATGTCATCAATCCCAAGTCAGATCTGCTCTATTAATCGGGACACATCTCTGAATTCAAAAACTTTATTTATTTACTACGTTTTATTCTAATATATTAACCTAAGTGAAAAATTAAAATAGAAAATCTAAAAGAGCAAACCAAAATTTCAAAATTTTTTAGAATGAGTCTCATTTTTCAAGTTATTTCCCCCCACACTTAAGTTAAGCAATATGCGTAATTAGAAAAATAACTTAAAAGCGAAGTGAATGGGAAAAATAAGTATAAGAGAAACGAAACTTCCTAGGGTTTTTAAGTGATCGGTTGAATTTTGAAAGATAAGGCGCTAAGCAAAACGCCATCATAAGCATGTGAACTTCAACCATATATAGTATACCGATCCAAATATATCAGCTCTCAAAGTATAAGATACCATCCGACCAACCTCCACCTATTTATTAAACCTGAAAATTAAACAAAACTACGAAAAAAAAAATGTAAAATGATAAAGCACACTTTCATAGGCAACACGATTGCATTTAGCATATGCAACAAGCCTTTAAACCCCTCGGTGTCCCGAGTGGACGAGTTATAGTCTCGTGAGGGTTTACGATGAACATACCCACAAAGTTCAAAAACATATTTTAGATTTTTTTTTTTTATTTTATAAAATAGATTATTATAATAGATAATTTTTAGTAGACAGAAAGTACGCCACACAGAAGATAAAGTGCGGCGGTTTTATTATGAAATAAAACATATTTATTATTATTTTTTATTATTATTTTTTTTTTAATTTTATTTATACATAATTTAATAAAAAAAAGCAATACTCAAAACACTATGAAATGAAAAATGAAAAATAATATAAGAAGGAAAATTTAATAAATATTATTCAAACATAAGAAAAAAACCAAAAACAAAGATGAAAATTTTTATTTTTAGTTTTATGACAAACACAAATCCTACGAAAACATAGATAGCAAGCACACAATCAAACAAACAGTTTGGTTAAAAACAATATTTTTGTGGATTGATGAAGAAAGTACGCCGTGCCTGACGGTAAGTGCGACGCACTTCTAGCAAAATTCCATTTTCTTGTTTAGTTTGACCACAAACGAAAAGCAAACAAACATACCAACCAGACACACAAAACAAATAAAAAGCTAAAACTTATTAACTAATCAATAGAAAATAAACAACACATAAAACCTAGCATGAAAATAAAATAAAATATTTTTGGGTTCTCAAACATTTCTTTAGGAAAACTAAAAAAAATTGAAAGTATTGGGCACAGATTTATTTAAGATATTGTTTCAATATAACATAATACCCAAACAATCAAAGAAAATAAATTTTAACAAAAATATTTTTGCAGACCAAACAGTGCGTCACACTTAAAAGAAAGTGCGGCGTACATCGAGTCTATTTTTTTATTATTATTTCAAATATTCAAAAGAGTAGCTAGCGGCAAAATTTGGAAAAAAGCACGCCGTACACAAACATGAGTGCGGCGGTTTTATTATAAGAACATATATTTAAAAAATTATACGAGTACGTCGCGCACCAACACATGTGCGGCGGTTTTATTAGGAAATAACATATATATTATTTAACTTTTCATATTTTTATTTAAACACACAAGCAAACAATTCAATCACGCAAACACATATAATCAGACAAGCACACGAAAACTAAAAATAAAAAGGAAAAACAAGAAACTTTTTTCTTTTAAAGATATATACATGACTCAAATGCAAACACAAACACAAACAAGCAATCCAACAAATGCAAACTTCATGCAAGCATAAAACAGAAAGACATGAAAAAAAAAACTATAATGATAAAGATTCGAAAAATATTTTTATCTCTCAGGACCAAAAGTGCGGCGCACACAATAAAATATACGTCGTACATCAGTATGAGATGTTTATTCACTTTTATAAAATGCAGAAAACTGATAAAACAACTAAAACATGACAATGCAATCACAGAAGAGTAGAAAAATAACTAAACAGAATGCAAATGAAAACATAAATAAACTAGAAACATTTTTTTAATTTTTTTTTGAATTGTTATTATTATTATGAATATGCAAATAAACAAACATGCACGCTAAGAAGCAAAAGGGAATAAAACACATTACAAGTATTCACAAAATATAAAAATAAAAGAAATGCATTTGGCTTTATTTTTTACGAAACTGGATTTTTTTAATGCTGAGAAAACACGGCGAACACAAGAGAATGTGCGGCGTACTTTGGATTTTGACATTTTTTTTTTTTTTTTTGAGTATTAACAGATGCAATGCAAAGAAAACTAACAAACTAGCCAAAGCATGATTATTATATAAACAGGAACATGCCAGAAAATGAAAATAAAGCAAATATGAAAATTTTTTTGGTGTTTATTTTATTTTATTTTGTTTTATTTTATTTTGAATGACAAACTAATTATTCATAAATTCACAAGGCGTATAATCAAGTAAAACATGATTCTAAATGATTACATACCTGAGTCTAGCAATTTGGGGTTTTGTTACCACTGAAATTAATCAGCTGAGAGTACCTTTTGATCACAGGACAGAAGCGTGTCGGCCTTGGTGTTAGAATCGGCGTACTTACAAGAAACAGGGTAGTCTGGCGGTTTTGGGAGTAAAACCGTCGTACTTTCAATATTTATCTACAAAATAGCAAACGAGAATAGGGTAAGTGCGACGCACTTCAAGAGAAGTGCGGTGTACTTATAGTAATAGAAGACAGATTTTAAGAGATTTTATGAGATTTCAAACACACGAATGATGCACAAGCTAGCAAACAATCTGCAAACAACTAAAACAAATCCCCGGTAGCGGCGCCAAAAACTTTGATGTGTTTCGAAAGCTTTAAATTTATAATACTAATTTTACCTATTCCATAATACATAAAATATACGGGTAAAGTATAACCCCCGTTTATAGTAAAGGTGTTTAGGTAAGACTAGGTCGTTCCAAGGGATTTGTAGCAATTCACATAATGTTTATAAACAAAGCCAAATGATTGTCACGTATCAAATAGCTTAATCGTGTGTAAGCAAAACAAAGTAACAAACAAGGTATGATCCGCACAAGATAATAGATAGAGATAAAGTAAGACTTATATAAACAAAATTTTGCAAGTTACAATTATTGGTGTATTAATCGTAACAAACATATCTACCAATAATGATATAGAATCCTTTCGACCTATAAACTACTTCATCACGAGCGCATTAAGAATGATTTATATAAAATATGCATACAAATTAATTCCTCCCAACCCGGCATTTCTACATAAGGAATGGTCTTAAACATCGATCCACTTGGTTTGTTTATCAATTTATCACACAATTTCTACAAGCATGATATTGGACCATTATAGACAGATGTTCCAAATATAATCATAACAACTAACCCTTTCGACCTATGATAGTTGAAATAATCAATCAAAGGATACATAAGCTCCAAACAAAAGTAATATCGAATTCATAAGCATTCATATTCACAAGTTATACTAATATCGTCTAAATATCATATCACAACCAACCAATAACCAACATCACAAATATATAAAACTCAGAAACATTATCATTATTATTAGTAAAGAAATATACCAAATCGTTTATGTAAGTAATACGAATACAAGGAGTGTTTGGATAATTGGATCCTATGACCCTCACCTTCAATCTTTGCCTCAAATTTGATATATATGTTAAGGTACTCATTCTCCTATAATTTTGTGGTTTATATAGGCTTTAGGAACACTTTGGGACCAAGTTGGAGGGCAAATGATCGGATAAACATCGAATGAAAGCCAAATAAATGCTGATTTTGATGTCAGGACCTAAAGTACGCCGTACTTCTTGTCAAGTACGGCAGTTTTGGTTCAATCTCAGATATTGGAAACAATTGGATGTTGTAGACAATTCTCTTAGATTTCTGTGGCTGCGAACGGGAGGTAAAACGGAGTCCGTATGCTCCAGATATGGCCAAAACAGTGGACAGGTGTCGGAAGATTATTAACTTGAGTTTGTTTCTTCGTTTAAGCTTCATATCTTTGTAGTTTCTTCCGATTCCTCCACGACACATCACATGAACCTACAATATCAAATATAGTCTATTAATTATCGGAAGTTCATATAATTCATCAATATATATACATAAAAGCATGGATAAAGCATACAGGAATATGTATAATTTGAGCGTTATCAGACGGTGACAGATTTTGTTAATACAAATAATGTCAAAAACGTTATTCGCATTATTCGGTATTCTTGTGTTTTGATAATCACTAAATATAAAGACATGTTACGTAAAGTTATGGTTAATAAGTTTTTAATCGAGGAAACTCGTTTCTTCCACGTAGCTACTACAACGTCACTTCAGGTATGAACAAACGTTATACCGACACTAGTAAAGTAATCAAAGAATTTTATTTTCTCATAAACTTACATTTTTAAGTTAGACAAATCATTTTTCACAAAATTATTTTTGTGTTTTTGAGGAAATGTTTTATTAAGAAAATATATTCAAATTTCTAATGTGTGACAGCTATATTTTCCCCCAAAACAGTTAAGCTTTCACCAAATAAGTTTTCACCACGTCAGGACAAAAAGAGGAGCGTCTGACGGGACGGCCCCTTAAATGGACCGGTGGTCCCTTAGTGATAAAGGACCGTCGCATTTTTAAGGGACCGCCAGCCTCTTTCCTGTCGTGTATAAATACTAAACTGTTCTGTAGAAACTAGAAGGGGGGGGGAGGTTGAATAGTTTCACCGTTTCTTTTCACTTGCTAAAACGATTCGCCGGTTTTAGGTCTGGTTATATTCTTTTGCAAACATGTTGAATTATACTTGTTATGTGATATCTATTTAGCTACTAATCAAACATAAACAAATAAGTAATGTAAAGAGTAAGGAAAGAATACAACCAAAGAGACGCGGCGATTTATAGTGGTTCGGCACGAAGCTCACTCCTTCTTCCTACTCCACTGCCCGAGTACCACACTCGAGAGTTATCAATCACTATATCAACACATTCCTTCAGGCGGAGCAATCCGTACACAAGCTTACATAAGGTTTAACGACACTAAGCGAAATGTCGAGTTCTAATCATAGCTAGAACCAATCTACACCAAGGTCCATGTGGCCACACGAACAAGCACTCTTGTCCCACTTAGATCAACACACGATCCAAGCCTTCACACGAATGAGCACTCCCGCTCACTTGAACCTTCACCCGATTCAAGCCTTCACACTAAGACACACTTGGATCTTCACCCAATCCAAGCCTTCACACAACACACACTAAGTCCTAACCTACACACTAGGACAACACTCTCCTCACAACAAATACATGAACTAATCTAGTTACAAGACTTCTTGGATCTTCATCTTCTTCCAAGTTTACACACATAACTCCATCCTCGACTCACACACAAGTCCAAAGTATTTACAATATTTACAAGACCTATAACCATAACACTTGTTCGTTTGTGTGTGGACACCTATAACATCTCGAATCTTCATCTACGTCGAGAGTTCTTCTCTTGCACTTTGCGAAAGAGGAACACACTTCAACATCTCGAATCTCCATCTACGTCGAGAGTTCTTCTCTTGCATATTGCAGAAGAGGAAATCACTTATAAACATATACCAACATGTTATAGTGATCAAAGAACAAAGAAAAATGAAACAAAAAGTTTTTGTGAGTGTAAGACTCTCATTTTCTGAAGAGGAACAGTTCACTATTTATACACAACAGGAGGGAGGTGGCGGTCCCTTAAATAGGCGACGGTCCTTTATCACTAAGGGACCGCCGACCACTTTAAGGGACTAGTTGGATGATGGTGATTGAGGTAGTGGTGGAGCCGATGGTGGCATTGATGCGAGAGAAGTTGGTTGAGTGTTTTGTTGAGAGATAAGGTACTCAAGATACCTAAACATGTAGTGAAGCTCATCTCTAAGAGAAGATATGAGATGGAAGTTATGGGAACAACATTCACAACCAATGGTGTGGTTGTTTACAAAGTTGTACTGAAGAGAAGGTTTTATGCTTGGGGATTGTGGTGGAGTGGATGGAGTGTTTTCCAAAGGACCATTTGGTGAAAGAGTTAGAGAGGTATTAGGTGGAGGTGGATGTGAGATCCTTGGAGGAGGAGACATGTTTCCAATATAGGTTGATTTATTTGCAAGGAAATTTGGTAGTTGGGATGATGAACCAGTTTGTGGACTAGTTGAGTTTGATGTGTTGATGGAAGAAGATGAGTTACTCACATATGGTGTGCAAGCACCCGAACTAGAGTGAGTGAATAAGAGTGATGAGTTTTTGATGAATGATGTGAATGGTGATGAATTAGGTCTTGATGAGGATGATGAAGTTCCTTTGATGGAGGGAGTTTGGAGAGATGCATTTGGTGCTTAAGAAGATAGGTGATTTTGAGTGAGATCAATGAAGTTTGTTTTTGGTGGTGTAAGATTGATTTTAGGCCTTTTGTTTGATAGGGACAAGGATGTTGAAGAAGACCCCATTGTGGAAGATGAGGATATAGGTGATGAAGATTAGCATGAAGCATGGATGCTTAAATAATCAAGAATGATTATGGAATGGGTAAAGCATGCATTAGGAAGTTACGAGTACATACAAATGTTTTGCTAATATAGGAAAGGGTGGTGAAAATCACATAATAGGACACCAGGTTTGCAGGAAATGAGAAATAGTGCAGGAACCCGTGACTAGAGGATGACAGTCCCTTAAATGTAGGACGGTCCGTTATTGTTAAGGGACCGCCATTTTGATAAGGGACCACCGGCAGTAGGATCTCATGTTTCATCCCAGTTGTCCATTTTAGCAAAGCAGCATTTGCAGGCTAATCTAGTGTAACACATAGCAGCATAGACATTTGTAAACCCTTTTAAAGTGCTAGTATGATGAGTGGGCATGCAATAACAAGTTATATCAATCATAAAAACTAATCAAGTGATTGATGAATCTTATTAGATAATAAAACTATGAAAAGATCACCTAATACCATCAACATAAAGTTAAAGAAAATAGTAGCAATTATCCAATTACACATCAAACATAATAAAAACATGTTTCACAAACAAGTGATACATAATAAGATGATAGGCTTCTACTATTTCTTTCTCAATAACTTGCGAAATCCCTTTCCAATTGACTTCCAAGCACCTCGACTCTCATCCCTTAACTGATGTTGCAAGTTCATGATTTGGGTTTGGCGTGCGAAAAAGTTGTCAAGGTTCTGATCCTCAGGAGGAAGATCATGAAAGACTTGAGGATACCCGGATGGTAAGGAGTTGACATAAGTGACCGGAGATGGGGTACTATCACGAGAAATTCCTTCATCAGGGAACACATCTTCGTCATCGTTGGGATTAGATGATGTCTATGAGCGAAGGAACTTGAACCT
This sequence comes from Artemisia argyi, assembly GCA_030686995.1. Lineage (NCBI taxonomy): Eukaryota > Viridiplantae > Streptophyta > Magnoliopsida > Asterales > Asteraceae > Artemisia > Artemisia argyi. The sequence continues at coordinate 98,035,429 of CM060679.1, read as the reverse complement.
ACCAACCTTCTTGACCCGTAGTTTGACCTAGTCCTAAGTTTTGGACCTACCGACCTTCTTGACCCGTAATCAGACCTAGTCCTACGTTCTAGATTTTGGGTTAGAAGAAACCTGACAGGGTCAACTATAGTATACTCAACATACCTAAGGTGAGGGTAATGATGCATAACATGACTATAAAGGCGAGTCAACAGCATGCCATGTGGCAAGATCATATTGGATTTGCTACGGACAAATTCCATTTTCTTGGCCATATAATATGAAATGTTATAGGGGACGGTAAGGGCAACATAGTAGAGTATGTGACTAAGACAGGCAGGGATGTGATCACGGTTTCCTCCAAGACAGAAAACATTCTCGCGAATTATTTCAGCCATGGGTTTCATGTGATCAACAATTTCCTTAGTCAGGATTTGATTTTCACTGGCGGGAATAAGAGCCCCTCGGAACAGTCAATATTCAGGTTCATCTCTATCATTTTGAACTATGGCTCTTATGTCTTCTGGAGATGGAGGAATGGTGGCGTATTTTCCATAAGAAGGAGAGCTCTTAGCAAGATCATCAAGGTTCCATTCTTGAGAGAATGTGCAATGTCCTTCAGTGGGAACACCAAGGGCTTGACCGAATACAGGAAGAGAATATGAAATCATTTGATTTTGAATGGTGAAGTTAATGTAAATTTCACCTTCAAGATCAGAAGTTATGTTACGAAGACTATAAAACTCAAGGACAAATTTTGGAATGATTTGCTCCTTGACTTTTTAGTGCAGTCAAGGTTGACAAGATTGAACGTAGAGTTCAAGTAGTTCATGTCGGTATAGTCTGAATAGACCCGACGAACCTCATTGAAATATCTAGTTTCCACATTATCAAAAGCTTCCTTAATGGGTGTTGGATAATAATTTAAAAGTTTAGGAATGTATTGAAGTGTGGCCGATGGGTTTAGGCATGTTTCACCTATCAACAATAAATATATAATTAGCTAGAATTTATTATTGATTTGGTTTTTGACATTTTTGAAATCAAACATTAATTATTTGGAGTTCATACTTGACTTCACTAGTAAAGTATGTATTAACAATGTGGGATTAAGAGGTTGTTTCAAAATCATTTTCCTATATGGGGATCATCATGTTTTTAATGTATTATTTGAAGTTGTAAGCATCAATAAATATATCATTAGTAATGTATTGTTGGGATTGGATAATAATTGAGAAAACAAAATTGATAACCCCCAAACCTAATGGCATGATCTCTAATTATGAAATAAAGAAAGATTAGATAAAGATGACTTACGCTAATTGTACAAGAGTGATTAGTAGACTTGGGTTTGAAACTTTGAACTTTTATGGTAATTTTGGAGGTGTTCTTCGTTGCCTTTTAGTGATGAGAGTAGAGATGAAATTTGTTTGGCTGTGAGCAAAAAAAGAGAACCATCTATATGACAGAAAAGCCCAAACGGTCCCTTATCGATGAGGGACCGCCGGCAGAAGGTTGGCAAGTTTTGATAGTTTTTGATGTTTTAGTTTTAAAGAAAGATTTTTGGTTAGGGACCGTCTTAATATATGACACTTGTATAATTTTATTTTGACACGAAGTAGATTCAATACGCACGAGTAGGCTAAGAAATGGGTATGGAAAATAATCGAGACAGAAGAGGTAGAAGAGACTCTAGACACATGAATAAAGAGTAGAATAGGAGTCGAAACGGAAGAAGTGGAAGAGTTGTGCGTGGGATGAGGTTCAAGGATGAGACTTGAGTCGAGGAAGCTATAATTCAATCATATAAATTCTAAGAAAAGTCATAGACGAGAACTAGAGAAAGGATAAAGAGTGAAACGAGTGTGCATCGTCTATAATGATTGATTGACGCAAAATTTAGATATTGAAAATGGTTGTGGTAAGACCATTATTTTTCCAAATAGTTTGCTTGAATCCAAAGAAGGATAAGCAATTAGACATAACGTCTAAATAACACAAAGCGTCTAGCACATATTAGCACACAAATACTATCTAGCATGCAGGCAAGTAACAATTAATCACATAGTCACGTAAGCATATAGCAATTACTCAAATAACAAGTATAATAGTCAAGGTTGTAAGAAAACTTACCTTGGCCTCTAGCTATCCTTAATAACACATTACTGTAACATGTGTTGTATGTGATGCAAGACTTGATGACACTTGGTGAATCGACTACTTGATTAGTTCCACATACAAGGCGCACATTGTCTTGTCCGCTAGCTATTCTCTTTAAACATTGAAAACCGCATAATGTCTTCTTTATCGGAATCACTTCAAGACTTGAAGATTAGTGCATCAACTAGATTGCTTATGAGATTCTTGTCTGCAACATTTCCTACAATAAAAACATTCGAACTAGTAGTACATGATTCTACTTAAACTAAGTGTTTTTCTAATAACACATTTTCATCATCTTTAGCTTGAATATTTCCTTGATGCAAGTTTAAACTATTTTAACATATGTCATTTGCCACTTGACATAAAATTGTTTCATCAAAATCAATTTTTGGCAAAGCTTTATAAATCAATATTTTTGCTTCAATATTTCGCAAAAGTTTCTTATGAAATGTTGATTAGCGAAATTTCCTTTCATTAGTTATAAATCATCAATTGAAATGACATGCCAAAGATTTTGATCTATTGATTTCACATAACTTTCAAATTCTTTATTCTAAATGACAAAATTTTCATTTTTGAAAAATGGTGGCTCATTCGAAGAACGCCCTTCTAGATATCTTTTTGATTCCATAGATCGATTCAAGTTTTAAAGTACAGTATATTCTAAAGATCGTGATAAACGAAGCCCTGATACCAATTGTAGAAACTAGAAGGGGAGGTTGAATAGTTTCATCGTTTCTTTTCACTTGCTAAAACGTTTCGCCGTTTTTAGGTCCGGTTAATATTCGTTTGCAAATATGTTGAATTCTACTTGTTATATGATATCTATTTAGCTACTAATCAAACATAAACAAATAAGTAATGTAAAGAGTAAGGAAAGAACACAACCAAAGAGACGCGACGATTTATAGTGGTTCGACACGAAGCTCACTCCTTCGTCCTACTCCACTCCCCGAGTACCACACTCGAGAGTTATCAATCACTGTATCAACACACTCCTTCAGGCGGAGCAATCCGTACACAAGCTTACACAAGGTTTAACGACACTAAGCGGAATGTCGAGTTCTAATCGTAGCTAGAACCAATCTACACCAAGGCCCACGTGGCGACACGAACAAGCACTCTTGTCCCACTTAGATCGACACACGATCCAAGCCTTCACACGAACAAGCACTCCCATTCACTTGAACATTCACCCGATTCAAGCCTTCGCACTAAGACACACTTGGATCTTCACCCAATCCAAGCCTTCACACAACACACACTAAGTCCTAACCTACATACTAGGACAACACTCTCCTCACAACAAATACATAAACTAGTCTAGTTACAAGACTTCTTGGATCTTCATCTTCTTCCAAGTTCACACACATAACTCCATCCTCGACTCACACACAAGTCACAAGTATTTACAATTCTTACAAGACCTATAACCGTAACACTTGTTACATTTGTGTGTGGACACCTATAACATCTCGAATCTTCATCTACGTTGAGAGTTCTTCGCTTGCACTTTGCGGAAGAGGAACATACTTCAACATCTCGAATCTTCATCTATGTCGAGAGTTCTTCTCTTGCATATTGCGGAAAAGGAAATCACTTATAAACATATACCGACAGGTTATAGTGATCAAAGAACAAAGAAAATTGAAATAGAAAGTTTTTGTGTGTGTAAGACTCTCATTTTCTGAAGAGGAACAATTCACTATTTATACACGACAGGAGGGAGGTGGCGGTCACTTAAATAGGCGACAATCCTTTATCACTAAGGGACCGCCGACCACTTTAAGGGACCGTCCCGACAGACGCTCCTATTTTTGTCCTAACGTGGTGAAAACTTATCTGGTCAAAACTCAACTGTTTTGGGGGGAAATATAGTTGTTACAAATTTGAATTTTGAATATATTTTCTTAATAAAACATTTCTTTAAAAACACAAAAATATTTTTGTGAAAATGTTTTGTCAAACTTAAAAATGTAAGTTTTGGAGAAAATAAAATTCTTTGACCACTTTACTAATGACGATATAAAGTTTGTTCATACCTAGAGTGACGTTGTAGTAGCTACGTAGAAGAAACTAGTTTCCTCGATTAAAAACTTATTAACCGTAACTTTACGTAACGTGTCTTTATATTTTGTGATTATCAAAACATAAGAAGACCGAATAATGCAAATAATGTTTTTGACATTATTTGTATTAACATGTTCCTTCTCAGAAAATGGTCTTACACACACAAAACTTTCTTTTTCTTTTTTCTTTCTTCTTTGATCACTATAACATGCCGGTATATGTTTACAAGTGATTTTCTCTTCATATCAAAGTGCAAGAGAAGAACTCTCGACGTTGATGAAGATTCGAGATGTTGTATGAGTCTACACATAAACGTAACAAGTGTTGCGGTTGTATTCTTCCCTCTAATTTATTATTGTAAATATTTCCGACTTATGTGTCAGTCGAGGATGGGGTTATTTGTGTGAACTTGGAAGAAGAAGAAGAAGATCCAAGAAGTCATGTAACTAGAATAGGTCTTGTATTTGGTGTGAGGAGAGTTGAGTCTTGATATGTAATTTAGGACTTAGTGAAGTTGGAGTGTGAAGGCTTGGATTGGGTGATGATCCGAGTGTGTCTTAGTGTGAAGGCTTGGATTAGGTGATGATCCAAGTGTGTCTTTGTGCGAAGGCTTGGATTGGGTGAAGATCCAAGTAGGACAAGTGTACTTGTTCGTATGGCCAAGTGGGAATTGGAGTAGATTGGTTCTAGCTACGATTAGAACTCGATATTCCAATCATATTAAATCTCCCGACTCATAAAAGTTGTGGTCAAACACATTCAATGGTACTTTAGTAAATAAACATTTAAAACCCGGTTTTAAGGTGTAACAAGTAGCAAAACTTATATATCTTATACATGCAAGACTTGATATAAGATATGCAGTACATATACTTAGTCGGTTTATGCATGCACCATTACATTCTCATCTGAAATTAGCATTTAGGGTACTTAGGTACCTAAAAAATGATCTTGAAAAATGTATTTCTTTCTATAAAGGAAAAGAGTTTGGTCTGAGTGTGTTTGTTAACTCAGACTGGGCTAAGTGTAAAGTCACTAGGAAGTTTGTGATTGGTTATAGTGTGTTTCTAGGAAAGAGTTTAGTCTCTTGGAAAAACAAGAAGTAATCAATGCTTGCAAAATCCTCTGCTGAAGCAGAATACAGGCTATGAACTTTGCAACTTGTGAAGTAATTTGGATACATACATAAAAATTTTGGCAGAAATTAACATAAAAATTTATCTCCATGTTCCTGTTCATTGTGATAACAGTTCTGTCATATAAATAGCAGCTAATCCTATATTCCATGAAAGAACTTAACACTTTAAGATTGAGTTGTTTTTCTTAAGAGAAAAGGTTTTTGCTGGAACTACATGTTAAGATAAAATCTACAGACAATATTGCAGATATCATTATTAAGGGATTAAGTGTGCAGGATCATAACAGATTTTGTGATACGCTGGATTTGTATGATGTACAAGAATTAGCTTAAGGGGGACTGTTCAAATAATAAGCTAAGTCTTATTTGTTTGACTATTGGTGAAACTAGTTTTGACTCACAGGCATATAAAGGTATATGTTATTCTTCTATTGGATATTGTTTGTATTTGTTCTATTCTTGCAGGGACTTAAAGTATCAAGTGATAAAAGATTAGGAGCCAAGTGCAAACAAAGAAAATACCCAGAGCCTTAATGTTCAAGACTATATAATATCTATACATCTCATTATTGTATTTTAATCTCTTTGTTTTCTCTATGTTTAATTTCTCTATCAAGCTGAGCTAGAAGATTTTTGTTGTTATTTTCTTTCTTGTAATTTGTATTAACTCAAAACCCTATACTCACATTTGCAGTGATTTATAGATGTTATGAATAAAAATTGTAGGGAGGTTGGTTGTATGAAATCTTATGTTCTTGACTTCTTGTTAAATCTGATCTTTTTATAAGGATGGTGGCAGTCATGCCTCCCAAAAAACCCATACTTCACAAACCCACCAATAATATCATTCCACCTCATTTCACCTCATTCATACTTTTTTCATACCTCCCAACTCTTTTTTAGTGGCAACCATGCTTTTTTCATACTTCTCAACCAACCAACTATTTTTTTTTTTTTTTTTTTTTTTTTTTTTTTTTTTTTTTTATAAATTTTATTAAACAATTTAATAAAAACATAAATAATTCATTAATAATATAGAGAAAATTCATTTATACTAAACTAGCCAAAAACCATACAATATCCAAAACCAATTAAGAAAAAAAGCATCTAGCAGCCCAAATGTTTTTTTGGATATCCTAGAGTCCAAAAAGCCCAAAACCATACTATACCCAAAACCCTACTATCACAACTGCAGCCACACCTTCTTCTCTATCGCTACCTGCACAAGAAAAAAATAATAATAATAATAATAATAAAAAAAATTTATCCCAACGTTCCAAATTAAATACTCCAACGTATCTATTTTGTTCCAAACCGCTCCATACCCCCGAATCATTTTTTGCCGCTGAGCCATACCGATGGACCATACCGCTGGGGTGGCGGCAGTGTTCACCAGCGGTATGGTCCATACCGATGGCCTTACCGCTTCCACTGCCACCATCCTAAGTTTTTCACATTATTTGATAAATCAGAATCTGCATGAGTGCATGATCAACTAAGCTAGGCTTAAAGTACATCAGAAAGTATTATTTTAAAAACGTGGCAACATGCATAATGCACTATGAGAAAAAGCACAGTGATCCGAGCAGGGGCGGATGTACATGTAGTTCAGGGGTAGCGGTCGCTACCCCTGAACTTTTACCCGGTAGTGGAATTTTTGGTCATTTTTGGCCATTTTTGAACATTTTTTGGCGATTTTGCGACCCCTGAAACAAATTTTCGCTACCCCTAAACAAATTTTCGTATTTCGCTACCCCTAAACTTGGCTCCTAGTTCCGCCCCTGGATCCGAGTGTCTTGACTCTTGACGTACAAAAACTTACCACATACATGATACAGTTTGTTTTGTAAATTCTAAGACGTATTTTTAAATGTATTGACGTCTTTTAGACATTCCTATTTATGTGGTAAATTGACTTGGAGTACTCCTAAGCTGCATCCACTTCCCTCGTCTGTTAAAATTTTATGTTAAGTCATGTTTAATTAAGAGGTGACTTAATGCAAACAAAATCAGTTTTATTACTTAATATTTTAAGTCATCTTTCTCTATTAAGTCACAAACAAACAGTTTTTATCCGACTTAATAAATTCAGTTTTTTTTTCATATTAAGGGTATGTTTAGCGAAAGTAACTGTTGCTGGAACTGGTGTTGGTGCTGGAGATGGTGTTGTTGCTGGAGATTATAAAAAGAGATTATTTTTATAAGTTACATGAAGTAACCTTTGGTTTTAAGAGATTATGAAAGATTATTTTTTTTAGAATCACTTATAAGTTATGTCTGACAAACAAATATTATTTTTTAAGTAGCTTATTTTTTAAAAAAACAAGCACAATCTCTCAAGAATCTTGTGTGCCAAACATAGTCTAAGTTAATTAAGTCGATTTCAAACTATTTTTTATTTTTTTAATATATATATATATATATATATATATATATATATATATATATATATATATATATATATATATATATATAGTAGGGATCCAATAAGAATATTAGTTAGAATAAGAAGAATAAGAAATAATCTTAGCCATTAGATGATGCATCAATGGACAAGATCTAATAATGGCAAAATGGTAATAAAAAGCAAATTAGATACTATCTAATTACATGTAGTGAGGGTATTAACGTCAAATTGTATATCATTGCATGCTCTTATCAGATATTAATCGGTCCATACTCCACCATTAATCCGGTTCGCTTCGTTCTCTCGCATCTCCACCATTAATATTATGAATAACATGCATCGAATATCCTAACTTTTATTCACATTAATGCATCTCGTTAAACATGTATCCTTTTTTTTTTTTTTTTTTTTTTTTTTTCTCCTTTTTCTCTTTTGAAATTTCTAGATCTTGATGCATCTATTTTGGATTCGCAATCAGTTGCCTCAAATAAATTAGACCGAATGAAATAGATGCATGAAATTCAAGTTCATCTATTATGCATCCGATTTGATTTTGGAAAAATTTAACAACTTGCTCATATTACATATACAGATCGATGCATTATCTAAAGTGTTCATCTAGATCTTTTGATACAAATCTAAATCGGTTATTCATATTGGTCATCGATTGCATCATCGTCATCAAGGCTCATCGTCAATTCATCGTCAAGAATTTAAAGATGCATTCCAGAAACGGTTGAATCATAAAATGTTCTATTTATGCATCTTGTTAACTTGGTTGATTTATGCATCGTGTTAAACTGGTTCCGGTTTCGATCTTTATATGCATCCACACGTATGACGTATGTGATCTTATTATGCATCTAAACCGGATCGAGTTATGCATCTAAAAATGTCCATACAAGTATTCTGATGCATATAATTGATTATGCATCTGGCGGGTTTCGATGTTATTATGGGTGATGTTTATTAAAACTATATATAAGTGATACTTATATCACTTTTTTTGATGCACACACCACAATTATGCATATAACATGTTGTAACATGTGCATTAATGATGTAACATTGGATAATGAAGAAAAAAAGCTGATAATACCTTTATTTTAGGAAGTAATTTAGAAACTGGCAACTACTTCATAATGGACAAAATTACCCTTTCATGGCATTTTGAAATGATTGGTCAAGATTAATTCCTATTCTTATTATAAATATTCTACCTATTTGATCTTTTATATATATATATATATATATATATATATATATATATATATATATATATATATATATAGAGGTGTGTTATATGCAGTATCATTTTTAGATACAGTACTTTATAATACCATTTAAACCAATAATAATTTAGTATCATTAAAGCTTTTTAATTAATTCAAAAGGGTAAAATAGTCAAACATATTTTCACTTTTTTTTCAAATATTTTTTAACAAAAAACGTTTTTTAATTCTCATAAATTTCTGATTTTTTTAGATGTTTTCAGAAAAATCAAGTGCATTGTGCATATGTCTTTTTTTTTTTTTTTTTTTTTTTATTTTTTTATTGTATACTTACATATATTTATTCCGTTTAATTGTTTCGACGTCAAACTTATTTTGCTTAAAATGGTAATTGCACATATGTTTCTGGCGTACATTCTGTGATCTTCGATATTTATGACCAAAAACAAAAGCATATACATGTAACCTCTAAAAATTAAATAACAAACCAAGAACATAAATAGTATATACAAAATTTGATATATAATGAAATACAATTCCAATACAAATGTATCTTGTTAAATATAGTTGTGCACGTCATCAAAAACATGTGTGCACTCTTCCAAGAACATATGTGCACTCCTCCAAAAACATATGTGTATGCTTTCGTATCTCATTCTACACTTGTGTGTTGACATCTTTATCATGACCAACACTTGTGTATTTTCAATACCTGAGATTACAAACAATTATCAATTTCTTATTATGAACAATTAACGAACACGTATGCACAATCTAAAATAAATATGCATACCTCATTATTTGACTTTATATCAAACTTAAACATATATGCACAACCCTTTCATTGATTTTTTACTAGCCATAAAACACATATGCACTCTTTTCTTATAGCAAATTATGCAATCTTTTTTCTACATTGTAACTAAATAACATATTTGCACGTTCTTTGCATTAGCTAAAAAGAATTCAACAATAACAACTATTAACATAACACATGTGCACACCTATTAGTAAGCTATTTATTCGCATCGTGGAAATAGGCTTCATATAACAAGTGTTTTTAAAATATCATATCATACACACATACACGTCAAAGTGAAGATCAAAGTGAAAATAAGCTTCATCTAACAAGTGTAAATCCTATGTAAAAAAAGTGTGTACGCAAACTACCTTTAGAAATCAAGACCAGTTATTTACTTTAATCCTTCGAAGTTTTACGGAGTATTATAAACAAACGTAATAGTCCCATCAAATCTTGGTCCCTACTCATTAAATCAAATACAGAAGCTCAACCTCTTTAATATAGCTAGAGGATGGCAAAATTGAAGAAGGAAATAACTTCAATTCAACACGTCAATGTCAAACAACACCTAAGACTCCATTACACCTAATTTCAATATTTTTATAACCCTTCCTTTTCATCTAAAAATAAACCAACATACATAACTAAATTTGAAAAATAAATAAATAAAAAAGTAAATATAAATAAATAAATTACCAATCAATTTTTAGTATGGTTGTTTTCGACAAGCAACCAAAAAAACCAAACCGGAACCACGATCAAAAAAAAAATAAATAAATAGATCCACCATGAGAGGCCGCACAACCAAACCGGAACCACGATCAAAGTTTTACTTTTCTGGAAACATGATCTAAAAAATCTCGCCCTTCGACCAACATCCAGTGGATTTGTGAACCTTACAAACTTACATTTGAAGGATGTAGACACTGGTCCAGTGTTATAAAAACAATATTATTTTCTTCATTCAAAATAGAGATCTGAGATAGAGGCGATGATTTTGATTTTTTTATGAAAGATAGATAGTTAAACTGCCATGAGATTCGAGATATATGGAGAGAGATATGGAGGAATTAACTTATTTCTTTATTTGATCTAATCATATCCTATTTAGATGGACAGTTACGTAAAATTTTATAATACGAAATTCCTTTTTTGTCCTTTTAGCTTTTTTAACTTTTTCAATAATAGCTTGATCTTTTAATTAATTACATTAAAGACACAAAGTGATCTCATTCATAAATTAAGTGATCCAACGGTTGTGGTTATTCTAGAATGGTACTGTAAAGTACTGTATCTAATATTGGTATTGCATAAAATACAACACAATATATATATATATATCAATTTTGTATATCTGTTACGACTTCTATGGATGCTGCCAAATATGATGGATTCACTACAAAGTTGAAGGATATAATAGTTGGGGTGGTCATCGCTGCTGTGGCAGCAGATAAATTATCTGCAGTAAGGCCAAGTTTTTTTTTTTAAATTTACATTTTTGGCCCTTCAAGATAAGTACAATTTTCATCTTTGGCCCTTGGCTATAGCACAACAGAAGAGAAATACCCTGCTGTTTTACAGCAGGGATCATTTGGCCATAATAGTTTATAACTTTATACATTTGTTGGCTCATCGCTATTAAAGTTCAATGTATACTTCAGCATCTTATCCTCATATGCATGGTAACATTGCGTGTATGTGTAGAGCTAGATCAAGTACTCATCATTTTCAAGCAGTAATCAAAGTAAATAATAGCTTGAACATCAAATGCACACATTAATATGGTGTTACTCCACAACATTTAAGTATATAGAAAGGTGCCCGCGCGATGCGGGGGCGGATTGTTGGGGTGAAGAGGAGGGAGGTGCGGTGGTGGAAAGTGGTTGTTGAGGTGGTTATAAATTGTTGGGGGTGGTTGTTGAAGTGGTTATAAATTGTTGGGGGTGATTGTTATGGGTGGTTGTTTCCATAATTAGTAAGTAAAAGTCTGAATTTTTAAGCCTTTCTAATTATAGAATAGTCCCAAATACATTATATAGTAGTATAGATTGATCGTTTAAAAGTTTGACCATATTGACAACAACAACACTAAAAGCTATATGACGAACAGAAAAGAAAAATTAACACTAAAAATACTATAAATATTGATCCATGGCTTTACAAAGAATATGGTGTGACAAAACACAAAGAGTTGTCATTGCTATCTAAAATAAATATACACGTATCTAATGGACTAGATATGTGATGGCCAATGCTACAAGTAGAAGAATATAAGCTATTCTTTGATCAATCACGGCCCCTACAAATATTTATCCATATAACATCAGTTTTCATTCCACAAATGAAGTAATAATAATAATAACAAATGACTCTAGCAATCATTTTCATTTTTCGAAATTAAGTATGAGAAATGTAGCAAGGAAAAAGAACATAGATGGGAAAATTAAACTCACCATCATTGGAAGGAAGGGGAGATGGAGAAGGAGCAAAGTCTTGAGCTTTGCTAAGTTGAAAGATAACCATAACTATCAAACTAATTATTTGAACTACATGAAAACACATCAACTTCATTGTTTTCGATCCAAATCGTGAACGTAGTTCGAAGATATTGCCTTCTTTTGAGTCGAGTCTAGAAAAAACTATGTGTTTTAATCACTAAATAAAAATTTAATTTGAATGTGAATTTTGTGTTTGGAGTTATGTATAAATATATACCGAATTTGAAGAAGCTAGTTTGAAGTTTCTAAAAAGGTGACAAAAGGCACCAAAATGGAATAGCTGACCGGCAGCCGGACGGGCAGCTAGTTGACTACAGTAATTTTTCTACACCAGGTCAAAGAAGCACGTGGACTTTTATTGGTCGTTGCTGACCGGAATATGTAAGATATTAGTATATATTACATTTGTTGGGGGCTTAGTAACAGTAACTCCTTATGAATAGTAACATGTACAAAATATTATGGGTGGTGGTTGAGACCCGATCCCCGACCCATGTCTTTTTTTCCCACCATTTGCCCCGACCCCTTCACGCTTCTCTCTCACACCCCTTTGATCCAAAATAATCCGGCAGCCTTTTTTGCCCGAAAAGGTTATTTGGGCACCATGGAGGGCCTTATGAGTTGCGTTTGTGGTTGTTGCCCTGCCACCTGTTACTCTCTACAGTTCCTCTTGCGCTTTGCTCCACATATTTGGGTTTGGTGGGTGAGTATTATTTTATGTGTGTTATCTCTGAATCTATGAGCTTCCGGTAGGCGTCCAAAAAAGGTTTGATTTTTACTTATGGTGATTAATTTTAGTTTAATTTTATGGTTTTAAAATTTTGGCTTTTAAATTTTTATGTTTTTTATTATTTCATTTTTTTAACAAATTAGGGTTTCGTTAATTTGGGGGTTTGGTAGATTTCTTTTGTAGGATGCGTTGCTGATGATGTTTGCAACAAAACCTTTTGAGGTAATTGTTTTCATCTAATTCATGTGCGTTCGATCAGATTATATGTTTATGATGCTTGGTAACTTATTTAATTTAAATGAATTATTCGGATTTAGATGGGTTATAAAATTAGAAGTTGTTATTTGGAATGGCAGGGATGGATGAAAAAAACGAGTATGTTTGAATGTTGATTAAAAAACAAATATATTTGGATGTATAAAATTTGTTCTGAAAGTGATACTTAAAATATAGGCCTTAACGTATGTGTGTGTCGGTTCAAATAAGCATGAAATTTCATGTGAAGCTGATTATTGATTGTTGACATATTTGCAGCCATAGGACGGTAGCACATTCCGTATTTGTGTTTGCAACCATGGTGACATAGGCTTAGCTATTTTCGTTCGCACCACATATGTGTGCAAGCATGGTTACCTAAGCTTTGTTTTTCTAGGTAAGTGTAGTTTTGCCGAAAAACGTACCTTGGTGGGGTGACCATATGGTTGCAGCTATGGCATTTTACGGGTACCACTTCCATTGTCGCTGATCTGAGCCTGCTTAAAATTGAGGTGTTTTTTGGGCTGGTCGTTCTTTATATTTAACATATCTGATTAAAATCGAGTATGCACGATCAATGTTTCCGGGGCGATGATGAAGAGGTTTTTGCCTATTTAATGCCTGACACATACATACAGGCAATGATGATAAGTATCAGTGTTTAAACTTTTTATGACCTTGATTTAGCAAAACCGGTATCTTGGCGCGGCAACCTTACCCGATTTGTGGTTGCAGCCATGGCCGGTGCTCAGTTTTGCTGCTATATTTGCAAGCCTGGGTTATTTCACCATGATTACTTTTGCAGCGTCAGTCTCTTGGCGGGGCAGCCTTACCCGAGTGGTGGTTGCAGCCATGGCTGCCGTTCGCCTTTGGTGCTATATTCGCACGACTGAGCCATTGCGTGATGATCATCCACTTTTGGTACAGGAATGTATTCATGGTGATGTGAACGTATGCATGTATGTGTTGTGTGCAAAACTAAAGTGCAAAATATTGCGCGAAACCAGAAGGCCTGCACCAATAGTTTCGTTACTATTCGACCTGTAAAACAGAGGGGTCTGCTATTCATTATAGTTTATAGTCTAGCATTCCATCTTTTGAATTCGATTCTTATATATTTTGATTCTCAAATGGTGCAGGGAGTTATTGGACGTGGCTTTGTAATAAGATCGAGTAGGTAGATGACAATATGTGGTTATGGTATCGTTATAATCGGCTCATAATGGTTTTTTGTATCGTTATAATCGGCTGTAATTTTTATTGGAGCATATAGTTTCAGGATAGAACCTGTCAGTAGCTTAAGAATGGGTCAAATCTGTCTATACAGACTTGGATAATCAAATAATCCTCTCTTTATCTTTTTCTTTATTGAATTTCTTATCATCTATTGTCCTTTTTTTTTTTTTTTTTTTTTTTTTTTTTTTTTTTTTTTTTTTTTGTTGAAAATGGCTAAATCTTTATGTTTTTTTATCAGGTGAAAAGCTGATTCAACTTGAGAAGGAAAAGGATAGTGTTGCTTATTTCATCACTACTCACGGGTGTAACAATCTTTCTTATTCATAATTGAACGGGTTTGAAGCTGTAATGAAATGTGGCCAGCGTGGCAGTGCAGCAGTTAAGTGTATTTTCTTTTCTTTGAGGTGGTTTTGGATAGCCATCAACTCGAACAAAAGAAAATACACTTAACTGCTGCATTCCCACACTGCAAATTGGAATCTTGAGGTGAAATTGTTGTTTTTTGCTACAAGTATATGAATCCTCAGTCCAATAATTGCACATGTGCTGCAAATGATGGTCAGTAGTCATATTTTAGAAGAGAATGTTTGTTTAAAATAAGAAATTGTTTCAAATGTTTTTAGACATAGATGTAACCCAGGCTGTTTATTCATTTTTTTGAACGTGGATTTTCTTTACCAACTTTAGGAGACGACAATTCTTTGGTAAACGCATCTATTAGATCAAGAGGTAAAAATATAGTCTACAAATATGCATTTAAAATATACTTATAAGCTACTGTGTGTGGGGAACAATAAGCACAGACAGTAGGTTATTGTAAATATTTTTATTCGAACAAAAGTGTGCGCTGTGTTTTTTTTATTATGTTTTATTAAGGATTTGTCGGTTCCTGTGTTATATAAGGGTTGTGGTGGATACAAGGCACGAATTGTCGGTTCCTGATATTTCTCTACTTACCCCTGGAACTGATACTTCGGCCAAGGGAGGCTTAGTACTTGCTAAAAGTAGTAGTGGTTAGTGGATTATGAAGATGGAGGAAAGGGAATACTTGAAGCTTTTAAAAGATACGTGTCTCACAATAATTCAAACATCCTTTTTAATTGTCTTTTTATGCTTAGTGATGACGTATAGCCTATATTTGGGCCGCAAGCCCAAATGATAGACATTACTTACACCTAAGTCCATCACGAATGGGCTACCATGACAAATGGTATGGGCCGTGGTATCAACGCTTGGGCTCACGAAGCCCAAAGGCCCAATCTAACTCACCGGATATCCGATAAGGATCATCTATTCAAGGAATAGATATCCTTACCTCGGATAAGCACCATGCGTGCGAAGAGTAAGGAGCAAGAAACACGGTTTCTTAGCCCCTATATATAGAATCATACGATTCTCATTCAAGGTACGATTCACGGAATCCCTAAAACTCTTAAACCAAAACCTAAATTCGATTACTTACTCTCACGCCGGAGTCTAATCGGGGGAGACAATCCCTCGATAAGTCTAACGGTGTTATTCTCTTTTCTTAGTACGCAGGTAACAAAGTGCTAAGGATCCAATTGATATAAGAGCAAAGCCCAACAACCAGGTACGCCCAACTTTTGTATCAACAAGTGGCGCCATCCGTGGGACCCTACAACGAACTAGAATGACGAAACACAAGAATTCGGGCCAGCGGACTCCGCAGTCAGAAAAACGTGATCATCAGAAGAAGAATCGACAAGATTCGACCTCTAAGCAGGTTGCTGGGACAACCAGCGCACCTGATCACCAGGAGGCGGGAACAACCCAGCCTATTCCAACAATGGAACTACCTTTAATCTCGTCAGTGGTCCCAAGCGCTGAGGAACTCCAGCGCACCCTCTTCACCACTCCTCATCAGGCTGCACCCGTAGTGAACAACACTGTGCCGCCAGGCGCGCCTGAACGAAACCGGGCGCCCCATACTGAGGCAGAGATCCTTGCAACGACTGAGGACGTACCCGATTTAACTTTGGGAAATTTCGTGTCCCAAAACTATGAAACCCTAACTGCCCTCATGCAGGAAGAAGCGGCAAGAAGAGCCGGTACGGATCTGCAAACCCGACTTAATTTCGGGCCAGAACGTGAACTAACACCACCACGTCACCCACGAGGAAGACGTACAGAACGTACCAATGTCCATGACAGGTTGGGTACGGTGTCTGGCTCACAAAATTCTGGAGACAGCAGTAGGCGCACCAATGTTCATTCCAGACTTGGCAGTCGGGGAATACACGACCGATTAGGTCCTCAGCATTCGCCGAGTCAAGGATCCTCCAATCCCAGAAGTAGGCGGATCCAAGACAGGTTGGGGAGAAGAAGATCCCCAAGCAGAGATCCCTCAGGCTCCTCTTCTGAAAGGAGCAGGCGCAAACGCCGACGGAGAGATTATCCTTCCTCCAGCGATTCCTCGGACAACGAGGATAAAGAAACAGGTCACTGGAAATCAAAAGGACGACGTCGCGAGGAAGAGAACGAGGATATGTCTCTCCCATGGCGACGCCATAAAATTGATGCGTTCACACGTCGCATAAGTGATTACTCAGACGACAGGCGCAGACGCATGCCCGCTAATGTGAAGACATATGATGGAACAGGTGACCCTGACGACCACCTCAAAATTTTCGAGTCAGCCGCAACTATCGAAAATTGGCCACAGCCTGTGTGGTGTCACATGTTTAATTCCACATTAGTAGGGAACGCGCGCACATGGTTTAGCAAACTCCCACGTAGGAGTATAGGCGGCTTTGAGGAATTGCGAAAAGCATTCCGCCACAACTTCACCCAGCGAAAGAAGTGCGCTAAAAATCCTGTGGAATTGGCAAGGGTGAAGCAACGCCAAGGAGAATCAACCAGCGCCTTCATGGAGCGCTTCAAGGATGAGTGCATACAAGTCAAAGCATGTCCCGAAATACTAAAAATTTCGGGGTTCATGAATGGAATTAATAATCCAGAACTCATCCGAAAGCTCAATGATAGAGTTCCACAGTCTTTCGATGAACTCACAAAACGCACCAGATCCTTTATACAAGGAGAAGCAGCTGCTGCGGATAGCAAGAAAGGATATTCAAACTATAGACAACAAGAACAGCCGCGGAGACAATCCAATGATCAAAACAATAACCGCGGCAGGAACTACCGCAGTGGAAGAGACAACGACAAATATACTCCTCTCACTAAAACTCCAAGGGAGATATTTGCAACAGAAGGTGCGAACTTCCCAAGACCACCACCAATTAAAACGGCAGAAGAAAAACGCCAAGGTAGTGGATACTGCGAGTACCACGGCCAAAAGGGCCATACAACTAACGAGTGTGTCCAACTGAAACAACTAATCGAAAAATTAGTGAGAGAAGGAAGGATGGACCATCTCGTAAAAAACATCAAGGAAGGAAAAGAGAGACAGAGAAATGGAGGCAAGAAAGAACCCCCAAAGGAAAAGGCTGATACTATATACATGATACAATCATGGCAGCGCAAAATAAAGCAAAAAGTCAGCCAAAAATTCTCTCCAGAAAAAGAGATATCCTTCCCTACAATCGCTGCGGACAACGCAGTCGTGGAACCTCTGACCATTGAAATACATGCAGGAGGACACGACATCCACCGCATGTATATTGATGGAGGAGCATCCGCAGACATCATGTATGATCACTGCTTCAAAAGGCTGCGACCTGAAATCCAAAGTCAGTTGATACCAGCTACAATGTCACTAACAGGATTTACAGGAGAAAAGATCTGGCCCATGGGGCAGTTACGCTTATTGGTGGTCGTAGGAGATGAGCAACACTCAACTGCGGCATGGATAAATTTTATGGTAATCAAGTCTCCCTCACCATACAATGGCATAATTGGAAGACCAGGAATATCATCCATGCGCGCAGTACCATCCACAGCACACGGAATGCTTAAATTCCCAGTTGAAGGAGGAGTGGTTACTCTCTATAACACAACGGTACCACCAAGAGAATGTATCGCAGTGACAACTGAAGCAGATACTATTCCAGAACAGCGCACGGAAAAATCGCCAAATTTAAAGGTCGCTATTCATCCAGACTATCCGGAACAACAAGTTTCGATTGGAGGATCTTTATCTGACAAAGGTAAAGCAGCCGTATGCGCACTCTTGCAAAAGAACCTAGACATCTTTGCATGGGAACCAAAGCATATGACAGGAGTGCCTCGTTCTATCACAGAGCACAAACTACAAATCCGACAAGGATACCCTCCAATACGACAAAAGAAGCGCGGTCAGGCTCCAGATCGTGCAAAAGCTATTTTGGAAGAAGTACGCAAGTTAGTAGATGCGGGCATCATGCGCGAAGTGTACTACCACGACTGGCTCTCTAACCCAGTCATGGTAAAGAAGAGCGATGGTAGCTGGAGGATGTGCGTGGACTTCACGGACCTCAATAAAGCATGCCCGCAAGACTGCTATCCATTGCCAGAAATTGATTGGAAGGTTGAATCCTTATGTGGATACCCCTTCAAGTGCTTCCTAGACGCATATAAAGGGTACCACCAAATCCAAATGGCAGTGGAGGATGAAGAAAAAACAGCTTTCCACACCAGTCAAGGGGTATACTGCTACACAAAAATGCCTTTTGGCTTAAAGAACGCAGGCGCGACATACCAACGGCTGGTGGACACAGCTTTCGAAAAACAAGTAGGCCGTAACTTAGAAGTCTACGTGGACGACCTCGTTATAAAAAGCCATACAGAGGATGAGTTAGTGCGTGACATCGAGGAAACATTCCGAACGTTGGGGCGGATAAACATGAAACTGAATCCAAAAAAGTGCACCTTTGGCGCAACTGAAGGCATGTTCCTCGGATACTTAATAGAACCCGATGGAATCAAACCATGCCCAGAGAAGACAAAGGCTGTTATTGATCTCCCCTCCCCGCGCACACTCAAAGAAGTCCAATCACTGAATGGAAAGCTGGCAGGGCTGAATCGCTTCTTATCTAAGTCAGCAGACAAGTCCCTTCCTCTCTTTAAAACACTCACGAAGTGTACAAAAAAGGGAGACTTTCGTTGGACCAATGAAGCCGAGGAAGCTTTCCAACAACTCAAACATCATCTGGCATCTCTTCCCAAACTAGTCGCACCGCGACAAGGGGAAGAACTAATCATGTACTTATCAGCAACCCACGGAGCAGTTAGCGCAGTACTATTGACAGATAGAGACTCCGTCCAGACACCCATATACTTCGTAAGCAAAGCCTTAAAGAAAACAGAGGTTAACTACAGCGCCATGGAAAAACTGGTCTTGGCTTTAGTGTTCGCCGCCAAGAGACTGCGCAGATACTTCCAAGCGCATCCAATTGCGGTAATCACTGATCAGCCAATTAAACAAGTTATCTCTAAACCAGATGCATCGGGACGCTTACAAAAATGGAGTGTCATGCTCAGTGAGTACAACATCTCATACAGGCCGCGCACTGCTATCAAAGGGCAAGTTTTAGCTGATTTTATCGTGGAGAAGCCAGAGGGCGACAGCCCAACATCTGCAGCAAAAGCGGATCTACAGGAACCATGGACACTGTTCACTGATGGATCCTCATGCGCAGATGGATCAGGCGCAGGACTCATTCTTACAAACCCAGAAGGTATGGAATTCACCTATGCGCTACGCTTCGAGTTCACAGCCACAAACAATGAGGCAGAATATGAAGCCCTACTGGCCGGACTACGCATCGCAATTCAAATGGGTGTACGCAACCTAGAGGCAAACGTAGATGCTCGGCTAGTCGCTAACCACGTGTTAGGAGAATACGAGGCCAAGGATGACCATATGATCCAATACCTGGAAAAGACAAAGTCTCTGATCAAAAACTTCGATAGGTTCACAATAAAACAAGTACCTAGAGGGGAAAACAGAAAGGCGGACGCACTCAGCAAGATCGCATCTACAAGCTTCGCACACCTTTCAAAACAGGTATTGGTGGAAACCTTAAAGAACAAGTCAATCCTTGATATGGAGATATCAACGGTGATAGAAGAACAAGATCCTACGTGGATGACACCTATCATCGAATTTATCAGCAAGGGAACTCTACCCCAAGATAATAAAGACGCTCGAAGAATACGGCGCACGGCGCAACGATTCGAATTCCGCGACAACGTACTCTATCGGCGATCTTTCTTACAACCATGGCTCAGATGTGTTGGACCCCTTCAAGCAGACTATGTACTCCGCGAACTTCACGCTGGATCATGTAGTATGCACTCAGGACCGCGATCCGTGGTGGCAAGCGCTTTAAGGGCAGGATACTATTGGCCAACAATGCACCGCGACGCACGCGACCTAATAAGAAAGTGCAGCAACTGCCAAGTACATAGACCTATTCCGCGCCGACCACAGCACGAGCTAACACCAATTACCTCACCATGGCCATTTTACAAATGGGGTATCGACATCGCAGGACCTTTTCCCGTCGCAGCGGGAGGAGTAAAATTCCTCATCGCAGCCATAGATTATTTTACAAAGTGGATTGAAGCAAAAGCTGTGGTGAACATTACGGGAAACCAAGTAAAACGCTTTGTCTGGGACAATATTGTCTGTCGCTTCGGCCTACCAGGCGAGATCGTATCAGACAACGGAAAACAATTCTGTGATAACCCATTCAAAGATTGGTGCACACAATTAAACATCACACAACACTTTGCTTCAGTCAAACACCCACAAACCAATGGCCTGGTTGAGCGCGCTAATCGCAGTCTAGGCGAAGGCATAAAAGCGCGCCTTGACAGACATAAAGGAAGATGGGTAGATGAACTCTCGCATGTCTTGTGGGCGCATCGCACAACAATCAAAACCAGTACTGGCGACACGCCATTTTCCTTAGTCTATGGAACAGAAGCCGTCATACCAGCTGAGATAGGAATGCCTACTATACGCACAGCAGAAGTCAACGTCATGACAAATGACGAGGAACGGCGCATAGACTTAGATATACTGGAGGAGAGACGCGAACGCGCAGCCATACGAGAAGCAAAGGCCAAGGCAAAAATGAAGAAGTATTATGATGCAAAAGTCAAGAACACTTCATTTCGACCAGGGGACTTTGTTTATCGCGCCAATGACGCAAGCCACGCAGAAGACACAGGCAAACTTGGACCCAAATGGGAAGGACCTTACGAGGTCACAGACGCGCTCGGCAACGGCGCATACAGGTTGCGCGATATGGAAGGTCACGACCTAGCGCGCACTTGGAACATCTGTAATCTCAAAAGATGTTACTTTTAGGCTACGGCCCTTACACAAACACACTCACACCCTACGCGGTGCCCAATAAGTGTTTGTCTTTCTTTTCTTTCTTAGGAATTATGTTTTCCATTTTTTCAATAAACTTGCAAGTATTAATAAAATGTTATGGTTTCTAGCTAACTCCATAGCGCACTTTTACTTTATTGCATATATGTCAATATTGTCTATCTTATATTTTTTGCCTACATGGCGTGCATGCACCACTTAAAGACCCACGAAGGCATAGAGGATGAGTTAACCTACTAATTTACTCGTTGAATAAGAGGGTTGCAAACCCATCAACATTGGATCACGTATCCTTGCTAAGCGCCTTACTCTTGAGACGTCAAAGTAAGTTTCACATGCGCACCCCACGACGGATGCGCGTATACCAAGTACACTGTACGAGCTTAGCAATATAACGAGCCAAGACACTTGGTCAAAAATAAAACTTAGCAAACAATGCAAGTATACTTAAGTTACGCACTTAAAAAACTTAGTCAAAAATAAAACTTAGCAAACAATGCAAGTATATTTAAGTCACGCACTTAAAAGACTTAGTAAAAAAAATAATAAAACTTAGCACACAATGCAAGTGTATTTAAGTTACGAGCTCTTAACAAAATGTATTTTATTCCATATTTATTAAATTACAAGGACAAAATACATAAGCTCACAAACAACCTATATGCTATGGCGGTGATCATGGCTCTCTTCTGGAGCGGCGGAACTTCCCTCCTTCAACTTACTCAAGATTATGGCATCCTGCATCGATACGGTTGGAACACTTACAGCCACACCATCTGATCTAGGAAGGTGTGCAGCGCCAATACCGCACATCACGGCCTTGCCCTTGATACCCTTTTTCACCGCAGCCCTCTGCGCATGTTGCTCCAGCACCTCCTTCAAGGGGACTTCCTTCTCCAGAGCAAAAGGCTTGAGGATATCACGGGGCCGCGCAAAAACTGGGACTTGAAGCTGCGATATATCAGGTTTTAGATAATAGTCTAACTCCTCTTCCGCATTCTTCTCAAGATGGCGCTGCAAAGTTAAGCCGGCCATCAGCACAGCTATAGGGTCATCTTGGTCGCGCTCCAATTTCCCTATATGCGGCAGCTCAAGAACCTTCAGCCCCGCCATCGCCTCCACCAGCTCATCGTACGCCGTTGAGCTATAACCAGGAATCTCCGCCAAGTCCTTCTCCAACAGCTTGGCCTCACGGAGCTCCTCCATCGCCTGCAAACGGCCACGTGCTATCGCGCAGTGGACAACCTTCCCAAAGGCCTCCACCACCTCCGCAGACTCTAAAGGACTTAGAGCTGCCAGACGAAGCCCATGGCTGATCAACCACCTGCATTCACAAAGTGGTAACAAGATAAGATAAAATGGAGTGAAGAAAACAATTCTAAAAGATAAGGGTGTAAAAATACCTGCGCTCAGCAATCACAGTCATGAGATGAGGATACAGCTCCTCGTCGTACTCAATGCTAAGGGCGCGCAGCTTCTCCTCATACGCCACAAGCGTCTTCTCCATATTCTCCTTGAATTCTTGAAGCCTAGCATAATGCTCAGATCTTTTCTCCTCAAGGAACGACACAGACCACGATGCCCTGGCCTTCATCTGCTCGAGACACGACCTCGCATGTAGCAGATCAGCCAAGATGCTCATCTTGTCCTGAGCCATCTTCTCCCCATACGCCCTTGACTCCCCAAGCTCAGCCTGCACGCCCGCCAATTGCGCGCGCAGCTCCTCCAACTCCTCTTCCTTCTGGGCCAGAGCACGACTCTCCCCAACGCGCTTTCCCTTCAGCTGCGCCACCAGCTCAGCCTGACGGGCAGTAGTCGCAGCCAACTCATCAAGAAGTTGCTGCGCCTCACCACCACCTGCTGCCAAGGTATCCTCCCCCTTGTTTTCATTCTGCGGAGAGGATACTTCATCATCCTTCGCGTCGTCATCCCTACGGAACAAAGACAGTCAACAAAAAAATTACAACAAGTAAAAAAAAAAAAAAAAAAAAAAAAAAAAAGGAGAGAGAGGAAGTGCACACTTACAGAAACGGAGAAGCATCAGCCTTCAACCGTGCGCCGGAGGTCGAAGTTTCCTCCGCGTTCGACTCTGCGTCTTTGATGACGTGTCGACGCCTCTTGCTGGTGCCACTGGTTCCAGCACCTCCCTTGCGCTTTAAGTTCTGCGCAACCTCTTCCCTCAGCACCTCTTCAGGTTTCAGGATCCGAATACTGTCAGATGACCCTGAGCGCGCCTCTTCGTGCGCCACCTCCACTTCAGGCACCACAGTAGGCGCCACCACTACCTCTGGCGCCATACTCTGGACGGGCGTCACCACAAGTGGTGGCGTGTCCTCAGGGACTGTCGCGGGTAAAACAGTCAAACGCCCCGCGGTTGCTTCCAGCAAAGGCAGCTCCCCTTCCCTCAGAGGACGCACCCCTATGGTCACCTGCTTTGGCTTATCAAGCTTCACCACTGCGAATAAGTCCATCTCTGCACATATAAAAATGAAGCAAGAAAACAACGAAAGATTAGTTGGTAAATGCGCGAAGAAAAAGGATGAAAAACTTACAAACAATTACAAAGGATGAACACCCACCCCGGCCATCCTCACTCAGGAAAGTGGGAACCTCATCCGCTGCGCCAAAATACGCGCGGCTCAATCCTACATGCACCAAAAACTCCTCCGGATAGGGGTTAATGGCCAATCGATTGGCATTTAACGTCTGCGCGTCAGCAATACTATAGGAACCGGGTGCGGGATGCCCATCCCTTGGTAAAGACGCCTGAGTATAAAACTCAAAATTGGAAGGAAAGACCACGTCGTCTACCCAAAAGAAAAATTCCCTCCAATTCTTGAGGGCGTCAACTTTCTCCGTATAACATTGAAACGCCCGTGGGCGCTTCGCAAAGGACACCCAACCGTTCGACCATGTTGAGTGGTAAAAAGAGCGGAATAAATCTACAGTTGGTTCTATCGCTAGTAAATGGCAGTTTACCTCAAAATTCGACACCTTCGCCGCACCTATACAGTGCAGCTGAGAGATGTGGAGGCGGTAGTGATTGAGCAAATCGCTCAGAAATATAGATATAGGTACGCGGTAGTTAGCGTACTCGAAGAATTTCGTGTATAAACCTATCTTCCCTTCGGGGAAGTCGGCTATACACGCATCGACATCTGGCGCCTCTGGATGCACATCCAAAGGCACAAAATAGTCGGAAGAAAAGTGCATCACATCCTCAACAGACAACGCAAAGCGAAACTCCTCTAATTGAGCGACCATGTTCATCTTAAAACTAAGTGTACGCACACAAAGATTACCTACAGAAGCTCAAAGGTTTTCTAGCAAAAACGCTCTCAAAATGAAGAAGATGAATAGTGGTTGTGTGTGTATTTTACTGTGTGGTGAAAATAAAGGGGGGCGGCATTCTTATATAGGGTGGTAAAAACCCTAATTCACGCCCACGTGGATCCCACTCACAGTAAACGTGTGGCTAGAAGATCAAAAGGTACAACACTTTTTCCCGAATCCCAAGTGATACGTGGACACCATCCCCATTTACCGAGGTAACTATTTTGAACCTGTTAGGTGCATTGCACCTCCAAAAAGGCGGTAACAATTTGTTCATTATCCCGCCACGCTTACCGCTGCTTACATTAAGTCTAGTACCCGCGGCTACGTGCCGCGCATACTAGACTGGGGGGACATGATGACGTATAGCCTATATTTGGGCCGCAAGCCCAAATGATAGACATTACTTACACCTAAGTCCATCACGAATGGGCTACCATGACAAATGGTATGGGCCGTGGTATCAACGCTTGGGCTCACGAAGCCCAAAGGCCCAATCTAACTCACCGGATATCCGATAAGGATCATCTATTCAAGGAATAGATATCCTTACCTCGGATAAGCACCATGCGTGCGAAGAGTAAGGAGCAAGAAACACGGTTTCTTAGCCCCTATATATAGAATCATACGATTCTCATTCAAGGTACGATTCACGGAATCCCTAAAACTCTTAAACCAAAACCTAAATTCGATTACTTACTCTCACGTCGGAGTCTAATCGGGGGAGACAATCCCTCGATAAGTCTAACGGTGTTATTCTCTTTTCTTAGTACGCAGGTAACAAAGTGCTAAGGATCCAATTGATATAAGAGCAAAGCCCAACAACCAGGTACGCCCAACTTTTGTATCAACACTTAGATTGCTTATTGAAAGTATTAGCTCACTAAATTTTATCCTATTTTTCAGAAGTTAGGACGCTAAAGAAAAGGTTGTTACTTCTGTTCTGGATGTACCCGTTAGCAAAACAAACTACCCAATTTGGCTTGGTGAGCAGCGACGGAGGCAGAGATGCATGAGGCATGAGGAGGTATGCGCTTTGGAAACTCAATACGTCCACACGTCTCGAGGCTTCAAAGAGACAAGGTAACTTTCACATTTCACTTGGCCTTGCATCTAACATCTTTAAGCGCTTTTCCAAAATGGGTCAGCTATATTTTCACTAAATATTCGCAGCGTTATAAAAAAGTGTACAAAAAATGGGTAACAATCAATAAACAGATAGGTGGAAAAGTGAAATGCATTTTTAGGTTGTGGACTATATGATTGAAAAGTGAAATTTTGATGTTTTTTGTTAATGGTGTCATAATTGACTTTTCCATATGCAATTCTAAACAGTCCAGATAAAGCAGTTCAAATAAGTAATCCCAAATAGCTCTTACATAATTGAATAAGCTGTTTAAGTTTGCTTATTAAAAGTCGTTAATAATTATAGGCAATGATGTGATTCAGAAGTTTCTGATTATCATATTTTGTGCAGGTTTATTCTGGCCTTTGGTTGTTGTTTATGGCTAATGTTGGAACCAGCAATGACAAGGAAATGTAAGTTGAGCTTTGCAATTCACACTGCATAAGTATGATACCTTTTTACCTTGCGAATTTTAGTTATCGTTATTTCAGCTAAAGAGGCGGAATGGCAGTTCGACATCATACAGGACAACCAAAGGTTGATATATTTTAAGCTGAGGAAAATTTTATGAAGGTAGAGACTTTAAATAGAAGTAATTATTTTAGATAATCTTTCATATTAAAAAGTAGGGATGGAAGAGTAGTGAACGATGCAGTAATCTTGGAATGATAAGCTGCACTTCTCTAATTTTTTGGCGTTATTGTTTTTGCTCAGGTTTTACTGCCGTATATTCAGCTCTTGGAATGATAACACACACTTCAAAAGAAAAGTTCCTTACTCATCGAGCACAGGTAACGCAAACTGCTATCAGTGAAGTTTAGTGATGTACTTTATTGTCGTGAAGCGAACAAATCAAAAAAATTGTTGCTTTGCTTTGATTAGTTATTTTACACAAAATATAAGATCATTCAAAAGTTTAAATAATCCATACATGCTGCCAACATGACAAACACTTGAACCTTTGATATGCATGTTATTTTACATTTCTCGCAGTGTCAAAGCTCATTAGAATCACACACCTGTTTTTGTTACATACTACTTAGATGTAAAGTAAAAGAAAAAATAGAAAATACATTCTTACATTATCTGATAATAATTTACATTTTTTACTTTCTTATGTTTATACAACACCACTCAAAGGTTCAGATGCAGAAAAACGAAGAGCCAAAGCCGCCAGAAAGAACAAAGACGACTAGACGTTGACTCACCAATGTAAATATTTAAGCGGTTTCCTACCGTTAAAACCTGATATGTTTTGCAAGATATTTGTGCTTTGCCTGCACAAATATGTGCCAAAAACATCTGCATATAGCAGTCTGCTAATCTTTTGTGTAACGATTAAACTCTCCCTGCAATATGTTTAACTCGCAGGCTACTGATCTTTTGTATATCACATGCACTAGGCTGCAAAATCATGCTATGTACAACAGCAGTGAACCTAATCTTCTTTGTATAACATTATTGCAGCAGATGCATGTAAAGCTTATGTATGCACACCATCGCAATCTTTCAACTTTTCTTGCAGCATTTCTACTTTGCAACACTTGCTCAAAACTTCTTTAGCAAAATACCCCGCGGCAACGCGCGGGTTATCCACCTAGTATTTGCTAATAATATTCTACTGGCCAAATACTACGCACCAATGCCAACTTATCAAGATATTTGTCAAATTAAAAAAGACTCGGACAATCACATTTGAAAAGGCAGGACAAATTTGGACTTACAAACTTATGGGCCTGACTCATTACTACTTTGATTGTGGCCCAAATAAATATACATCCAGAAACATTTGAACCAAACTACCCCTCTTTTTCGGTATTTCTATGTGTCAATCGAAGCCACAAAGCCCAATATATTTCTTTTTTTAATACTAGCATGTCGTTAAATTTGTAGGTTGTTCGACAACATATAGATTTGTCATGGGAAAACGAAATACATGTTTGCTAGCCATGGTCTTTGATATCGCAATATGTGAGTGCGTATACAATAAAAAAGTTGTGGGTTCAAGTTTTATTCAAAGACATTTGTGAGATTATTTGATATATGTGATATACCATGATTAAAAAAAAAGAATTTCATGTTTAACTTGCTGAAACGAATAGTAAATCTTTATTAAGATAAGCAATTAGTAAAAACTAGGGGTAGCAATTTTTGACCCGACACGAAACCCGACCTGAAATCGACACAAAAATTAACAGGTTCGGGTTGAGTATAAATCGATTTCGGGTCGGGTTTGGGTCGACGCATCTAACCCATTTATTAAACAGGTCAGGTTCGGGTTGTGAATAAATTAAGCGGGTTGACCCGCCAACCCCTTTAAGATTTTTTTCTTAAATTAAAAATTATTTATTTTTTATTATACGGGTTAAATGGGTTAAACAGGTCGACCCGCAAACTCGTTTAACCTGTTTAACTCGTGTAATGCGCCAATTTTTGTATATAAAACGAGTTAAATGGGTTAACTCAAAACCCGTTTAACCTATTCAATCCGTGTAACTTATTTAACCCGTTAACCTAAGTATATATACGGGCTAAATGGGTCAAGTTCGAGTTATGTATAAACAGGTTAGGGTTGGCATAGCTTACCCTATGATTTAAATGGCTCAGGTTAAGGTTTGGGTTTTCTGACCCGCCAACCTGTCAACCTGAACCCGATATGAATTGCCACTCCTAGTAAAAACTACGTAACTACATACAGGGACAAACTATACACCCCCCTTAAAATAACTCTAATACTCAGGTCCGTCTCGTGAATTTCGAATGCCCTGTACCTAAATTAAAAAATAAGCTCCCATAAACATGCCATATATATATATATATATATATATATATATATATATATATATATATATATATATATATATATATATATATATATATATATATATATATATATATATTCACAAACACTAAATTATACTGGTAATATAAATAAAGTAATACTCCCTCCGTCCCATAAAAACTGTCCAGTTTGACTTTTCAGAGTCAAACTGGTGCAACTTTGACCTTAAATATTTTTTATGTGTTATATAATACCTGATGAAAAATTATACCAATAAAAAACACACTTAAAACTCAATCCATTCATATATTTTTCATTAAGTATTATATAATACCCACAAAAATAGATAAGGTCAAAGTTGAACCAGTTTGACTCTGAAAAGTCAAACTGGACAGTTTTTATGGGACGGAGGTAGTATAAGGCCTTACTAGGTTTGGAGGTGCAAGTATGAACCCGTTTTTTTAACCGGTCTAACAAATCGGAACCGGTTTTTAAAAAACGGTTTTTTTTTAACCGGACCGGTTTTGTTTTAACCGAACCGGTTAGCGGGGTTTTCGGTTTTAATAGACGACCGGTTTTTTACCGGTTATAAATCTGGTTTTACCCGGTTTTTTAAAATAACTAGTTTTAACCGTTTTTTTAGCCATTGGACGAAAACCGGTTTTAACCGGTTAAAAAACCGGTCAAACTAGCCGTTGTACTAATAACCGTTTTTTTTTTTTTTTTTTTTTTTTTTTAATTCGAGGAACGGGCATATGGCCGTTTCTGACCCTTTTTTTTATGATTTTAAACCATGTATTTGTAGTATAAATACATGTAATGAGTTATGGTTGAAAACACATAAAAAATACTCTCATGTCTCTCTTTAATCTCTCTAATCTTTTATATATATACTCTAATCTCTCAAATATCTCTCGAATCCCTCTATAATGAAAAACTCACAATCACAACAAGCTTCAACTAATCCCTATTCTAAGTTTATATTGTTTTTAAGTGGGCTTTAAAGGCATACATCATACATATAACATATAACAATGGACTTTAAAAATATGGTGCCTCTCAAAAATTTTGAGTCCTAGGCACTGGCCCGCCTGCCTCTGCCGTACACCCCGGCCTGCTAATACCTCCTCATATAAGTATATATTTTTTTTACAATTTTATTTTTATTATAAAATTATGGAACTGAAAGTACGGAACAGAAAATATAACGTTTTACAAGATAAAGGTATTAAAAAACAGAAAATACAGAACAAAAAACTATAAAAAATCTATTATCCTATTAATAAGGGATTAAAAGTGGGTGAGTAGGAATACCAATAACATCACCCCTGCATAAAAGCATCTCCAATGCTTAAAGTCATTACGATTTTATACTATTTTTCAAAACTTTATTAATAGACTTTATGCATCATATTTAAAAGTTTTAGAAAGATTTTTAACATAGACTTGTCATCCATAAGTATTTGAAGTTTCGTTTTCCACTTAAATCTTCACTCTCAGTAATATTCTTACATTAATGAAAAGCTTTCGAACTAGTTTATGCATTGGAAGAAAATTTAAAACACGGCTTTTTGATAATAAAAGTTGATTTAAAAGCTTAGTGTTAAATGGATCAAGTTTTTATAAACTTAATATGTTGAAGATAAAGAGATTGTGGAAAACTTGAATTGTATGTACACAGTGGTTACAATTATGGTTCTAAAAGGTGCTCAAAGGCCTCAAAAAGACGTGAGCCTTGGTCATGCCGTCATTTCACGCCTTATGACGCCTTATGCCACGTCTTTTTGTAAACTCAATATATATGAAATATGATATAAATATATAAATATTTTTATATTTTGTGCCGCCTTATGCCACACCTTATAAACGTAAAAGCTTCGCCTTGGCCGCTAAGGCGTAAGACTTGGTCATGCTGCCATGCCTCGCACTATTTATAACTTTGGTTACAATATATAGATACAAGTTTGAACTATACAAGAGATAAAATAAGAGATGGTACATGAGTTGTTACCACAATGATAGGAAGGATAATAACCAAGACTATACATGGACTAAGTGTGATTCTTATCCTTAACATGCCCTCAAAAGACGGATGACCTATTCGAGAGGCAAATCTTGGACATAACAAATTCAAACTTAGCCCAAGCTAAAGGTTTGGTCAATAGATCAGCAAGTTGATTACATGTTGATACGTGAGTTAGACGTAAACTACCATGTAGAACCTGCTCACGAACAACATGATATGCAAGTGCCAAATGTTTCATGCATGAATGGAACCGGATTATCACGCAAATGAGTAGCACCAAGATTGTCACAGTAAATGATCGGGATCTGAGAGAGATACATACCCATTTCACTTAATAAATTACATAGCCATAATATTTCTGTAGTTGTGACACTGACTGCTTTGTATTCGGCCTCGGTTGATGATTGGGCCACAAACTATTGTTTCTTTGAGCTCCAATACACAGGATTACAGCCTAAGAATACCATATGACCCATGGTAGACATGTAGTCATCCTTATTTCCAACCTAATTAGCATAAAATCCATGAAGGTTAAGAGAAGCTTCTCGATAAATCGTTACACCCTTGTCAAGTGAACCTACAAGGTACAACATAAGCCATTTTAGTGCAACCCAGTTTGATTTCTAGGAGCATGCATGAACTGTGGCAACTTGTTTAGAGCATATCCGACATCTGGTCGTGTTAGACTAAGGTATTGCAAGCTTCTGACAATAGCACGATACTCAGTTAGGTTATCAATCAGTTCACCAGAGTGTAAGGTGAGTATGTAATCAACAACCATAGGATCATTGGCGGATACAAAATTTTCAACTATGTTTAGCACAATTTTTGGCTTGCTTCGCTTCGCAAGCAGTTCTTAATTAGTTGTCCGTTGAATAGGGTAAAACTTGTTGTTTATGCGTGGGCTAATTTAAATATAGTATAGAATTAAAATAAGGTCATGGATAAAATAAAAAATTTAGATTCTCATAACTATAATATGTTTGCAAAATAGAAGTAAACCACATTTTCTGTACTGCATAGTTGGGATGATTTGTTTGATTAGTTTCATTTTACTCCCCTGATATTAAAACAAATAAATTTGAATCACATCTATGGCCCTATTTTGTATGGAATGCATAAAAGAATTTAATAAAAGTAACTAAATGACAAACTACTACAAGTATCTAAGTGTAAAACTTTTATAAAACCAAAAAGATTGACCTTTGTGTCTTCAACCTCTATTGTTCATTTGTCTTAAACCTCCTATCATCTTTCTTTTTCTTGGAAACCAAAACTCAAACCCCTTTTTTTCTATTACTTTTGTTCATTCATGTGCACTTCTCCAAACTAGGTGTAGCACTTTCATAAAAACCAAAAAAATTCGAAAAAAGTTACACTTCATCAGTGTAAATCGCATGTGGCACGTTCCATGGGTGGCTCACATATAGATCCACCCCTACATAGGAGTAGAAACCGGTTTGTCTTGGACATTTTCGCCCTTTCAAACAAATTAATAATTGATGCTTGGGAATTGCACCAGGCTTTACATCTCGAGGGATCTCGAGAAGCTTACAACCCCCACCAGGCAGTGTACCTGATCGTTGTAGTATAGTATAGTGACAAGTACCGGGGGATTGATCGTTCAACTCAGGAATAGTGTCGCTAGGATTAGAAAGCCTAAGAACTAGGTCTAGAGGTGAGGGATGATTCTTTTTGTATTTTTTTATTTTTATGAAAGCAAGTAAAAATCTCGGGTATTGGAAGAGTGGGCGGTATTAGTTGCTAGTCAACTAACCCAATAACTAAGATGCTGATGTGCTAATTAGCAACCATGTTTTAAATTTATAGAAACAAGAATTACCGGTTAACTAGGAACACATTCGGGCAAGTATACCCTAGTCAATTGTAGTATAGGAGTGGTAAGTCAAGGTCGTCCCAAGAGACTTGGTTGCACTCAAGTGTCATTTGTTTGTTTAAGCAAGTAACAAGTTGGTGGTTATGATTGCCGCGGATCAAACCGCAAGAAAAATAATAAGATAACATCACACAAAGAACATTCATCACAAGAATCACATCAATAACAAACATTTATTTATCACAAGTCATCATAATATCCAAACAAGTATTCAAAACAAAACCAAATCGTATTCAACCAAACATAAGTCTTCAACCAACATAGTAATCATAAGCATCATGAAATATAAAAGTAACAAGGTTTACCCAAAGTATGAATTACAAATAGGTAAAGGTGAAAGGTTATAGCTACCTTCAAGCCCAATCAACTACAACTTCTAACCAAACTAGAGAATCGCTCCAATATTTGGTGATACGTCCTCCATGAACGGCAGAAGTTTGTGGTAAGGTGGTGACAAATCTTCCTTTAGAAATGCACACCGGTTTTGGTTACAAGAAACAAAACTACACCGACGTGGCGTAAGCACCAAGTATAAACATCTAAAGAGGTCTTTTATTGGGTTGTAATGTAAGGCTTTGGGTTGTACCAGACTTATGTTCAAAAATCTTATACAAAAAACACAATAGATTACTGGCGCGAGTTCTTGATTACTCAAAAACCGGATGGTCACCACAATATTCTTGCACTTGACATTCTGACAAAGCCATTACAATATCCGGATAGATAAAGTAATTTGGTAAGGGTAGGGATAAGGCATGGGAAATATTTATGAAATTGGTTTTAAAGAAAAATAAAATAAAGTCTAAGTCCCATTGTTGCTAGTCACGAAACTAACCTCGAACCCGTAAATGATTATAGTTACAATCTTCTCTTCTTCAAATACATCGATTCGCCATAATAATATTCTGCATATTTAGCACATTGGCTAACAACATATCACATAACTTTCTTTCTTCATCTTCACAATATAGCACATTAGCTATAATTGTCATCACACACACACACACACACACACACACACACACACACACACACACACACACACACACACACACACATATATATATATATATATATATATATATATATATATATATATATATATATATATATATATATATATATATATATATATATATATATATATATATTTGATGACTTATTCATTTTTTTTCAAAACATCTCCCCCACACTTCGTATAAGCATACACCACAAAAAATACAAAACACGAAGTTGCGCACCTTCATCTTTGTTAGAATGGCACACACGAATGGCAAAGTGTGGCTAACTAATAATCATCAAAAACAATCCATCATACCAAGCAACTAGCAACTCACCGTTTAGACTTTGACAAAGGGTAAGGCTAAGGTTTAAAGTGTAAAATCTTTTTGTATTTTCTGGATGTATCAAAAACGAAAAGGATGGCTCGAAGGGTGTAACTAAAGGTATCTAGTGTTAGAAATGAACGCTAACAAAAGGGTTAATAATTGGAAATTAACTAATCAATCTGACTAGCTAAAAATCAATAATGAAAGCTATTTGGTTAAAATCCTAAGGTTGCCTCTTATCACGTATGCATACTTATATTACAAAAATGTAATCTCACAACGGTCTTGTAATGATTTACAAGTACAAGTTCTAGAATAAATAAAATCACCGGCACACTCATAACAAAAGATTCAAGCATAAAAGATGTATACTAGATATGAAATAGGCTCAAATCCTCACAATTTAGTGGAAAGGGTTATAATATGCGCTAGCAAATGTTATCAATCCCAGAAATGGATTGCAATATTAATCGGGACACATCTCAAATTTTTTAAAAATTACTAACTTTACCAGTGGATAGATCCAGTTATTCTAATAAATTATTCCTAAAAGCGTGAAAACAACTAGATCACAAGGACAAACAAAATTTAAAAATTAAATCGATATTAAACTTAATTTCTTATTTTACCTACTCACCCCCCCCCCCACACTTAAGTTAAACATTGTCCTCAATGTGATAAACGAAAAAGCCTGAAAGTAGGGAAAATGAGAAAATAAACCATGACATCCGTTGTTATCCAATCTTCTGTTTCTTGTAGTCAACACCTGCATTATTAGAAACAAAAACAAACAAACAAAAAGCATTGCAGTTTTATTCAAATTAGTGGCACACCCCCACACTTAAGTTATGCATTATACTCATGAAAAATAAACTTCAAAGCATGTAAAATGGGAAAAATAAATAAGTAAATAAATAGTCCAAGAGAAACGAAACTTCCCGGGCTGTAGAAATCGCGATCGAACTCCAAATGATAAGATGCTAAGCATGTGGGATCAATCGATTTCGCTTCCAACAAAACATCAACACACCAAGTACAATGTCACCAATAATCCCCGGCAACGGCGCCAAAAACTTGATGTGCTATTTGTTAGTGCAAGTTTTAAATTTATAAGGATGAGTTACCAAATCTAGAAACAACACATACGAGCAAGTGTACTCGTCCGTTATAGCAAGATATGATGGTAAGTCGGAATCGTTCGCAGGGATTTGTGAGTGAGTCAAAATATAAGTCTAAAAGTAAATCTCTAATGTACGCAAATATGATAATAAGCAAATTCAATAAATTAAAAACTACACTTGTTTAGATTAGTTTTCTACTTAATGACACACATGATTGTGATAACTTTTGATAACATGTTGGTTGAGATAATTAGATGGTGATCTAATCTATTGTTTCTACAAGTTAAACCTTCGTCAAGATTTTAGTTCATAAAAACAAGCTTTAGGTGTAAACCAATCAATTCAAGATCTATCAAAGGTTCATAAGGTATGGTGGATATCTTAAACACAAGACAAACTTTTATTACCAATCAAATACTCTTAGGAAATGGTCAATAAAAAAGGTAACCTCTTCATAGACAAAAATGTCACAATCATTTATAAACATTTAAACTTTTGTCCTACTAAAGGTTTACAAACAATCCGATTTGATGTTATAAAAGAATTCTCATTACAATCATACTTCTTGTTTCTTTGTTTAGTCAAGAATAATTATGGTGAAAAACAATCATTCATAGACAAATGATTATAACTAGTTGAGTAATAACAAATCTTTCGACCTTTGAAACTATTATCAATTAGTTAACCTTGGCTAAACAAATGTCACGATGAAACTTAAGGTACAATTGGTTCTTAGGATTGACTTGAAATTGAATTAAAACATGTTATCACAATCATCACTATCACTAAGTATAAAACATCATCAAAACAAGTGTAAAAAGATTACTAGCCACTCATAGCAAACATGCAAATAAACTCAGAATATTTAACATAAGAATCCATGGTTATAAGTCTTACAATGCTTTGAAATTGATAACAAATGACAAGGTATTAATAACCTAAGAGTTGGTGATGATTTCTTGAGATTTTCGGACTCCAAATGTTGCTTCCTTGGTCCTCCAAAGTTCCTGGTTCTTTCTGCACGAATTTTCCTCCTTAGAGAGCTAGAAGATGATAATAATTGTGTGTAGTGATTGGCTGCAAACGGTCAACCTAAAATTGACCAAGTAAATGGTCAACTAGGTCAAACAGCCCTAGAGTCAATGCTCCGCGGAAGTATAGTGGTTTCCCCGGGTCGTTATGTCCCGACGAGGTGTGATGGTTAACAAACGGCTTTGTGATTGGGTGAATTTGGACAGGAAAAGGTTTGTGAGTGATTAAACTAGGGAATCTACAAAGAAATAGCTTAAACAAGCTATAAAGATGATTACGTGAAAGTTAGATACCTAAAAACGCTTGAAATCTAAAAACGCGTACGTTTACATTTGAAATAACGTAAACGTACAAAATAAAACATGAAAACTGAAATCTGAAAACCCACAGGGGGTGAAAATGACTTTTTTACAAACCTAAGGGTAAAAGAAAATTTTTAGAAAAAGAAAATTAATTTTTACACTATGTAATTATTTAATATTAATTAAATACTAATTAAAACTAATTATTAATATTTAAAACACTTAAATACAATATAATATTAAATAAATACTAGAAAAATGAAAATTAAATTTCTAAAATTATAAAATAACTAAAAATAAGTTTTAAAATTAAAAATATGTATTTTTGTCTTTTCGTGATTTTTCTATTAATTAATTACTAATTAAATATTAATTACCTAATTAAACTATTTTAAATTATAAAAAATAGAAAATGAACAGTAAAAATTCTAGAAAAATTCCTAAAATTATATTATATTATATAAAATCTAGGAAAAATATAAAAACTAGGTGTTGCTTTATAAAAACTAATTATGCTATTTAATACTTAATTATTAATTAATTACTAATAAAACTAATATTAAATCTAATAAATACCAAATGATAAAATAAAAATCTGAGAAAATTATTAAAATTACTTTAACATAAAAGGAAATTAATAAAAATATAAAAATACCAAGTACTTAATAAAAATCTAAAAATGAAAATTAAAATTTAAATTATATTAAATAGAAACTATCACTTATTTTTAAATTGGATTTTCTTGATTTTTCTTTTAGAAAACTATTTTATAACTTAAAACATGAAACTTTTTCAAAAACAACTTTTGTAGAAATGGAAAATAAGCACTTTGAGTGTTTTTTGGCTCAATAGTTGACTTTTGTTGACCAAGTGAGGAAATAAGCTCAAATGAGCTTAAGTGGGACCCACAATGATTGAATCTGGTTCCAACTACTTACTTGGGCATGTATAAGCTGGAAAAATCACATGAGGACCACTGGATAAGCAATTAAGCTAAAATAAGCACTTCCAAAAACCAAATGCAACTCAGAATTTGGGACAAAGTTGAGTGCCAAATCCAAGTGGGGTCCACAGGTCCTATGGTCAAACTAAAGGTCAAAATATGAAGTCTACCAGGAGGGTGGTTCAAAGGACCAAAGTTGTGGCCTGTGGGACCACTGTGGTGGCCAGAAACCACCACCAAAGTGGTGGTGATGGATGTGGTGCTGCTGATGCAGGGGTATACCCCTCCCCTGCAAGTGAGTTTGAAGCTGTGTGGGACCCAGTAGAAAAATGGCAAAAATGTAACAACAATGGGACACTAAAGACTAGCTGGTAAACTTTAATTCCTCCAAAGCTCAAAGGCTAAAACACATTACTAAATTCTACAAAATTCCTTGAATTTTTGGTTTTTTCTGTCAAAGCACAATTTGACTTTTCAAGTAAACTTGGTTATTTGACTTTTATGAACTTTCAATGATCACTACTGATTTGGAAACATGTAATAAGCAATAACAAAGCTAATTTAAGCTAAAGTTATGAGTTATGAGCTAATGTGGGGGGTTTGAGGTCCCAAAACCTCAACAGTTAACTGTTGGAGGCTGTGGGAGGTGATTTTGACTTTTTTGTGTTTGAACAACCAATATAATGCCTTAGATAACTAATGTGACTCTAATATGGACTAATGAAACAAAGAACAAGGACTTTAAACAACAAACATCCACATAACTATGCAATGCCAAACACCCCTATAAAAGTATGAAAATGTGATTTTTAAAGTATTTGACAGATTAAGTCCACACAATTGATTTCAAAGGTATTATTATTGTATCATAAGAACATTAAAGCATAACAAGACCAAAAACAACAGCTTACTTCCACTAATTACTAATATGCTATATTTAACTGTGAAAATGAGATTAGATGTTAACAAGAATTAAACTAAATCATAGATCAAGAACTAACATCAAACTAACCTAAATATGATAATAGAACTAAAAAATAACAGAAAAACACAATATTATGCTAAGTAACAGTGAAATGCTAAAAATGTAAAAATGAGCTCACCAATGAATCAATTGCATAAGACATGAACCAAGGATCAAACCATAATCCTATAGCCTCCCAAAAGGCTCCAAAACCAAGTAAATCCACAAGCAATCATGCTCCTTTATTCCTTCTTCCTTGAAACTGACTTTTTATTTTCTTTTTATTTTCTTGGATTTTTGAGTATTATAGAATTATTAAACTAAACTGATTTTAATGCTTACAAGGCTTACTAAAACTTATAAGTGAACTGATTAGAGCTTATAGGAACATGAAAACAACAATGTTTAGCAAGATTAAATGAAGTTGTCAATTCCAATAAAAAAATGTTAAATACGGATTACCAAATAAAACTTTGAAATTAAGATGAAAACTTGTTCAAATTACATAAGGATTGCTAAATAAAAGCTTTTAGAACTAAAAGGAACAACTGGAAATAAAAATTACAATGGAGCGTGCAACTACACTATACTACTCCTACACTACACTACTTTAAAACTTAACTAATACTTTTTCTTCATTTCACTTGACTTTTATAGCTCCTGGAACTCTTCTCTTTCTTTCCCACCACTTATGAGCCTTTGGATGGCTTTAATCAATCTCAGCCGTTGAAATTTGTTTTGGCGGGAAAAGATTTTTGGAGCAATTGGGTGGGGTTTGGTGATATATTAATGAAGGAGGAGTAGATTGGGGGACAGGTTGGTGGGGAAGGTGAGGGTTTGGTGAGATAATTAATGGAGGAGGGGGGAGATGGAGGAGACAGGGAGCAGGGAATGGGGGGAAAAGTGGTGATGAACAGTGGACGGGTGAGGGTGTTTGACCTGGTCAAACAACCAGGGTAATATTATCAAAGGGGTGGTTTGTTTGGGCTGGGAAAGATTGGGCCAAAGGGTGGATTGGGTTTTGTGTTTGTTTTGGATTTGGTATTGGTTTATGGTTTATGATAACACAAGGGTCCGTTTGGTTTATTAACAAAACACCACAAGGACTAATTTTGTTATTTGGCCAAAGATGAGGACTAAAAATGTAATTTTTCCAAAAGTACTCATAAGGTCAAAAATAGCCAAATGTGAATAACACAAGGACCAAAGTTGCAATTTTCCAAAATTAGAAATCCCAGGGACCTTTTATGTCAAATTTGAAACTTTAGGGACCTAAACTGTAATTTCTCCAAATTTTCACCCAAGGATCATTCCTGCCAAGTTTTGATTTCCCAAGGACCCAAAATGATTTTTTTTTCTTTCAAAAATATCCCACCAGGGACCAAATCTGCCAATTTATGAAACTCCAGGGACTAAATTGCAAATTTCCAAAACTTTTTCAATTTTTCACCAAAGGACAAAATATGACAACTTATGATTTCAAAAGGACCTTTGGTGACTTTTCTTTTCAAATAAGTGCTCAGGGACTATTTTTGCTAATTTTTGAGAGTTGGGGGGACTGAAACTGCCAATTATGCAAACTTTGTACGTTTTTCATTTATTTTTACTCATTTTTGCATCTAAAACATATAAAACACAATTTTGAAATATTTTCAGTATTTTGATGCATTACTGAGTGTTTTTGTATGTTTTGCAGTTCAGATTTGACCAAAAATGATGAGTGTTTGAGCACTCATCATGTAGTAATGAGAGTAAATGGTATCTTTAATTGGTGTGTTGAATTATGCACTTTCGAGGTCCTTATAGGCTTGTCCAACACTCTTGGTAATAAATAAGGACTTAAACGCTTGAACTTGGACAATAAGACACTAAAAAGGGCCTAGAACCATGGGACAAAAGACCACAATTCGTGCACAAAAGTTGGCAAAAACATGCAGTAGTGGCCATCCGATCGGTTGCGGGTTGGTACCGATCGGATGGAGAAAAGTTATTATGGCAATCCGATCGGTTTCACTCCAACCGATCGGATGGTAATTCCTGGCAGTTTTGGACTTTGACTTTTCCTTGTGTAGTTCTTTATGTACTATCCAAACTTGATTAACTTCTGAACTTGGAACTTTGAGATGACAAAACTTAGGTTCTCATATGAATTACTTCATAGATTGGACTTTTGAGCTCGGGAATCTTCGTGTAATCGCGTATACTTCATTTTCATTACTTTTTCTCCATTTTTCCTACATTTGGCTACATATGCTACAAAAACATACTTTGATACGATTTAGTGGCAAAAGCATATAAAAACAACCAAATAACATACACAAAAACACTAATAACGCTTATAAAAACATGTTAACTTTGAGCGTTATCAAATCCCCCACACTTAAGTTCGACTAAGTAGTAAAACTTTGGGGTATAAACACTGAAAATTAAAAACAAAAATAAAAATAAAACACACGGGTTGTCTCCCGAGAAGCGCTTGTTTTATTAACGAGTCCTCAGCCGGACTCAAACTTCGAAATAGATTATGAAGTTTTAGTGTTATGTTTCCTTTTAGGGATATACAACACATTTCCTATCACAATTCCCTCTCCTGTTTCATCTATGTTTTCTAATTTAACATTTTCCCATGCTCTAGGAAGAGCATCATAGATAAAACCATTACTGTGTGCCCAAGGAACCATTTCCTTGTGTGGAGCCATGAATGTGATAGCTTCATATTCAAAGTCAGATGAAATTTCTTCATTAGAAATCACGTTTAATTGCTCCTTATCATAATAGAGTTTAATTCGGTGCCCATTTACAATGAAACTTCCACCATGTTTGTCATAAAGTTCAACATAACCTGATGGAAATTCCTGTTTCACTACATATGGTCCAAACCATTTTGGCTTGAGTTTCGGAGCTTTAAACTTGTATTTCATATTAAAAAGTAGAACTTTATCTCCAGCTTTGAATTGTTTTCGAATTCTCAGCTTTCTATCGTGATATGCTTTGGTTCTTGCTTTATATAGCTTGGAGTTTTCATAAGCTTGAAGTCTTAACTCATCAAGTTCATGTAATTGCAAAAATCTCTTTTCTCCAGCTATTTTTAAATCAGGATTACAGCTTCTTAACGCCCAGTAAGCACGGTGTTCAAGTTCGAACGGTAGATGACATGTTTTCCCATACAAGAGTCTGTACGGTGTCGTACCAATTGGTGTCTTATATGCCGTACGAAATACCCATAGAGCGTCATCTAATTTCCTTGACCAAACGGAAGGATTGTCTTTAACCGTTTTTTCAAGTATTCTTTTTATAGCTCTATTAGTATTTTCGACTTGACCACTAGTTTGTGGATGATAAGCTGTAGCAAAACGATGATGAACTCCATATCGTTTCATTACTTTCTCCATTTGCTTATTACAGAAATGGGATCCTCTATCACTTATTAAAGCTTTAGGAATTCCATAATGAGCAAAAAGCTTTTTGAGAAAGTTGACAACAACTCGTGCATCGTTAGTAGGAAGAGCTTCAGCTTCAACCCATTTGAAAACATAATCGATTGCAACGAGGATATATTCGTATTTGTGTGATTTAGGGAAGGGTCCCATAAAATCAATTCCCCAAATGTCGAATATTTCACAGACTTGAATGCTCTTTTGAGGCATTTCGTTTCTTCGAGAAAGGTTACCGGATTTTTGGCACGCATCACAGTTTTGAACAAGAGTATACGCTTCTTTGAAAATTGTAGGCCAATAGAATCCAGCATCAAAAACTTTTCTAGCTATAGTGGAAGGACCATAATGTCCCCCAGTTGGGCCATGATGACATTCATCAAGAATTTTTCTTGTTTCGGCACCCGAAACACATCTTCGTATCATTCCATCCTTGCACATCTTAAAAAGGTAAGGTTTCTCCCAATAATAGTGTTTTAGTTCTGAAAAGAACTTAGTACGTTGGTAGTGACTCATCCCTTTTTTAAGAACATCTCCTGTAAGATAATTTGCGTAATTTGCAAACCATGGTATTTCCTCATCATCAACTTTATCTATCGTCATGAGAGTTTCTTCTGGAAAATAATCATTAATATCATTTTCTTTTAATTCTTTCAAATTTGGATTCTCGAG
Organism: Artemisia argyi; assembly: GCA_030686995.1. Taxonomy (NCBI): domain Eukaryota; kingdom Viridiplantae; phylum Streptophyta; class Magnoliopsida; order Asterales; family Asteraceae; genus Artemisia; species Artemisia argyi. The sequence goes on along the minus strand of CM060679.1, from coordinate 97,992,656 downwards.
ACGTGATAAATGATCAGCTGCAAGATTTTCTGCTCCTTTCTTGTCTTTTATTTCGATATCAAATTCTTGCAGTAATAAAATCCATCTGTTAAGACGTGGTTTTACATCTTGTTTGGTAAACAAATATTTGAGTGCGGAATGATCGGTAAAAACTATCGTTTTTGAAAGCACAAGATAAGATCTGAATTTGTCGAATGCAAAAACTACGGCTAATAATTCTTTCACCGTAACCGTATAGTTTTGTTGAGCATTGTTGAGTGTTTTACTAGCAAAGTAAATAGGACTAAAATGTTTTCCTTCACGTTGTCCTAAAACAGCTCCAACAACGAAATCGCTTGCATCACACATGATTTCAAATTGTAGTGACCAATTAGGTGCAACCATAATTGGGGCACTAGTCAATTGACTTTTCAATGTTTCGAAAGCTTTAATGCAGTCAGCATTGAAATCAAATACAGAATCCTTTTCTAAAAGTTTAGTCATAGGACTTGATATTTTTGAAAAATCTTTGATAAATCGGCGGTAAAAACCGGCATGTCCTAGAAAACTTCTAACGGCTTTAACGTTAGTTGGTGGTGGTAATTTGGTGATAACATCTATTTTAGCTTTGTCTACTTCCATCCCTGAACTTGATATCTTGTGTCCTAACACAATTCCTTCAGTTACCATAAAATGACATTTTTCCCAATTAAGAACTAGATGTGCAGCTTCACATCTTTCAAGCATTTTATCGAGATTGGAAAGACAAGCTTCAAAAGAATCACCAAAAACTGAAAAGTCATCCATGAAAACTTCCATAGATGTTTCAAGCATGTCTTGAAATATTGCGATCATACACCTTTGAAAAGTTGCAGGTGCATTACATAGACCAAAAGGCATACGCCGGTAAGCGTAGGTTCCAAAAGGACATGTAAATGTGGTTTTCTCTTGATCGGCTGGATCGATAGGAATTTGGAAATATCCCGAAAAACCATCAAGGAAGCAAAAATATTTGTTTCTTGCTAATCTTTCGAGCATCTGATCCATGAAGGGTAAAGGAAAATGATCTTTCCTGGTGGCTTTGTTAAGTTTTCTGTAATCAATACATACTCGCCATCCAGTGACAGTTCTAGTAGGAACTAACTCATTCTTTTCGTTTGTCACTACAGTCATTCCTCTTTTCTTTGGAACACAATGAACTGGACTCACCCATGGGCTATCCTCGATAGGATAAATAATTCCTGCGTCAAGAAGTTTAATGATTTCCTTCTTAACAACCTCTTTCATATTTGGGTTGAGTCGACGTTGTCTTTCTACAACGGGTTTAGTACCTTCTTCACAATTGATTTTGTGTTTGCAAAAATCAGGACTAATTCCTGGAATATCATAAGTTTTCCACGCAAAAGCGCGTTTATGCTTCCTAAGAACAGAAACGAGTCTTTCTTTTTGATTTGTTTTGAGCAACGACGATATGACTACTGGAAGAAGTGAATTTTCTTCTAAGTAAGCATATTCGAGATTATTGGGAAGGGTTTTGAGTTCCAAATCAGTGGGTGGTTCTTCTAGAGATGATTTGATTTTCAATTGATCTTTCTCAGTGATATCTTCAAATTTCTCTTCTTCCTCTTCTTCTAATTTAATTTCCAAGAATTCCTCAAATTCTTTATCAGAATCTGTTTCACTAATCTTTTCTGAAGTAGTCATGAATGGTTTTGAATCGTCAAGTAATGCATCCAATTCTTCTTTAGTGAGTTCATCAATTACATCGATGTTTTAGCACGTGTCATCACTGGAATTTGGATATTTCATTGCTTTATCGATTAAAAATGTAATTCGATCTTCTCCTACTCCAAGATTAAGTTTTTTACCTTTAACTTTAATCATTGCATCAGCAGTGTTTAAGAAAGGTCTTCCTAAGATTAAGGGTACTCGACTATCTTCTTCCATTTCTAAGATAACAAAATCCACAGGAAAAACAAATTTACCAACTTGAACAAGCATATTTTCAGCAACCCCAACAGGATATTCGTATGTATGGTTGGCTAATCGTATACTCATCTTAGTAGGTTTCAATGTATTGATGGAAAGTTTAGAATACAACGAATATGGCATCAAATTGATACTTGCACCTAAATCGGCGATGTTGTTTCCTAATGTACATGATATAAGAAAACTTGCGTGATCTCCAAGTTTTGGTGGAATTTTGTTTTGAATTATAGCAGAGCATTCTTCATTAAGAACGGTAGCGGAAATTTGTTCTAACTTGTTTCGATTATTAAGAAGTTCTTTCAAAAATTTCCCATAATTGGGCATTCCAGCTAGAACATCAACGAGGGGTACGTTAATTCTAACTTCTTTGATCATCTCTAGAAACTTCTTATTTCGCTCCTCTCTTTTCTCTTTTCTTAGGGCTTGTGGATATGGTATTTTTGGTGTATAAGGCTTTATTGGTGGAACAGTTGGTTTTTTGGTTGGTTCTTCTTCATCTGCTTCTTCCTCAGCTTCTTCCTCAGCTTCTTCCTCCTCATCTTGAATAAGAGTATTATCGGTAGGAATGGGTGGTGGATCATATGAGAGACCACTTCGAGTGAATACAACATTGATATGCTCATTTCTGCTTTGTGGTGGATGATAATTCTTATCGTTTGATCTAGATGGTTTTGGATTGGATTGGGTGTTACTTGGTAATGTACCAGGAATTTGAGAAGAAAATTGATCAGAAAGTCTACCAAATTTTTGTTCAAGATCCTGAATAGAAGCTTGATGATTTTTCTGACCTTGCTCAACTTTGGTTTTGAGATTGAAAAATTGAGTTTTTACAAACTCATTTGCGGTTCTTTGAGCATTTACGAATTCTCGCATCATTTTTTCGTAATCAGATTCTTCCTTTTTTTCTGAATTTGTTGGGTTTGAATTTTCTGTTCGAGGTTGAAAATCACGGTTGTTATCCCTTTGTTGGCGATCTTGCCAATTTCCAGAACTTCTTCCGTAATAATTACCACGAAAACCTCCTCCACGGTATCCTCCTTGGACATAATTGGCTTCCCCTTCGTTGGGTCTATTCATAGGTTGGTCATCACACTCGGATGATGTGTGATTTCCTACACAATTATTACAGCCATCTCGCATTTCTTTCATTTCTCCTTTTATATCTTTGTATTGCGAGTCCATTTTAGAAGACAAGGCTTCTATTTTGTCCATGAGTTTTGAATTATCTGAACTTTCGGCAAAAGCAACGGTTTTCCGTAAGGGTTTGGTTTTGGAATCTTTTGACCAATCGAGTTTAAGAAGTACTCGATCTTCAAGAAGTTGATATGCCTCATTTGGTGTTTTGTAAAGGAAAATTCCTCCGGCATCAAGGATTGCTTGAGATGCTTCATCAAGACCATGATAAAAGATTTGGATTATTGTTCCTCGTCCTAAATTATGACCATGACAACTTCGAAGCAAATCTTTCATGCGAAGCCAAGCTTCAACAAGAGATTCATTAGGATTTTGTGAAAAAGCACGGATTTCTCCCATTAGTCTATCATACATGGCAGGTGGAAAGAATCGGCTTACAAAAGCTTGCTTCATCTCCTCCCAAGTATTAATAGTTCCTGGGGTTAATTCGTTATACCATACTTTGGCATCTCCGGCGAGTGATGATGGAAAAAGTTTGAGCTTGATAGCATCGACATTAGTGTCTCCATAACGAAACATGCCACAAATTTCAAAGAATTTGGCAATGTGTTTATGCGGATCGGCCCGCGAACGGCCATCAAATTGACGGTCTTTGATCATAGAAAGATGGTGACCTTTAACGGTAAAGTTTTCACAAAGGTCGGCGACAACAATAGCAGCTCCAGGAGTGGGTGCTACGGTTCTATTGGCGGCCCACATGGGTAAATCGTCAGCCATGGGTATTGGTTCAAAAAGATTAGAAATCGGGTGTTCTTCGGAAAGATTATCAAACCAATTAAGAATAGTTGAAGATCTCTTCTTACGAAACAAACTTTCGGGATCGGATAAAGGTGTACTAAGCTTTTTAGTAGTAGAACGAGTGTTCATACAACTATCAAGAGAATTGAGTCAATTACCTAAACAAAAGAACAAGAAAAATAAAAATAAAAAAACAGAAAAAATCAATCTGAATCGGTTGGGAACCAAACCGATCGGATGGTCGCTACGGTAAAAATAAAAATGTGGGAAACCGATCGGTTGGAAATGAATCCGATCGGTTGGTTGCTACGGATTTTTTTTTTTTTTTTTAGAAAACGAACACGAAAAGAAACGGACTTTTAAAACTTAAAGAAACACGATCAAAATTCCCCGGCAACGGCCCAAAAAACTTGATGTGCTAATTAGCAACCATGTTTTAAATTTATAGAAACAAGAATTACCGGTTAACTAGGAACACATTCGGGCAAGTATACCCTAGTCAATTGTAGTATAGGAGTGGTAAGTCAAGGTCGTCCCAAGAGACTTGGTTGCACTCAAGTGTCATTTGTTTGTTTAAGCAAGTAACAAGTTGGTGGTTATGATTGTCACGGATCAAACCACAAGAAAAATAATAAGATAACATCACACAAAGAACATTCATCACAAGAATCACATCAATAAGAAACATCTATTTATCACAAGTCATCATAATATCCAAACAAGTATTCAAAACAAACGTATTCAACCAAACATAAGTCTTCAACCAACATAGTAATCATAAGCATCATGAAATATAAAAGTAACAAGGTTTACCCAAAGTATGAATTACAAATAGGTAAAGGTGAAAGGTTATAGCTACCTTCAAGCCCAATCAACTACAACTTCTAACCAAACTAGAGAATCGCTCCAATATTTGGTGATACGTCCTCCATGAACGGCAGAAGTTTGTGGTAAGGTGGTGACAAATCTTCCTTTAGAAATGCACACCGGTTTTGGTTACAATCCTTCCTCTAGAGTGGAGGCTAGGAGTGCACCTTTGTTTTGGTGACACTCCTTCCTTTAGGAATGCACACTTAGAACTAAGCCTAAGCACTCATATTTGTAGTAGAAATCAACCATAGCCTCCAAGCATAAAACTTGGGCACTAAGTTGTCATAAAATGCCAGGTTTAGGAGTTATTATGGAGACATGATCAGACTTGGGGATTAATGACACTTAATTATGCATTAAAAATGACTTGGAGAGGTCAGCAAGCATCCAACCGATCGGTTGCATTCCATCCGATCCGGATGGATGAAAAAGTCAGTTCCATCCGAATCGGCCGCGAACGGGGGGTCAAACGGATTCCGTATGCTCAAGTTATGGCCAAAATGGTGAAGGTGTGTCGGGAACAACGAGTCTTCTAATAATTCTTCGTTTTAGCTTCTTTCCTTCATTTCACTTCTCGTTTTCCTTCTTGTGCTTTATTCTTGAGTCCTTGGAGTGACAATCTTCAGGACTTTATCTTCTCGAATATACTCCAAGAGACTTTCATTTGTCGGGAATTCCTCCATACATTCATAAATCTTCGTTTTTGATCATTTTTACGTCTTTTCCTTCATTTTCCTTCCATGAACCTAAAATAGAGAATATACTTCATTAAGTACCATAAGTTCATAAAAGTGACCAAAATATATGCATAGGATCCACAATAACGCTCCTAAAAACATGTTAATTTTGAGCGTTATCAAATGCAATCAAAATAAAATAACAAAAATGTAAATAAACTAAATAAACTAATTTGGTGTGAACAATAGATGGGAGAATTGTGTTTACTTAGATTTCACTACTCCCTAGATATCTTTTACAGGTTAATTACTTGTTACAGTTGCATGGATGACGGGTTATATTCCTTAATACCAATCATGGGGTGGCGTACTTACTTCCCCAATTCTATAAGCTCCTACTTCACTCCTATGTCGAGCCTGCAAGAAGCTCCTAACATGGGATCACTAGAATTCGCTCATGCATTAAATACAACCATAAAAACCTAGTACACATCGGTTCATGTTTCTTAAGACGTTCAAGCAAGTTACACAATGGAGATCTGCCAGTTTTCTTAAGCCTAACATTGAAATCATTCATCCATTACAACTATAAACAAGCAATCAACCTATAATCAACATCTAGGTTTCATTACATCTAAGCAAACACACAAAAGATCTAGCCTAGCATGTTGAAATTAAGACAAGCGTAAGATATATTCAAACAACACATAGACATATTGAATGAATTGAAAGGATACTTATCTCAATTGAACATGAAGGGTTTCAAGGGGTGAAAACCCTTGAAAATACTGTTACAAACGAGCTAGGGTTTATAAAGTTCGACCCTAAAATTCTCCACACAAGTTCCTCTCTCAATGAATGAAAATTAGAAAAGTATATATAGATTTCATGAGGTGACGGCGTCAAGAGGAAAATTCTGACGCCGTCATCTCACCGCCAAAAATCTTCTCGGATTGCCTAGATCCAGATCTGACGCCGTCATGTGTAATCTCATTCTAGGCCGTCACCACATTTACTCTTGACGCCCTTGTTCTGACGCTGTCACGTTTTCTCTGGGCCATCATCCATTTTGCTCTTGACGCCGTCATAAAATCCTTCTTGACGCCGTCGTCTACTGTTCCCAGCAAGGAAAATTAAGACTTTGTCGTTTTCTTCACTTTCATGCTTCAAAAACGTCAAAATGCCTCCTTTTCCAGAATTCACTCCCAAAGTACCTAAATTCACAAAAGGAACGATTTAGGGCAATATTTGATGAAATAAATTCCAATTCTGGCTTAAATGACCCCCTAAAAACGGATCATTTTTCGCCTCATCATATACCCTTACACTTGAGATTTGCTTGTCCTCAAGCAAATGCGCTTTTATTCTAATCAAAATACAAGTTAGGGGTCATTTAACACTAATATAAAAGTAATTACAACAAATAATCGTTCCAGTAAAGGCCAAAGACAAGCACGGAGGTCATACACTAGCACCTCACAAATAGTGTTTAGATACTCACATCTCTCGGGTGTAATAAAGTATATATCACAAAATGGAAATGGAAAATATCTCTCACTACCTGTCATAGCAAAATAGATTACCATAGGCTTGGGAAAGGATCAAACCTCCACCACATGGCGTAAGCACCTAGGATAAACTATCAAAGAGGTCTTTCAAAGGGTTGTAACGTTAGGTGTAGCGATATGGAATACACGGTTTTGTTGGATATAGGCAATCTTTACTGGTGGCGAGTTAATCATCTTGGTTAATTACATGCACAATATGGCGTTGCTGAGCCAAGAATAGACTCGACTTAAGCTAATAAATCAAAAATAACAAAAACATAAAATAAACATAGAATGAAACGGGATGGTAGTCCGTATGTTTTTTTTTTCTTTTTCTATTTTTTTTTCTTTGTTTTTGCTTTTTTTTGTTTTTTTGCATACACTCTTACCCTACCATCCAAAATAATACAGCATAGGGAATGAACGTTCCCCTTACACTTGAATTTTTACATACTTTACAATAAACTAATCTAATGACTCAAATCAAGATAATCAAAACACTTGGAGTACTTTTAAGATTAATGCACATATGGGGGTAATAATTGATGTTCTTCCCCATTACTCCATAACATTAGTACTTTACCCACGAGTCCCAATCGTTCCAAAATAATATGTACAAGGATATGACTCGACTTAGCAACCTTGTAATCAATTAGATAATTAACTAAGGGTTTAAACATATAACAATAATGCACTAAAGATGAGTGCATACACGGAAGGCTAAGGCGATTTGGGTGTACATTTAAATGGGGTGTAACAAATTCTTCCTTTAAGTAAGATGCTTAAAGTTAGAAACGAAAAGATAGGCTCGGAGGGGTGTACTAGGGGTTTCGTGTACTAAAAATGAGTACAACGCTAAGGTGTGGGAAAAATTAATTGACTTAACTAGCCAAGTAATATGACTTAAATGGTCAAGTAATTATGATACGGGTTTAACACAAGGGTGCTCCTAATGCCTCTTATCATGTAGTAAATCCTACTACACGAATGTAGTCTCACTAGCGGTCTCGGGATGCATCACTAACGCAATTTCTAGAATTTAAATGCTACCGGTACACTCATAAGCACTAATAATAAATGCTTTCCCTATCAAATCTAAAGGCGAACCTCACATATTTGGGTGGAAAATTTTTCTGAATGATACGGTTTTGTGCTAGTTATACTATCTCCTATCCATGAGACGCTTGCTATGGCTAAAGTTTCACTCCTAAATGTTGTAAAAAATTTTAAATTTGGCGCTAAAATTACACTAACGAGTATTTCTCATAGTTTTATTACACATCTACCATCAAACAAAAAAACTCAAGCGAAAGTGTGTCCTATGAGGTATCATCATTTTACCCTCCCCTTACACTTAGGATGAACATTGTCCCCAATATTCAATTAAAGAATGTAATAGTGAAAAAGGCAAAAGAATGAAATCAAATACTCCCCTGATTCGCTCAGTATGGATAATATGGTAACCAGGTTAGATCTTCCTCCAAGAAAATGAACAATCAAAGCTTCCCTTCCAGAATATAAATCATCTTCTTGTCAAACATAACCTGTTAAACCTGAGAAAACAAACAAGGCAATCTCGCGTAAAATCGGTGGCAATCTATATATGATAACAAATCATAGAAAACAAAGTAAGATATAATGCTTGTGGAATGATGTTTGCAGATTCCCTGGAGATTATAAAACTAAAGATTCGACAAAAACTTTAAGACTCCGTTAGAAAAACAAAACTAGCAAAATTTCCAGATTTTTACACGTTACGCCGTCAGGAATTTCTTCCTGACGCCGTCAGAAGTGACCTGCAGAAATTCTTATGTTAAGTTTCCGGAAAATTTCTGGAAAAACTTTGTCCTACTTCCTGGAAAATCCTGTAAAACATTATTATGACTCGATACAAGCATTTGACTATAACAAATACGAATATACATGTTCATTTAATATTGTGGAGAATCATGATTGAGTTTATTTCTTAATAAACATATTTGGGGTTTCCCTTTACACTTATCTTTTGCGAAATACCTTTGGATGAAGTTAAGACAAAGCCAAACGACAAAATAAAGTATTTTCACCATTTTAGTTTTGAAACATGATCTACCAACAATAAAAATAAAGCATGCATACGGAAACAAATAACAATCAAACAAAATAAAATTCACACAAAGCATGGGTTGCCTCCCAAGAAGCGCTTTTCTTTATTTACGAGTCTTGTAGCTAAACTCAAGGTCATGGGTTACTACGTGACCTCATCGTTGGTTTTACTCTCTAGGTCATCTCCTATACCAGTTTTGTATTCCGGACTTAGTTACAAGCATTCTTTGTATAAACCAAGCATCCTATTCATCACATACTCTACTCCTCTACGTCTATCCTCATCATTCCTATAGTAAGCCGCTTGTTTGTGTTCCTTTTCTATGTTCGATAGGAGGCGGTATTGTTCAATCTTATAGGGCATTTGGTAGGCAATCTCATCATTCTCTTCCTTGAACCTAACTATCCCTAGAGTCTGATCATAACTCATCTTAGTGGCCTCAACGAATGGTTTTTCGAACACTACTTGACTTAGGCAAGCATCAATCACCGGACGAGTATCCTCTACTATCATAAAATCAATCTCATAAGTGAAATTTCTGACAATCACATGCAATCCTTTCACTCTACCTACAAAATTACTTATCAAATTCTTACTGGCCATCATCCTGTAACCAAGTTGTTTCTTCATTACCCAATTATAATAAGTCCTAGTCATGATGTTTATAGGAGACCTAGGATCGATATAAGCTTTCCATACATGCATATGCCCAATGTTGCATGGTATGTTGATGTTAGAGGGGTCTCCCATTTTGATAAGGGGTGAACCAAAGATATATGGTGTCTCGGGATCATTGAATAAATCCTTGTGATATTCCCGTTCTTCCTTGGTGGGCAACTTATCAAAGTATTCTTCTATGTTTTCTACTTCCTCTAACTTTTCTCCCTTATTAACCTCAACTTCCTTAATTTCATCCCTAGTCTCGGTGTCTACTCCAACTTCATCCTTGTCACTTTCTTCTATCTCCTTATCAATTGGTTTAACGGTGACAACATTGACAAAGTGGACATGTTTGGATGACGAGGGGTCCTTGGTTTGGATTCCGCTATTGGCGTCCCTAGTATCCTTCCTAGGTGTAGTCAACGCTTGGTTGTTGAGGGCTTTCAACAAGTTATCAATCTTATTGGTCATCTCCGATTGTTGTTGGTTGAATTCAGTTTCAAACTTAGCTATGCGAGCTTCTTGAGATGCAATAAACTTGGACATCAATCCTTCAAGATTGTTGGTACTACCATAGTTGTTAGAAGGATTGTTGTTGAAAGTACGGTTGGAGGGGGGACCGTTTGGTTGGTAACGATTAGGCGGATTAGAAGAATTGTTTTGGTTTTGTTTCCACCTAAGGTTCGGGTGATTTTTCCAAGAAGGGTTGTAGGAATCACCGTAAGGGTTTGGATCGGGTTTGAAAGTGTACCACTTCTCTCCCACTTCGTCTGTACGCGAGGATGCGTTGTCCGCAAAAGCTGTTCCGGGGAGTTCCACGCAATCACGAGTGTCATGGGGACCACTACATAATTCGCATGAAGAAGTGATTTTATTCACTTGGCTTGAAGGCTTAGGAGCTTCGTAAGATTTTATGAGAAACTTGACTTGATCCTCAAGTTCCATGATCCTACGGTCGGGAGTGCTAGAATTGTTGGAAGGAAAAGATATTGCCTTGACCATTTTGTTCAAATCACGGGGATCATTCCAACTTTCGTTGTCATAGAGAGCAAGATCTTCTATGAGTTCCGATGATTCTTCCCCACTTAGATCACGTAGCTTGCCACCAGCCGATTGGTCAATGGTTCGCCTCGTGGAGAGATCGATATGGTCATAGAAGATTTGGACTTAGAGCCAAAGATCTATGCCATGACGAGGGACTTTTTGGAGTAAGTCTTTGAAACGAGTCCATGCTTCATATAGAGTTTCACCTTGACGTTGTTGGAACATCAAGATATAATTTCTAAGCTTGGTAGTTCTCCCTGGTGGGAAAAATTGAGCAAGGAAACGAGTGGTGAGATCATCCCATGAGGTAATGGATCCCGCGGGTAAACGTTCAAGCCATTAACTAGCTTGATCACGTAGAGAGAATTGGAATAGGCGTAATCGGGTTGACTATCTAGTTGTAACATCAAGGTCTATAGAATCTACGATTTTAAGGAAATCGTTGAGATGTTGATTTGGATCTTCGGAACGAAGTCCATGGAATGCACATCCGCTTTGCACCAATCGGATGGTGTCGGATCGCAAGGGAGACACATTGGCTCCTTGGGTGAGATCAATAGTATTTCGATAGCCTTGGTGGCTAGGTCGGGAATACTCTCCTAGGGTTCGGGGCCTAAGAGGTTGGTTTGCTAGTGGTGGGTTTTGTGGGTGGTCTTGTTGTGGTGGGTTGATGGGTTCAAAGATGTTACCACCTTCTATGATGTTGGATGGTAAGAATTACGAACAAAAACACGAAGAAATAAATAGACTAAAGAAAACCTAAAAAATAAATTACTAGAAAGGAATCTAGCAAGTAGACCTAATAAAAAGAAATTCTAACCTAGACAATAACTATTCCCCGGCAATGGCGCCAAAAACTTGATGCGTGGGAATTGCACCAGGCTTTACCTCTCGAGGGATCTCGAGAAGCTTACAACCCCCCATCAGGCAGTGTACCTGATCGTTGTAGTATAGTATTGTGACAAGTACCGGGGGATTGATCGTTCATCTCAGGAATAGTGTCACTAGGATTAGAAAGCCTAAGAACTAGGTCTAGAGGTGAGGGATGATTCTTTTTGTAATTTTTTATATTTATGAAAGCAAGTAAAAATCTCGGGTATTGGAAGAGTGGGCGGAATTAGTTGCTAGTCAACTAACCCAATAACTAAGATGCAATCAAAATAAAATAACAAAAATATAAATAAACTAAATTAACTAATTTGGTGTGAACAATAGATAGGAGAATTGTGTTTACTTAGATTTCACTACTCCCTAGATATCTTTTACAGGTTAATTACTTGTTACAGTTGCGTGGATGACGGGTTATATTCCTTAATACCAATCATGGGGTGGCGTACTTACTTCTCCAATTCTATAAGCTCCTACTTCACTCTTATGTCGAGCCTGCAAGAAGCTCCTAACATGGGATCACTAGAATTCGCTCATGCATTAAATACAACCATAAAAACCTAGTACACATCGGTTCATGTTTCTTAAGACGTTCAAGCAAGTTACACAATGGAGATCTGCCAGTTTTCTTAAGCCTAACATTGAAATCATTCGTCCATCACAACTATAAACAAGCAATCAACCTATAATCAACATCTAGGTTTCATTACATCTAAGCAAACACACAAAAGATCTAGCCTAGCATGTTAAAATTATGACAAGCGTAAGATATATTCAAACAACACATAGACATATTGAATGAATTGAAAGGATACTTATCTCAATTGAACATGAAGGGTTTCAAGGGGTGAAAACCCTTGAAAATACTGTTACAAACGAGCTAGGGTTTATAAAGTTCGACCCTAAAATTCTCCACACAAGTTCCTCTCTCAATGAATGAAAATTAGAAAAGTATATATAGATTTCATGAGGTGACAGCGTCAAGTGGAAAATTCTGACGCCGTCATCTCGCCGCCAAAAATCTTCTCGGATTGCCTAGATCCAGATCTGACGCCGTCATGTGTAATCTCGTTCTAGGCCGTCACCACATTTACTCTTGATGCCCTTGTTCTGACGCCATCATATTTTCTCTGGGCCGTCATCCATTTTGCTCTTGACGCCGTCATAAAATCCTTCTTGACGCCGTTATCTACTGTTCCCAGCAAGGAAAATTAAAACTTTGTCGTTTTCTTCAGTTTTGTGCTCCAAAAACGTCCAAAATGCTTCCTTTTCCAGAATTCACTCCCAAAGTACCTAAAATCACAAAAGGAACGATTTAGGGCAATATTTGATCAAATAAATTCCAATTCTGGCTTAAATGACCCCCTAAAAATGGATCATTTTTCGCCTCATCAATAATATATTTACGTTGGCTTAAGTATAACCCTTGTAGTGATGGTATAAATGTAGGATAATCTTGATAGGTTAAGTCTCGGGCAGGTCAACCTGGTTGGGAAACAACCTGGAATTGATGAGAGTCATTTAATGGGACTGAAGTCACAAATAAAAGGGCATTTATATAATGTTATTGCCCACTTCAAATAACGGTTTTATTATGCCATTAACCTTTGCTTTTATTAGTTTTTATTATGAGTTTAATAGTTTGATAGTTTCATGTTTAGATAGACTCTTTCTTAGCTATAAATAGATATCAAATTAGGGATGAGCACGGTACCGGTCCCGTACCGAATTAGTGGTACCAATTTTTTCCCGAGCATAAATTAGTGGTACCAGTACCGTACCGAACGGGATTCGGATAATGGTACCGGTATCGGTACCGGTACCAGTACCGGGAAATCGGGATTTTCCCCTTTTTTTCAGGAATTTCCCGATTTGGTACCGGTCCCGTACCGAACCGAATTAGTGGTCTCGAATTTTTTTTCACCTTATTTCATAGTCCAGTTACCGTACCGTATATCGGGATCGGTACCATTTCGGTACGGTACTGGTACGGTTCCAGTTCGGTTCCGGGATTCGGGTCGAAATGCTCATCCCTATATCAAGTCATTTTAATGAATGTGTATTAGTTTTCTCTTTTAGAAGTAATATACCACAAACCCAATAACTAGTGTCAACTTCAGTTTGTTTTTTTTATTGGTATTTGCAAGAGTGGGTTCGAGGGATGGGGAGGGATTGATAACCAACATTTGGTATCAGAGCTTGGGCTTGTGAAGATGGGGCAGGTTTAAGAGTCAAATTTCAAAGGGGAGAAGCTTTCGGGTGCGAGGCTGACATCGCAGCGGAAGCGGGGACAATGGGGGCTATTTCAGGATTGTTTTACCGCAGATGATGGAAGACGGTATGGGCGCATGTGACCTTGTCTTCTTGAATGATGGAAAAGGATCTAGAAACAAGCTTGAGTGAAGACATTAGGGGCTGCGGGTTTCTCTTGATAGGATTGTATAGCAATACAGGTTATAAGGAAAACTGACCAGAGGTGCATAAGTAAGCGGGCAGAAAGAATTAAAAAAATATGTGAATTTTGGTTCGACTCATTTAACAGGTTAAAGGAAATGGAAAAAGGTGGTAGCTTTGTTTCTTCTCCGGTGGTGGTAGTTTTCTAGAACAAGATTGATCAGAAAAAGATAAAGGGGGCTGTGATGTTATGGTCACAGGTTAAAATCTTGAAAGCAGGTTCCATCCTTGATCGAATTGTTTGTATAATGAACCAAAAGCACTGAAAAAATGAGCATAAGGAAATAAAAGTAGGTGGCTTTGAGTTCGGTTCGTGTTACAGGTATTAGAGAACGGTAAAGGTGGTGGTCACCTTATTTTCTTGATCGGTGGAAGAATCTCACGTAGTAGCATTGATCGAAAAATGTAAGGTTGTTGATTGATCCCAAAAAGTCAGGTATTATTGACCAAGTGATTTGGTCAACAAAGTCAAACTGTCTAGAGTCAATGCTCCGTGGATAGTATAGTTTTTCCCCGGGTCGTTATGTCCCGACGAGATTGCAATGGTGCTTGAAAATGTTTATTGGAATGAATGGCACTGAGGACAGTAACCTAAGATGATTTGGAATCGATTATGCTACTGATTACTTGGTATTTGAACAATTGAAACAGTATTAACAATAACAGAAACACAGATATGATTACACAAACACAAATTGGAAATCAGAAATGTTTACAGATAGAGAAAAAGGTGAGTTTTAAACAATTTACAACTACAGGGGGTGCAAATGAAAATTTTACAAACTTAATATTAAAAGAAATTTAAATTAAAAAGAAAAATATTTTTTTTGATTATTTTATTATTTAATATTAATTATTTAAATAAAACTATTTAACTATTTAATTAAAACTAATTAACTTAAAAACTTTACAATACAAATTTTAACTAGGAAATTGCAAAATTAATTTCTAAAATTCTAAAATGACTTAAAATAAAATTAAAAATTAAAAAAACATATTTTTGTCTTTTTGTGGAATTTTTTATTAATTAAATACTAATTACATTGATTAAACTATTTAAATTATTTTAAATTACTAATAATACTAAAAATGACTAGAAAATTATAGAAAAATTTATGAATCTAATTAACCATCTCAGGAATCCTAAAAAAATTATAAAAAACTTATAAAAATTATTTTTAGACTATTTAACTAATTATTTACTTATTAATTAATTAATATCTAATTTAACTAAATTCATTAAGAAAATTAGAAGATGAACAGTAGAAATTAAGAAACTATTTTTTGAAAATATCTAATGATTTATAAAACCTAGGAAAAATATAAAAGGTACTGTTGTTAATTAAAAATTTATAAAACTATTTAATTACTAATATTACTTAATTATTTAATTAAACTAAAATTAATGCTAATAATTATTAAATTAAAAGAGAAAAATCTAGGAAAATTACTGAAAATACTTTAAGGTAAAAGAAAATTAAGAAAAATATAAAAATGATGAAGTGCTTATTAATAAGCTGAAAAGAAAAATCAAAAATATAAATCCTATTAAATAGAAGCTATCACTATTTTTAAATTTGGTTTTTGTTGGTTTTTCTTATTGACAGATGATTATAAGATAAAAATAGAAAACTTTTATGAAGACACTTTTGATTTAGCTAATAAATAAGCTGTGTGCACCCCCTTGGTTCATAATAGTTGACTTAATAGCTTATTAGGACTTGTGAGTTTTTGGAAAAGCTAGGAAATGAACAAATAAGCCACAACAGATAAATATTAACTTGAAATAGGACAAAAGGCATAAATAAGCATTGTGGATAAGCTGTTGTGAACCAATAAGTACTTAACCAAAACACTAGGCCAAAACAGGCCTCAAACAGGGACTTTTGGACCTCTGTGGGGTCCACAGAAGTCAAGGGGGTCCAAAATAGGCTTTGAACCTTGAGGTTGACCCGGTCAACTCTCAAATAAGCCAATAAGCTGGGCTTATTGCTTATTTTTGAGCACTGGGTGGGGCTTGAGATTTGGTCTCAAACACTGAGTGACTCAGTGTATGCTTCTGAGAACAGGTCAAAAGGTGGGTCAATTAAGCTATCTTGCAATAAGCTGAAGTCCAAGTTAAGCCTGGTTATGGAAACTAGGGCTGATAAGCTCTTTAAAAAGCCGAGAACAAGGTGTGGGGTCCACTGGGTCAGTCACAAAGGAGCTTGGAATTTTGGCCAAAAACTTGTGCACAGGGCATGTACTTGCCCTGCAGGTCTAATTAAGCTATTGTATAAGCTCTAATAAAAATCTCAAAAATAAGCTGATCACAGATTATGAAATATAAGCTAGGGGACTATGACTTGTGAAAAGCTTGAAACTTGAATCCCAACACAAAAATCAAAACAAATCTTGGAAATATTGATTTTCTGCCAAAGGGTGAAATTTTGACTTTTTGAAATATCAAACTAAGTTGACTTTTATGAAACTCTACCAAGATTTAAGCACTGATTATGTTGAAATAAGTTAAAATAAAGTGAAATTAAGCTAAGACAACTACTTGTTAGATGATATGAGGCTTATGCCACTTAAAGTTCCACACAGAAAGATTTTAGGCCAACATTTTGGTGATTTTGACTTTGAGGCTTGTAACTACCTGAGACTTTTTTGTTTTGGTCAATTTAGGTGCTAAGTAACATGCAAGAACAAGTCTCAACCACTGAGACCAACTAGTGCACACTACACAGTCAAATCCAAACAACCTTTTAAACACGGATTACTAATGAAACTTGATTCAAAGGTGTCTAAATCTCAATCTAATGATTACTACCAATATAATTAGTAATAAACTAACAAAATACATACAGAGAAGCAAGCAATAAGCAAGAATAACAACAAACTCAAATTTATGGAAAGAAATTTCTTACAATAGCCTTCCAAGCAATCTTTCATGAACCAAAGATCAAGATACCACACCTATAGGTTCTCCACAGAACCACTAACCCATAGCTATCCAAAATTCACTATGCTCCAGCTTGAATCACCATTAAACATGAAAGTTTGACTTTTGTTGACTTTTTTGTAATTTTTTGATTTTTGATACTAGACTGTGTTTTAGGGTTTCTAAAAGCTTTATTAAGCTTTCTAGGAGCCTATGTGAGCTTAAGAGTCCATATCATTAAACAGAAACAATAATAAAGCTTAATAGTAATTTGAAATAAAAGAGAAATTGCATAAACTGAAATTAAGATTAAAACTTGAAATTGATTAATGAAACAGTTGAGATTACACTTGATTACACTAGTACAATGCTTAAAAGCTTGATTTTTAACTAAAAATAGAAACTGCAATTTAAACGAAAGAATTAAAACTAAATTATACTACAACTTCCCTTTTATAGTTGAAGAATAGGGTTTAGGAACCCTCTCTGATCATTTCCCACTTGATATTAGGGCCATTGGATTACTGAGGCTCAATTTCAGCCGTTGGATCTTTTTGGCGGGAAAAGAGAAACAGAGCAATTTGCTCTGTTTTATAGCAAGGGGTGGCAGCATTAAATGCTGAGGTGAGGGGTGGAGTGTAGTGGGTTTGGGCGGTTTTGATGGGATGGTGATGGTGAGGGACTGAGGTGATGGATGCTGCAAGTGGAGAGGGAGTATGAGAGGGAAGGGGATGGGGTGGTCAAACTTGTTTGACCGTTTATTATTTAAAACGGTTTTGTGGGTGTGGGCTTAGGGATGGGCTTTGGAAGGGGTGTTGGGCTTGGTGATGTTTTTGTGTTGGGTTGGATTTGGTATTGGGTTTATAATAATACAAAGGGTCCGTATGGTTTGGTTTGAATAACAAGGACCAATTTTGTAATATGCTAAAAATTTAGGGACCTAATTTGCCAATCTCCTAAAGTTCTTACAAGGATGAAACTTGCCAATCCTCAATAGTACAAGGACCCTTGTTGATTTTTCCATGTTTGAATTCCCCAGGGACCAAATCTGCCAAATTGGAAACTTCAGGGACCAAACATGAACTTTCATTAAAATTTCCAACCAAGGACCATTCCTGCCAAAGATGAGTAGCACAAGGACCAAAATTTATTTTTTTCAAAGTTTTTATATCCCAGGGACCATTTTTGTCAATTTTGCAAAGTTGAGGGACTAAACTTGTAATTTTGTGAAACTTTACATCAAAGGACTAAATATCTAATTTGTGATTCAAAAAGGGCCTTTGGTGACTTTTTCATGTTTTTAGAATAACCAGGGACTAGTTTTGACATGTTTTGAAAATTGAGGGACTGAAACTGCCAATTATGCAAACTTTGTTCATTTTTCATTTGTTTTTGATTATTTTGCATCTGAAACATATAAAACACATTCCTGGGATATTTTCAGTATTATGATGCATATTTGAGTGTTTTTGGATATTTTGGCAGCTCAGATTAGGTAAAAATGATGAGTATTTGCACACTCATCAATCCCCCACACTAAAACATTGCTAGTCTCTAGCAATCTTTTGAGAAACTTAATGAATTTGAAGTCTCTTTACCAAAAGCCATTACTTCTGGAATAGCCAAATGTTTCAGTTCAAGTAAGAACCATGGTACACTGATAACCATATGATTTTGAGCAAACCATCAGCTGTAAACAGATTTGATTTGTCTTTACCAGAAGCCGTTGGCTTCTGGACTAGCCAACTCCTCACGATTAAGGATATGGTGAGCTGGATCCCATACAATATTTGGAAAATTGTCAGCCATCAACGGTTTTGAGATATCTTTACCGGGAGCCGTTTGCTCTCGGACCATTTGTTGTGTTTAGTGCAAAGCACTTCCACTAAAAAAAATTTTTTTGGGCTAAAACGGGGGTATTATAGCACTTATATGGTAAAAATGTGATAAAATTAGCCAGAATTCCCCCCCCCCCCCCCACACACACACACTAGAAGTGAATATTGCCCTCAATATTCAAAGTACCGGCTATTATACCGATATTTTGAAAAACTTTGATTTGAAAATTTGAAACTTCGGCAAGTGTGGGAATAGCATTTTCTTTTAAGTTTACTTTATGTACAACAGCATGGGGGACTCCCCCACACTAGTTTGGTAGAAAAGAGAAAGAAGTCAGAGATATGGGTTAAAACCCATGTTTTACTAATTTTTGTTCACCGAGTCACTAGCTTGACTCGATCCCCGAATTCATTTGTCCATGGGGAAAGTTTGGAGATCCGGGAAAACCATGGATGGTATGTCCTCTCCAAAATAGTGTTTCAGACGATGACCATTCACTTTAAAGTTAGGGCCTTCGGGTTGAGATAACTCAACAGTCCCGTATGGGTATACTTTAGCAACAGTGAATGGTCCAGTCCATCGGGTTTTTAATTTGCCCGAGAAGATCTTTAACCTAGAATTGAAAAGAAGGACTCTGTCACCAACGTTGAAAACGCGGTTCTTAATCTTGGAGTCATGGAACTTCTTTGTCTTTTCTTTGTAGATCAAAGAGTTCTCGTAGGCTTGATCATGCTCGATCGGTAAATGACACGCCTTCCCGTATACAAGCTATACAAGCTTGTAAGGAGTACACCCGATGGGTGTTTTGTAAGCTGTACGGAAGGCCCAGAGTGCATCCATCTAGTTTGTCCGACCAGGAGGCATGGTTTTCACCTACGGTCCTTTCCAGAATCCATTTTATTCCACGGTTGGAAACTTTCACTTGCCCACTTGTTTTGGGTGATACGCGGTAGAAAGACGGTGAGTGACACCGTACTTAAGCATGAATTTTGCAAATTGGTCATTGCAAAGTGTGTACCGTGATCACTAATGATGTCACGGGGAGTTCCAAAACGAGCAAAGAGGGATTTCAAAAATTTCACAACAACTCGGGCATCGTTGGTGGGTAAGGCTTTTGCCTCAACCCATTTTTACAAATAGTCAACAGCCACGAGTATGTACTTGTTTCCACAAGAAGATGGGAATGACCCCATAAAATCAATGCCCCAGAAGTTAAACATTTCACAAACTTGAATGGCATTTTGTGGCATTTCGTTCTTTTGTGAAATATTCCCGTGACGCTGACAAGCATCACAAGTTTTGACTAAGTCGTGGGCATCCTTATATATTGTGGGCCAATAGAAACCAGAGTCAAACACATTTTTAGCGGTGTAGTTAGGACTATGGTGGCCCCCGGTGGGTCCAGCATGGCAAGCCTTGAGAATATCAGTGGCTTCCTGTCCGTAAACACATCGCCTGATGACTTGATCGGCACATATTTTAAACAAATAGGGGTCGTCCCAGAAGTAATGTTTAACGTCTTTAAAGAATTTGTTTTTCTGTTGGGACGACATCCCCTTCACTATGAAGTTACCCGCATGGTAGTTTGCAAAGTCGGCAAACCATGGGGTAGTAGAGTCACCACAAAAAGAAACCACATTGAATGTCTCGAGAGGAAATGTTTCATTTATTTCCTATTTCTTGGACACATCCAGGTGAGGGTTTTCTAATCGTGAGAGATGATCAGCAGCAAGGTTCTCGGCTCCTTTTTTATCACGGATAATGATATCAAATTCTTGCAGGAGGATAACCCAACGGAGTAGTCTCGGCTTTGCAACTTGTTTTGCAAAGAGGTACTTCAAAGCCGAGTGATCCGTATACACTACGCATTTGGTCAGTATCAAGTATGGCCGGAATTTTTCAAAGGCATACACCACGGCTAATAGTTCTTTTTCAGCGGTGGTGTAATGACTTTGAGCCTCGGTCATAGTTTTGCTTGCATAGTGTATAGGCTGAAAGTATTTTGCTTTTCGTGGCCCCAAGACCGCACCTATGGCAAAATCACTACATCGAACATAAGCTCAAAAGGTAGGTCCCAATCGGGGGCAACAAGAATCGGTGCCTCAGTAAGCTTTTTCTTCAAAGTTTCGAAAGCTTCGATGCACTCAGGTGAGAAGATAAAAGGAGCATCCTTCTCGAGGAGATGGGTCATAGGCCGGGCGATTTTGGAGAAATCTTGAAAAAACCTACGATAGAAGCCGACGTGACCCAAAAAGCTCCTAATACCCTTGACGGTAGTTGGATGAGGTAATTTAGCGATGACATCAATTTTGGCTTTGTCAACCTCAATCCCGTTTTTTGAAATTTTATGGCCGAGGACAATGCCCTCTTTAACCATAAAATGGCTCTTCTCCCAGTTGAGACTCAAGTTCGTTTCTTCACAACGTTTTAGCATTTTCTCCAAGTGGGAGAGACAAGACTGGAATGAATCCCCGATGACTGAAAAGTCATCCATAAATACCTCCATGGTTTTCCCGATCATGTCGGAAAAATATTGACATCATGCACCTTTGGAACATGCCAGGTGCATTACATAAGCCGAAAGGCATACGTCTGTAGGCAAAGGTTCCGTAAGGGCATGTGAAGGTAGTTTTCTCTTGATCCTGTGGATCAATGGGGATTTTGAAGTAACCCGAAAAACCATCGAGGAAATAGTAGTATTCATTCCCCGCTAGTCTTTCGAGCATTTGGTCCATAAAAGGCAAAGGAAAATGGTCTTTGCGGGTGGTTTCATTTAATTTACGATAGTCAATGCATACTCGCCAACCCGTGACCAAACGAGTTGGAATCAACTCGTTTTCCTCGTTTGTGACAACGGTTATGCCACCCTTTTTTGGAACGCAATGAATTGGGCTAACCCAGGGACTGTCAGATATAGGGTAAATTAGTCCCGCATCAAGAAGTTTTAGAACTTCTTGTTTGATAACTTCGTGGATTTTAGGATTTACCCTCCTCTGATGTTGTACTGCTGGCTTAAAGTCATCCTCCATTAAGATTTTGTGTGTACAAAATTCCGGGTTAATACCCTTAATGCCGGAGAGTTTCCAAGCAATTGCTTGCTTGTATGACTTAAGAACCTTTATGAGTGCAGTTTTCTCCTCATCTTTCAAGTCTTTAGCAATAATGACGGGTAATTTATCATCACCCTCCAAAAATGCATACTCTAGATGAGGAGGCAAGTCCTTGAGCTCAACCTCGGGAAATTCTTCATATTTTTCAATAGACTTAATTTCCGCTTTATGAAGTTCTTTTGGAGCTGGAGAGGGTGAAGGATCGTCATTTAACAATCTTTCAAGAAGAAGAATATCCCCCTCGGAATCAAGATAGTTTTCATCAATCTCATTTGAAATTGAGCTATCTTGAGCAAGAAAAGTTTCGACCTCTTCCAAAAGGAAGTCACTCCCCTCAAACGGAGTGAGAGAAGGGGAAGAGTCGGATATGACAGGCTCAGAAGAAAGAGTGGTACTGCCACTTGGAGAGAAACCGAGAACCTCTTGAGAATACTCCTCTGAAGCAACATCGATGATGTCAATTCGGTTTACCATTTCAGAGTCATAGTTGGAGGAGTATCTTGAAGTTTGATCAAGGTTAAATGTGATGGCTTCACTACCAACACGCAAAGTGATGTCTTCTTCGAAAACATCGATTAGAGCACGACCCGTTCTTAAGAATCCCCTTCCGAGAATGAGAGGAACTCTTGGGTCAGCATCGAAATCAACAATCACGAAATCTGCCGAAAAATGGAACTTTCCTACTTTCAGGAAGATAACCTCGGCAATGCCGAGGGGACGAGATATAGTACGGTCTGCAAGCTCGAGAGTCATGCAGGTAGGAGTGAGCTCAGGAAGAGAGAGTTTCATCCAGACTGAGTGAGGCATTAGGTTGATGCTTGCACCAAGATCGGCCAAGGCAAAGCATTCAACCATCCCCGGGAAAATGCAAGGAATGAGAAATTTCCCGGGATCTCCAAGCTTTTCGGGAAGCTTTTTCAAGAGCACTGCTGAGCAGTGCTCATTCAGTGGAGTTTTAGCCATCTCACAGAGTTTTTCCTTGTTACTTATCAAACTTTTGATTGTTGATGCAAATTTAGGCATCAGAAGAAGAGTATCCACGAAGCTGATATCGAAATGTAATTCTTGGAAAATTTGGTAGAATTTTTCCATCTAATGGTTAGCTTTTTCGCGGCTCTTTTGATCATTCAAACGTGAAGGATATGGAATTGAAGGCTTGGGATTGTTTCTTGGAATTTCATCAGGACTTTCCGGAGGATCAAATACAACTTTTGACTTGGGAGTCGGGACCGGGACAACTTGAGGGTGGACGTTGTTGGTACCTACATTATTAGTAGGAAGTACCATGTCCATGGTAACCTCAGGTTCACGTTCCGCTACCTTTGTTGGAGGAGAAGAAGAGGTAGAGGGAGCCGTGGGTCCATTGTATGATACTCCACTTCGGGTAGTGATCACCTTAACATCGCCCCTCGGGTTAGTGATCGTGTTGCTCAGTAGTGTACCTGAGCCCAAGGGTCGATCATTTAAAGACTTCTGAAGTTCAGAGATCTTGCTGATCATTAACTGGTTCGTTTCCTCTTGTGCTTTCATGAATTGTTTTAACACTTCATCGGAGGAAGACGGGGGTTGAACAGCGCTTTGATTCTGGTTAGGAAAATTTTGAACATGGCTGTTTTGAAAATTTCCTTGGTTTAGGTTGTTGTTACCCTGAAAATTATTTCTTTGATTGAAATTACCCTGATTGTAATTCCCTTGACCTTGGTTTCTTTGAAAATTTCCTTGAAAACCTTGATTTTGATTGCCATTTTGAAAATTGTTTTGATTAAAATGACCTTGATTTTGGTTCTGGTTTTGGAAATTCGGGTTTTGACCTTGGTTAAAATCTCATCGATTATGATTTTGATTTGAGTTACGGTTTTGATTTTGATTGAAACCGGGAGGCCCGAGAAAATTGTTGGAACGATAGCTCAAGAGATTACGGTCCCCTTGTGGTTGGTAAGAATTACCCCCATGTTGTAGGAACCTTGAGCAGCATAAACGTTCTCTTGAGGATAACCAGCAGTAGCTGGACACTCGGAATACAGATGTGGGCCTCCACAAGTTTCACAACTTTGGGCTACGGCTTTCACTTGTTGATTTTGGAGGGTTTGGCTCATCCTCAACGTAGCCGTAGAAATGTCGTCCATCTTTTTAGTGAGAGCCGCGATATCAGGAGATGATGATGAAGGAATGATTGATTTACATGACTCATCCCTCTCCGCAGAGGAATCCCAAAAGTTATGGTAGGCAGTCATGTTCTCAATTAGATCATAGCACTCTTCGGGACGTCTTTTCATGAAGGTCCCACCAGCAGCAGCATTGAGAATATCTCGGTGCCTCAATGTTAGACCATTATAGAAGGTGTCTATGATGGTAAATTGTAACATATTGTGGTTAGGGCACCGATCAATTGCGAGCTTATAACGTTCCTCGAATAGAGACTCATCGGGACGCCGCCGGAAGTTGCTGATATCATTACGTAACTTGGTAACCATGGAAGGTGGAAAATATTTTGCTAAAAACTTGGTTACCATTTCTTCAAAGGTGTGAATCGAATTTTTGGGGAGTCGGTCAAACCAAGCAGTGGCATGATGGGTGAGAGAATAGGGGAAGAGATACAGACGGAGGGCATCATCGGTGACACCGTGTTATTTCATGCTTTGGGTGACGGTAAGGTATTTGTCAAGATGCTTGTTAGCATCGTCACCCGGTAATCCGTGAAATTGACACGAATTCTAGACTTGTTGGATCATGTGGTGCTTGAGGCCAAAGTTCGTAGCCTCAATGGTGAGTGGTGCAATAGGTCCGCCCCTCCCTTGCATGGTAGGCTGACATAACTCCTCCATCGTTCGGAGATCAGGAGCTGTATCATCCTTGGGAGGGTCAGGGGTGGTGGTGGCCCGTCGTCCATTTATGTTTTTGGTTCTTCAATAACAGTACGTAGCTCGGGTACGTTTTTCTGATTTTTACGGTTTGTTTGTGAACGAGTGCGCATGCACTAAAAACAATTTTTCAAAACAAATTTGAGGCAAAACAACAGGGAACTTAAACCAATAATCACAAGTGAATGGCTTCTTTGAAAAAGGTACACCACTCACAGGGATACAATGGCAAGTTTTAATCTTTAGTTTGGGAACTTTTTATGTCCACACCCCCAGTTGGTAGGTGTTCTGCCTTGGTTTGCGGTGGTAAGATTTTATGTATTTTATTTTTAACAGAAAAATTGTTTTTGAGCTTTTCGGATGTGTGTGCAGAAAACTTTGGAAATATTTTTGGTATCGATTCGTTAACCGAAATCGATCTCTTTAAAATTACTCGCATGGTGGCGGGAGAGAAGAATGGATCTCTCTTCAGTTAGCAATTTAATGTCAAAACTTCCGTATTCCACCTGTGTAGGTTGTAATCTTAAAGAAACCGAAGTAATTTAACTTCACGATTGTTTTGTTGTCTTTGATTTTTTTTGGTGTTGTTAACATTTTAGGAAAAGTATTAATAAACTTTTTGATATAATTGAGATTTTTACAAAAACTTTTTACAAAAGTGGTGAAATTTGTACAGGAGGGGTTTTTGAAAACCACTAAACCTAAAACGTTTTGAAAACACGCAACAACCTCCCCGGCAGCGGCGCCAAATTTTGATTGATCCCAAACAGTCAGGTATTATTGACCAAGTGATTTGGTCAACAAAGTCAAACTACCTAGAGTCAATGCTCCGTGGATAGTATAGTTTTTCCCCGGGTCATTATGTCCCGACGAGATTGCAATGGTGCTTGAAAACGTTTATGCGAATGAGTGGCACTGAGGACAGTAACCAAAGATGATTTGGAATTGATTATGCTACTGATTACTTGGTATTTGAACAATTGAAAAAGTATTAACAATAACAGAAACACAGATATGATTACACAAACACAAATTGGAAATCAGAAATGTCTACAGACAGAGAAAAATGTGAGTTTTAAACAATTTACAACTACAGGGGGTGCAAATGAAAATTTTACAAACTTAATATTAAAAGAAATTTAAATTAAAAAGAAAAATAATTTTTTTTGATTAATTTATTATTTAATATTAATTATTTAAATAAAACTATTTAACTATTTAATTAAAACTAATTAACTTAAAAACTTTACAATACAAATTTCAACTAGGAAATTGCAAAATTAATTTCTAAAATTCTAAAATGACTTAAAATAAAATTAAAAATTAAAAATATGTATTTTTGTCTTTTTGTTTATTTTTTATTAATTAAATACTAATTATGTTAATTAAACTATTTTAAATTACTAATAATACTAAAAATGACTAGAAAATTATAGAAAAATTTATGAATCTAATTAACCATCTCAGGAATCCTAAAAAAGTTATAAAAACTTAAATAAATTATTTTTAGACTATTTTACTAATTATTTACTTATTAATTAATTAATATCTAATTTAACTAAATTAATTAAGAAAATTAGAATATGAACAGTAGAAATTAAGAAACTATTTTCTAAAAGTATCTAATGATTTATAAAACCTGGGAAAAATATAAAAAGATACTGTTGTTGATTAAAAATTTATAAAACTATTTAATTACTAATATTACTTAATTATTTAATTAAACTAAAATTAATTCTAATAATTATTAAATTAAAAGAAAAAAATCTAGGAAAATTACTGAAAACACTTTAAGGTAAAAGAAAATTAATAAAAATTTAAAAATGACGAAGTGCTTATTAATAAGCTGAAAAGAAAAATTAAAAAGGTAAATGCTATTAAATAGAAGCTATCACTATTTTTAAATTTGGTTTTTGTTGGTTTTTCTTATTGAAAGATGATTATAAGCTAAAAATAGAAAACTTTTATGAAGACACTTTTGATTTAGCTTAAAATAGGCTGTGTGCACCCCTTTGGTTCTTAACAGTTGACTTAATAGCTTATTAGGACTTGTGATTTTTTGGAAAAGCTAGGAAATGAACAAATAAGCCACAACAGATGAATATTAACTTGAAATAGGACAAAAAGGCGCAAATAAGCACTGTGGATAAGCTGTTACGAACCAATAAGTACTTAACCAAAACACTAGGCCAAAACAGGCCTCAGACAGGGACTTTTCTCTGTGGGGTCCACAGAAGTCAAGGGTATCCAAAATAGGCTTTGAACCTTGAAGTTGACCCGGTCAACTCTCAAATGAGCCAATAAGCTGGGCTTATTGCTTATATTTGAGCACTGGGTGGGGTTTGGGATTTGGTCTCAAACACTGAGTGACTTAGTGTACGCTTCTGAGAACAGGTCAAAAGGTGGGTCAATTAAGCTATCTTGCAACAAGCTGAAGTCCAAGTTAAGCCTGGTTATGGAAACTAGGGCTGATAAGCTCTTCAAAAAGCCAAGGACAAGGTGTGGGGTCCACTGGGTCAGTCACAAAGGAGCTTGGAATTTTGGCCAAAAACCTGTGCACAGGGTATGTACTTGCCCTGCAGGTCTAATTAAGCTATTGTATAAGCTCTAATAAAAATCTCAAAAATAAGCTGATCACAGATTGTCAAATATAAGCTAGGGGACTATGACTTGTGAAAAGCTTGAAACTTAAATCCCAACACAAAAGTCAAAACAAATCTTGGAAATATTGATTTTCTGCCAAAGGGTGAAATTTTAACTTTTTGAAATATCAAACTAAGTTGACTTTTATGAAACTCTACCTAGATTTAAGCACTGATTATGTTGAAATAAGTTAAAATAAAGTGAAATTAAGCTAAGACAACTACTTGTGAGATGATATGAGGCTTATGCCACTTAAAGTTCCACACGGACAGAGTTTAGGCCAACATTTTGGTGATTTTGACTTTGAGGCTTGTAACTACCTGAGACTTTGTTGTTTTGGTCAATTTAGGTGCTAAGTAACATGCAAGAACAAGTCTCAACCACTGATACCAACTAGTGCACACTACACAGTCAAATCCAAACAACCTTTTAAACACGGATTACTAATGAAACTTGATTCAAAGGTGTCTAAATCTCAATCTAATGATTACTACCAATCTAATTAGTTATAAACTAACAAAATACATACAGAGAAGCAAGCAATAAGCAAGAATAACAACAAACTCAAATTTATGGAAAGAAATTTCTTACAATAGCAAGCAATCTTTCATGAACCAAAGATCAAGATACCACACCTATAGGTTCTCCACAGAACCACTAACCCATAGCCATCCAAAATTCACTATGCTCCAGCTTGAATCACCATTAAACATGAAACTTTGACTTTTTTGCAATTTTTTGATTTTTGATACTAGCCTGTGTTTTAGGGTTTCTAAAAGCTTTAATAAGCTTTCTAGGAGCCTATGTGAGCTTAAGAGTCCATATCATTAAACAGAAACAGTAATAAAGCTTAACAATAATTTTGAAATAAAAGAGAAATTGCATAAACTGAAATTAAGATTAAAACATGAAATTGATTAATGAAACAATTGAGATTACACTTTATTACACTAGTACAATGCTTAAAAGCTTGATTTTTAACTGAAAATGGAAACTAAAATTTAAACAAAAGGATTAAAACTAAATTATATTACTACTTCATCTTCCATGTCTCTCTCCCTTTTATAGTTGAATAATAGGGTTTAGGAACCCTCTCTGATCATTTCTCACTTGATATTAGGGCCATTGGATTACTGAGGCTCAATTTCAGCCGTTGGATCTTTTTGGCGGGAAAAGAGAAACAGAGCAATTTGCTCTATTTTATAGCAAGGGGTGGCAGTATTAAATGCTGAAGTGAGGGGTGGAGTGTAGTGGGTTTGGGCGGTTTTGATGGGATGGTGATGGTGGGGGACTGAGGTGATGGATGCTGCAAGTGGAGAGGGAGTGTGATAAGGAAGGGGATGGGGTGGTCAAACTTGTTTGACTGTTTATTATTTAAAACGGTTTTGTGGGTGTGGGCTTAGGGATGGGCTTTGGAAGGGGTGTTGGGCTTGGTGATGTTTTTGTGTTGGGTTGGATTTGGTATTGGGTTTATAATAATACAAAGGGTCCGTATGGTTTGGTTTGAATAACAAGGACCAATTTTGTAATATGCTAAAAATTAAGGGACCTAATTTGCCAATCTCCCAAAGTTCTTATAAGGATGAAACTTGCCAATCCTCAATAGTACAAGGACCCTTGTTGATTTTTCCATTTTTGAATTCTCCAGGGACCAAATCTGCTAAATTGGAAACTTTAGGGACCAAACATGAACTTTCACTAAACTTTCCAACCAAGGACCATTCCTGCCAAAGATGAGTAGCACAAGGACCAAAATTTATTTTTCAAAAAGTTTTTATATCCCAGGGACCATTTTTGTCAATTTTGCAAAGTTGAGGGACTAAACTTGTAATTTTATGAAACTTTACACCAAAGGATTAAATACGTAATTTGTGATTCAAAAAGGGCCTTTGGTGACTTTTTCATGTTTTTAGAATAACCAGGGACTAGTTTTGACAAGTTTTGAAAATTGAGGGACTAAAACTATCAATTATGCAAACTTTGTTCATTTTTCATTTGTTTTTGATTATTTTGCATCTGAATCATATAAAACACATTCCTGTGATATTTTCAGTATTATGATGCATATTTGAGTGTTTTTGGATGTTTTAGCAGCTCAGATTAGGTAAAAATGATGAGTATTTACACACTCATCAGTTGTCAATACAAGTAGGGAATGGAGAAACAACACGGTATGAACATTATGGTGTTGGAAGTTCAAACTGAGATGACTTTAGACGTGACCGGGGAGAGGTCGTGTTTCCTAGAAAAGTCGAGATGGAAATGAATGTGACCAACGGGATGCCATGTTACATGTTACATGTGTTATGAATAATTGAAAGGGGTTGAAAAAAGACTTTGGATCTAACCAAGGTGAATGTCGGGTGTTTGGGAAAGGTCTTGAACGAGAAAAAGAACTGTGGAAGAGGTTCGGGTCGATATCATCAAGTTTACGGGGGTGAATGTAGGATAATCTTGATGGGTTAAGTCTCGGGCGGGTCAACCTGGTTGGGAAACAACCTGGAATTGATGAGAGTGATTTAATGGGACTGAAGACACAAATAAAGGGCATTTATCTAGTGTTATTGCCCACTTCAAATTACGGTTTTGTTATGCCTTTAATCTTTGCTTTCATTAGTTTTTATTATGAGTTTAATAGTTTGACAGTTTCATGTTTAAGTAGTAGTCTTTCTTAACTATAAATAAATATCAAATCTTTGTAATGAACGTGTATCAGTTTTCCCTTTTGGAAGTAATATACCATAAACCCAATAACTAGTGTCAACTTCACTTTGTTGTTTTGATTGGTGTTTGTGGGAGTGGGTTCGGGTTCGGGGGAGGGATTGATAACCAACAATAACTTCAACTCCAAGAAGTATGAGAGTGTGCCAAGATCCTTAAGAGCGAACTTGCATGCAAGACACTAAATAAATTCTTCAAGTATACATGTGTTCGAACTTGTAAGAACAATGTCATCACCGTAAACAATAAGATAGATAGGAGTTGAACCACTATGATTAATAAATAAGGAAGCATTAGAAATTGACTGTTTGAACCCAAAACACATCAAGAATGCAGTGAGCTTATTATACCAGGCTAAGGGAGCCTGCTTGAGACCATATATTGCCTTTCGAATTTTGCATAAATAGCTTGGAAAAGTGGCATCTGGAAATCCAGGCGGTTGAGTCATATAAACTTGTTCATCAAGTGTTTCGTTTAAGAATGCATCATTAATATTAAGTTGGCAAATAGACCAGTTGGGAGTCACTATAAGAGCAAGAAAAGTTCGTATCATGACGGGTTTTACCACATGAATAAAGGTTCTGTTTGTATCATGACGGATTTTGTAACCAAACGAGCACGATAACGTTTCGCCGTACCATCAGGCTTATATTTAATGCGAAAAACCCATTTGCATTTCACAACGTTTTGTCCTGTGTTAGCTGGAACAAGTTCCCATGTCCCAAGGTTATGAAGTGCCTTAATTTCATCAAGCATGTTATGTTTCCATAAAGGATCAACAAGTGCTTGAGAAATTATGTTAGGTTCACTAGGACGTTGTTGTACAGTATTTGCATATTTGAGATTCGGCTTGAAAATGTTATTTTGGGAGCGTGTGACGATGAATCTACTGAGATTAAGGATTCATTGGTGACAATTTCAGGTGGATGGGTGGAGGGCGGAAACATTATTACTTTCTGATGAGGTGTTTTTGTCACTAGGATGGAATGTGGTTTGTGAAGTGAACGACTCTAATGGGGTATCATTTATGCTTGTAAATGATTCACTAAAGGATAAAATAGGAACACTAACGTGTGATGAGTGTGTAAATACTCATCATTTTTACCTAATCTGAGCTGCCAAAACATCCAAAAATACTCAAATATGCATCATAATACTGAAAATATTCCAGGATTGTGTTTTATATGTTTCAGATGCAAAATGATCAAAAACAAATGAAAAATGAACAAAGTTTGTATAATTGGCAGTTTCAGTCCCTCAACTTTCAAAAGTTGTCAAAACTAGTCTCTGGTTATTCTAAAACATGAAAAAGTCACCAAAGGTCCTTTTTGAATCACAAATTACATATTTAGTCCTTTGGTGTAAAGTTTTACAAAATTACAAGTTTAGTCCCTCAACTTTGCAAAATTGACAAAAATGGTCCCTGGATGTAAAAACTTTGAGAAAATCAATTTTAGTCCTTGTACTACTCATCTTTGGCAGGAATGGTCCTTGGTTGGAAAGATTAGTGAAAGTTCATGTTTGGTCCCTGAAGTTTACAATCTGGCAGACTTGGTCCCTGAGGAATTCAAAAATGGAAAAATCAACAAGGGTCATTGTACTATTGAGGATTGGCAAGTTTCATCCCTTTGTGAACTTTGGAAGAATGACAGATTCAGCCCCTCAATATTTGGGCAATTGCAAAATTGGTCCTTGTTATTAAAACAAAACCAAACCGGACCCTTAATATTAATAAACCCCAAAACCAAATCCAACCTAAAGCCATGATCCAATCCAAACTACAACACCCCCTAGGCCCATCCCCTTTTGTTGGCCCATCACCTCACCAGCCCAACACCACACCCCCGTTTTAATACTTCCCTGGTCAACGTTTGACCACCCCTCGGTCAAACCCAGTCAAACACGCCATCCCTTCCCCCTTTCCCCCCCCCCCCCCCAACTTGCAACCTGCAACCATCACTTCACCACCCCATCATATCCACCGCCCAAACTACTCACCTCACCACTCTTACCTAACAAAACAAACGCATTTAATGCCACCACCCCTTGCCATATAAACAGAGCAATTTGCTCCTTTTTATTTTCCCGCCAAAACATGTGGCAAGCTTAGATTTTGTCTCTGTCATCCAACGGCTCAGGAAGTTAGTGGGAAATGATCAGAAAGACAAGGGGAACCCTAATCCTTAAGTATAAATAGAAGGGAGGCATCAAGGAAGAATTATTAGAATAATTTAGTTTAAATGTATGTCGTATAAGTAAATTTCAAATTTCTAGTGTATGATTTAGCTTTCAAGTCCTGTATTAAGCTTTTTCAGTGTAACCTTAACTTTTTTTTAATAATCAAAATCAAGTTTCAATTGCTATCTCAGTTTATGCCATTTTCTCTTATGTAAAAATTATCAGGTTTACTTTTATGTTGTTGTAGTAGATGATAAGGACTTATAAGCTCACATAAGCTCCTAGATAGCTTCTGAATAGCTATTAGATACCTTAAAAATCAGTCTAGTCTCATAAACCAACAAAATACAAAAAATAAGAAAAATAAAAAAAAATGACGAAGATCAAGAAGAAAGCAATGGAGCAGGGTGAATCTTGGATGGCCCTGGGTTAGGGAACCTGTAGAGGGTCATTAGGAAGCGGTTTTGTGATCCTTGGTCCTTGGCAAAGTGCTTGGAAGGCATTTGTAAGCTCAATAATTTAAATTTCACTCTTTATTGTTTCATGTTGATTGCTTGTATATTTCTTACTTATTTATAGCTTATTAGAGTATTTAAGAGCATTAGATTGTGCCTAGGCCTCTTTTTACACTAGTTTTCAACAAACCTGTCTTATAAAATAGTGTTTGGTTTAATCTGTTTCTCTGTATTAAGGCCTGTTATTGTTGTTAGTTTTGGTTCTTACATCTCACATTAGGTCCTATTAGCACAGTCAAGTCATAAAAAATCATTGTTCTTAAGAAAAAAGTCAAAATCTCCTTTTTACCCTTCGTAATTAGTCACTGTTAAGTTTTTAGGATTAACAATCATTCAAATCAGTGCATTAGTTGTTGTTTTAACTTAATTCCATCTCATTATATCATAATATAGCTTAATAAATCAGTAGTGATCATTTAAAATTGGTAAAAGTCAACTTGGATCATAGTTTCTAAAAGTCAAAATTATATTTGCCTCAGAAAAACCAAAAATTGGGGGATTTGTTTTGATTTTTGTACTTATATTGAGACCCTGAGCTTTTCACAAGTTAAAGTCCCTCAGCTAATCTTTCAAAATCCATGTCTCCCTTATTTTTGTGATTTTTAGTTTAGCTTATGCAACACCTTAATTAGACCTGCAGGGATAAAAAGTGCCCTGTGCACCGGTAACTGACCATATTTCACAAGCCCCTCCTAGGTTCATTTGTGGGACCCACATATTGAATATTGGCTTTTTAGGAAGCCATTCACCTCAGCTTATTAGGGGTCTGCTTATTTTGGGCCTCAGGTCTTTTGCCCTTAGCTTATTTGATCCATATTTGTGGCCTGTCTCAGAAACCTACACTGAGTCACTCAGTGTTTGAGACCAAATCCCAAGCCCCACCCAGTGCTCAAAAATAAGCAATAAGCCCAGCTTATTGGCTTATTTGAAGGT
Organism: Artemisia argyi; assembly: GCA_030686995.1. NCBI lineage: Eukaryota > Viridiplantae > Streptophyta > Magnoliopsida > Asterales > Asteraceae > Artemisia > Artemisia argyi. Next base: position 97,958,807 of record CM060679.1, on the reverse strand, counting down.
TGACTAGTTCATCTTTATAGGTCAAGTCTTATTTTGGACCCCCCTTGACTTCTGTGAACCCCACGGAGGTCCAAAGGTCCCCTTGTAAGGCCTGTTTTAGCCTTGATGTTATTTAGTGCTTATTAGTTCATAGCAGCTTATTCTGAGTGCTTATTTGTGCCTTTTGCCTTATTTCAAGTTAATATACATCTGTTGTGGCTTATTGATTGGATCCAAACAGTCAACCTAAATTGACCAAAGGATGGTCAACAAGGTTAAACAGCTCAGAGTCAATCTCCGTGGAAGTATAGGGTTTCCCCGGGTCGTTATGTCCCGACGAGGTGTGATGGTAATAAAAACGGGTTTGTGATCGGGTGAATTTGGACGGGAAAGGGTATATAAGGGTTTGAATGATTACACTAAGGAAATACGAATGAGAACGATTTAAACAATCTATATTAACAATAACGTGAAACCCAATTAACCTAAAACGTAATATAAATTTAAAATTAGAGTTTGCTAATAAATAAGCAGAGGAATAAGCCAAAAGGGCTTAAATAGAAGCTATCAGTTTTTTTATTTTTGTTTTTTCTTTATTTTACAAACTACTTTTACTAACGTCATTAAATACTAATTAATTAATAAAACTATTTAAATAGTAATTAAAATCTAATTTAAAACAAACTAAAAATGATGAAGGTTACAAAATTAAACTAAAAATTTGCAAAATTATTTTCTAAATTTCTAAATTAACTTAAAGAAAATATAAAAATTAAAAAGAAATGTTTTTATCTTTTTGTGGGTTTTTTATAAATTAATAACTAATTAAACAAGACTTAACTATTTAAACTAATTAAAATTACCAAGATTAAAAAAATGCCTTAGATAATTAAGAAGTATTTTTCAAAACTAATTAACCATCATAGGAATCCTAAAAAATTATAAAAAGAATTTCACAACTAATTTTTAAACTAGTTTTAAGTTATTTACTAATTAATTAATTAATTAAAAGCTATTTAAACTAAATTAAATGGGAAAATTAGCAAATGAAAAGGGAAAATTGCAAACTTAATTTTTATAGAAGCTAATTAATGTAGAAAACTTAGAAAAATTATGAAACTTATCTAGGATTACAGACAACCACTTAAACTAATTATTTTTGGTTTTTTACAATTAAAATTATTTTAAATAAAATTAACTATAAAAATTACCAAACTTAAATCAATAATTATAACAAAATTACCACTAATACTACAAGACACAAGGAATCTAGGAAAAATATTAGGGGAGGGCACACAGAAACAAATAAGCACAAAATAAGCCAAAACAGCTTATATGGGCAAAAGAGGAAAAGTTGGGTTAAAAGGAATGTGAGGTAGGGATTTAATGAATAAAGTACCTAGGGCAGATAGTTGTGCATGTGTGCTTGTGTGTTTGTGTGTTGTCCATGTCCCAGGTTCGAATCCTATTAACCACATTTTCGCTTAATTGTTTTTTTTTTTTTTTTTTTTTTTTTTTTTAGCAATTTACAAAACACTAAAAGATAATAACTTTTTGAAAAGATAAAATTTTTAAAAGCCAAAAATAAGCTAGGAAAAGGGCTTGTTGCTTGACAGTTAACCAAAACAAACAAAGGTTAAGCTTATGCTTAACTGAGGTTGGCCAAAAGCTCACAAAAAACTCAAAATAAGTTACAAGCCTAAGTCCTACCTACAATACTCCTAATAAGCAAACAATAAACTATAATAAGCTGAGAATAAGCCTTAAGAATTTACCCAAACCAAAACAACAAAGCACCTAACTGTTTGAGCTTAAAAGCTCCAAACAAGCTCAAATAAGCTACTGAGGGGAAAACTAGATTGAAGGGCCTAAAGGGAACTGATATAAGCAAGGGGGAACCTAGAATAAGCAATCCATAAGCACCAAATAAGCTGAAATAAGCAGAATGCAAAATTGCAATTCTAGCAGGCCAGAAAGGCTATTAGCAGGCTCAATTTTTGAGCTTATCAAATAAGCTTAAAAAGGAAAAAGGACCCTGGAACTAGGGATTTGTACTTAAGAGCTTTTCAAAAAGCTAAAGAGACCACAGTAGGTCCCACAAATGAGTTAACAATGAGCTATTGAACTTTGTCTCAGGTACACTGATCACTCAGTGTGACTAAGTCAGTGACAACTATTTGAAGGCCAAGAAAAAGCTCATAAATAAGCACATGGATGAGAGTTAAGCACATACATGAAGAAATGGTACTGTGGGCATTCCAAAATAACAACAAGCTAAAGCTATGGTCCATTAATGAACAAGGGACAAGCTATAGAAAATAGCTTGTGGGCCATTTCACCCTGGTGCAGGGGATGACATCTTCAAACAGGTCACAAGATGGTATCAAACAAGCTAATAAAAAAATCTTTAAAATAAGAAAAAATTATGACTAAAAAGATGAGCTTCCAGACATTAAAAACTTACAAAGGCTCAAAAGCTGAATTTGAATATTCATGAAAAATCTCCCAAGTTTGGAAAAACTGCCAAACCAGGGAATTTTTGACTTTTTGATATTTGCAATATTTTGACTATGGTGAGATTCTAATTGATCTATGCTACTGAGATAGTTACATTGCCCTAAAATGAGACTGATTCAAAGAAATTTAACAAGTTTTAGACTAGATTACAGATTATGCTACCTTAAAACTCTAACAATATGAAAAATCAAGATTAAAACCTACTTTTGACTTTTTCCTAATAAACTACTGATTTTTATGACCTGACTGATGTAATAATATCTAATGAAGCATGTTTCAACCTATATTAACAATGTACACCAACAAGGTCATAGCTAATAATCTTAAACCAAACACACCCTTACTGCACAGGTTTAGGACATTTCCAACACAAATACAAGATTTAATCCCTGAATCAGAAATCTAAGCTTACACTAACACTACATGAACCTAAATGAACAATAACTGACAGCAATCAATGATAGCAACCAACAATATCCAATTATTCAGAAAAATGGAGAATTTCTTACAGGATGTCCAAAGCAAAGAGCTAGTGTATTCCTCATAACACCATCCTACTGCTCCCAAGAGCATTAAACCATACTCCTTAAATCCTTTGTTCTGCTCCATCATCTTGGACCACCATTTTTGTTTTTGTGATATTTTCTTTTATTTTCTTTCTTTTCTGAGTTTATGCTCTCTTTTGGTTTCAAATGACTTTTAAATGGTTTAAGGGATCTACTGAGACTATGCAAGATACAATGGAAGTAGAGAACAAGAAATTTAAAATTTTATTAAAAATACGAAATTCTTGAAACTGAAATAATACTTAGATTAACTTTGAAATTTAGAATTACAACTGAGAACTAAGTCTAAAAAAGCAAGAAAATTACAAAAAAGGGATTACAAGCATATACTAGGAGCTATTACACTAAAACTAATCCTACACTAAGATTACCTACTAATCCTTCTTCGTGGTTTCTTTCTTTCTTTTTATATTGGTCCTTTAGGGTTTATGTGACCCACTTGAGCTTTTCACTTCTGTCCTTGTCCCTTGGATTAGCTGCTTAAATCTTGGCGGTTTGTTCAATTTAGGCGGGAAAAGGATATTTGACCACTTGGGACCTGATGGATGCCATAGGGGGGGGGGTGTTTGGACTAGGGTGTTTGTTTGGAGTGGGGATATGATGGAGGGGGGTTGAGAGTGGTCAGGTGAGTGACGATGGTGTTTGGATGTGGCAGGAAGAGTAGCAGAGGAGCAGGGGTGAGGTGGAGGATGAGGGTCAAAGGGAGTGTTTGACTGTGTATAAATAAAAACGGGGGTGGTGGATTATTTTATTTGTGGTGTGGGCTGGTGGTATTTGGGCCCAGGGGTGTTTGTTTGTGGATTGGATCAGGACCAGGGGTGGGCTTGTTTGTGGTTTTGGGATTATTCACTTTAGGTCCGTTTGGTTTGTTAGAATTATTATAGGGACCAAAACTGTAATTTCTGAAATTTAAGGGGCCTGGCATGTATCTTTCCCAAAGTTATTCCAAGGGTTGAATGTTGCCAAACATGAATAGTACAAGGGTTGTAAAAGTTATTTTCAAATTTTGAAAACCCAAGGACTATTTCAGTCATTTTAGAAACTTCAGGGGCCAAATGTGTAATTCCTTCAAATCTTTCACCCAGGGACCAATTTTGGAAATTTAAGAAATCCAAGGACCATTATTAACTTTTTCTTTGAAAATAATTTACCAGGGACTATTTTTGTCATTTTGTGAAAGTTGGGGGACTGAAACTGCCAAATATGCAAACTTTGTTCGTTTTTCATCTGTTTTTACTCATTTTGCATCTGAAACATATAAAACATAATTTTGAGATATTTTCTGTATTTTGATGCATTTCTGAGTGTTTTTAAATGTTTTTGCAGTTCAGATTGACCAAAAATGATGAGTATTTACACGCTCATCAATCCCCCACACTAAACTATTGCTAGTCCCTAGCAATATAAAATCCAAGAACAACCCATTTTGAAAATTTAATGGATTTTATGTCTCTTTATCAAAAGCCATTACTTCTGGAGTAGCTAAATATTTCAGTTCAAGTAAGAACTATGGTACACTGATAACCATGTGATTTTGAGCAAACCACCAGCTGTCAACGGATTTAATTTGTTTTTACCAGAAGCCGTTTGCTTCTGGACTAGCCAACTCTTGATGGACATAGTCAACATCTTGGTGAGCTGATTACCAATTATGGTTTTCCACTGCCTTTACCACAAGCCATAATCTTGCGGGCTAGCCAACTCTTTCACTTTTTAGGATATGGCGAGTTGAGATACCATACAATTTTAGGCAAATTGTCAGCCATAAACGGATTTGATATATCTTTACCAAGAGCCGTTTTCTCCTGGATTAGCCAATCCTTTTGTCGTTTAGACATGGCGGATTGATAACCATAAAAATTTTGAAGCACAAGTAAAATTTTTTTTTTAAATTTTTGCCAAAAAAAGGGTACTAGATGGTAAAATGTGATCAAATTCGCTAGAATTTCCCCCCCACACTTAGAATTGAATATTTTCCTCAATATTCAAAGTCCCGGCTATTATGCCGACTTTTGAACGTAAAAAGGCAACATTACAAGCTAAATGTGGAAATACCATTTTTTTTTTCACTTTATTGGTAACCACAGCAGGGGCACTCCCCCACACTTAGGGTGAAAACCCTATAAGCATTCTACTGTTTTTGTTTACCGAGTCGCTAGCTTAACTCGACCCCGAATTCATTTGTTCTTGGGGAAGTATCATGTGGAAGAGACAATCTCCGTCGGACTTTCATTCAAGATGTTTGGACAAACATTTAAATACGTGAAAGTTCCACACCGATGAGATATACTGAGAGACTGATTGATGCTAAACCACCAACTTATATTGACCAAGGAATGGTCAACAAAGTCAAATAGCCTAGATCAATACTCCGGGTAATATAAGGTATCACCGGGTCTTTAAATCCCGTTGAGGTGTGAATTGTAACTTTAGCGTGCTTTGTGATCGAGTGATTATTCACAGAAAGGGTTTGTTGTGAGAATTATTTGAGAATTATGAAATTAAATAGCTTAGGAAAGCTACGTGATTGATTACGTGGATTGAGATTAAGAAGATTTGAGCTAAAACCTAAAAACGTACATTTTAATTAAAAACGTACACAGACGAACGAAACGAAAAGTACGACTGATGGACGGAAAGGGTTACAAGTGTAAAATTATTATTTTTACAATCCTAATAAATAAAGAAAATTTTAAGAAAAATAAAAACTACTTTTACACTATTTAATTATTAATTATTAATTAATTACTAATTATCTATTTATTACTAATTAAACTAATTAGAATTATTAAAAATACTAAAAAGACCTAGAAAATTAAGAAAATTTTTACAAATCTAATTAACCATCACTGGAATCCTAAAAAATTATAAAAAGTTTATTTTATGTATTTTTAAACTAATTTACTAATTATTAATCTAATTACTAATTAATTACCAATTAAACTAATTAAATTATAAAAAATAGAAAATGAACAGTACAAATTCTAGAAAATTTTATAAAAATGTTTTAACTTAAATAAAATCTAGAAAAATTATAAAAACTAGGTTGTACTTTATAAAATCTAATTATGCTATTTAATTACTTAATATTAATTAAAACTTAATTAAACTAAAATTAATTATAAAAACCACTAAAAGACAAAATAAAAATCTGGAAAAATTTATAGAATTACTTTAACCTAAAAGAGAATTAAGAAAAATATAAAAAAGCTAAGTACTTAATTAAAATCTACAAATGAAAAATAAAATTTAAATTAATTTAAATAGAAACTATCACTTGAAAATAAATTGGTTTTTCTTGGTTTTTCTTTTGGAAACTTAATTTACACCTAAAAACTAATGACTTTTATGAAAACACTTTTTTTATAACCCAGAAATAAGCTCTTGAGGGCTTATTCATCCACTCAGTTGACTTTTGTTGACTGAGGGGTGATTTAAGCTCAAATGAAGTGATGTGGGGTCCATAGTGATGAAAATTGGTTTCTCAGAGATGTTTGATCAATATTAAGCTAGTTTCAACCAAAGAAGTGTCTTAAATAAGCCATAATCACACAAATAAGTAGTTGCTTATTGCATTCTGTCACAGATTTGGGGACAAGGTTTGGGTCCAACTTCAGGTGGGGTCCAGTGGTCAAATGGTCAAACAAAAGGTCAACAGGTCAACTATGGTATGAGGGGGGTTGTAAGGACCATCTTATGGGGTGTGGGACCCACTGGGTTAACCACAATTGACCACCAAAGTTGGGTGGTGAGCAAGGGTCTGCTGAGACAGGGCAATCCCCTTGCCCTGCAGGTCTCTTTGAAGGTCAATTTGGTCCAAGTAAAAAAATCACAAAATTATGAAAATTGAATAAATCACAAGTTCAGGTGGTAGGGTAAACACTCAACAAGTTTTAGGTTCCAATTCACAATACACAAATCATGAAAAATCATGCCATTTTGGCAAAAATCTGACTTTACACCTTTGACTTTTGATGAAATTTTGCAGTTTGACTTTTGTGAGATTAGATCTTGATCTACTGACTTAAATTGCATTAATAAGTTTAAATGAAGTTAAACTAATGAAGATTATCATCTTGCAAGTCAGTGTGCATGCCTTTTGGACTCTAAGACCCACACAGTTAACTGTGTGGGCAAGAATGTTGTGATTTTGACTTTAGGTCGAATTTAGACTGGTTTGATGATCAAATTGACATGTAATGACCTTAAGTACCTAAGTTAAACTAGGAAATATAATTACAAACAACAACAGCTCAGCCAAACAACATGATCCAAACACCACTTAATTTGACAGTTTCACTAAGATACGATGCAATCTACTACAAATCACTAAGTTACTGATTAAACTAGTTATAACAATTAAATTTAAAGCTTAACTGATTATCTAATGCACATAAAACTATACTAAACTCAGAATCAAAAGTATGCAATTTTATATAAAAAAAAAACATGAAAAAGCTTACAAAGAATTTCATTCCAGCTTGAAAAGGAATGAATCACTAAGCTTGCCTATCTTTAGGATACGCAGAGGTCTTCCTTGTGCTACCTCAACTTATCCAGAGCTCCATGAATGCCCCTCCTTTGACCTGCATTGACTTATTAGAGAAATTTGTAATTTTTCTACTAAACTGATTTTAAGGTCTCTAGAAGCTTTCAATAAGCTTATGGGAACTTATGTGTGCCTAGAGTAGTCCATGGAATCAGAAAGAAACTATGATCAAGCTTTTGACAATTTATTGAATAAGAGGTAAATTGCAGAACATGAGATGATTACTGAAACTAGAATCTTATAACTAAAGAAAGATTTGAATTACACTGATGATCCTTGTTACAACATTTGAAAGAGAAAAATTACACTAAAATTGCTTATGCTACTTAAAAACGACATAAATTTTATCTAAAAAACTAACTAGTCTTCACAGCTTCTCTTCTCCTCTTTTATAGCTCAAATTAGGGTTTTTGAGGACCCTTTTGTCTTTTCCCAGCACGATTTTCAGCCTTTGGATGACTAATCTTCAATCTAGACCCTTGATTGATTTTGGCGCCAAAAAGGTATTTGGATTTTAGCTCTTGAAACCGTGTGCTAGTGGGGTGGTATTTGGAGTGGAGTATCTTGGAGGGTTTGCAGTGTTTAGGGGTAATGATGGAAAGGAGGGGGGTGGCTACTTGCAGGGTGATGATGGTGAAGCAGGGAGGGTCACGGGGTTATGTTGGGGATGAGATAGTCAAAGTTTGACTAGTTGTTTTATTATTAAAAACGGGGTGGATAAAATGGGAGGTGGGCTTTGTTTGGTGATGGGCTGAGAGTGTATGGGTGGGCTTGGATTGGTAAGGGTTTAGTTTGGTTTTGGTGGGTTGGATTTGGTTGTAAAATTTACAAAAGTCCGTTTGGTGTATAACTTTTAATCACAAGCACCACTTTTGTAGTTTATGCTAATTTGAAGGACCAATGTTGCCATTTGCTCAAAGTTAATCCAGGGACCAATCTTGCCACATTTCAATTACCAAAGGATCACAAAATATATTTTTCACTTTTAAAATTCCCAGGGACTGATTTCGTCAATTTCCCAAACTGCAGGGACCAAAAGTGTAATTTTCCAAAGTTTTTACCTAAGGATTAAATTTGATAAGTTTTGACTTTTAATTGCCTTAGGTTGACTTTTCCTTTCAAAACAAATGCTCAGGGACTAATTTTGTAAATTTTTGAAAGTCGGGGGACTAAAACTGTCAATTGTGTAAACTTTGTTCGTTTTTCATTGTTTTTGCTCATTTTGCATCTGAAACGTATAAAATACAATCCCTGGGATATTTTTAGTATTTTGATGCATTTCTGAGCGTTTTCGGATGTTTTGGCAGTTTAAATACGATAAAAATGATGAGTGTTTGAGCACTCATCAATCCCCCACACTAAGCTATTGCTAGTCCCTAGCAATATTTTTGGAAAACTTGATGGATTTTAAACTCTTTACCAAAAGCCATCACTTTTGGAGTATCCAGGTGTAAGAACTGTGGCACACCTGATAACCGTGTGATTTTGAGCAAAACACCAGCTGTCAACGGATTTGATTTGTCTTTACCAGGAGCCGTTTGCTCTTGGACTAGCCAGCTCTTGATGGAATAGTCAACATCTTGGTGAGCTGATTACCAATTATGGTTTTTCCACGGCCTTTACCACAAGCCATAATCTTGTGGGCTAGCCAACTCATTTGCTTTATGGGATATGGGGAGTTGAGGAACCATACAATTTTGGGCAAATTGCAAGCCGTAACGGATTTGAGTTATCTTTACCAAGAGCCGTTTGCTCCTGGATTAGCCAATCCCTTTTGTCGCTTAGACACGGCGGACAGATTACCACAAAAATTTTGAAATAAAGTGAAAAAATTTTGAAAATTTTGGGCCAAAATGGGGGTATTTGAAAGTATTTTGCGATAAAATTCGCTAGAATTTCCCCCCCCCCCCACACTTAGAATTGAATATTGTCCTCAATATTCAAAGTCCCGGCTATTATGCCGAATCTACGAACGTAAAAAGATAATATTCGAAGTTAACTGTGGAAATATTGTTTTGTATTTTTCACTTTATTTATCTGTACATACAATCACTTTTTTTTTTTTTTTTTTTTTTTTTTTTTTTGAACTTATATACATATATATACATTTTCAAATTAGCGGGGGGTTGGCCATTCCCCCACACTAAGGTGGTAGAAAGTAGAAAGAAGTCAGAAATACGGGTGAAAACCCATATATGTTGCTAATTTTTGTTCACCGAGTCGCTAGCTTGACTCGGTCCCCGAATTTAATTGTCCTTGGGGAAAGTTTGGAGATCCGGGACAACCATGGATGGTATGTCCTCTCCAAAGTAGTGTTTCAAACGATGTCCATTCACTTTGAAATTAGGACCGTCATTTTGTGTTAACTCGACGGTGCCATAAGGATAAACCTTAACGATAGTGAATGGACCAGTCCATCGGGTTTTGAGCTTTCCCGAGAAGATCTTGAGTCTAGAGTTGAAAAGAAGGACTCGATCACCAACGTTAAAAACGCGGTTTTTGATTTTTGAGTCATGCATCTTCTTTGTCTTTTCCTTATAGATCAAAGAGTTCTCGTAAGCTTGATCACGAAGTTCGTTTAATTCATTTAGTTGAACTTTTTGATGATCACCCGCAGTTTTGAGGTCAAAATTGGCATGCTTGAGGGCCCAATAGGCTTTATGCTCAAGCTCGATCGGAAGATGGCACGCTTTCCCGTACACAAGTTTGTAAGGCGTACACCCGATGGGTGTTTTGTATGCCGTACGGAAAGCCCAAAGTGCATCATCTAATTTATCCGACCAAGATGCACGATTTTCCCCAACGGTTCTTTCCAATATTCTCTTGATGCCTCGATTGGAAACTTCTACTTGTCCACTTGTTTGAGGGTGGTACGCAGTAGAAAGTCGGTGAGTTACACCATACTTTTGCATGACTTTATCAAATTTGTCATTGCAAAAATGCGTACCACGATCACTAATTATAGCACGTGGAGTTCCAAATCGAGCAAAGAGAGCTTTCAAAAATTTCACGACTATTCGGGCATCATTTGTGGGTAAAGCTTTTGCTTCAACCCATTTTGACAAATAGTCAACAGCCACGAGTATATACTTGTTTCCATGAGATGATGGAAATGGCCCCATAAAATCGATTCCCCATACGTCAAATATTTCACAAACTTGGATTGTATTTTGTGGCATTTCATTCTTTTGTGAAATATTCCCGTGACGTTGACAAGCGTCACAGGATTTGACCAATTCATGGGCATCCTTGTAAATCGTGGGCCAAAAGAAACCGGAATCAAACACCTTTTTGGCGGTGTAATTTGGATTGTGGTGGCCCCCCGTGGGACCAGCATGGCAAGCCTTAAGAATTTCAGAGGCTTCTTGACCATATACACACCGCCGGATGACTTGATCCGCACAGATTTTGAAGAGGTAGGGGTCGTCCCAGAAATAATGTTTCACATCTTTGAAGAATTTATTTTTCTGTTGGGACGACATCCCTTTCACAATAAAGTTACCCGCAAGGTAGTTTGCAAAATCGGCAAACCATGGGGTAACTGAATCTCCACGAAAGGCAACCGCATTGAGTGTCTCGAGAGGGAAGGTTTCATTAATTTCCTTCTTCTCGAAGACATCTTGATGGGGGTTTTCCAAACGGGAGAGATGATCAGCAGCTAGGTTCTCAGCTCCTTTTTTATCACGAATTATGATATCAAATTCTTGCAGGAGGAGAACCCAACGAAGTAGTCTCGGCTTTGCATCTTGTTTTGCAAAAAGGTACTTCAAAGCCGAGTGATCCATATACACTATGCTTTTGGTCAAGATCAAATATGACCGGAATTTTTCGAAGGCATACACCACAGCTAATAATTCTTTTTCAGTGGTGGTGTAATGACTTTGAGCCTCGATCATCGTTTTGCTTGCATAGTGTATAGGCTGAAAGTGTTTAGACTTGCGTTGCCCCAAGACTGCCCCTATAGCATAATCGCTAGCATCACACATTAGTTCAAAGGGCAAGTCCCAATCGGGGGCAACAAGAATTGGTGCCTCAGTAAGCTTTTTCTTTAGAGTTTCAAAAGCTTCTACGCACTCAGGTGAGAAGATAAAAGGAGCATCCTTTTCGAGGAGATAGGTCATAGGCCGGGCGATTTTAGAAAAATCTTGAATAAACCTACGATAGAAACCGGCATGACCCAAAAAGCTCCTAATACCTTTGACGGTAGTGGGATGAGGTAATTTTGCAATGACATCAATTTTTGCTTTGTCAACCTCAATCCCATTCTTTGAAATTTTATGGCCGAGCACAATGCCCTCTTTGACCATAAAGTGACTCTTCTCCCAGTTGAGACACAAGTTCGTGTCTTCACATCGTTTCAACATTTTTTCCAAGTGGGAGAGACAAGATTGGAACGAATCCCCAATGACCGAAAAGTCATCCATGAATACCTCCATTGTTTTTCCGATCATGTCGGTAAAGATTGACATCATGCACCTTTGGAAAGTGCCAGGAGCGTTGCATAAACCAAAAGGCATGCGACGGTAGGCAAAGGTTCCGTAAGGGCATGTGAAGGTAGTTTTCTCTTGATCCTGTGGATCAATGGGGATTTGAAAGTATCCCGAGAAACCATCGAGGAAACAATAGTACTCATTCCCCGCTAATCTCTCGAGCATTTGGTCCATGAAGGGTAGAGGAAAATGGTCTTTACGGGTGGCTTCATTTAGTTTTCTATAATCTATACATACACGCCATCCCGTAACCAAACGAGTTGGAATCAACTCGTTATCCTCATTGGTGACAACAGTAATGCCACCCTTCTTAGGAACACAATGGATGGGACTCACCCAAGGACTATCAGAAATAGGGTAAATCAATCCAGCATCAAGAAGTTTTAGAACTTCTTGTTTGATAACTTCGTGAATTTTTGGATTTACCCTCCTTTGATGTTGCACCGCGGGTTTGAAGTCATCCTCCATCAAGATTTTGTGTGAACAAAATTCAAGGTTAATACCCTTGATATCGGAGAGTCTCCAAGCAATTGCTTGCTTGTGTGACTTCAAAACCTTTATGAGCGCGGTTTTCTCCTCATCTTTCAAGTCTTTAGCAATAATGACGGGTAATTTATTATCACCCTCCAAAAATGCATACTCAAGATGAGGAGGCAACTCTTTGAGCTCGACCTGAGGAGAATCATCAGTTTTTTCAACATATTTGATCTCCTCTTTATGAAGTTCTTTGGGAGGCTGAGGGGGAAAAGGGTCTTCATTTAACAATTCTTCTAGCAAAAGAATGTCCCCCTCAGGATCAAAATAGTTTTCATCAACTTCATGCGAAGTTGAACTATCTTGAGCAAGAAAAGCCTCGACATCTTCTAAAGAGAGGTCACCTCCCTCAAAAGGAGTGAGAGAAGGGGAAGAGTCGGCTATAATAGGCTCAGAAGATGGAGTGGGACTGCCACTCGAAAGATAACCAAGAAGTTCTTGCGAGTACTCCTCAGAAGCAACATCAATGACATCAATTCGGTTAACCGATTCAGTGTCATAATTTGAGGAGTACCTCGAAGTTTGATCGAGGTTAAATGTTACTGCTTCGTTACCAACCCGAAGAGTTATTTCCTCTTCGTGGACATCGATTAGAGCACGACCCGTTTTCAGGAATCCTTTTCCAAGAATGAGAGGAACCCTAGGATTAGCATCGAACTCAACAACAACAAAATCAGCGGGGAAGTGAAAATCTCCTACTTTCACAAATACGTCCTCGGCAATGCCAAGGGGACGAGAAATGGACCGATCTGCAAGCTCAAGAGTCATGCAGGTAGGAGTAAGTTCTGGAAGAGAAAGTTTCTTCCACACTGAATTAGGCATCAGGTTGATGCTAGCGCCAAGATCGGCCAAGGCGAAGCATTCAACCATCCCGGGAAAAACACATGGAATGAGAAATCTCCCAGGGTCTCCAAGCTTCTTAGGAAGCTTCTTTAAGATAACCGCAGAGCAGTTTTCGTTCAATGGAGTCTTTGCCATTTCGTATAATTTTTCCTTGCTGCTTAACAAGTTCTTGATCATCGATGCAAATTTGGGCATCAGGATGATAGCATCCGCAAGGCTAACGTCAAAATGCAAATCTTGAAAGATTTGATAAAACTTATCCATTTGGTGACTAGCCTTTTCGCTGAGCTTTTGCTCATTAAGTCGTGATGGATATGGTATTGAAGGTTTGGATTTAGGGTTCTCAACAGGAGTTATTGGTGGTTCAAATACAACTCCTGGTTTGGTCTTTCGAACAACCTGAGGGTGGACATGTGCGGTACTTCGTGGGCTAGTAGATTGCACATTGTCCGTGGTTGTCTCAGGGTCAATTTCCACCTCCTCGGAAAAAAGAGGAGGAGGAGGAGGTAGTGGCGGTTCATCATAAGCTTTACCACTACGTGTGGTAATAGCTTTGAGTTCACCCTTAGGGTTGACAACTGTATTACCAGGAAGACCTCCCGAAGTAGAGGGTGGAGCAATATGACTCATGAGACTAGCAAACATATTCTCAATCTTGTTTTGAGATTGATCAATTTTGTTGTTTGTTGCTATAAGCTCATTCTTCAACTCATTACCTTGCTTGGTTATTGAAGATTGAAATTCATTCTTCAAATTTGAGATTTGATTTTGCATTGCCCTCATTTTGGTCTCATTTACTTTAATGTAGTTATTGAGCTCGTTAGGGAGAGGTTCTTGGTAATTAGGAGCTGAATACCCTTGATTACCCCTTTGGGGTGGGTATTGATTCACCGGGGTATGAGTTTGATTTTGCATGTTATTACCCCTTGGTAGATTAGGATTAAACCTATTTGGATTTTGAGGAAACCCGGGTGGTCCACCTAGGTCGCTAGCGCGGTAGTTTGGTTCCACTTGAGGACGGTATTGGTTACCTCCTTGGTTGGAACTTCCGGCTATTGCATTGACTTCAAATGGATTGCCTTTAGTGGCAGTGCAATTGTAATACGAATGTGGACCACCACAAGTGACACAAACTTCTACCTTTTTGATTTCAGCTTGTGGAGAAGGTTGAGAAGAAGAAACTATCTTGTTTTGGGTGAGAAGCAAGGCATGAATAGCTTCCGTGAGTTTGTCAAGTCTAGCATCGGTGCTAGACTGAGCCACGGGTGATGAAGTCGAAGGACTAACATTCACTTGAGAAACAACCGGCTTGCTTCGTGGAATGCGGACCTTAGACTTATTTTCAATGATCGCTAAAGCATCCTTTGTGGTACGATTCAAGAAATTACCCCCAGCGGAGGAATTGAGAGAGTCTTGATCGCTTTGGCTCACACCATTGTAGAAAGTATCGAGCTGCATGAGATCAGAAAAACCATGATGAGGGCATTTGCGAAGCAATTCCCTATAGCGATCCCATGCCTCACTGAATGATTCATCAAATTTCTGTGTGAATTTCATGATTTCATTCTTGAGACTCGTGGTTTTGGAAGGAGGAAAGAATTCATTCACGAACTTCTTAACCAAATATTCCCATGTTACAATCGATCGAGGGGTTTGTTTATCAAGCCAAGTCCGGGCAGCCCCATCGATGGAAAATGGAAAGAGAAGAAGTTTAATCGCTTCTTCAGGGACATTTTTGCATTTGATGGTTGATGTAATTTTGTTAAACCATCGAATGTGATCTTGAGGATCGTCCCTCTCAAAATCGTAGAATTGACGCGAAGTGACCAGGTTTATCAACCCAGTTTTAAGCTCAAAATTCTCGGCCACAATGGCCGAAACAACGATAGCATCTCCGTAACCCTCGACGGGTGCTTGGAGAAGCTCGTTCATAGTTGGCTCAGCAGCCATGATAGCGGAAGATGTGGGAACAGTACAGATCTCAGATCCGACTGTTGGTGCTGAACGTCGACGACGTCTTCTAGGTATTCTTACAAGCTCACGTAATGGGCTAGTAGACCTAGAAGAGCGAGTGCGCATGCACTAGGAACAAAAACCAATCAAAACAAAATCGAGGCAAATCCACAGTGAACTTAAACCAATAATCACGAGCAAGTGGCTTCTTTAATAAAGGTACACCACTCACAAGGATACAAAGGCAAGTTTTTATCTTTTGTTTGGGAACTTATTATGTTCACACCCCCAGTTGGTAGGTGTTCTGTCTTGGTTTGCGACGGTTTATTTTTATGTAGAGTTATTATTCACAAGAAAAGACGGATGTTTTTGGGTTTTGTGTATGGGTTTAAAAACTTTTGGAAATATTTTTGGAACCGATTCGATAACCGAAATTGTTTCCTTTAAAATCACTCGCAGGGTAGCGGGAGAGAATGAATGGACCTCTCTTCAGCTCGCAATTTAATGTCAAAGCTTACCTTATACCACCTGTATAGGTTGTGATCTTAAAAATAACGAAGTAATTTAACTTCACGGTTTGTTTTGTTGTTTTTTAATTTTTTTGGTGTTTTAACACTTTAGGAAAAGTGTTAATGACTTTTTTGTGTTTTGATTTAAAATTTACAAAAGTCGTGGTATTTGTACAGTGAATGAGGTGAGATAACACTAATCTCAAATAACGCTATAGAAACGCGCACACCTCCCCGGCAGCGGCGCCAAAAATTGATTGATGCTAAACCACCAGCTTATATTGACCAAGGAATTGTCAACAAAGTCAAATAGCCTAGATCAATACTCCGGGTAATATAAGATATCACCGGGTCGTTAAATCCCGTTGAGGTGTGAATTGTAACTTTAGCGTGCTTTGTGATCGAGTGATTATTCACAGAAAGGGTTTGTTGTGAGAATTATTTGAGAATTATGAAATTAAATAGCTTAGGAAAGCTACGTGATTGATTACGTGGATTGAGATTAAGAAGATTTGAGCTAAAACCTAAAAACGTACACAGACGAACGAAACGAAAAGTACAACTGATGGACGGAAAGGGTTACAAGTGTAAAATTATTATTTTTACAATCCTAATAAATAAAGAAAATTTTAAGAAAAATAAAAACTATTTTTACACCATTTAATTATTAATTATTAATTAATTACTAATTATCTATTTATTACTAATTAAACTAATTAGAATTATTAAAAATACTAAAAAGACTTAGAAAATTAAGAAAAATTTTACAAATCTAATTAACCATCACTGGAATCCTAAAAAATTATAACAAGTTTATTTTATGTATTTTTAAACTAATTTACTAATTATTAATCTAATTACTAATTAATTACCAATTAAACTAATTAAATTATAAAAAATAGAAAATGAACAGTACAAATTCTAGAAAATTTTATAAAAATGTTTTAACTTAAATAAAAGCTAGAAAAATTATAAAAACTAGGTTGTACTTTATAAAATCTAATTATGCTATTTAATTACTTAATATTAATTAAAACTTAATTAAACTAAAATTAATTATAAAAACCACTAAAAGACAAAATAAAAATCTGGAAAAATTTATAGAATTACTTTAACTTAAAAGAGAATTAAGAAAAATATAAAAAAGCTAAGTACTTAATTAAAATCTACAAATGAAAAATAAAATTTAAATTAATAAAATTTATTTTCAAGTGATAGTTTCTATTTAATAAAATTTAAATTAAATTAAATAGAAACTATCACTTGAAAATAAATTGGTTTTTCTTGGTTTTTCTTTTGGAAACTTAATTTACACCTAAAAACTAATGACTTTTATGAAAACACTTTTTTTTATAACCCAGAAATAAGCTCTTGAGGGCTTATTGATCCACTCAGTTGACTTTTGTTGACTGAGGGGTGATTTAAGCTCAAATGAAGTGATGTGGGGTCCACAGTGATGAAAATTGGTTTCTCAGAGATGTTTGATCAATATTAAGCTAGTTTCAACCAAAGAAGTGTCTTAAATAAGCCACAATCACACAAATAAGCAGTTGCTTATTGAATTCTGTCACAGATTTGGGGACAAGGTTTGGGTCCAACTTCAGGTGGGGTCCAGTGGTCAAATGGTCAAACAAAAGGTCAATAGGTCAACTATGGTATGAGGGGGGTTGTAAGGACCATCTTATGGGGTGTGGGACCCACTGGGTTAACCACAATTGACCTCCAAAGTTGGGTGGTAAGCAAGGGTCTGCTGAGACAGGGCAATCCCCTTGCCCTGCAGGTCTCTTTGAAGGTCAATTTGGTCCAAGTAAAAAAATCACAAAATTATGAAAATTGAATAAATCACAAGTTCAGGTGGTAGGGTAAACACTCAACAAGTTTCAGGTTCCAATTCACAATACACAAATCATGAAAAATCATGCCATTTTGGCAAAAATCTGACTTTACACCTTTGACTTTTGATGAAATTTTGCAGTTTGACTTTTGTGAGATTAGATCTTGATCTACTGACTTAAATTGCATTAATAAGTTTAAATGAAGTTAAACTAATGAAGATTATCATCTTGCAAGTCAGTGTGCATGCCTTTTGGACTCTAAGACCCACACAGTTAACTGTGTGGGCAAGAATGTTGTGATTTTGACTTTAGGTCGAATTTAGACTGGTTTGATGATCAAATTGACATGTAATGACCTTAAGTACCTAAGTTAAACTAGGAAATATAATTACAAACAACAACAGCTCAGCCAAACAACATGATCCAAACACCACTTAATTTGACAGTTTCACTAAGATACGATGCAATCTACTACAAATCACTAAGTTACTGATTAAACTAGTTATAACAATTAAATTTAAAGCTTAACTGATTATCGAATGCACATAAAACTATACTAAACTCAGAATCAAAAGTATGCAATTTTATATAAAAAAAAAAACATGAAAAAGCTTACAAAGAATTTCATTCCAGCATGAAAAGGAATGAATCACTAAGCTTGCCTATCTTTAGGATAGGCAGAGGTCTTCCTTGTGCTACCTCAACTTATCCAGAGCTCCATGAATGCCCCTCCTTTGACCTGCATTGACTTATTAGAGAAATTTGTAATTTTTCTACTAAACTGATTTTAAGGTCTCTAGAAGCTTTCAATAAGCTTATGGGAACTTGTGTGTGCCTAGAGTAGTCCATGGAATTAGAAAGAAACTATGATCAAGCTTTTGACAATTTATTGAATAAGAGGTAAATTGCAGAACATGAGATGATTACTGAAACTAGAATCTTATAACTTAAGAAAGATTTGAATTACACTGATGATCCTTGTTACAACATTTGAAAGAGAAAAATTACACTAAAATTGCTTATGCTACTTAAAAACGACATAAATTTTATCTAAAAAACTAACTAGTCTTCACAGCTTCTCTTCTCCTCTTTTATAGCTCAAATTAGGGTTTTTGAGGACCCTTTTGTCTTTTTCCAGCACGATTTTCAGCCTTTGGATGACTAATCTTCAATCTAGACCCTTGATTGATTTTGGCGCCAAAAAGGTATTTGGATTTTAGCTCTTGAAACCGTGTGCTAGTGGGGTGGTATTTGGAGTGGAGTATCTTGGAGGGTTTGCAGTGTTTAGGGGTAATGATGGAAAGGAGGGGGTGGCTACTTGCAGGGTAATGATGGTGAAGCAGGGAGGGTCACGGGGTTATGTTGGGGATGAGATAGTCAAAGTTTGACTAGTTCTTTTATTATTAAAAACGGGGTGGATAAAATGGGAGGTGGGCTTTGTTTGGTGATGGGCTGAGAGTGTATGGGTGGGCTGAGAATGTCTTCATTCCCGAAGGAGTGAAGAACAGGAGAAGTCACCCGATAGGTGAAGAAAAGGAAGAAAACCATGATGAAAATCATGATAAGATTTTCTTCCTCGAGAGCAGGCTCATTAGCCTGAATTTGGATTTCAAGGGTTAAGCTCGTTGGGTTTGAAAACATCCCGGGAGGGAGGGTGGGAATTTGCAAATACTCTTGATTGAGAGCATCTCCCCCGGGCTATCATACTCTGGAGGAGTCATGATATGAGTGAGTTAACCGGAGAACTCCTCATGAAGAGAATCTTTCACAAAATGTAAATCTGTGAACTCTTGTTCCGGTGTGGACTCATCACAATCCTCATTCTGAATACCAAAGATTGGATTATCAGAAATCAAAGTGAATTCAGATTCGAATTCAAACAGAGGATTGGTGAGAGTAGTTTTGAATGCTTCAGGAACAAAGTGATTAACATTCTCTATTGGACTATTGGGATCAGAAGTGAGTGACGGATCATGATATAAGAGACTTTCAATTTCTCCTAGATCGGCTTCGAAATCAAGGAGACCATCATCACTTCCTGTTAGAAGTGGATTGATGTGAGTGAGTTCATCGGCGAACTCCTCAAGAAGATGATCAGCATCAGAATGTGGAACTGATGCCTCAACATACTCGAAGTCTCCATAAGATGCACAATCTTTGCTACAATCGGAGAAAGTCTCAAATTGATCTTTCGGACACTCAAGAGGGGAAGATAAATCACACATATGATCAAAAGTTCCCTGTGACTCTCTTGGGATTTGGACAAGGTTCTCAACACTAGACTTTATAAATTCGTCCGATTCCTTTTTAGGAACAGTGCTAAGATGCTCATCCCCCATGTTCAGAGAGTGAATGTGAACTTCGGGTGTGATATAAATAGACTGAGGGAATTGAGAGGAGCTAGCATTCATGGATTGTACAAGTTCCATTTGATCTTCTGCTAGTAATTTCTCTGTCACATTATTTTCTCCCTGTGTTTCCACAGATGCAGTTTCAACTGAAGTCGAATCATAAGGTTTCTCAAATACCTTTGGGATTGGAACAAGGTCATCAATTTCCTCAGGAGGATTGACTTTGACTTCCTTGTCCCCCATTATCAAGATATCTGAAGGTTCCTTTGAGTTTTCTTCTTCAAATGGTTCATCCTCATCACTTTCATCCTCAAGCTAAAATGAGTTAACAGGAGGATTTTGTTTCCTAAGAATCAGATCTTTAAGACAGTTTATTCCATCTTGAATGGTCTTGTTGACTTGACTTTGAGTCATAATCATTTTAGTAATCAACTCAGCTCTAGCTAACTCGTCCTGAGGCAGTGGTTGAGGGTTTATGTATTGTGAAGGCTGGTTAAAACCAAATTCATGATTGTTACAAGGAACATGTTCATAGAAAAACTGATTCATAATTTGGCAATCAGAGCTGTAGTGAGGGCCTCCACAATACTCACAACAGTAAAATTGCTGGGTCTCATGGTGTGGAAGCTGATGGAATGAATCAGTCATTTTATGGTAGGAATAGGGATTCTGGTTATAGAAAGACCCGTTTCCTGAATCTACCATGCCGCAACTGGGGCAATGACCACCATTATAAGGACCACCACACCATTGGCAACCCAAATGGTGTGGATACGACATAGGAAAGAATCAAAGGTCTATAGAGGGTAAGAAATGGAGAATCAAAGATGTAAGAGGGTAAAGGTGAATATTTTTGGTATTTTTGATAAACATTTTATAAAAATAAGAAAGAAAATCTTTTTGTGTTTTTGTGTTCGTTGAAAACTAATTTTAAAAAGTTTTCGGGAACCGTTTTGTTTTTATAATAAGAAAATATGAACAAAGGATGGTAAATATACAATGAGTGTATATCCAGATTCACTAATCTGCAAATCGTCTTAGAATACACGCACAACCCCCCCGGCAGCGGCGCCAAATTTTGATTGGATCCAAACAGTCAACCTAAACTGACCAAAGGATGGTCAACAAGGTCAAACAGGTCAGAGTCAATCTCCGTGGAAGTACAGGGTTTCCCCGGGTCGTTATGTCCCGACGAGGTGTGATGGTAATCAAAACGGGTTTGTGATCGGGTGAATTTGGACGGGAAAGGGTATATAAGGGTTTGATTGATTACACTAAGGAAATACGAATGAGAATGATTTAAACAAACTATATTAACAATAACGTGAAACCCAATTAACCTAAAACGTAATCTAAATTTAAAATTAGAGTTTGCTTATAAATAAGCAGAAGAATAAGCCAAAAGGGCTTAAATAGAAGCTATCACTTTTTTTATTTTTGGTTTTTCTTTATTTTACAAACTACTTTTAATAACGTAATTAAATACTAATTAATTAATAAAACTATTTAAATAGTAATTAAAATCTAATTTAAAACAAACTAAAAATGATTAAGGTTACAAAATTAAACTAAAAATTTGCAAAATTATTTTCTAAACTTCTAAATTAACTTAAAGAATATATAAAAATTAAAAAGAAATATTTTTATCTTTTTGTGGGTTTTTTATAAATTAATAACTAATTAAACAAGACTTAACGATTTAAACTAATTAAAATTACCAAGATTAATAAAATGCCTTAGGTAATTAAGAAGTATTTTTCAAAACTAATTAACCATCACAGGAATCCTAAAAAATTATAAAAATAATTTCACAACTAATTTTTAAACTAGTTTTAAGTTATTTACTAATTAATTAATTAAAAGCTATTTAAACTAAATTAAATGGGAAAATTAGCAAATGAAAAGGGAAAATTGCAAAATTAATTTTTACAGAAGCTAGTTAATGTAGAAAACTTAGAAAAATTATGAAACTTATCTAGGATTACAGACAACCACTTAAACTAATTATTTTTGGTTTTTTTCAATTAAAATTATTTTAAATAAAATTAACTATAAAAATTACCAAACTTAAATCAATAATTCTAACAAAATTACCACTAATACTACAAGACACAAGGAATCTAGGAAAAATATTAGGGGAGGGCACACAGTAACAAATAAGCACAAAATAAGCCAAAACAGCTTATATGGGCAAAAGAGGAAAAATTGGGTTAAAAGGAATGTGAGGTAGGGATTTAATGAATAAAGTCCCTAGGGTAGATGGTTGTGCATGTGTGCTTGTATCTCTGTGTGTTGTCCATGTCCCAGGTTCGAATCCTATTAACCACATTTTTGCTTAACTGTTTTTTTTTCAGCAATTTACAAAACACTAAAAGATAATAACTTTTTGAAAAGATAAAATTTTTAAAAGCCAAAAATAAGCTGGGAAAAGGGCTTGTTGCTTGACAGTTAACCAAAACAAACAAAGGTTAAGCTTATGCTTAACTGAGGTTGGCCAAAAGCTCACAAAAAACTCAAAATAAGCTACTAACCTAAGTCCTACCTATAATACTCCTAATAAGCAAACAATAAACTATAATAAGCCTTAAGGATTTACCCAAACCAAAACAACAAAGCACCTAACTGTTTGAGCTTAAAAGCTCCAAACAAGCTCAAATAAGCTACTGAGGGGAAAACTAGATTGAAGGGCCTAAAGGGGACTGATATAAGCAAGGGGGAACCTAGAATAAGCAATCCATAAGCACCAAATAAGCTGAAATAAGCAGAATGCAAAATTGCAATTCTAGCAGGCCTGAAAGGCTATTAGCAGGCTCAATTTGAGCTTATCAAATAAGCTTAAAAACCAAAAAGGACCCTGGAACTAGGGATTTGTGCTTAAGAGCTTTTCAAAAAGCTAAAGAGACCACAGTAGGTCCCACAAATTAGTTAACAATGAGCTATTGAACTTTGTCTCAGGTACACGGATCACTCAGTGTGACTAAGTCAGTGACAACTATTTGAAGGCCAAGAAAAAGCTCATAAATAAGCACAAGGTTGAGAGTTAAGCACATACATGAAGAAATGGTACTGTGGGCATTCCAAAATAACAACAGGCTAAAGCTATGGTCCATTAATGAACAAGGGGCAAGCTATAGAAAATAGCTTGTGGGCCATTTCACCCTGGTACTGGGGATGACATCTTCAAACAGGTCACAAGATGGTATCAAACAAGCTAATAAAAAAATCTATAAAATAAGAGAAAATTATGACTAAAAAGATGAGCTTCCAGACATTAAAAACTTACAAAGGCTCTGTTGATATAAATAATTGACTAAAAACATTATTCATATCTTCCGATATCTCTATGTTTTGATAATCACAAAACTTAAACTAATCAAATCCAAAGATCATGACGTAAACACGTATTTAGTAATAAATAATCACTTTCACCAACAAATCACTTAAGGTATGAATAAACAAAGTGTTTAGTGCTATGTATGATCAAAGGGGTATTTAATTAACTAATACAAAGTTTATTTAATTATATAATCTTATTATATATTTTTGAAAAACACTTTTGGTAATAAGGAAAAATGTTTTAATCATACTAAATATATGATTTCAAATATTTAACCAAAATCAGTTAGTTTTTCACCAAATAAACTTTCCCCACTAAAAGACAAGTTTTTTGGCCGTTACAGTTGGGCGGCCCCCTTAATTTTAAGGGGGCCGGCCATGCTTTAAGGGGGCCGGCCACGCTCCTCTGTCAGAACTTGTTGCCTATAAATACCACCTTAAACCTGGATTTTTTCCCCACCTTTTTGCACAGAAACTTTCTGTTCTAGATCTCTATTTCAATCCTAAAAAATCCTTTGATCATTTCATTTCATAAGCCTTTGTTTCCAAGTGATCCAAAGCCTCATTCTTTCAAGTGCAAAGAGAAGAATACTTCTATTAGAAGTATTACAACTTAGTATCATCTTGCTATCTAAGTTGTTTGTTTACATTTCCTTGTACATCTTTCATACTTTGGTGAATAAGGTGTATGTATTAGTTAACTAGATTTAGTTGAAGAATCTAGAATTGTTGTAAGTGTGAAGTGTGACTTGAAGTGAAGAAGAAGGGTTAGATAGTAGTGGTGATAGGAGATTGTAGCAATAGGAGCTTGTAGTGAAGAAATTAAGGATCTCTAGTGGAGTAGACTAGAAGACATTTGTAGATTGAAGTTGTGAAGACATTAGTGGCTTGAAGGTGTCAAGACATTAGTGCATTGAAGGTGTGAAGACATTAGTGGCTTGAAGGTGTCAAGACACTAGTGCATTGAAGTTGCAAAGATATTAGTGACTTGAAGGTGTCAAGACATTAGTACTTTGAAGGTGTGAAGAGAATAGAAGATCGGTGTATAGAAGATTGGTGTGTAGAAGATTGGTGTGAAGAAAATAGTAGATTGGTGTGAAGATTGGTGTGTAGTTTGGTGTGTAGATTGGTGTGTAGATTGGTGTGAAGATTGGTGTGTAAATTGGTGTGTATATTGGTGTGTACGGTTTTCTCCGCCATAAAGGAGGTCTTTGATCTAGTGAAGAAAACTCTCGAGTAGGTGACTCGGGGAGTGGAGTAGGGCAAGGAAGGTGTCCTTGTAGCCGAACCACTATAAATCCTTTGTGTCTCGGTTTGATCTTTCCATCCCTCACTCTTTGATTTATTACTTACTTGCATTTCATACATAGTCATAATTGATAGTATTGTGCATATGTTGATTTCACATAAAGATCAAACTAAAATCCATTCATAAAACTAATCTTACAAAAACAACCTAGTACATAAAATTATATCTATACACTACTACTACACATATATATGCTTACATAAAATATATGAAATTGTATATTCTTTCCTAACATTATACATAAGCATTGTATATATAAAACCTTTAATAAATCTTGTATTTGTGCTTTTGTAGTTAAGTGTTTTGAAATTGTACATTATACATAAGTAAAATTTATACAAAATCATAAATTAACTAGTATATATATATATTTATGTATTAAAGTGATTTGAAGGTTTCATCTTAGAAACTATCTTTTATAAAATAAGCAAAACGAAAAAAGACGTAAAACTATTCAACCCCCCCTTCTAGTTTTCCACAATTGGTACCAGAGCCAGGTCTAACAAGATTTTTAAAATATACTGTATTTTAAAACTTGTAACGATCTATGGAATTCGAAAAATATCTAGAAGGAGAATTTATGCAAAAACCACCATTATTTGAAAATGATCATTTTCTTGAATGGAAAAATAAATTTGAAAATTATGTGAAATCAATAGATCTTGATCTTTGGCATATTATTTCAATTGGTGATCTTAAACTAACCAAAATGGATTTTCAAAATCAACATAATAATCTTCAAATAAAAATTGATAAAAATACTAAAGCTAAATTACTTATTTTCAAAACTCTACCAAATGTTGAATATGAAAGATTATTTCCTTGTAAAACGGCAAATGATATTTGGAAATGCCTTTTAAAGTTTCACCAAGAGAAATGTAAAACCAAAGATGATAAACTTGATATTGCACATGAAATTGTTACTCTAGAAAGTTTAATAGATAAATATTTAGTTGAAATAAACACATGTACTACTAGTTCAAATGTGATCATTGAAGGTACCAATAATGAAGAACACATGTGTCAAATCCGAAGAAAGCATGTTAATAAATCATGGTGCAACAAGGACGATAAAGACGATGTAAATACGGAATACGTGAACATCCTAACAAATGTTAATACAAATAGTGATGACAAGGATTACATGCTCCAAGATCCAAGCAATGCTACAAACAAAACATGGAGCGACATGAAGAATGGAGTTGATCACCGTATAGCGAGTGAAGAGTGTACAAGTACAAATAAGGTACAATTCAAAACCAAACATTTTTGCTATGATCAATTTACATTAGAATTTTCAAAAATGGAAAATAGCTTCAAACACTTTTGCAACATTGACTCAAAAATTATTTTTAAAAATGAATCTTCAACATCCGCTGAAAATAACTTTGAAAAAGAAATAATTTTAGAAGACAAAATGTCTAGACTTGAAAGTAATATTGAAATTGATCTTGAATGTAAAAATTGTCAAGACTATAAACATGAAATTAAAATGGAAAAGGAAAAAGCTAAAATATTAGCAAAATTCGAAAATAGTTCTAAATCTTTAAAATATCTACTTAACATTCAAAAGTCATTTTATGATAAAACCGGATTAGGATATACGGCAGATGAGTACTTGACAAATACATCAAAACAAATAAAATTTGTTAAACCTAATGGAAAAATTTAGAACTATTATTATTTACATCCATTGATTATTTCTCTAGTCAAAAAAGTTATTGTTTGTTTGCTAAAACAAACAAATAATGAATTCTTGTACTTCTCGACGACATCCTCTTCATATGCATTTAAGTGCATTGGATGTTCGCTACTAATCAAATCGGACCCATGAGAATCTGGGTACCAAGCTCTCTGTCATGTGTAGGTAATTAACGATCAAAGGAACTACCACTTTTTGGATCGCTCTATTCGCTTTCTTTCATTTGATGACCATTGTCTTTATGGTGTGTTCGTTACTACCTCATGACGAAGGATTCTTGTTCTATCATTCTTAATCTGCACGACTTGTGATGATTGGGGCGACCGATAGTGTTTCTATGATCAAGTCTCCTTGATCCTTTTCGCATTAGGATATTACTTCGCTTCTTCAACTTGCTTTGGGGAAAACCTTCCTGACGTTTTATATTGCTCTCATGACCACTCTTAAAGAAGAGTTGGACCTGAGGTAAGTTTTCTTTTCAAAAACTTGCCTACATTACATTAAGATAAAGTATGCTTCAATTAGTATATTAATATGATTTAATTTATAAGTTGCTATGCTTTTAGATCATGAATACCAATATATGCATACATGACATTAGGATTATTAACTCTCTTGTTGCCATGTCTATTATCATTTGTCTTAGTTTTCATCTATATTGATAATCTTCTATGATTTAAAGTAGAATGCTTGCCATTTATGCTATATGATCTTACTAGTTGCATTAATAGATGTGTTATATTTAAGACTTGCTAGTAACTCAATATTACAATGTGTCTTGTATACATGCATACATTCATATGCCTATATTGTATTCATTGATGATTTTCTTTGTCCCTTCCTATCTCATTGCATTTAGATGTTTAATGTCTACCATATCTCTTTCATATCTTTAGTTGCCAATTAGAGATTTTTATATGTGACAATGGGCTTAATCGATTCTCTTAAAGTGTATCTTTCACTTGAAATTTCTTGATTGTCAAAATCAAAACATCATATTTAAAAAAAAAAAAAAAAAAAAAACTTCTTTCTTTGAATTAAAACCTTTCGAATATCTATTTTATGCTTTTTCAAACAACATGCTTAATCATAAGCTATCATAACATTATTTTGATCTTTATCAAGATAGAAACATTTTTCTTTTTTAAAACAAAACAAATTTTGTTTTATTGGGATACTAACTTGAATGTATCTCAAAACATTAAGCTAAGTATTAGTGAATCAAGTAAACTTCATATTTGGTAATCTTCGATAGGTAAATTTAGGAACTCGATTTATTCTAAAAAGGAGAATGACTACTGGAGAATCTATTGACTAGTAATTCAATTTAACCTAACGGTTGAATTGCTTCTATGTGAGAAGTTGGGTGTGTGTAACCCGTAAAAACGGTCGTGTTTAGCCTGAATTGAGCACCACTAGTAATAGTCTCATACTCATTCTCCAACTTGATTAAATTGCACTTCCTATATATACCTAACGCTGATTTATTTATATGAACTTTGCTTCTCATTAGACTCTTTCATTCTCAGATTTATGGGATTAAGTGAAAACTTACTTTCAAACATTGTTGAATAAAACTAAAAACATTTTGTTTAAAACATTGTTATTATCTTCTCATATATGTCATACACTTATGTGAAATTGACATCTACAATTTAATCAAATCATTTCATGAGAATCATGGTTTGCCCATATGGATCTTGTTTGTAACAAGTCTTGAAGTTCATATAATCATATCTTCCCACGTGTTTATCATAAGCAATCTTCAATTTGTTTGCACTAAGCCTACTTACCATTATCTTTATATAGTTGCATGCTTAACTAGTTTGCTTTATTGCTTCCTTAGTTACCATACTTAATTGAAATATTAGAAAATAACATGATTATGAGGAATTTGTTGTTCACTTTTATTATTTCCCTACATTCATGAATAGTATGCTCTATATTGCCTCAAGAGTTAGACTTACTTGAATCCAAATCCAAAAACACAACCTTTTTGAAAATTTTCTGCCAAAAACCCATTTCTGGCATTCTGGGAATCACCAGATGGGCGGCCCCCTTAAATCATAAGGGCGGCCCCCTTAAATTTAAGGGGACCGGCCTCCATTTAAGGGGACCGGCCATCTGATGGTCGGGGATACTGTTTTCTTTATCACTTTTTGACCCATTTCAGCCTATACTTCCCAAAATTCACAAACATATTTTGTCCCATGTTATCCCTCAAAATTTACCTTCCTAAACCACATTTCTCATACACTATAAATACCCTCTTCCCATCATTAATGCCATCACACTCAAACATGTCATCTCCCAACAACCAAAAACCAAAGATTTCAAGAACCGCAAGGATCTCCGTCAAACCCGTTTGGAGGAGGAAACTTGATTCTTGTCATAACTCTTGTGATGTTGTTTCAAGTCAACCAACAACTCAACCTCAAACCCACTCAAATGAGTCATCCCACAACCTATCTTCCACTAATACCCTCATTAATGCTTCCTCTTTTGATGAGCATGCTCAATCCCAAAACAACAATCCAAATATCTCAATCAACACTTCACATATTGCTCATTCAACAAAGACATCATCCACTCATGAAGAAACTCTTCCACCCATATCATGTTTTCATGATTACCCAAGTTCAAACATATCTCCACCACCTAGAGTACCACCACCACTTCCTACAACCTCACATGCTACTCCAATGTTGCATGTGCAAACCTTCACCCAAGACAACTATCATGCTCCACCACCATCACCTTCCTCCGAACACTTGAAGTTCGTTGAGGAGCTAAAAGAGGCACATGAGCTTAGTGCTCTTTTAGCTTTACATCTTGCTCAACGCAATTTGGATCCACCACAATCAAGCTCACCATCATCACCACATAACAAAAACCAACTTGAGAAGCATGTTAACAATTGCCCTTGTTGCATCTTCCTTCAACAACAAACCATTGCTTTGAATGAGCACTTCACTTGGATTGAGTATCTTCTTACTAGATCTCAACAAACCCCATCACTTGAACAACATCACAACCCTCAACCAACAAACTCCACCTCAAATCCACCACCTCCAAGCTCTACAAACTCACCAACACTCATGGAACCAAGAGTTTACCTCCACTAAACCACCAAGCATTTGATATGCTTATGTTTTCTCATTTTCAAATAAAACTCCTCAACCATTTTGGGATTCAAGAAAGTTTGATGACACTCCTTGTTGGCACTATAGGATGTTCTATGTTATTTAGAATTCTATTTGTATTGCCTTTGTAACAATGATTATGGGTTGACATAATCATTTCTCTATTATTAAATGGTTTAATATATGTTTCTTATTACCTTGTGCCATGATTATTACTTGCTAATATTATGCTATATGTATTTGCTTGTGCCATGCTTGTGCTTCTAATATTTTTCTTGAAAGTATTACTTTCTCGAAACCTTGGTGCCCTCAAACGAGGGGGAGCATACATCAAGGGGGAGTATTACTTCTCTCACGAAGCTTATTCGGCCTAACCTTTTTGATTCTACAAAAAGGGGGAGAAGTGAATGTAAACTTACTAAATACTTGTCTAAATATTAATTTTTGGATTTAATAAGTTTAGGTTTTGTAATCATCAAAAAGGGGGAGATTGTTGATATAAATAATTGACTAAAAACATTATTCATATCTTCCGATATCTCTATGTTTTGATAATCACAAAACTTAAACTAATCAAATCCAAAGATCATGACGTAAACACGTATTTAGTAATAAATAATCACTTTCACCAACAAATCACTTAAGGTATGAATAAACAAAGTGTTTAGTGCTATGTATGATCAAAGGGGTATTTAATTAACTAATACAAAGTTTATTTAATTATATAATCTTATTATATATTTTTGAAACACTTTTGGTAATAAGGAAAAATGTTTTAATCATACTAAATATATGATTTCAAATATTTAACCAAAATCAGTTAGTTTTTCACCAAATAAACTTTCCTCACTAAAAGACAAGTTTTCTGGCCGTTACAGTTGGACGGCCCCCTTAATTATAAGGGGCGGCCCCCTTAATTTTAAGGGGGCCGGCCATGCTTTAAGGGGGCCGGCCACGCTCCTCTGTCAGAACTTGTTGCCTATAAATACCACCTTAAACCTGGATTTTTTCCCCACCTTTTTGCACAGAAACTTTCTGTTCTAGATCTCTATTTCAATCCTAAAAAATCCTTTGATCATTTCATTTCATAAGCCTTTGTTTCCAAGTGATCCAAAGCCTCATTCTTTCAAGTGCAAAGAGAAGAATACTTCTATTAGAAGTATTACAACTTAGTATCATCTTGCTATCTAAGTTGTTTGTTTACATTTCCTTGTACATCTTTCATACTTTGGTGAATAAGGTGTATGTATTAGTTAACTAGATTTAGTTGAAGAATCTAGAATTGTTGTAAGTGTGAAGTGTGACTTGAAGTGAAGAAGAAGGGTTAGATAGTAGTGGTGATAGGAGATTGTAGCAATAGGAGCTTGTAGTGAAGAAATTAAGGATCTCTAGTGGAGTAGACTAGAAGACATTTGTAGATTGAAGTTGTGAAGACATTAGTGGCTTGAAGGTGTCAAGACATTA
The DNA here is from genome assembly GCA_030686995.1 of Artemisia argyi. NCBI lineage: Eukaryota > Viridiplantae > Streptophyta > Magnoliopsida > Asterales > Asteraceae > Artemisia > Artemisia argyi. Next base: position 97,927,727 of record CM060679.1, on the reverse strand, counting down.
GTGCATTGAAGGTGTGAAGACATTAGTGGCTTGAAGGTGTCAAGACATTAGTGCATTGAAGGTGTGAAGACATTAGTGGCTTGAAGGTGTCAAGACACTAGTGCATTGAAGTTGCAAAGATATTAGTGACTTGAAGGTGTCAAGACATTAGTACTTTGAAGGTGTGAAGAGAATAGAAGATCGGTGTATAGAAGATTGGTGTGTAGAAGATTGGTGTGAAGAAAATAGTAGATTGGTGTGAAGATTGGTGTGTAGTTTGGTGTGTAGATTGGTGTGTAGATTGGTGTGAAGATTGGTGTGTAAATTGGTGTGTATATTGGTGTGTACGGTTTTCTCCGCCATAAAGGAGGTCTTTGATCTAGTGAAGAAAACTCTCGAGTAGGTGACTCGGGGAGTGGAGTAGGGCAAGGAAGGTGTCCTTGTAGCCGAACCACTATAAATCCTTTGTGTCTCGGTTTGATCTTTCCATCCCTCACTCTTTGATTTATTACTTACTTGCATTTCATACATAGTCATAATTGATAGTATTGTGCATATGTTGATTTCACATAAAGATCAAACTAAAATCCATTCATAAAACTAATCTTACAAAAACAACCTAGTACATAAAATTATATCTATACACTACTACTACACATATATATGCTTACATAAAATATATGAAATTGTATATTCTTTCCTAACATTATACATAAGCATTGTATATATAAAACCTTTAATAAATCTTGTATTTGTGCTTTTGTAGTTAAGTGTTTTGAAATTGTACATTATACATAAGTAATATTTATACAAAATCATAAATTAACTAGTATATATATATTTATGTATTAAAGTGATTTGAAGGTTTCATCTTAGAAACTATCTTTTATAAAATAAGCAAAACGAAAAAAGACGTAAAACTATTCAACCCCCCCTTCTAGTTTTCCACAGGCTCAAAAGCTGAATTTGAATATTGAGATCATGAAAAATCTCCTAAGTTTGGAAAAACTGCCAAACCAGGGAATTTTTGACTTTTTGGCATTTGCAATATTTTGATTACGGTGAGATTCTAATTGATCTATGCTACTGAGATAGTTACATTACCCTAAAATGAGACTGATTCAAAGAAATTTAACAAGTTTTAGACTAGATTACAGATTATGCTACCTTAAAACTCTAATAGTTATGAAAAATCAAGATTAAAACCTACTTTTGACTTTTTGCTAAT